>OU343224.1:20303347-20430610 GCA_910596185.1 Chrysanthemum makinoi | reverse complement strand
TTTCTTTGACCAAAGTCCGATTTTTTCTTATTTTAGAAACTTAAATGTGGGCTTATCAAAAACTCTAAGTAGCTGGTAAAGCTTATTGAGAACTGACTTTTGAAGCTTAAATGTTGGAAACTTAAAACCGGAAATATTCAACGATGAACTCAAAAAGTATGAATTTTGAGCTAAGCTTTGAAAATGATGCTTAAAAGTAAATTATCTACGATATTAATTTAACTTGAGTTTGATACAAAACAACAAAATATTACAGAAATTACACTTAACTAAATCTTTTAAGCTAAAAAGCGACATTAGTGAAAAAGAGTAAGACTACTAGACTCCTTTCTCTTGCTCCTCTTGCTTTTCTTTTTATAATCAAAAGTCTTCTCTCTTTCTTGAGCAGTTCCCTTTGTATAATTGATTAGCCATTGGATGGTTTTGAAGTGATCATGGCCATTGAATGAGATTTTTAGGCCAATTTGAGTATTTGTGATGGGATGATCGTTGCATTTAATGCATCTTGGATGTTAGTTGAGGGTGGGGAACAAGGTTGAGTGGAGAGGGAGGGATAGAGCTGTGATTCTGAGAGAAAGCGATTGAAGGGAAGGACTTTAGGCGCCAAGGTGGTGTTTGACTATTTCTTGGATTGTAGCGGGATTAATAATGAAGGGGTCCAATGATATTTATATGAGGGTCAAAAAGGAAAGGCAGGGTCCAGGTGGTTTTAATGACAAGGGTCTAAGGTATAAAGGGGTTTAGTAACAAAAGGACTTAACTTTTGCCATTTTACGAAAAATACAAGGACCATTTACATCCAATTCCCCAAAGTTGCTCTAAAGGACCAAAAGTGACAAGCACGTATACAAGGACCAAACTTGACATTTTCAATTTTCGGAGGCCATTTTTGCCAATTTTCAAACTTGAAGGACTAATTTTGTAATTTCTCAAAACTTTTGATATTTTCACCAAAGGACTAATTTTGACAACTTATGATTTTAAAAGGACCTTTGGTGATTTTTCTTTTGAAATTTTGTGATGGGGACTATTTCTGACAATTTTTTGAAACTTGGGGGTGGCTTGCCAATTATGCAAACTTAACTCATTTTCATCTGATTTTGAACATTTTGCATCTGAAACATATAAAATGCAATTTTGGAATATTTTCAGTATTTTGATGTGCATTCGACATTTTTAAGCGTTTTGATTCGGATTAACCAAAAATGATGAGTATTTACACACTCATCAATCCCCCGCACTAAACTATTGCTAGTCCCTAGCAATCTTTTGAAAAAACTTAATGGATTTGAATCTCTTTACCAAAAGCCATTACTTAAGGTAGCCAAATGTTTTAGTTCAAAGTAAGAACCATGGTACCGCAGGTAACCACCATGTGATTTTGAGCAAACCACCGACTTCCAAGCAGTTTGATTTGTCTTTACCGGAAGCGTTTTGCTCTTGGACTAGCCAACTCTTAGATAAATTATCAATATTATCTTTAATTTGGTGATTACCAATTATGGATTTTCCTTTGCCTTTACCACAAGCCATAAGCTTGTGGAGCTGCTTGACTCTTGACTTTTGGGATATGGTGAGTTGAATACCATACAATTTTGGGCAAATTGCAAGCCGTCCTTGATTTGATATATCTTTACCAAGGCCGTTTTGCTCTGGATTAGCCAAGCCTTTTGTTTGTGGAGCATGTGAGGCCGATTACCATATGATATGAATAAGTGAAAAAACACTTATTCCAAAAAAATTTTGGCCAAAAGCGAGGAATTTGGGTGGATAATATATGATAAAATTCATGAGAATTCCCCATAAATGAATATTGCCCTCAATATTCAAAGTACCGGCTTATGAATTTAAGCTTTTGATCTCCTTCACATCCTTAATCATACAACGGATGGCGTCCGATTAGGCGGCTTCTCGAATTGCTAACTTCGGAAAAGTTATTGGATGAAGAAGCAGGAGTGTTCGGAATATTGACTTTGTTGCGAGAAATAGGAACTTTTGATTTTTGCTGCAAAATCTCAATCACATCTTTGGAAGCTACGATTCAAGATATTGCCACCGGCCTACTGCATTCAAGGATCTTGATGCGTTCTGGTTCAACCCATATAAAAAGATATTACTTGTTGAAGCTCGTGAATTCATGATGGGGGCATTTCCGAGGAGATCTTTGAATCTCATGCCTCTCAAAGTTTTCATCGATATTTTGACGAAATCCAGAAATTTCATTTTTAAGATTAGTCGTCTTTGATGGAGGAAAGAAGTAATTGACAAACTTTTGAACAAGATCCTCCCAAGTTTGATGGATCGAGGGTTCTTTCCAGCCATCTGGTTGTCCCCTCAGTGAGAATGGAAATAGCATCAACTTGATCACCTTTTGTGGCACATCTTTGAAATTGATCGTTGCGGTCAACTTGTTAAACCAACGGATGTGTGCATCTGGTCTTCTCGATCAAACCGCGGAATTGATTTGGAGACACAAGTTGGATTAAATGTGTCTTCAATTCAAAGTGTCCGGTGATTCTTGGTAAAGCGATGGCATCTCCATAACCGGTGGGTACTTGGAGCATTTCGCCATAGATGCGTTAGTACGCCATATTGTTGTTTGAAATAGTGCGAATCTCGGGTTCGAGCTATTTGGGCGCACGCGTCTCTGAAGCGTCTTCTAGGATTTTTGCTAGATCACGCCAAGGACTCAATGATCTAGAAGCAGTCGCATGCACTAGAGTTAACTCTAAGAGACCTCAGAGTTAAGGAAAGGAATTATGAAATTGGTGAAAATAGGGTAAGAAGAATCTTTTTTTGGGTTTTATGTTTTTTAACAAGTAGATATCACAACAAATCAAGTAAAAACAAAATCGAGGCAAAACAACGGTGAACTTAAACCAATAATCACAAGATGAATGAAAACTGCTTTGAAAAAGGTACACCATCGAGGACACAAAGGCAAGTTTTAAATCTTTGGTTAGGGAACTTATTAGTAGGTACCCCGGTTAGGTAGTCTGTTGCCTTGGTTTTCTTGGTGGTAATCTTTTATGTTGTTATTTTTAAAGAAAACGACAAATCTTTTTGTATTTTTATCTTTGATACATATATAGAAACAAAGGGAAAAATATTTTTGTGTTTTTATCGTTTTTGGATGTTTTGGGTTTTGGATTTTATAAGAAAATATATATATATAGATATAGAGATGGATGATATGAACAAAAGTGAGTATTCAAACTACTAATCTGCTAGGCGGAAGATAATCAGCCTGACTCCCATTGTGGCATAAAAATTTGATCTGTACAAAAGCGGTCAGTTTTTCTCCATAGTGACCACTTTAATGAATATTGTAAGAAACTTAAACGGCTCAAGCACAAACTCAATGAAGATCTGGGAAGTATAGTGTTTCCCAGGGTCGTTATGTCGTGAGCTATGCAATGGATCACCAAGCATATAGTGATCGAGAAATTTGAGCGAGAAAAAGGAACGATATGATTATAACTTCTGAGAAAAAGCCAACAAATACAGAGGCTTAAATGCAAATTAAAGAAAGTTTAAAAGATAAAAAATATTAAATAACTTATCATCACTATTTGCAAAATGATGTTTTTGTTTTATGTTTTATAAAACGAATTAAAAACTTCGTGACGTTACAAATGAAAATGTGAAACTTACACAATATTAATCCTAAAAATATGAAAATGATATTTTTACAAACCTAATGATAAAAGAAAATTTTAAGAAAAAATAAAATTATTTTTATAACTATTTAATTAATTATTATTAATTAAAAACTATTTTTAACTATTTAATAATAACCTAAAATGCAAGAAAATAGGAAATAAAGCTAGAAAAATAAAATTATGACTTGGAAAAGTTTAAAATAACAAAAGAGAATTTTAAAAACTATTTTTGTATTTTTCTGATTATTTTTGTATTTTCTAGGAATTAAAAACTATTTAAAACTAATTAAATTGCTTAAAAATACAAATTTAACTAAGAAAAATCTAGAAAAATATTTTTTGACTTTTTATATTTATCTTAACTTAATAAAAATGAAAAATTATTTTTTGAAACTTTTCTTAATTTTTGTATTAAATGCTAATTAAAAAGTGCTAAAAATTGATTTAAATCAAGAAAAATAGCAAACTAACTTGGAAAAATCTGAAAAATTCAAGATAAGTCTAAAATAATATTAGGAAGCTAGGAAAAATGGAAAAACAGATGGTTGTGTACAATAAATATAACTTTGCTATGATAAGTGCTTATAAATAAGCACTTATTTTAAGCAAATAAGCACCAAAGGTACCAGCTGATACAGAAGCTAAATTAGGCTACAAGTACTTGAAAACAACTTATTTCAACTATCCTAGACCACTGAAATTCAAAATGCTCAGATTTGATGTTTTAAGTTTATGAGACTAAAAGCAGTTTGGGGGCCTACTTTTGAGCTTAAGTTCAAGCTTCCCAATAAGCTACAAATGAAAAACAAAAGTAGGGACTTATACTAGACACTGGTGGGACCTTGTAAAAGCAAACTTGAGCCAAAGATGAGCTCGATGAGCAGTTGCAAGAGTACACACACAATGCTTTCGGTCAAATCGCGAGCTTGTGCGGGGGAATGAGACTTCCACAAGCTCATTTGGAGCTTTTAAAAAATTTGAAAAATTATACAAAAATGGTAATAATGAAATAGACCAAGAGAAGTTTTTAAAACAACAAATTTCACTGAATTTGATCGAGAAATGGATCAATAAAATTCCTCTCAGTTGGTTCAAACAGCTTTTAGTTTTGACTTTTGAAGTGAAAATGAAATGTTGACTTTCATGAGTTTTGAATCCAATGTGAGGACTGATAATGATGTATTATGATAAAACAAACTTAATGCAAAACAATGTTTGTGAAGTTTTAAACACAAAACAAGATTTTTGTTTTTCCAAAACTATGAATGCAATTAAGGCAGTTGGCTGAGATTTTGACTTTGAGGTTAGCGAGGCACAAGTTTAAGACAGTATGAGTCTCAAATGACCAAAGAGATGCAAACCAACTAATTTCAACAACTGCTTAGCCCTCTAACACAATTATGCTACAAAATCCAAACACACCTATAAACAGCTGATTTGCAAGTTAAATGAATTAAACAACTTGAACCAACTGTCATAAATGATCAAACTAAGTTAAATTAACCTAAATACATTATTTAAACGAGGTTTGAGCTTATTATAACTACAAGACAGATTTAGCAAAGCAACTTGAAAATAACACAAAGTGTCATAGCCACTATGGCTTGAAACTTGTGAAACCAGAACCACTACCATTCAAACCAACAATAACTATAATTCAACCAATTCCAGACTCTGCATCACCCATTTTCATTTCATACCCATTTGTGCTCCCAGTTGATTTTCTTTGACCAAAGTCCAATTTTTGCTAGAAACTTAAATGTGAGCTTATCAAAACTCTAAGTAGTGATAAGCTTATTAGAATGAGCTTTTGAAGCTTAAATGTTGGAAACTTAAGCTGAAATATTCAACGATTGAACTCAAAGTATGAATTTGAGCTAAGCTTTGAAAATGATGCTTAAAGTAGATTATCTCGATAATTTAACTTGAGTTTGATACAAAACAACAAAATATTACAGAAATTACACTTAACTAAATCTTTTAAGCTAAAAAGCGACATTAGTGAAATTAAAACTACTAGACTCCCTTTCTCTTGCTCCTCTGCTTTCTTTTATAATCAAAAGTCTTCTCTCTCTCTTCACGAGCGGTTCCCGTATAATTATTAGCCATTGGATGGTTTGAAGTGATCATGGCCATTGAATGAGATTTTGGCGCCAATTTGAGTATTGGCGGTTAGGTTGAGTGAGGGGATGATAGTTGCATTTAATGCATCTTGGATGTTAGTTGAGGTGGGGAACAAGGTTGGTGGAGAGGAGGGATGGGAAGCTTGGCGAGTTCTTGAGAGAAGCGGTTGAAGGGAAGGACTTTGGCCAAGGTGGTGTTTGACTATTTGGATTTCGGGGATTAATAATGAAGGGGTCCAAATGATATTTGTGAGAGGTCAAAAGGAAAAGCGAGGGTCCAATTGGTTATATGACAAGGGTCTAAGGTATAAAGGGTTTAGTAACAAGGACTTCTTTTGCCATTTTCTGAAAATACAAGGACCATTTCTCCAATTCCCAAAAGTTTCTCTAAAGGACCAAAAGTGACAAGCTTCCATAATACAAGGACCAAACTTGACATTTTCAATTTTCCGAGGGCCATTTTGCCAATTTTCAAACTTGAAGGACTAATTTTAATTTCTCAAAACTTTTTACATTTTTCACCAAAGGACTAATTTTGACAACTTATGATTTTAAAAGGACCTTTGGTGATTTTTCTTTAATTTTGTGTCGAGGGACTATTTTGACAATTTTTGAAACTTGGGGGCTGAAAGCGCAATTATGCAAACTTAACTCATTTTCATCTGATTTTGAACATTTTGCATCTGAAACATATAAAATGCAATTTTGGAATATTTTTGATATTTTGATGCATTTACGAGCATTTTTAAGCGTTTTCTTGATTCGGATTTAACCAAAAATGATGAGTATTTACACACTCATCAATCCCCGCACTAAACTGTGCTAGTCCCTAGCAATCTTTTGAGAAAAAACTTAATGGATTTGAATATCTTTACAAAAGCCATTACTTCTGGAGTAGCCAAATGTTTTATTTCAAGTAAGAACCATGGTACACCGATAACCATGTGATTTTGAGCAAACCACCGACTTCCAACGGATTTGATTTGTCTTTACCGAGCCGTTTGCTCGGACTAGCCACTCTTAGATAAATTATCAATATTATCTTTGGTGGTGATTACCAATTATGGATTTCCCACTGCCTTTACCACAAGCCATAAACTTGTGGGCTAGCCAACTCTTCACTTTTAAGGATATGGTGAGTTGAATACCATACAATTTTGGGCAAATTGCAAGCCGTCAGAAGTTTGATATATCTTTACCAAGAACCGTTTGCTCCTGGATTAGCCAATCCTTTTGTTTATTAGACATGTGGTGATTACCATATGATGAATAAGTGAAAAACACTTATTCCAAAAATTTTGGCCAAAAGCGATTGGGTGGATAATATATGATAAAATTCGTAGAATTCCCCACACTTAGAAATGAATATTGCCCCTCAATATTCAAAGTAATGCAAACTTATAATTTAGCTTTTGATCTCCTTCACATCCTTATCATACAACGGATGGCGTCCGTTAGAGCGTGTCCAGTTGCTAACTTCGAAGAGTTATTGGATGAAAAGCGGGGAGTGTTCGAATATTGACTTTGTTGCGAGAAATAGGAACTTTTGATTTTTGCTCGCAAATTTCAATCACATCTTTAGGCTTACGATTCAAGATATTGCCACCGGCGCATTCAAGTCTTGATCGCTTACCGTTCAACCCATTATAAAAGATATTAACTTGTTGAAGCTCAGGTAATTCAGATGGGGGCATTTCGTTAGGAGATCTTTGAATCTCTCCCATGCCTCTCCAAAGTTTTCATCGAAATTTTGACGAAATCCGAAATTTCATTTTAAGATTAGTCGGTTTGATGGAGGAAAAAAGTAATTGACAAACTTTTGAACAAGATCCTCCCAAGTTTCGATGGATCGAGGGGTTCTTTCGACCAAATCGAACGTCCCCTCAAGTGAGAATGGAAATAGCATCAACTTGATCACTTTTTGCGGTACATCTTTGAAATTGATCGTTAGCGGTCAACTTGTTAAACCAGCGGATGTGTGCATACTGGTCTTCTCGATCAAACCAGCGGATTGATTCGTAGACACAAGTTGGATTAAATGTGTCTTCAATTCAAAGTGATGAGAATTGATTCTTGGTAAAAACGATAGCATCTCCATAACCCTCGGTGGGTGCACGGAGCATTTCGCCATAGTGCGTTAAATCTGCCATATTGTTGTTTGAAATAGTACGAATCTCGGGTTGACTATTTGAAGCTGACGTCTACGGAAGCGTCTTCTAGAATTTTTCTAGATCCGCGCAAGACTCATGATCTAGAAGAGCAGTGTATGCACTAGAGTTAACTCTAAAAGACCTCAGAGTTAAGGAAAGGAATTATGAAATTGGTGAAAATGGGGTAAGAAGAATCTTTTTTTGGGTTTTATGTTTTTTGACAAGTAGATATCACAACAAATCAAGTAAAACAAAATGAGGCAAAACAACGGTGAACTTAACCAATAATCACAAGATGAATGGCTTCTTTGAAAAAGGTACACCACTCCACGGAACACAAAGGCAAGTTTTAAATCTTTGGTTCGGGGAACTTATTATGGTTACCCCGGTTAGGTAAGTACCGCCTTGGTTTGCGGATGGTAATCTTTTATGTTGTTATTTTTAAAGAAAACGACAAATCTTTTTGTATTTTTATCTTTGATACATATATAGAAACAAAAAGAAAATTATTTTGTGTTTTATACATTTTGGATGTTTTGGGTTTTGGATTTTTATAAGAAAATATATATATAGATAGAGATGGATGATATGAACAAAGAGTGAGTATTCAAACTACTAATCTGCTAGACGGAAGATAATCAACACGACTCCCGGTAGGGGCATACAAAATTTGATCGTGCAAAACGTCAAGTTTTCTCACGCAAGGCTGACCACTTGTGAATGGCCAAACTGTAAGAAACTTAAAACAGTCAGCACAAACTCAATGAAGATCTGGGGTATAGTGTTTCCCGGGTCGTTATGTCCCAGCCGAGCTATGCAATGGATCACCAAGCGATATAGTGATCGAGAAATTTGAGCGAGAAAAAGGAATCGATATGATTATAACTACAGAAAAAGCCAACAAATTACAGAGGCTTAAATGCAAATTGAAGAAAGTTTAAAAAGATAAAAAAATATTAAATAAACGCTATCACTATTTGCAAAATGATGTTTTTGATTTTATGTTTTTATAAAACTGAAATTAAAACTACTTTGACGTGCAAATGAAAATGTGAAACTTACACAATATTAACTCTAAAAATATGAAAATGATGTTTTTACAAACCTAATGATAAAAATTTTAGAAAAAAGAAAATTATTTTTATAACTATTTAATTAATTATTATTAATTAAAACTATTTTTAACTAATTAATAATAACCTAAATGCAAGAAAATAGGAAATAAAGCTAGAAAAAATAAATTATGACTTGGAAAAGTCTAAAATAACAAAATAGAATTTTCAAAACTATTTTGTATTTTTGATTATTTTTATTTTCTAGGAATTATAAACTATTTAAAACTACTTAAATTGCTTAAAAATACAAATTTAACTAAGAAAAATCTAGAAAAATATTTTTTTGGCTTTTTATATTTATATTAACTTAAGAAAAATTAAAATTATTTTTGGAAACTTTTCTTAATTTTTTTATTAAATGCTAATTAAAAAGTGCTAAAAATTGATTTAAATCAAGAAAAATAGCAAACTAACTTGGAAAAATCTGAAAAATTCAAGATAAGTCTAAAATAATATTAGGAAGCTAGGAAAAATGGAAAAAAACAGATGGTTGTGTACAATAATAGCAACGCTTTATGATAAGTGCTTATAAATAAGCACTTATTTTTAAACAAAATAAGCACCAAAGGTACCAACTGATAGCGAAGCTAAATTAGGCTACAAGTACTTGAAAACAACTTATTTCAACTATCCTAGACGAAATTCAAATTCAGTTGATGTTTTAAGTTTATGAACTAAGGTTTAGGGGCCTACTTTTGAGCTTAAGTTCAAGCTTCCCAATAAGCTCAAATGAAAACAAAAGTAGGGACTTATACTAGACTAAGGTGGGACCTTGCAAGCAAACTTGAGCCAAAGATGAGCTGGATAGCAAGGATTGCAAGGAAGCTGCAACTTACTTGTTTTCCGGTCAATCAGAGCTTGTGCGGGGAGATGAACCGATCCCATGAGAAGCTCATTTGGAGCTTTTAAAAAATTTGAAAAATTATACAAAAATGGTAATAATGAAATAGACCAAGAGAAGTTTTTAAAACAACAAATTTCCTGAATTTGATCCGAAATGGATCGATAAAATTCTCTGTTGGTTCAAAACAAAGAAGCTTTTTCAGGTTTTTGACTTTTGAAGTGAAAATGAAATGTTGACTTTCATGAGTTTTGAATCAATGTGAGGTGATAATGATGTATTATGATAAAACAAACTTAATGCAAACAATGTTTATGAGTTTTAAACACAAAACAAGATTTTGTTTTTCCAAAACTTCAACAGATATGCAATTAAGACAGTGGAACTGAGATTTTGACTTTCTGAGGTTAGCAGGCACAAGTTTAAGACAGGTATGAGTCTCAAATGACCAAAGAGATGCAAACCAACTAATTTCAACAACTGCTTAGCCCTCTAACACAATTATGCTACAAAATCCAAACACACCTATAAACCAGCGATTTGCAAGTTAAATGAATTAAACACTGAACCAACACATCATAAATGATCAAACTAAGTTAAATTAACCTAAATACAGCTATTTAAACAGGTTTGAGCTTATTATAACTACAAAGACAGTTGCAAAGCAACTTGAAAATAACTACAAAGTGTCCTTAGCTTATGGCTTGAAACTTGTGAACGAACCACTACCTATTCTAAACCAACCCAAATAACTATAATTCAACCCAATTCCAGCTCTGCATCACCCATTTTCATTTCATACCCATTTGTGCTCCCAGTTGACTTTCTTTGACCAAAGTCCAATTTTTGCTAGAAACTTAAATGTGAGCTTATCAAAAGCTCTAAGTAGCTGATAAAAGCTTATTAGAACTGAAGGCCGAGCTTTTGAAGCTTAAATGTTGAAACTTAAAATTGAAATATTTGATTGAACTCAAAAGTATAAATTTGAGCTAAGCTTTGAAAATGATGCTTAAAGTAGATTATCTCGATAATTTAACTTGAGTTTGATACAAACAACAAAATATTACTGAAATTACACTTAACTAAATCTTTTTAAGCTAAAAGCGACATTAGTGAAAATTAAAAACTACTAGAATCCCTTTCTCTTGCTCCTCTTGCTTTCTTTTATAATCAAAGTCTTATATCTCTCTTACGAGCAGTTCCCGGTATAATTGATAGCCATTGGATGGTTTGAAGTGATCATGGCCATTGAATGAGATTTTGGCCAATTTGGTATTTGTGATTAGGTTGAGTGAGGGGGGGATAGTTGCATTTAATGCATCTTGGATGTTAGTTGAGGTGGGGGGAACAAGGTTGAGTAGAGAGAGAGGAGGGGGATGGGAAGCTTGGCAGTTAAGGCGATTGAAGGGAAGGACTTTTGGCGCCAAGGTGGTGTTTGACTATTTGGATTGACCGGGGATTAATAATGAAGGGGTCCAAAATGATATTTGTGAGGGTCCAAAAGGAAGGCAGGGTCAATTGGTTTTAATGACAAGGGTCTAAGGTATAAAGGGTTTAGTAACAAGGACTTCTTTTGCCATTTTACGAAAATACAAGGACCATTTCTGTCCAATTCCCAAAGGTTGCTCTAAAGGACCAAAGTGACAAGCTTCCATAATACAAGGACCAAACTTGACAATTTCAATTTTCCAGGGGCCATTTTTGCCAATTTTCAAACTTGAAGGACTAATTTTGTAATTTCTCAAAACTTTTGATATTTTTCACCAAAGGACTAATTTTGACAACTTATGATTTTAAAGGACCTTTGGTGATTTTTCTTTGAAATTTTGTGATCGGGGACTATTCGACAATTTTGAAACTTGGGGATTTGAAAGCGCCAATTATGCAAACTTAACTCATTTTCATCTGATTTTGAACATTTTGCATCTGAAACATATAAAATGCAATTTTGGAATATTTTCGGTATTTTGATGCATTTAGAGCATTTTTAAGCGTTTTGCGGTTGATTTAACCAAAAATGATGAGTATTTACACACTCATCAATCCCAGCACTAAACTATTGCTAGTCCCTAGCAATCTTTTGAGAAAACTTAATGGATTTGAATCTCTTTACAAAAGTCATTACTTACGGAGTAGCCAAATGTTTCAGTTCAAATAAGAACCATGGTACACTGATAACCATGTGATTTTGAGCAAACCACCAACTTCCAACGGATTTGATTTGTCTTTACCAGCTTGTTTGCTCTGGACTATCCAACTCTTAGATAAATTATCAATATTATCTTTGGTGAGCTGATTACCAATTATGGTTTTCCACTGCCTTTACCACAAGCCATAAACTTGTGGGCTAGTATCTTCACTTTTAAGGATATGGTGAGTTGAATACCAACATATAATTTTGGGCAAATTGCAAGCCGTCAGCAGTTTGATATATCTTTACCAAGAGCCGTTTGTTCCTGGATTAGCCAATCGTTTTGTTTATTAGACATGGCGGTTGATTACCATATGATGAATAGGAAAAACACTATTCCAAAAAAATTTAGGCCAAAAAGCGGGAATTGGGTGGATAATATGATAAAATTCATAGAGATTCCCCAGCACTTAGAAATGAATATTGCCCTCAATATTCAAAGTCCGGCTTATGAATTTAAACGCGATCTCCTTCACATCCTTAATCATACAACGGATGGCGTCCGTTAGGCTGACTATCGGGCTGCTAACTCGAGAAGTTATTGGATGAAGAAGCGGGAGTGTTGAATATTGACTTTGTTGCGAGAAATAGGAACTTTTGATTTTGCTGCAAAATCTCAATCACATCTTTAGGCTTACGATTCAAGATATTGCCACCGGTAATTTTGCATTCAAGGAATCTTGATCGTTACCGTTCAACCCATTATCAAAGATATTAACTTGTTGAAGCTCCGTGAATTCATGATGGGGGCATTTCCTGAGGAGATCTTTGAATCTCTCCCATGCCTCTCCAAAGTTTTCGCCAGGTACAGCGAAATCGAGAAATTTCATTTTAAAGATTAGTCGTCTTTTGATGGAGGAAAAGTAATTGACAAACTTTTGAACAAGATCCTCCCAAGTTTGATGGATGGGGGTTCTTTTCGGTAAATCGGGCTGTCCCCTCAAGTGTGAATGGAAATAGCATCAACTTGATCACTTTTTGTGGCACATCTTTGAAATTGATCGTTGCGGTCAACTTGTTAAACCAGGATGTGTGCATCTGGGTCTTCTCGATCAAACCAGGAATTGATTCGTAGACACAAGTTGGATTAAATGTGTCTTCAATTCAAAGTGATCGAATTGATTCTTTGGTAAAGCGATGGCATCTCCATAACCCTCGGTGGGTGCACGGGCATTTCGCCATAGTGCGTTAAAGTGCGCCATATTGTTGTTTGAAATAGTACGAATCTCGGGTTCGACTATTTGGGCTGACGTCTCACGAGCGTCTTCTAGAGAATTTTTGCTAGATGCATAAGGACTCAATGATCTAGAAGAGCAGTCTTGCGCATGCACTAGAGTTAACTCTAAGAGACCTCAGAGTTAAGGAAAGGAATTATGAAATTGGTGAAAATGGGGTAGAAGAATCTTTTGGGTTTTATGTTTGACAAGTAGATATCACAACAAATCCAAGTAAAACAAAAGTAGAGCAAAAACCACGGTGAACTTAAACCAATAATCAGATGAATGGCTTCTTTGAAAAATTACACTGCTCACGAGGACACAAAGGCAAGGATTTTAAATCTTGGTTCGGGAACTTATTATGGTGATACCCCGGTTAGGTAGTACAACTGCCTTGGTTTTGCGGTGGTAATCTTTTATGTTGTTATTTTTAAAAGCGACAAATCTTTTTGGTATTTTTATCTTTGATACATATATAGAAACAAAAGAAAAATATTTTTGTGTTTTATACGTTTTTGGATGTTTTGGGTTTTTTGGATTTTTTATAAGAAAATATATATATAGATAGAGATGGATGATATGAACAAAGAGTGAGTATTCAAACTACTAATCACGCTGGAAGCGAGGAAGAATGTCAGCCCGACTCAATGTAAATTTGATAAATGCAAAGCGTCAAGTTTTCTCACGCAAAACGACCACTTGTGAATGGCAGTATGAAAGCTTAAAAAGCAATTTCCAATATGACTCAATGAAGATCTGGGAGTATAGTGTTTCCCCGAGTCGTTATGTCCCAATGAGCTATCACGATGGATGTAAGCATTATAGTGATCGAGAAATTTGAACAGAAAAAGATGTGATATGATTATAACTCTGAGAAAAAGCCAACAAATTACGAGGAGGCTTAAATGCAAATTAAAGAGTTTAAAAAGATAAAAAAAATATTAAATAAACGCTATCACTATTTGCAAAATGATGTTTTTTGATTTTATGTTTTTATAAAACTGAATTAAAAACTACCGACATTACAAATGAAAATGTAAACTTACAATATTAATCCTAAAAATATGAAAATGATATTTTTACAAACCTAATGATAAAATAAAATTTTAAGAAAAATAAAATTAATTTTATAACTATTTAATTAATTATTATTAATTAAAAACTATTTTTAACTATTTAATAATAACCTAAAATGCAAGAAAATAGGAAATAAAGCTAGAAAAATAAAATTATGACTTGGAAAAGTCTAAAATAACAAAAGAGAATTTTAAAAACTATTTTTTGTATTTTTTAAGTTTTTTTGTATTTTCTATTAATTAAAAACTATTTAAAACTACTTAAATTGCTTAAAAATACAAATTTAACTAAGAAAAATCTAGAAAAATATTTTTTTGGCTTTTTATATTTATCTTAACTTAATAAAAATGAAAAATTATTTTTTTGAAACTTTTCTTAATTTTTTGTATTAAATGCTAATTAAAAAGTGCTAAAAATTGATTTAAATCAAGAAAAATAGCAAACTAACTTGGAAAAATCTGAAAAATTCAAGATAAGTCTAAAATAATATTAGGAAGCTAGGAAAAATGGAAAAATAGATGGTTGTGTACAATAAATAGTAAGCTGCTATGATGCTTATAAATAAGCACTTATTTTAAGCAAATAAGCACCAAAAGGTACCAACTAATAACAGAAGCTAAATTAGGCTACAAGTACTTGAAAACAACTTATTTCAACTATCCTAGACCACTGAAATTCAAAATGCTCAGATTTGATGTTTTAAGTTTATGAACTAAAAACAGTTTGGGGGCCTACTTTTGAGCTTAAGTTCAAGCTTCCCAATAAGCTACAAATGAAAAACAAAAGTAGGGACTTATACTAGACCTGGGTGGGACCTTGTAAACCAAACTTGAGCCAAAGATGAGCTCTGATGAGCAAGTTGCAAGAGCACGCAACACATGCACACTTTGGTCAATCACAGAAGCATGCGCGGGGAGATGAGACCCAATCCACAAGCTCATTTGGAGCTTTTAAAAAATTTGAAAAATTATACAAAAATGGTAATAATGAAATAGACCAAGAGAAGTTTTTAAAACATCAAATTTCACTGAATTTGATCCAGAAACGGATCCAATAAAATTCTCTCGGTTGGTTCAAACAAGCTTTTCAGGTTTTTGACTTTTGAAGTGAAAATGAAATGTTGACTTTCATGAGTTTTGAATCCAATGTGAGGACTGATAATGATGTATTATGATAAAACAAACTTAATGCAAACAATGTTTATGAGTTTTAAACACAAAACAAGATTTTGTTTTTCCAAAACTTCAACAGATATGCAATTAAGACAGTGGGCTGGATTTTGACTTCTGAGGTTAGCGAGCACAAGTTTAAGATGTATGAGTCTCAAATGACCAAGAGATGCAAACCAACTAATTTCAACAAGCACTAGCCCTCTAACACAATTATGCTACAAAATCCAACACACCCTATAAACCACGATTTGCAAGTTAAATGAATTAAACATCGAACCAACGTCATAAATGATCAAACTAAGTTAAATTAACCTAAATCTGACTATTTAAACGGGTTTGAGCTTATTATAACTCAAAGACATTTGCAAAGCAACGAAATAACTTACAAAGTGTCCTTAGCCACTATGGCTTGAAACTTGTGAAACCAGAACCACTACCTATTCTAAACCAACCCAAATAACTATAATTCAACCCAATTCCAGCTCTGCATCACCCATTTTCATTTCATACCCATTTGTGCTCCCAGTTGACTTTCTTTGACCAAAGTCCAATTTTTGCTAGAAACTTAAATGTGAGCTTATCAAAAGCTCTAAGTAGGCTGATAAGCTTATTAGAACGAGAACTGAGCTTTTGAAGCTTAAATGTTGGAAACTTAAACTGCAAATATTCAACGATGAACTCAAAAGTATGAATTTGAGCTAAGCTTTGAAAATGATGCTTAAAGTAGATTATCTCGATAATTTAACTTGAGTTTGATACAAAACAACAAAATATTACGAAATTACACTAACTAAATCTTTTAACCTAAAAACGACATTAGTGAAAATTAAAAACTACTAGACTCCCTTTCTCTTGCTCCTCTTGCTTTCTTTTATAATCCAAAAGTCTTCTCTCCTGAACGAGCAGTTCGGTATAATTGATAGCCATTGGATGGTTTGAAGTGATCATGGCCATTGAATGAGATTTTGGCGCCAATTTGAGTATTGGACAGTTAGGTTGAGTGAGGGGATGATAGTTGCATTTAATGCATCTTGGATGTTAGTTGAGGTGGGGAACAAGGTTGAGGAGGAGAGGAGGGGATGGGAAGCCTTGGCAGTTGCAGAGGTTGAAGGGAAGGACTTTGGCGCCAAGGTGGTGTTTGACTATTTGGATTGACCGGGATTAATAATGAAGGGTCCAAAATGCTATTTACAGAGGGTCCAAAAGGAAAAGCGGGGGTCCACTTGGTTTAATGACAAGGGTCTAAGGTATAAAGGGTTTAGTAACAAGGACTTCTTTTGCCATTTTCTGAAAATACAAGGACCATTTCTGTCAATTCCCCAAAGTTGCTCTAAAGGACCAAAAGTGACAAGCTTCCATAATACAAGGACCAAACTTGACATTTTCAATTTTCCAGGGGCCATTTTTGCCAATTTTCAAACTTGAAGGACTAATTTTGTAATTTCTCAAAACTTTTGATATTTTTCACCAAAGGACTAATTTTGACAACTTATGATTTTAAAAGGACCTTTGGTGATTTTTCTTTTGAAATTTTGTGATCAGGGACTATTTCTGACAATTTTTGAAACTTGAGGGTAAATGCCAATTATGCAAACTTAACTCATTTTCATCTGATTTTGAACATTTTGCATCTGAAACATATAAAATGCAATTTTGGAATATTTTCGGTATTTTGATGCATTTCTGAGCATTTTTAAACGTTTTGCAGTTCAGATTTAACCAAAAATGATGAGTATTTACACACTCATCACTACATAATCTATCGATTTTCTCTTAGAGATTGTTGATATTGAAGAAGGAGACCCTCTCCCTAGTCTCCGATATAGGAACCAAATATGCACAAATTAATTCTAGAGTCACGAGATCATCAATTAATCTCTTTAGGACACTTATTTCTTGAAGACTCACTATTTCACACAATGTGGAATGTGAGATTATATCTTATGAGTCTTACGCACTATCCTTGTGGTATTGCCAAGACTTGATTGTGTCATATGGACCTCATCGATTGGGCGATTCAAATTGAATCAATCAGGTCCAAGAAAATGGATTGATGGATACCTTTGAAAAACCGGTCGTTGTGCTTAAAAACTCTTTTCTCTAGCACATCGACCGTGTACAAATATTTCAAATCAAAAGGTGTTTATGATTGATAAATGATTTTTCACTAAAACTTCGTTGTATTGCAAAAAAAATTTCTATTGAGCGATACACGATTGTTTTTCAAATCTCTTTTCATCAATCGGTTAATCTCATTATTTGGTTCCTTCACTCCGTGTTGTCTTCTTTGAGACGCTTCACGGTTTGAACGGCTAAGAAGCAAACCTGGAATAAGGAAATTCTTCGAATTATACACGATCCGCAGGCAATACTTGTATTGATCAACGGGAGGAAAAGTGGGCGTGTACCTCAATTCAACGAAAGTGATCAAAGACACTTTCGTGCGCTTTATTGCTAACTTTCTTATGCAGGTACACCCCGACGTTTGCAGTATCGAATGGAGCGGTCAATCCATAGCCGCATGCTCACACAACACATTCATATCTAAAGATATCATGATTGGTGCATCAATGACTCAGATATTTTCACTCCATGCTTCTTTCGCTGCCAATATCATGAATCAACGAAAGCTTCCGCTACTCTGATAAGAATAAATCATGATCCAGATGTGAGCATGTCGGTCAAATGTCACAACATCACTAATTACCAACACACAAAGGTTGAGACAAAGATTTAAATGGTCATGATCACCAAGTTGGCTCAAACTCAGTATCCGTGGATCAGTTAAAGACCTCCCTTTCAGATTATCAAACATGCATTTATGAAGAATCAAAGACTCGACTACATAACAAGAACATGGACAAGAATCCAAGAACAATCTCAATGTATTATCTCACTTTTATTCAATGTAATTTTAATGTGTGTTTGAGGTGACCCTCCACTTGGGGGGCTGTTAGGAATTAGAAATTCCCGGCATTAAAGAGTCGGTCACCTCAAGTATATGTAATCGTTAGAAAGCTCGTAGTCGTAGTTATTTTATGTTAAGTAGTATTTAGTTAAGTAACACCGTGGAGGACGGGACGGTCTTTACCCACTGTATGCCCGATCCACGCCCGTAGGTGGCGTATGTTTGTAAGAAACTATAAATACCCTCTACCTTCCAAGGTAGAGGGTTGGAGCTTCAATACCATTTTTCTTTGTTTCACATAGTTCCCAACTCTCTTCTTTTCTCTCACTAGAACTTTCTCTCTCTAAACTTAGTTAACGCCCCATATGGTTTTGGTTTAGTGTGTTTGTGAAATCTTATATCTAACAATTGGTATCAAGAGCCATGGTTTGATCACTCATCTTTCATGCTTTTTGTTTTGGTGGATTTCATAAGGTTTTTGGGGTATTAAAGATTTAGGAGAGTTTGATTCATTTGGACAAATTCTAGTGTTAAAGTTTGAATTTTGCTTGTACTTTTGTGTTTAGGATCATCATATGTGTTTATGTTTTGAATTGGAAGGCTTAAATCATTGTGGTTTGGTTGTTTTTGATTGATAAAGTGGTTATTTTTCAAGTTTGTACGAAGCGATTTGTGTCTCGGATAGCTTTTTCTTCAAAGCGAGTTGCTTTGTTATTGGATGCGAGTTGGTACATGCGACTTGCTTTAGCGAGTTGATTTTATGCGACGGGTTCTAGCGAGTTGTTTCTTTGCGACTTGATATCGCGACTTAGCTATTAAGCGTGTTGTAAAGCTAGCGAGTTAAATTAAGCGACTTGGTGTTCAAGCGTGTTGATTGTGTTCTTGAGTTGATACTAAAGCGAGTTGGCTATTCAGCGACTTGATTCATTAAGCGTGTTGACGGTGTTGCGAGTTGATGCTAATGCGACTTGGCTATTTAGCGAGTTGATTGATTAAGCGAGTTGGTAATTAAGCGAGTTGTGTGGTTAGCGACTTGTTCATTTAGGCTTGTTACTTCTTCGTGATACATTCTTACGGTTGTTCTTTTGGTTTAGTAAAATCCGTGAAAGAATCAATTTCCCGGTTTAATCAAAGAATAGTAAAATCCCGTAGAGCTTGAAACATGTCTACCAACGTTCCTACTATCATCTCCACTGCTGCCGAGGATGTTCAAGCAGCGGTCGATACTCGTCCACCCATGCTTGACAGAAGGCTCACGACTCTTGGGCTCATCGAATCAGATTGTACTGTCTTGGAAAGGAAAATGGGGTCAACATTCTCAAATCGATTGATGAAGGACCGTATCTAGTTGAGACTACTAGGGACATAATTGATACAACTGAAGATGGAACGATGATCTATGGAAAGACAGACCAAAGACATTATGATGAGCTCAATGATAAGGAGAAGAAGAGATTCGATGCACGGATATCGGGCTTCTAACATCATATTTCAAGGTCTTCCAAAAGACATCTATAAGCTTATCAATCACAACACTGAAGCAAAGGCTGTATGGGATAATTTCAAGATGCTTCTTTCTGGTTCTGAATTAACCATGGAAGACAGAGAATCACAACTCTATGATGAATTTGAGCACTTCAAGATGAAACGAGATGAGAGTGTCTATGAGTACATTGAGATTCCACAAGCTTGTGAATGACATGAGGAACATCAGAATGACCATGCCTAACATTCAGCTTAACTCAAAGTTTGTAAACAACATGAATCCCGAATGGCACAAGTTTGTCACTTCGGTGAAGCTCACTAAAGGATTGAAGAATACAATTATGAGCAACTGCATGCCTTCCTTCTTCAGAATGAGAGACATGCCATGTTTGAAAGAGGATTCTTGAACAATTCAAAACAAATCCAGGAGAGACAAGCTCATCAAATGATTCAACGGCCTTCTACTCAAACATTGGGATTACCACTAAAGCTTCACAAGTTATACCCATGGGTGATGGAACTCACAAACTCATTCCGAATCCAATGTTCAAACAAGTCTTGATGCATCGTAGGAAACTTCATTACTCAACTAGCTCTCATGATCAGTCAAAACATGAACACTCTCCCACACACCAACAACAACCTCGAACGACATCCAATCCACACAATCAAGCTCTTCAGAGATGGGAAGGTTATGGTGCAGCCAGTCAAGAAAGGCGATGCGATCGAGAGAAGGGTGGAGCAGGTGTGAGGCTATGGAGGAAATCGAATCGAGGGAAGGAATGGAAATCAAGGACAAGTCAAGACAGTTAAGTGTTACAACTTTGGTGGTGAGGGACACATTGCAAGGAATTGCACATCTCCAAAACGTCCTCAGAATGTTGAATACTTCAGGGATAAGATGTTGCTAGTGCAAGCTCAGGACAATGGAGCAACCTTGGATGAAGAAGAGTGTTGTTTCTTCTGAAGGAATGCTAAGACATATGATGCTGAGATGTGGATGAGCGGCCTATTCAAGAGATTGGTCACAATCATCAGAATGCCTTTCAAGTCGCCGACTGTGATGCATACGACTCTGACGTTGATGATGGACCTATTGCACAAACAATTTTCATGGCTAGCATTTCTCAAATGGTCTCTCCTAAGGTCTCTACTTCACCACAAGCTGGACCATCCAAAGACAAAATCATCTCGGAGGTATTAAAATTATATGATGAAGTTGATGTGCAAAAGATACATAATGAAATACAATCAACTGAAATCATTGAGTCGGATATTGAAAATATGGGTAATATCAATGTTGTCCCATATGATCAATATGTGAAACAAAGTGAAAGTGTGATTGTATCAAGTGATGTATCTCCTGCAGTCAATGATGATTATGTCGTGATGAATACACTGCATTTGTCCCGATGATTCGTTATCTCGAACTTAATGCCTATAAAGAACGAATTACCATTTATGAACAACGTGCTAAGTTTGAGCTAAATACTCGTGGCGAGGAGTTGGATAACCATATGCGTACAATTATTAGAAAAAGTAATTTTAGAGAAGAAGTGTTAAAACAAGAGTTAAATTCCTTACAAGAAAAGCTTTCAAAAGAAAAAGCTGCTAAGCAAAAACAAGAACTTCAAGAAAATGTTAAAGTGCTTAAGCAGGAATTTCATGTCAAGGAATCAAAACTTTTGAATGATTTTTCTAATCTAAAAACTTTGAAGAACAAGCTTGAAAATAAGTTGTATGCGTACAAGGGAACACCATTCAGGCTGCCCACATGATCACTAAGCATAGAGTCTTAAGCGATAAGCATAGCATTCCTCTGGTTGAGGAACCAAATCCAGAGGTCATTAAAAAGGCTAGAAATGCTCATAAGGTACTCTATGATGGCAATGAAATCCTTAAACCTAGACGGAAACCTAGTTGCGCTGAGTGCACTGAGGAAGATAATAAATCTGATGAAGTCACTAGGAAAAGGATGAACAAGAAGTTAGATGATCCTAAATGTAAAGAGAATAAAATAATTATCACACCCCATGATTACAAGAAGGAGAATTGGATTTCCTTAAACAAATTTAAGCCTCAGACGTTGTTAACACCCGAACAAGTGTTCTGGAAAAGGATTTAGATATGCTAAAAGCTGAAAATCTTGTTGAAACAAACCCTTCCCTTAGGAAAATGCCTGCTGCGACTGTGAATCCTCCAAATACACCGATGCATTTAGTTCCTAGAACTATTGCCACTAAGAGCAAGACCTTAATCAGCCAATATGTTATTCTTCAACTATTTGTCGATTTTGAGAAAACTTTGTAAGAAAAGGATCACACCCACTGGATAACTGAAGGGGGAAAGGGGTTTTGAACAAACAAAAGAATGCTATCTAACTGAGGTCATGCCTTTCTTCAAACTACTAAAAGATCATTTTGAGAGTCTTAAAAAGGGGATAAGTTCAGATATTAAAGGAATGGAAAAGGAATTTGATGCAATGGTAGTTGAGGTTAGTGACTATGAGCGAGCATTAAAATATAATGAGATTGAGAGGAAGAACTTGCATACCTTGAATGAGAATCTTATTTCTGAATGTATTGCTCAAGATGTGTTTTACACTGTGCTACAATTGCTCCATTAATTCTTCTCAATTTCATGAATTATCTGTTGCTCTGAAAGTCTCCCATGATCGTGTCATTGAGCTTGAAAAGATTAATTCGAAACTTAATGAGAAAATTGATCAGGATGATCACGATAATTTGGTAAAGCATCTTTCTAAACTAGAAGTTGAACATTTTGATTTACAACTAAAATATCAACATCTAAAAGAAAATGTTAAAACCTCAAATATCAAGACTTCCTTGGATGCTCCTGAATTTGATGCAGTTTTTGAAATTAGCAAACGTGATGAACAGATTCGAGCTCATTGTAACACGATCAAAAAGTTGAAAGTCCAAATCTCTCAATTGAAGGGTGAAAAGAACAATGTGATTGGATCCCAAATGCCTCCTCCTTTAGATTCTCAGTACTCTCAAACTTTTCATCTTCAAAACTTGGTTAATGCCTTACAAAAGGAAAACGAGAGTTTTCTAGAAGAAAATGAAAAAGTTAAACGACACTTTAAAGAGTTATATGATTCAATGAAAGTCACTCGTGACCAAAACAACGAAAAAATAACGTCTTTACAAAGGAAATTGAGAATCTGAGAAGTCAGGAAAATGGAAAAGCGCCACTTGTTTTAATAAGAATGTTGTTTCAAAGTCACCCTTAGACAGCAAATACACTATAACGGTTAAATATATTCCTCCTCATCTTAGGAATAATGAATCTGCGTTTCATGACTATTGTGCTCACCTTAAGGATAGTCTAGAATGTCTCCGTGAGATTGTTGAAGAGGATTTCATTAATAAACCTCTTGATAGAGAAATTAGGTTTGCTTGCCTCTAGGCCAAACGATCTCAAGAGCTGCTTGAATGTGTAATTGCAACATGTCCAAAATCCTTAGGTGCAAAAGGCAAAGCTGTGATGCCTTGTTCTATGCCTAGTGCCAAGCATGAAATCCTTTCTATGCCCAATGTAATGAATGTCAACCTTAGGGTGCCTTCAAGTAGTTGATTCGGATATGTTAGTGCTAAGAAAGTGAATTTTAGTGTGCCTGCAAATAGCTCAAATCATAGCTTTAAGAAAGTAAACACTAATGTGCCTTCTAGTACTTCAGATCCTTGCACATCAAGTTCAGGAATGCAAAAATTAGATCAACCAACTAATGTTCCCATTCCCTCTACAGGAGTATCGGTGACATTAAAGCAAACAGGTCAAAGTCTCAAGACAATACAAGGAATGATAGGACCTTGCAAGCTAAGAATGTGCATTGGAAGAGTGTAGAAGACCAATCTAGGAACTTTAAGTTTGAGTTGAATAAAACGAATCGTGTTGATTCTAGTATTAGCCATAAATCTGTAATTAATTCGAATTACGATACTATTTGCAAACCTTGTAATGATGTCGCTGCTTGAATTCATTTGCTAATCATGAATATGGTGTGAATGCTTTGTCTAATGATGTCAAATGCCCAGTTAAAATTGTTAATGCTAATATTCGTGCAAAGAAGGCTAAAAGGCAAAGAGGTAAGATTGTTAGAAAATAGTGGAAACCCACAGGAAGAACATTTATAAAGATAGGTTATTATTGGATACCTTTTGGCCATAAGAATAATCAGTTTGTTCTCAAACTAAAACTATGCCCACTAGAAAATGGATGCCTCTTGGTAGAACTATTCCCTTAAGTGAACATACTTTGAATAGGTCAAATCTGAGACACCAGACTGCATCTATTCCTAATGATTCCATTGCTTCTACTTCTGATATGGATGCTTCTATTTTTGATGTGGGTGTTCCAATTACTGTTACTAACCATGTGGAACCCATTCTTGCATGGGGATCCCAATTATCCAGTTATCCATTCTTGTCTCGTGTTCAAGCAGATTGTTCAAATCGTTACGTGGTACTGGACTCAGTTTGCTTCCAAGCATATGACTGGAGACCGTCGCTGCTCATGAACTTCGTGAGCAAATTCATCGACAGATTAGATTGGGAATGATCATTTTGGTGCAATTAAGGGTTATGGAGATTATGTTGTTGGAAAAGTGTTATCTCCAGGGTATATTATGTGGAAGGTCTTGGTCATAACCTGTTCTCTGTTGGTCAATTCTGCGATTATGATCTAGAAGTAGCCTTCAGAAAACATACTTGTTTCGTTAGAGAACTTGATGGTAAGGAACTTTTAAGAGGTTCACGTGGTTCAAATCTATACACCATCTCTATCGAAGATATGATGAAGTCTTCTCCAATTTGCTTGTTGTCAAAGGCTTCTAAAACAAAGTCATGGTTATGGCATCGACGTCTCAATCACTTGAACTTCGGCACCATCAATGATCTCTCGAGAAAGGACTTAGTTATAGGTCTCCCTAGACTTAAATATGAAAAGGATCATCTTTGTTCAGCATGCCATTGGGAAAAAGCAAGAAGTATGCCCATAAACCCAAACCTACAAACTCAATCACAGAAGTTCTCCATACAATTCACATGGACTTATGTGGACCCATGAGAGTGAAGAATATCTTTGGGAAGAAATATGTGTTAGTTGTGGTTGATGATTTCTCTAGATTCACACGGGTAAAATTCTTAAAGACTAAGGATGAAACTCCATATATCATCATCAAACTCATCAAACAGCTGCAGGTTCGTCTTAACAAAACGGTCGAGAATCATCCGAACGCAGACAATGGAACTGATTTTGTTAACAAACAACTTGGTGAGTTTTATGAAAGTATGGGAATCAGTCATCAAAGAAGTATTCCTCGAACTCCTCAACGAGCGGTGTAGTTGAAAGGCGAAATCGAACTCTTGTGGAAGCCGCAAGGACTATCTTTGATTTACTCAAAAGCTCCAATGTTTCTCTGGGGTGAAGCTATCGCCACTGCATGCTACACACAAAATCGATCCCTGATTCACACTGCTCATGGAAAAACTCCATATGAACTTGTCTACAACAGAAAACCTGATCTTTCATTCCTTCGTGTGTTTGGTGCTTTATGTTATCCAACTAATGATGGTCAAGATTTAGGAAAACCGAGAGCTAAAGCGGACATTGGAGTTTTGTAGGCTATGCACCTAATAGTAAAGGTTACCGAATCTACAACAAGAGAACCGAAATATCATGGAAACAATTCACGTCACGTTTGATGAGCTGACCGGTCAAATGGCTCTTGGACAATCCAGTTTAGGACCCGCACTTCAAAGCAGTCCCATTGGTTCATCTCTTGTACCAAACTCCTCATCAGCAACTCCATATGTACCTCCCTCAGAAGATGATTTAAAGAAACTGTTTGATCCAATGTTTGATGAACAATTTGAGCCAAGTAACAATGATATGACAATTCAACCAGAGGTACGCTTATCCCGCAATGTCAATGATATTAACCCTTCAACTTCTATGTCATTAAGCCAAGAAGCGCTGCTGTCTGTCAATCTCGATTCATCAACAAATCTTCAATCATCAAGTGTACATCATGGAAATGCTTCAGATTCACAGGATGAAGTCAATCCCTTTGCTACTCCCGAAGATGCTCCATTTGAAAACATATTTGCTCCGGAATCATCATCAGAACCATCTTCTTCAGGAGACATCAATTCGCACAGTCCCTCAACAACAGCCACATGAATACCTCAGAAAATGGACTCACGATCATCAATTAGACAACATCATTGGAAATCCCTCTCGTCCAGTATCCACACGGAAACAACTTGCAACAGATGCCTTATGGTGCTTCTTCAACTCCTTACTCTCTAAGATCGAACCAAAAGATGTTAAATCCGCCATGAATGAAGACAACTGGTTCAATGCCATGCAAGAAGAAATTCATGAGTTTGATCGACTTGATGTATGGGAATTAGTACCGCTCAGTTATTGCTATGATCATTGCTCTAACATGGATCTTCAAAGTGAAACTTGATGAGCATGGTGATGTGTTAAAGAACAAGGCTCGATTGGTTGCTAAAGGATACCGTCAAGAGGAGGGTATTGACTTTGAAGAATCTTTTGCTCTGGTTGCTCGAATCGAGGCAATCAGAATATTCTTGGCTAATGCTGCAAGTAAGAACATGGTAGTCTATCGGATGGATGTAAAGACGGCATTTCTGAACGGAGATCTTAAAGAAGTCGTCTCGTCACCAACCTGAAGGCTTCGTGGATCCAGAGCATCCTACTCACGTTTATCGTTTGAAGAAGGCTCTTTATGGTTTAAAGCAAGCTCCAAGGGCATGGTATGATACGCTATCAAAGTTTCTTCTATCTACCCGCAAAGGAGCGATTGATCCAACATTGTTCACCGAAGTCCAGGCAAACATTTAATTCTTGTTCAAATTTATGTTGATGATATTATCTTTGCCTCGACTGACCCCAATGAATGTGATCGTTTTTCAAATGAAATGGGTTCCAAATTTCAAATGTCAATGATGGGACAAATGTCATTTTTCTTGGGATTACAAATTTCACAAAGTCCCGGAGGCATTTTTATAAATCAATCTAAATATGCAAATGAGATTTTAAAGAAATTTGGATTTGATTCTAGTGACCCTGTTGACACTCCCATGATTGAGCGTACTAAACAGGATGAGGACCACTCAGGGATCATGGTAGACCAAACAAAATATCGTAGCATGATCGGATCCCGATGTACCTCACGCCAGATGACCTGATATTATGTTATTTGTATGCATGTGTGCTAGATACCAGGCTAAGCCTACCAAAAAGCACCTTGAAGCGGTTAAGCGGGTCTTTCGGTACCTCCAAGGAACCATCAACATGGGACTTTGGTACCGGAAGGACACCGGTATGTCACTAACGACATATGCGATGAGATCATGCGGTGTCAAGATACTCGTCGAATACGTGCGGAGGTGCTCGAGTTTTTGGGTGATAAGCTTGTGAGCTAGTCTTCAAAGAAACAAATGAGTACTTCTATTTCTTCTACAGAGGCTGAATACATAGCCATGTCATCTTGTTGTGCTCAAATCCTATGGATGAGATCTCAATTAATTGACTATGGCTTTGTATTCAACAAAATCCCTATCTTGTGATAATAAAAGTGATATTGCTCTCTCATGCAACAACGTTCAACACTCAAGAGCAAAGCATATCGACATTCGACATCATTTCATCGGGGAACAAGTGGAAAAAGGTGTGGTGGAACTCTATTTTGTGAGGACTGAATACCGGTTAGCGGAACATCTTCACCAAAGCTCTTCCAAGAGAACGTTTTGAGTTTATTCTTCCACGACTTGGCCTGAAAAGCCTTCAACCAGAAACTCTCAAACGTCTTCAGGAGGAAGACGAGGAGTAAAGGTCTATCTTCATCTATCTCTTTGTATATATTTTTTCAAAAAGCAAAATACAAAATTACAAAACCTTCAAAAATCAAATAGAAAATTATAAAACTTTCAAAATCCAAAAAAAATGTGAAAAAATCGTAAAATCCTCAAAAAAAATATTGTCATTTTTTCATGATTTTCTCGATTCGATGTCATCTACGGACTTTGTGTTGATATTCAAAGAATGTCACGGGTCTTTAGATGTTCATCGAATGTACATATTTTTTAAAAAAAAAAAAATAAATAAAAAAAAAATAAATGAGGCGAAGAAAAATGGTGGTTTATTGTCATTTCAGGCAGTAACCCGTGTTGAAAAGAAAGAACGAGCCATACCTTTATCTTGTTTTCAAATCTCATGCTCTGATTCTATAAATAATTCTCACTATCCAATGAAAACGAATTGATTTGAAAAATTACTCGGGCTTAATTTCTGAAAATCATTTGTACTAAGCGTTGCTAAAACTATCTATCTCTCAATCAACAACTCACGTCATTGATTGAGGGGGAGAATGACTTTTAACTAAAAAGTGTATTTTTTTTCAAACAATGGTTTGTTTTCAAAAGATATTCAAGCATGTTTAAATCTTTGGAGTTAAAGTCTCAAAATTTGATCCTTATCAGTTAAAACGTTTTCAAAATCAAGTCACAATTCTCCTTAAAAAGCTTTCAAAAAAAATCAAAAAAACAATTTAAATTTACTGAGATCACGATTCTCAAATGATTTAATAATTGTGATCGGGGGAGAATTTGTGATTTAAATTGGATTTAAACTGATAATTCGATAAATGGTTTCATAAGTGATTAGTATGTTTGCCTCCCAAGTGTGACAAACGATTTAAAATTTTTCCATGCACACGTTGACGGGGAGCATCTATCTTAAACCACAAATATTTGAAACGTGATCAATGTGCAGTCTTTTCCTAATATGTGCAAAACATTCTCAAACATCTATGCACATATTGAGGGGAGCAAACTTGTGAAAACCTCATCCTTCCTTAAAATGTTTTATCTACTCAAATTATTTAGGAAGTGATGATGATCATTTTAGAAAATGTTAATCAAAAGATTGGACCTTTCATTCTCAATCTAACGATTTCAAAGATCTCTTGCCTCCATGTGCTAAACAAATTCTAAATTTTATGCATATGTTGAGGGGGAGCATTTCTAAAATATCAAAACAATTAAGATACAAAATGCTTAGATTCTATATCACAAGTATCTTGATTGATTTTCAAATGGTTTTCAATTGGTTCCAATGGCGGATGAACGATACCAAAAAGACCGACCAACTTTACTTTATGTATGGTGATATAAGGATGATAAGGTTAGGTTGAGTTCCCATGATCCGCCAGAACCGGAGGGATCTACCGAGGGACAATCCACTAGATAGTGTAGAAGTCCTTAGGTATGATGAAAAAAGGAGAAAAATGAGAATATGGGAAGAGTGGGACTGAGATGAGCTAGTCTGGAATAAACCCAACAAGGTTCTAGTCATGAAGTATCGGTAAGCACTGAAGGGGTTGAAGAATGAAAAAGAATTGAATGAGTAAAAGGGTGAAAAGAAATAGCCCTCCATTTATTCAACCTAAGGGCAGAAACCGGGTTCAATTCATATGCTACTGGTGGTTACTAAGGTAACACTGGTATTGAAGACAAGACGTCATGGACCCAGTGGACGCTTGCACTAACTTCCCAAACCACTCAAGTTCCTCTTAAAAGGGCTTGTTTCATTCTCACGGGGAACCTACATAATCTATCGATTTTCTCTTAGAGATTGTTGATATTGAAGAAGGAGACCCTCTCCCTAGTCTCCGATATAGGAACCAAATATGCACAAATTAAGTCTAGAGCCACGAGATCATCAATTAATCTCTTTAGGACACTTATTTCTTGAAGACTCACTATTTCACACAATGTGGAATGTGAGATTATATCTTATGAGTCCTACGCACTATCCTTGTAGTATTGCCAAGACTTGATTGTGTCATATGGACCTCATCAGGTGGGCGATTCAAAATTGAATCAATCAAGGTCCAAGAAAATGGATTGACGGATACCTTTGAAAAACCGGTCGTTGTGCTTAAAACTCTTTTCTCTAGCACATCGACTGTGTACAATTATTTCAAATCAAAAGGTGTTTATGATTGATAAATGATTTTTCACTAAAACTTCGTTGTATTGCAAAAACAATTTCTATTGAGCGATACACGATTGTTTTTCCAAATCTCTTTTCATCAATCAGTGAATCTCTATTCGCTGGTTCACTCACTCCGTGTTGTCTTCTTTGAGACGCTCCGGTTTGAGAACGGCTAGAGCAGCTGCGAAACCCTGTCAAGGAAATTCTTGAATTATACGATCACAGGCAGTACTTATACTTGATCAGCGGGAACCGTGGGCGTGTACCTCAATTCAACGAAAGTGATCAAAGACACTTTCGTGTGCTCTATTGCTAACGTCTTATGCGGTACACCCCGACGTTTGTAGATGATCAGAATGGAGCGGTCAATCCATAGCCGCATGCTCACACAACACATTCATATCTAAAGATATCATGATTGGTGCATCAATGACTCTAATATTTTCACTCCATGCTTCTGCTACGCTGCTGCCAATATCATGAATCAACGAAAGCTTCCGCTACTCGGATAAGAATAAATCATGATCCAGAATGTGAGCATGTCGGTCCAAATGTCACAACATCACTAATTACCAACACCACAAAGGTTGAGACAGAGATTTAATGTGGTTGATGATCTCAAAGCTGGCTCAAAACTCATTATCACGTGGATCAGTTAAAGACCTCCACTCAGATTATCCAAACATGCATTTATGAAGAATCAAAGACTACGAGCTACAGAACAAAGAACATGGACAAGAATCCAAGAACAATCTCAATGTATTATCTGTTTGTATTCAATGTAATTTTAATGTGTGTTTGAGGTGACCTCCCTTAGGGGGAGACTGTTAGGAATTAGAAATTCCATGTATTAAAGAGTCGGTCACCTCAAGTATATGTAATCGTTAGAAAGCTCGTAGTCGTAGTTATTTTATGTTAAGTAGTATTTAGTTAAGTAACACCGTGGAGGACGGAAGGGTCTTTACCCACTGTATGCCTGATCCACAGCCCGTAGGTGGCGTTTGTTTGTAAGAAACTATAAATACCCTCTACCTTCCAAGGTAGAGGGTTGGAGCTTCAATACCATTTTTCTTTGTTTCACATAGTTCCCAACTCTCTTCCTTTCTCTCACTAGAACTTTCTCTCTCTAAACTTAGTTAACGCCCCATATGGTTTTGGTTTAGTGTGTTTGTGAAATCTTATATCTAACATAACTTTAAGTTGCGTCTTTGATAATCATTTTGACGATGCATCGATTTTAAAACTCAAAATGATCAACATGGCAGATGTATAGGCCTACATACATCCCCATCATATTCTTTCCAAAACTTTATAGGACAAAGTCCTTACTTATATGGTGGTGATATATGAACAATTAACTTCCATTGAGAAAAACCAGATCTATTTTGAAAGAAACTTATTGTTCTTCTATATATTCCGCATCTTCATTAATCCGGGATGGTCTAACCGGTCATGCCACTCAATAAAATAATATTGGCTCATATACTTCTTGTTTATGACCACTTGTGCTTAATTGCACATTTTTAATTATATGAAAGTCGAATATGGAAAGCTCATATTTTTTCGATTTGCTCTTTTATGTCTTTCACACAATTATATATAATATTCAAATTCACATATAGCATTATCAAATGCTAAAACACAATCTATACTAGTAAAATATGTCATTAATCAATTAATCAAGCATCACATAAGCAAATAAAGCTACATTCGAAATAAATCACATATATAAGACAAAGTCAATAACATAATTTGAGTTACCATATATATCAGTATACAAATATATTAGTTATTCTTACGCAACCCTCACAAACATTTGTGCAACATTTACAATATTGCTCATTATTAACATTTTTACAAAAAGTAATTACTTCATGTAAAAAAACATGCAACTATCTATCTGGTCAACGTCTTTAATACATACTCTATACATGTCAATATATAAACACAAAAAGTATAAGCTAGAAGAATAGAGATGTTGTGGAATGCATTTTCATTGATAATAACAAACTACAAATGAACCTCTATTTATAGGGTTCTTACAATCAATGTATTTAGTACAAGCATTAAGAGGGGATACAAAAAGACATAGGTTATAAAGGTTATGATATATGGATAGCCACACATAAATATTCATAATATTTCACTATTTGTTTCACTACCCGTGAATTATACGGGTTTTAAACTAGTAAGGAATAAAAGGATGAATAAAAGAAATGTTTTATGTACTTGGACAAGAAAATATGTTGTTTGATTAAACTTTAGGTTTAATTCTCACAATTAAATCAAATTAAATACGTAGTAATTGTGGAGATTTGTCCATTAGTATGCACTAAAATAAAGGTATGCAAATAACTTTTTTCTTTGTAACACATATTATAATATATTATAAAAATGAAAAACGCCTTCCACAATTAAAAGATTGTATTGTCGGCCATTCAATTCATTTTTCTTTATTTTGTGAAATTTGGCATTACTGCACTTTTGGCATAATTGATTGGTCCAAAGTAGTTTAAATATTACACTTAATTTATAGTACAATTATTTGATTCATTTTGACTATCTATACAATTTCCACGCCTTCAATCCTTACCCATCTCTCTAGAAAAATCCACTCCTCTCATTTATCTTCTCCATATCAGACTCTCATCATCTGTAACCTTCAACAGCCGGAGGGTTGATACAAATTCTATAATCTACAATTATCATTCCTTTGCAGGTATGTGGTTTAATAAGATTGATTTCACCATATTTCCATTTTTAAAACAAATTCAGAGATTACAATGATTCTCTTTAATTTGGAGTTGTGCGTATGCATGCATTTGATATATAAATCGAACACAAGCAGAAGCAGAAGGAACATAACAGAAGATGAGGTACGACAAAGTTTCAACTTTTAAATATAGTGGGTGTTGATTAATTCTTAAAAACTAGAAATTTTGGTATTTTTAGGCTGATAATTTTGACTAGTTTAAGTAGAAGGTTTTTTGAACAATAAGTACATTAAAAGCATGAAAATTGTAGGCTTAACAGGTTGACCATTCTTTTTACCATGCTGTTGGTTGATTCTTATAAATGGCATTGTGTTGAATAACTTTATTTGATATGTCGAAACCTAGGATTAGATAACTAGATATGATATGAGTTTTTGGTAGATATTGCACGTTAAAGCTGCATGAAGCGTCTTAGTGTTCATATTTAGAGTATGCTATACATAGATACACATTTAGATAAGCAATCCCAAATATGAGACACCCCAAGTTTTTCTTATAAATTATGTACATTCAAGCATGCACTAATTGGTATACTCAAAATACATAACCGTAACTTTGTTATTTTTGTTATTTTTTGTTTATGATTTTCTGATGTACAAAAGTGCACTCATGATTATGATAATGATGATTACAAAAGTTGTGAGGTTTGTGTGTTGAGCCATTCTTCAAGCCCTTGATGAACATTATGATTTTTTAGACAATTGTAAGCATGAACATTATGACTTTCTAATATATAAGTTGGTCAACGGATGTAGTTGCAACGTGATACAAGCATTGAAAATAAAAGAATTGCATTAATATATTTTTTTTGTTTGAACAATACTAATTTGCCATATGATTTTGAATACAAATGTAATGATGAGCCACGCTGATGAACAAAATGGCTGGTTCAACAGGATGAAGTTCATTTTTCTTAGACAAATACTTTGATGAACAATGATTAACAAAAAGAAATGGTGAAAGTTATCTATTTAAAAATGTTGAACAATATCCCAAAAAACAACTGCATCTAGAACGTTATAACATCCTAACTTTTGTAGGCGTGTGAGTAATGGAATATCAGGATGAAGCTTATTGGAAGCGGCATGAGCACTAATGTCAACATGCATAATATAGTATTTTCATTTTTATCTTGATAAAAAAAAAGACTCATAATTTGAAGCGGAAGGGATTGTACACTAAGATACGAGGAACAGTCTCCATCGGTTTTATGTATTCTTGATGACTGTTTTTAGTTTGGTAAAAACAAGGATGAACAATTACACTAAATTTAGTTTAAAAAAAACTATTTCGATGCAAAAATGATAAAATTGTAATTTAAAGAAAAATATGCAACATTATAGTTTGATAAAAAAAAGTTTGGTTTTGTAATGGACATCACTCAAAGAAATGTAACAGTGATGTGCGAACATTATAATGTAACATTAAAGAAAACTATTTGATGAACAATGACGACTTTTTGGTCCTTTAATGACTGTGATGCCAAATAGATGAACATTCACGGCGGATTTTCTTTTAAACACGCTTTGTTCATTCTCGATGAACAAATTTTTATTGATTTCTCTCATCTACATAAGAACAATACTTTTATTGATGAACAATAAAACCGATGGGAACAACTTCGTTTTATTGATGAAATAAAGCGATGAACCAACTTATAGATGCATTTTATTGATGAAATAGCTTGATGAACAAAGTTAAATAGACTCTTTGGGAGTGAACAATAAATTTACAACAATGATGAATTAACCTTTTATTGCCATAAAATAAAAGCGATGAACAATTTCTACGGCGTTGTCTATGTGAATCGATGGTGTCAACAACAATGTTAATCATTTTATTGATGTGAATCTATAATGGCGATGGGTGAACAAGATGTTAAATAGAAGCGATCTGAACAATAAATAGCAGAGGTTAGATTACATTTTGGAGATTTCTATGGTTATGAACAATATTTCCAAAAATAAATGATTATAAAGAAATGTGTGCAACTTCTTGATCCGTTGTATATAATAGATCTAAGATGAACTTGAACATTTGTTGGTTGTTTCTTACATCTAACCAGTGCTTTTTAGTTCTATTAGTTCCTTTTTCTTTTTTTTTTCTTTTTTTTTTTTTAATTATTATCTTTATTTTTTTGTACTGGATTTCTTAACCGTTTGATGAGTTATTTGCAACTTTTCTTTCACTGAATCCTTTATTTCTTAACTAAGTAACATTCAACAAAACAAATCTATTCGCATCTATTTCACTTGGAGCTCACAAATATGGTTGACTAGTCCAGGACATTAGACGATTCATGGTATAAACAAGATTTAATTGTAAGCCCCCGAAATAGTGCAAAAGTTATTTACACTCTTTACCAAATCATTAAATCAAGAAATACAACATAACTTCGGTAAAAATGTTCGTAATTACTTGGTGGATGCCGTTGCAAGACCATTGCTGGTTTAATCCGGATGCGGAACAAATTTGAAACGATCATTCAAACTGTTGGTGATGTTCTTGTATTTAAGAACAACCGATATGGTTTTGGGATCTTTACTTAGGGAAACACTTTTAACATGTTCTATATCACCAAAAACTTTAGTCCCATTTGTTTTCCGTTTATAGGTTAGTCCAAAATTAGTGTTTGACAAGGTGTTTGCATTTTCGGTGGATCTGCTTATTGCATTTTCAAGTTGTGATTTCAATTGGGTGTCAAATGCTTAGTGATGGAGTGCGCTTTGTGTAGATGGTGTTCTTTTTTATGATAAATGAGAGTATGCTTGGGATGGTGATTGGGAATGTTTGATTGCATTATGATACAATAGTTTGAGATTGTCTTTCATTTTTGATTTGAGATTTAGATCTCGGTAATAAAGATGGAAGGAAAAGAGGTTTAATAAAGAGAACATATATTATTTTTGTTGGAATGGCCAAGTTTCTTCAATGCCCTTGCTTTATATGTAGATTCCCTTTTTAGTATTGGCTTTGAAAGTGTTTGTGAATATTGGTTTTCCAGAAGCCATTCTTATTATCTAGAGTTTAATTTGCCAACGGGTGCAGTAGCATATCCAAATAACTTTAGTTTTATCAAAGCTTTACTAATTCTAATTGTTATGTCAAATTGCAACCTTTATGTGGCATGGATAGATCCCATCCTTTAGCGTTTCGATTAGTATGCTACTTCAACTCTTTCAAAAACTAAAGAGTATCAACAACAACTTTTTCTTTGCACCTAACACATATTAATTTCATATATATATCTTTGCTGCTTTCGGTATATATAAAATTAAAAGATTATCTTACATAGTGCATGTAAAATGAATTTAAATAAACAATATATAATACTACTATTTAGTTTTTAGATAATGAATTTCTGGAAAAAGTTTAATTATTTATTTAAAACTAAACTAATAAAAGTAATTGAAAAGGTTTTTCTCAGTTAATTTTTAAAAAAATGTTTTATTATTTGTCCAAAAACACAAACAAGAGAAACCCATTTCTTGAAAAAAAACAAAGCAAACCCCAACAACCAACATTCTCTTCTCCGGCAAGCAGGTATTTTGTTATAAGCTGCATTTCGTATCATGTTCTTTGGATTCGGAATTTTTTTTTTTTTTTTTGTCTTTTATTCTTATGTAGCAGAATAGTTAGCTTAAAAATAAGCAGTTCAAGAAAATTTTCAGACCAAAAACCGAATTCTCTGTTAGAAAATCTGAAATAACTTGTTTGAAATAACCTCATTTTTATTTTTTCCCCAAAATATATAGCTAGATAAAAGCATAGGTTGTTTCTTTTATTTAAGTATTCCAAGTTGCTGCTGCTGCTTATGTGCTAGAAAATTAGCACCTTAAGACTGCCCCTAGAGGTGGCAAACACGACCCGATACTGGCACGAAAATTAATGGTTAGCCGGTTAGGTTTTACTTAGCCCGTTTATTAAACAGGTGAGTTTAACGGGTCGACCCGCCAACCCGTTTATTAATTTTCTAAACATCAAAAAATAAATTTGTAATTGATTAAATTGGTTAGACGGGTCGACCTATTGTTTAACCCACCAACCCATTAAGATAAATGGGTTAAATGGGTACGGGTTACGCATAAAGAGGTTAAGGACCCGATTACTTAAACATCTCGTTTTCAGTTGAAGTTTTTTGACCCGCTAACCCGAACCCGACCCGAGTTGCCACCGCCTACCCGGGTAAAACTAGATTCTTACAAAACCTATGTTAGACCGTTGCAACTAAGCAATTTGAAAAAAGTCTTCATGTGACACATACACTTGTAACTTGATAACCGTTGTGTGATATCGGGCGGGAAAATAAAATTTTGAAATAAATTGTGTTGTTGGATATAGGGTGATAAAAGAAAGTAATTAGCATCTAATTGTTATCTGATATCCACCACTCTCAGTTGTCGGAGACAACACAACTCAGTGTTGTCGGATAAGTGGACGCAACATTAGTGTACGGACAAAACATTAATGTTATTCAGTGTTGTCCAATAGGTGAGCGCTTATAATATTTTCATAAGTTTTAGAATTTTAATTTTTGTATTCTTCATACAGGTATACAATGCTTTCATCTCAACAAACTGTTATGCCTCACGATGAATTACTTCCAAGAGATCAATTCTTAACAATCAAGAGAACTAACCACATATTTTGTCCGGATTCGACCTCTACCAGTTCTCCTGTTATGGTAGATATTCTCCGAGGACATCCCATCTTTAAAGCACTCACTATATCCCAAGATGCTCCAGAAATTTATGTTCAACAATTCTGGAATACTTTAACCTACAATACAACAATGACGCCACACAAATTTGAAGGCATGATTGAGAATTTTCACGTTGCTTTTACCCTCAAACAGTTTAGAGAAATGTTTGATCTTAAAAAGAAAAATGACTTCACTGGCAAAGACGAGTTTGATGATTTTACAACTGAAGAAGAGTTATGTGCTGATATCGTATGGTTAGGATATGGAGCACCACTTCCTAAAACCTCAGCATTCAGAAGAAAGTATTTATCACAACTGTGGGCTACTCTATTTTCAATCATTAATCGATGTCTTACCTCGAAAAGTACTGGAATGGATCAATGCAGCATTTCAGTGTTAAGAATTTTTCAAGGAATTGCATTCAACAAAAACTATGACTACGCGGGATTATTTTGGAATGATTTGATTGAAGTGGTCAAGGACAAGAATCTGCCATCTAAGGCCCGGAAGTTCATACCATTCATACGTTTTCTGAAGATTGTTATCTTTTCAATTATGAGGGATCATAAAGAAATTCCTAGAAGACCAAATGACCCTTCAATTGCAGATTTTCAAATGAAATATTTACGAAGAGATTGTGGAGATTCAAATGTTCAAGAAATGAGAATTCCTGATGAACTGTTAGCTTATGCTGACCAAACGACACATAGTGTTATAGAATATAGGAACTCTTTGCGTCCTAATTTGCAGCCCAAACTGGAGGAAGGATCTAATGATTATGATAGTGAGGGAGGAGATGAAAATGACGAGAGGTTTAGTGTTGAAAGTGAGAAAGGGTCAAAAGGAAAAGGAGGACATCTACTTTTGTCCCCGACTTCTTTGAGCGCACAATCGAGTATGGAGCCATCTAAAACAATGTCTACGACACTTGAGTCAAATGAAAGTCTGCGTGACTTTGCTGGAACTTCCGCAGTGGTACCTAATGTTGGTATTTCACGAAGATTGGAATCAACTGTTTTGGTAACTGAGCCTCTAAGTGAGCCAGGTGTTAATGATTTCCCGGAATTTGTTTCGAGAGAATATCTCGACGGCGCTCTAAAGGCTGTCCAAGAATCTTTTGCTAAACAACTGGGTGATATGCAACAATTACTTGGAAAGTTTGTTGCAACAGAAGAAACAATATTACCACCGCTTCCACCTCCTCAACCACAAGAAGACTTATCTTTAAATGAATTGAAGCAATTGTTACTTGCGAAACTTTTGTCACAGTCTGAAGATGAATCTGCTGATGCCGATTTTATTACGATCTTACGTAAACAATGTGAAATTTCTCAAAATATTGCTACTAAGGAGGATGCCACAAATTCTAAAAAATCTCTTAATAATACATTAGAAAAGTTATCTGCACGTGTTGCTGCTCCTAAACAATCATATAGATCTCAAGCTCATGATTTAAAACGAAGACATGATCACGACCATGATCACCATGAGGGGGAGAAGCGGAAAAGATTGAATGGAACTGTGGTTTCGGGTGACCATTGCTTTGGTGATGCATTTGCCGGATAACTTGAGCTGGTTTAGGATGTCAGTCTTGGTTGTAACCATTGTGATCACAATTCGGTATAACTTTGGTGTCTTTTTTGACGTTAAGAAAGGAAAAACTTGCACAGAATTTGTAAGTTCATCCGTTGGTGGAAGAAGTTGATGTTAAAGTCGTCGTTTGAGTAGGTTGCTTGCATAGTTGCATGATTAAGGAGTTTTAACTTTTTTGGGGTATGCCATGGTAGACTAATATTGTTAATGAAGTTGTACTAAATATTCGTGCGAAATTCAGTTCTTGGTTAGGTATCGTACGCTGTGTAGGCTTTTGTTGTAATGGTAGTTAACATTGAATAGAGCATTCTATGATGCAAGATGTATTGACTTTGGTTAATGTAGCTTGTGTTGAAGTCATATCTTGTTTAAAGAAATCTGTGTTTTGTTTATTCTGTTGCAATGCAGATTGAAATGTTTGGCCTGTTTCATTTTTAGCTCATGTTGTGTTTGTTGTTTCGAAAGAGAGCCTGAAATACCTCTGATTCAGTTCACTAAGCACTCGACTAATTTTGAGAGTATAGTAGACTAATATTTAGGACTAGGAGATTTAGGTAATTAAGATATGACGCAAGAAGTATGAATGAATCTTTTTACAATAAAATCTCAACATCACCTGGAAGCTCAAAATAACTTTGGAATCTCAACGACATCACCGACACCATAGCTTTTTTCATAGGAAATTCTCTTAACGAAATTTCATAAAAAGAAACCACTAAATCAAACCAACGGCGGTAACTTGTCCTCCATTAAAATTAACATCTTTTGTTACTGTTTTATCATTCATGATTTTAATACTTGCAGTAAACAATGACATACTTTGTTACCAATCATATTAGAGTAAGATACATATAACTTTCTACCTCTCAGATAGACCAACTTTATTAGTTGTGTTTGTGCAGGTGTCATTTGTATAACATAAGCATATAACTATTTATCTTCACATCATATAAATCTGACCCATAAAATACATTGAAACGGCTTAAAACAAATGAGACGAAATGTTTCCAACATCTTTTAACATTGATTAAGCACAATGATTCTCGAACACGATCAGTTAAGAGTTTTGTGTTGATGAGATTAAATAATAACCATCCTTAAAAGGTTAATGAAAAAACTTACATCACTATAGTTCTCGAACCCAAAAGAAAGTGTCTATCATGCATGAAAGACTACTTATCCATCCTATTATCGCATCATGTCTTTCTTACTTTTGTTCTTTTTACCCTTGTTCCCTTTGTTGTTTCTCTCCCCTATCATGTTTTCAGGATAAAAGTAATAGGTTTTACCATTGATTTTGAAACCTCCTTGTTCAACCTCAGATGTGCTGCTGCTCTCTGACACTACCCTTTTCCCAGACTTCCGGCTTTGACTCCTAGCATAACGCTTCAAGAAATCATTTAACTTTGGCCCACTTATTAGTACCCAATTTAAAAAATCTGTAAAATGCTCCGTGATAACTGAAGGATTCAAATTTTGTAGACTGCAAATGATCCAAACACCCAAAATAATCTTCAATTTTTTTAATATGCAACTTATGTATATACAAAAAGTTAAAATTATAAATACTGAAAATCTAACCTTGAATCAAATGGTTCTAAAAGCAGCTTCAGTTCACTATATACACGTACAACGGTTGTATCTTCTCCTGCACTGAATTTCACATCTTCAACAGCAGTAGCTAATGCGTCTACATACACTCTTAATTCTTTCTGAAAACAAGATATTTAATTAGAAGACAACATAGTCTAGAAACAATTATGATAAAACAAAAAAGAGCCACAATCCACTTACTATTGATGGAAGTTCACCACGTATTAAGCCCAGAAAAGTCCCCATCTTTCCATTTATAAACTCAGATATTTCTTGAAGAGCTTTCCGTTTCATTTGCAGTTCCCCTTTGCATTCATCCACTGGATTCACATTCCAATTTGCATCCGCTAATGTGTTAGAACATGTCACCTCAGGAACCGTCCCACAACCATCATTGTTGGAAGGATTTTGAACACAAAGAGTAGTTTTTCTTTGGAACAATACACTCATGACCTCTTCTCTGGAATTCCTAAGGTCAACAAATATAGCAGAAGGAGCATGGATTTTAGGTCTCACATTTCCCGAGCACACAATCAAGAGAGGATCCTCTATGCTAAGAAACGCTTCTGCAACCACTTCAGCATTCAAGTTCAAGCGTTGACCCTTTCTTCCTCTCAAAAGATTAGACACAAACTTATCTGGAAGCAAGTTAGCAATACTTCTATTACCCAACAGCAAATTAAGTAGTACTTGGGAACAATCTGACTGTTCTAGAAAAATTAAACACAGCGTCATAACTAATTTCAATGCTAAAATTGGAAGATAATAAGAGTGCTTGATATCGGATCTTTGTAACCATGATATAGTATCTTCTCTATTGTTTAGAATTTTGTGTACCATTTGAACATAAAAAGTTGCGAGATGGTGTAAATATCTCTGATTTGGCTTCAGTTTAGTTGGTGTACCGGGAGAGTGAAGAGATGTAAACCATCCAACAAAAGAAGACTTGGTAGTGTAAAAGGTATCACATAACCAAGAATTCCAGAAAAGAAGTTGATCCACAAGATGCACCAAACTATCCGGTGAAATGTAGCCTGCAAGCCTCCAGTTGGCGGTATAAGTATCGTTTAAAACAAGCCAGAATAACAATTGAACATGAAGCTCTTTCAAGCCATAATCCCTAAATTTTGCAACAAATGACTTGCAATGAGGGTTCCATTGCAGCTTATTAATGATATGCTCATAAAGTGCTACGGATGTTTTTGAACCAAGACATATCATCATCACCCTCCCTATTGTCCGATAGGTGAAGTCACCCTTCATGTCAACATAATAAAGAATAATCTCATCAAGCAATTTCACTGAAAGATCGGTCTCCCTTAAAGATATTAAGTCCTTAGAGACTGATTTCCGCCAGTCTAAAGGAAACACGAGATCAAAGTAAGTCAGAGAGATTCCAAGGAAATACTGCAGCTTTTTTTTGTAAGGATTGGTGAGGTTAAGAGATTGACAGCCTAAAAGAAACTTGGAGACCTCAAAAATGTGAAGGAGACATGAGCTTTGGCAAAATGGAGAACTGTTTGACTTAGACTTACGAAGCGCGTCAAGAGTTTCGAGTACCTTTATACCCACTGAAACTAATTCCAACTGCCAATAAGACCGAATAGCAAACACCAACTCCCTGCCATCAATACTTAGACGTTTCCCGTCCATATGAAGGCCCTTCTGACCCCACTTTCTTACCCAAGCAGCGTCCTTATTAACTAACAAGTAAATCATGTTACCATTTACATGATGTTTTCTCACCCCAAAATAGATTAAACTGAAATCAACATAAAGCTCGTCTTTATCTGATTCTTCTTTATGGAAACTTTCAAGACTCCCAAAGATATGCACAACATTCTCCTTCCATGAATTCCAATAATAAACCAGAGTTCTAATAGAAACCCTGTTCTGTAACATCTTGTCTTCACAGTGCTTTTTCATATCCATTGGTAACTCGTCCTCCCACTCATGATTTGAGGAATTTAAACGAATATGAGCATCCAAGATTTTCCTAATCAACAGGATTTCTCCCCTTAGACTCTTGTTTTTCTGGGAAACGTCCAAACCTTTCTTCAGCTCAGGCAAGGTGTTGTGGTGATCACAGAGTACTTTAAGCTCACTACTAACAAAATCATAGAAAACATCAGACTCCATTTTGGCAATCAACTTGGCTTTTTCACAATGTACTTCCTTCTGAGGAAACTGCTTCAATGGCCAGCCGCTGTTTCCATTATCCCATAACGAGCTAAAATACACATACCAAAGTAACAAAATGGCTGCCTCCTTAAAATGTCCAACCTTCTCCAAAAGATCAGCCTCTTTTATAACATCACCCAATGACCTTGCCAGCTCAGCAGCTTCAAGAAAATTACCCGATTCTTCTTCCAACAATAAAAGGTCATCAAGGCAGCCTAACGACCTCAAGAACACACGTTTAGATTCCATAGAATAGAACTCCTTGACAAATTTCATCATGGATTTAGGATCTTCACGCTCGTGGCAATCAAAGGCACAACTTTGTAAGAACTCTTGCTCACAATTTCGTGTCTCTTTACTCTGAACATTAACATTTTCCTTCCAGTGTTTTATATACTCCAACCCTTTATCAAAAAGTTTTCCTTCTTTGCAAACTGACAGACAGTTGGAAAACTGATCTCCTTTGGCATAAGCTTCCGCGGCTTCGCTAAAACACCCTGCTAGACTGTAACACTCTGCTGCTGCATCAATCTTTCCATATGTGTACATATATATTTTTCCTAAACATACAAGAGTTCTAGTTAGTGGTGGCTAGATGGGCGGGGTAGGTAATGATTCAAAGCGGTATGAACTTTGGGCGAAAGTCAAATAGTTTGATCCAAAATCAAATCAATTATACGTAAATGGGTTGAAATTGTAAATGATGAATAAACTAGTCTTAATCTAAAAACGACAAGTTATGTTATTAAAAGAAGTTACCAGCTCTTTCATACTCCCCCAAATCACAATAGCATGATGCAGCATACTCGAGTTTCCCAATAGACTCAAACATTTCTGCTGCTTCTCTAACATAACCTCGAAAAGCTTCATAATTTGTTCGCCGCATTTGATCAGCAGATGCTCGGAGATCAGAAGCTTTCGCCATTTTTTCCCACATTGTGTCTCCAGCTCTCTCAAAACAAAGTGTTGCCGTCACAAAATTGTTCTCATAAAAAAACTGAAAATCATATGATAGTCATGTCAAATATGGCAGTAAAATAACTAATTATAAGAAAACTAAACCAATAATAGATCAAATATTAACCTTTTTACCCCTCTCCCGCCACTCCTGAGGACTGCTGGCGACCCTCATAACTCGTGCAAGTGATTCATCCAACTTTCTCATCTGAGCTAGTCCCCTTAATTTCCAGTAATCAAACATTGGCTTGGAGAGCTCCTCTTTGTTCTCACAAATCCATAGCCTTTGCCTCGTTCGAGTTATGGCCACATACAATTGTTTCAACTCAGAACATAAAACATTATGTCTTGCCTCATCAAATGCCGGAAAGGATTGAGGAAGTTCCTTATCAAGCCAATCATATTTCTTCATGTACTCGTATATAACTCTCCACTGATCTTTCAAAGGGGATGTTCGAAAGAAGTTGTACAACAATACATCCTACACAATCATTGGCAATCACACATTCAGAAACTAAAGCAATTTAACATTACTCAAAATGATAACTATTTGTAATTGTAAGTATAAGAGCTTGACCTGGAACTCAAGACCTTTACACTCCACTATAGTGAGAACAAGAGCATTTCTGCCAACAAATTCAAATATTTCTTTTTTTGCACAATCGTCGCGTACTAATATCACCTGGTCAGCACCAAAGCCGACAATTTCTCCATTAGTACTTGTATCACCAAATATTGTCATTATTGCATTTTCATCACAACCATACTCGAGCAAAACAGGAGCTTCACCCGATATAAAACTAATTTCAGGATCTAACTTGTCTATTGAGTGAATAAAGTAGTTGTATATAATGTCAATGACACTCTGAGCTAAATCAAGCACACCAGCATGCGTTCTGAAATTCTGTTTTAACTGTTTTGTCTCGGATACAAGACCCTTTTCTTGTTTTCCAGATGTTTTGGCACTTAAAAATTCTTTATAGTAAAGAGATCGTATATCTTCAAACTTGAAATCAACCCCTCTTGCAATAGTCTGAGCAGTATCACCCGCAAAAATAAAACCTTCATCCACATTTTGGCAAATATATTTAAAAAGAGAAATCTGCCTCATACTAAGATCTTGGACCTCATCAATATAAACAAGGTCCATCTTGTCACCTTCATAATTCCCATTTTTAAGCCGATGATGAATGTCATTTACTAAATCACCCAAATCGAATTCTCCCCTCCTAGTTTTCATTTTTTCATAGTCTTGATAGAGTCTGTAAACATTCTCTCTTTTCTCTTTAATTAAAGTGGAAGAACGACTTTCGGCCAATAAACGGTAACCAACATAGCTTAATTTTCCATCACTGCATTCCCCTGCTTGAAGCCCTCCTTTTATATGAGATATAATTTCGGTGAATACCCTTGAGGGATCAAGCTTTTTGGTTAGTTTTAAATTAAAGTGTGGCCAGTAAAATGAACAGAACCTATCAAATGTGACCTCCCTTAATCTTATAAAAGTTTGCAATGCAACAGATCTTGAACCATGAGAACTTTCTCTTGCCTCGTAAAATCTTTCAAAGAAGGAATTCCCCAATGTACCATCCAACATCATCAGAAACTTTTGAAATGTTATAATGAGAGGGTAATATTTCACCGGGATGTTAACAAACGTGTATGGAATATCATTGAATTCTGAAGGAATAACATCCGTATTATCAAGAATGATCTCTGCTGATGAGCTCCCTTTACTTGAAACACTGTGAAATACATAAATTCTTGAAGTCAGAACAAGACCATATAAATGGAAAGAAAGAGGAAAAGGATGAGTATTTGTGCACCTTGTAAGGTGGGAAACATTTTGTTTCACAGCATAACATAATTTTGGGCTAACTGTCACAAAAAGCTGGCGAAGAACACTCCGTTTGCTATTTTCAGGATCATCAACAACTTTAGCCCCCCTAAACCGGCTGTTGTCCCCTTCATAAATCCCATCAGAAGCCATGTGAAATTTCTGTTCGCATTGGAACAACTTCATAGTCAACACAGTGGTTTTTCCGGTTCCTGATCGCCCAATGATAAACGAACTTTTGGGAGAAAGAACTATGTCCATCTGTTCATCAGTGACTTGCATGGGTAGATCAACTTCTTTACCAGTAAGCAAATGGCTCAATACCTCATGTGACAATGAATAGAACTTCATAAGCAATAAGCTTTCACTGACTTTTAAGTTTTCAACATAATTTCTAGCATGACCAGGATTCACACTAACTTCACTTTTGTCTTCACAATCACTCAAATAACGAAATCTGATCATCTTTTGGAATGCCGGCCAACTCCTAGGAACTTCCAAATTCCTGAACAATATAAAGAAAATGGAATTAGGCATCAATAATCCCTACTTTAAGAATTGAGATTCACTAGACAACAAACGAACATACCCATCTAAACATTTTTCAGTACACATATTAATAAAATCATCTGTGTATGCAGAGTGTATGCTCTCAAGTCGTCTTTTGAGTTCCGGAATCTCCTCTAAGGCTAATATATCCCAAACCTTCAAAACCTGTGTATAATTGACTTCCTTGATGATGTCAATAGTGCAAATCACATAGAACCCTTCAACCTTAAACTGCTTCAAGACTTGTAAAGAATTTTCACAGCACAAGTCTACACTTTTGTTCTTGGGCCGCCAGCCACTAGAAAGTTTCAGTAATAGGTTTAAAACCTGCTTCTTTGAACGAGAACCCTTCAGCTTTCCAAACGTTTTTCTGAAGTTATCACTGAAGAGAACCTGATGAAATAATAATGTAATCGTGAGTTTTTAAGAAAAATTAAAATCCTTACACATTGGAGTTGTGCAAGAGGAATCCTTTTTTGGGTGAGACTGTAAACATATTAAACTATTCTCTATACATGCAATTCTAGAAAGATGCATACTTGGGAAATGTCACGTAAATTATTCTGGCTATCATTTTGTAAAGTTCTCACTGAGTTTGGAAATATAATCCAAGAGGAAGCTGTAACATTTTAATTTTTTCATTCCACCTTATGTTGATGCTTAATATTAAGAGGAAGCTATCACATACCTTCCATTTTGCATGTTTAAAAAGTTCACTATTCCCTTTAACCAAGTCATCAAGTTGACCTAACTCAGTCATTGCTGATTTGCTGCTAATATTATCATCTTCAAGCTATCATCAGCATCAGCGTCAAAGAAACAATGTCGATTCCTTGCATCCAATACCAACTCTTTCCATATAGACTCGCTATTAGTCAGGGTTCTTTCATTTCCCAGTATCCAAAGACAGTGTCTACACAAAAAAAAAATAAGGCAATATCATACTTTAAAATATTAATAAAGATCAGTTGCTAAGAAACTGAGCCGATTGCTTACCGTGCTCTTGTCAAGGCAACATTAGTCCTTTGAGGACTTGATATGAAGGCAACAGATCCATGGCTATTGGATCTTACTGTCGACACAATAATAATATCTTCTTCTCCACCCTGAAACCCATCAATTGACTTAACCTTTACTGAAAATCCATCTAGTTTCTGATACTTGTGAGCAAGTTTTTCTTGAATCGAAACGACTTGGGCAGCGTACGGAGATATAACACCTATGCTAAGCTTCTTCTTTGATTCCTGCCATGCTATAAATGTGAAAGGCGCACATGTTATATTTTGAGTTCATTAGAAACATATTTAAGCTAAAAGGGTGAAAAGAATCTAAATGACATAACCAATATCCACACCTCTATAGAGAAATTTAACAATTTTAATCACAATAGCCACCTCAACCATATTTCTTCGGCTTCTTCCATCATCATCTACTCCTTCTCTTCCACCAACCACATTTATAAAGGAATAGGACCCGAACATTGGTCCTGAAAGATGCCTTTTTTCATAACTTTTAGATAACACATTTTGTGCATCCACGATTTGATTTTGATAAAACTTCAAATTTGGGAAGAAACTGATGGAAGGATGCATTCTATATTGTACACTGAGAAGATGTTTAGAATGACCCAAAGAGCTTAATCGGTCAAATAAGCTTCTTCCAAATCCAGATTCAATACAAACCTGTACACAAACACCAAGTCCATCAAAATCATATTTAAACTAGTAGTCACTTATATTTAGAAAGAAAAGTATTGACTTACATTGCTATAAACTATTGCAGGTAATTGGTGCTTATCTCCAATAAGAATAGCATGTTTCATTCCCGGAAGTTGAAGGGGAATGGTGGACTCTGCCTCTTTCAATTGAGCAGCTTCGTCTATGACCACTATATTTAATGGCTCCATATTAACAGCATGCAACTTGTAGGAACTTGAAGTTGTGCAAAATATTACAGAAGCTCTTTCAAAACAAAATTGTTTTATTGCGTATTTGTTTGAAAAACATGGAAGAGCGAGTCCTTCAAGGGATATTTGCAGAGTTTTCAGCAAAGATAGACATGACATAACAACATCATCTTGCAATGGTTTACTATTGAAGAGGTCTTCAAGTTCTTCTGAAACCAGATTCTTTTGATACAGCAAAGATTGCAAAGAACTTAAATTATCCAAAAGATATATCATATTGAGGAAGATATATTCCCCCATGAAACTTCTTGTGATATGAGTACAACATGTAACGATGCAACTTCTCATTGGCTGTGCAAAAGAAATGAATCGCTCTTGCACAAACTCAATGAATGATTTGATTTCCAACATTGTTCTTTTGCCTTCGTTTTCATTTCTAAGTTGTTTTTCTTTCAAGAATTCAGTTTCTATCAAATTATAATATTGGGAAACACAATTTTCCAATAACTCAATCATAGATCTTATGCAATGCTTCCAACCGATCACTGGCCCTAGGAACTCTGCAAGCCTCTCAATCCGATGCTCGAGATAGATTTGTTCAATGTCAGTACTAACTTTCAATATCTCCTTGGAGCCAAACAAGAGCAAATCTCCAACTGAACAGAAATAATCACCACTTGAAGTTGAAGTTGAAGTTATAAATGATTCTCTTACTAAGTTTAACACGCGGGAGGCTAACTCTACTATAGCCACATTCGTTGGAGCGCACGTAAGAGTCCTGTTGTTCATTTGCAAGAGGATGACAATCAGAACACTTACTGTCATTGTTTTCCCGGTTCCAGATGGTCCCGAAATTTGCTCTACAGAAGAGATATGGCAACACTGCGTTTTACAAAGTGCCGTCGCAATTGCTGTCATCTGAGATTCATTGAGATTAAGCAAAAGATGTGGATCAAGTTTTTGAGACACCATACTATCATAACCTAAAGAACAGATTTTGCACTTCTTTTCAACCTGTAAACAATAAATTCATAATTATTAACAACAATATCAATAAACAATTGGAAAATGTATTTAACCAAATTCTCACCTTAGAGTCAGAGTAAAGAATCGCTTTGATGATATTAAGATTTCTATGCACGTGTAATGAATTCCATATTCTTTTCTGAGTTGTTATATTCATCATGTAAACAACAACCATCCCATCTTGAAATTTAATTGATTGTGATGCCTTAACTTTTAAAGATGTACCATCACCTTCATTACTTTTTACCAATGAAAGAGCCCATGTTCTTCCCATGTGCTTCAAATCAGAAACAGGTTCTGGTTGCTGATCTACTAAAAGAAGCAGATCACCAGGTAACGTATCACGTTCACTGAATTGATTTCTCCAAGGACCAACAGTAACATCATAGACCCTATTTTCACCACTTTTAGACTCGTTAATAGATACAATATCAGCAACTGGAGCGCTATATATGATCTCCACGGAAGAAGCCAGTTCGGAGCGTGTTTCCTCTAGCAAAGGATAAACAAAAGAGCCAAAATAGTGATCTTCCGATTCAAACGAAAGTGGTATGTTCTCCACCTACATATGACGCATCCATTCATCAGAAATATTCATGTAATGGAGTTACAACTATAACAACAACAAGAATCAGGAAGACTTGTAACTGTGAAACCATCTTGTTTAACTATGAGCAAGTTTAAACAGGTTTATGTTTTCTTTTTGTTTTAAACATAAATCATTAACCATTTACATGTCACTAAGAAAAACATAAAATCCTTCGTCTTCAAAGTAAAGATTGGAACGTTGACATGAAGGTCAAATGGGTCAAACTTTGACTTCAAAAATTCTAATGATCTTTTCATATTTCGGGGGGTGTTTGGCAATTCTTACTTACTGTATGATTAAAGCTTATAAAAAGTTTCATCCAAACATCAAAAAAAGCTTCTATGCTTCAAGAATAAGTAGATAACCACATAAATAATAGAATTTCAAACACGGAGTACCTAAATATCTTAAATAAACACGAAACTTCATAACAATAAAATGTAATTAAAGTAGCTTTAGTTTTCCATGCCAATGGAGGGATTGCTTATATTTTAAGCACTTCAATAATATTGTTTACACTTTGCTTATTTAAAGGTCTTTACATGTTAGATATGAGGGTAAAAAAACCCTTTTACATCCCCAAATAAGGAGATAAGCATGCCCCGACTAGTGAAAAACTGCTAATTCAAACACTCCAAACAGCTTATCTGCTAAACAAATGCCCTTAAGCAAAATTAAAGCAATCCGAAACACTTTCACAATGCACATAACATAAATAGTTCAAATATATCAAGGTTATCTTATAGTTTCCGCAAGGCCAACTTTAACATAAGAACCAACAACAATATAACTGATATATTTCCAAAGTTTACATACATTAATTATGCCCTTGTGGGTGTTCCGGTAAAACAATAAGCCTTTTTTTCTTCTAAATAAGCATAAGTTATTTCACTAGGCACATATTTGGGGGTGGCAAGCTAAAGGGTCGGAAACATTCATAGGATACCTCGGCTAGGTCGCGTACATCTGACTCGCCATCCCTGGGTAAACCACATCTATTTACCCGTTTATATAGCCATACCCAATAAGCATTTTTTTTTTTTTTCCTAAATAGTCATACACTATTCCAATAAGCTTAACCAGCCAAACCCAGTAAAAACAATAACAATATGATTCTAAAAATGATAAAGTAAAACAAAAACAGTATTAAAAAAAAAAAAAAAAAAAAACCTTATTTTTGTAGAGGTCTTGATTAAAGATATGATCAAAAGACCATGAAATAATCATCTTTGTAAACTCATCTTCATGAGCAACTACTCCAAAAGACGACCCTTTATCCATAATAATCACCTAACTAAAAATAAAAGTTTTTAACTAAAAAGTGTGTTTGTTGATGGTTTTTATAAATTTTAACAAATGGGTCTTACTTGTTTTTCTATAAAATGAAAAGGGTATCTTTTGTTTCAAAAACCAGAGGGGTTTAGTATGAAAAGGGTTTTAGAAACAAGACAGAGTGAGGATGGTAAAAAATTGAAATACTAGTTACAACACCAACAACGTACAACTTTTAATGCATAGTGTACACTTGTTTTTTCATTTGCTATGTTTTAATGCGCCAAAGTCCCAAGTACACACTTGAGGTAACTTTTTCTTAGCCGGCTCCGTCGCGAGACTCATTGGTTTCGGCATCACCACAGTTCGTGCCTAGAGGTTGGCATGGCGTTGGAGCAAAAGTAGCCGAGTGGCGGGAGAGATGTATTTTAGTGTATAAATGGGTTAGCCGTGATGAAAAATCCTTATAAGATAAAAGTGAAAAATCATTTGTTTTTTGAAAACTCATGCAACGTATAGTGATTAGTGGATAATTGCACATATTTTTAGCTAGAAGTGTAAAAATTAGTCTCTTTGTTTCAATATTATTAGCATCCTTTTATTTTAGTGTGTTTCAAAATAATTGTTCACTTCTAGATTTCAAAAGCAAATAAAATAATAAAGTAGTACTACGTAACATTTTTCTGAAATTGTTTTGTTTGCACTTTTCGTAAATTTTGTGTTTTTATTTATGTGTGTGGACCATAAATTTAAGATGAAGGAACCGTAATGATGGATACAGCTACTACAAACTAATTTACACTTTGTAAACTAATGTGTATACATCCAAGATTACATGCTATAAAATACTCGCAACTCACACGGCGACCATTGATCTCACACTAAGCTACCAAAAGCGATAAACCCCGCTAGTACTTCCATGTTATCCAACTCGCAAGTACGTCTTATGTTACTCATTTGGCTTTAAACTTTGTAACAAATTAACAACATATGTTTTACCTGGTTACAAAGCATATGTAAATTTACTTGTGTCAATAAACCGGGTTCGAATCTCTCCATTGGCCTAAAAGCTTTCAATTGGTACCATCATCTCATCGCAAATTGACTGGTCAACGAGTGGCCTATTGGAAAAAATGGTCAGGGTTAAAAGCCCACCTCCTGATAAGTACAGTCAGTCACTGAGACAGATGCTCATTGCTTGGGGTCAGGTCCTTGGGGTAGGGTCCGGTTGGTATCCTTAGAATGCATGGGAGGGTGATCCCACAGTTCTTCACCTTTTAGAGAAAGCTGTAAACTATGTTGCTCTAATGAGTAGAGGGTTACAGTTGATTTGATTTTAATTCAACAGTTGATTTTTATGAAAGTTAGGTTCAAGTCACAATGGTTCTAGACAAAACCCCAATGGCCTAATTGTTGAGATCACTGTGGGCTAAATCCGGGTCAAAGCCCACATGCTAGTTCATTTACGGTGAGTCATTTTGACCATGGTGACCAAGCCGGTTCAAGATTCAACCGAATAGGTCAACCCCAGATTTTAAAACATCGACTCTAACAAATGGTTTTCAGATTAAGGTTTTTTTACCCCTCAATTCAAAACCTACGCGAGTTACAAATAATCGTACATAAAACACATTTAATAACGTTACTTGAACAACCTATTAATATTTTTCTTTTTTTCACAACTAGTTTATAAATCGTACGTACCAAAGTTGTTTACGATCAATTTAATTTTAAAATAATATTAATGATAATAACAAAAGAGGTTTTTCTTTTCTTCTTTTAATTTTAAGTCCATAGGATTACTCACTGAATTTGTTGAGCTACAAAAAACTCACGTAACATGAGAAAATGCGAGTTTGAATACTCGGTTGATCGACATACAATCCAAATTTGCTACACCATACCACGCAATTACACGCATGAACATTTTGGATATTAAACCGGAGGCCCTGAACAATATGTGCAACAAAATCAGTAAAGTTGACTAATTATGCACAGTAAATTTTTAATCAATTTGATGGTAATTTTTGTACTTTTTTTGTCCGTCTTATAATATATCTTATGTATTTTTTTTAATATATTCCAAGACTTGTAAAAAAATATCTTTGTCCAAATGACTAAGATTGAGATTTCTTTGTTTTAAAATATATGTGCAGATTTTAACCGACAAAGATACAGGGGTTAAACTTGTAATTATCAAAAGTAAAACCAAAACCTGGGGTTTGTGTCATCCCCTTCCCTGGAACTATACCATACATATTTACTCCATAAAAAAGGATATTTAAGCTTTGTTTCTTCTTTTTTGACTCAAATCATCAAATTCTAATGTTGTAACACATATTTACTCCTTCACAGAATACCATTTTACTGTATAAAAACATCAAAAGAGTTTTACTAACGCCAGATCCAGAAATTGGGGCCCTAAGAAAATGGATGCTTAAATCCATGAATCATGATAAACACCACTGAAAATTGAAGCATACTAAAAAATTTGATATATATGTTACAGGACAATAATGTCACTAGTATCAAAGTAAACAAGAAACAAGATGTTGAGTGAAATGGATGATGATCTTCTCAAGTTGTTATATACAACTTGAGTCAAGTTGGACAATTACTAGCCATTTTTCTAAATTTAATGGCTAGTAATTTATACACAACTTTTGATTTGGATCATTAATTTTGATTAATGGTTAGTGATTGTCCAACTTGACTCAAATTGTGTATAACAACTTGAGAGGATTTTTATCCGAGTAAAATGTTTTAAACGTCAAATCAAATAAAAGAAAGGTAAAAAAAACATTTTATATTAAAATACATCAAAGTAGTTTAAAGGTTTTCTTTTTTTTTCCCCCGAAAGTAGCTTAAGTTTATTAGCATATTCTTTTAAGGTTTTTAAGATCTGGATTTTACTCACGATCGTTTTCGTTTTTGCAAAACAAAAATCGTAAAATCATATCGGGATCAAGATAATAATATAATGTCATTTTCTTAATAATCTTTTTAATATTATTCAAATCTATTATGTTAATACAAATAAATCGTAAAAACGTTTATTAATATTTAGCGATCTCTTTGTGTTTTGTTGATAACAAATATAATGCTATCTTAAATAAAATTATAAGAGGCCCGGGTACAATGGTTGTTAGCTTGAGCCATAGCCTTTGGCGCGACATCCCACACCGGAGCTCGGCTGGTAGAGCCTGGCGCCATGGCCACCAGCTCACGCCGAGCAATATTTTTTTTTGTTTGTTTGTTTTGGTGGGTTTCTTTCTTTTTTGTTTGTGTTGTGATATTTTGTGTTGGCGATGTTGTTTGTGTTTGTGTGATATTGTGATGATTTTTTTTATTAACTTTTTTTATGTGTTTAGCAGGTACCTTGAGGAAGAAGACGATCAATATAGTATGATAATAGTGGATAGGAATCTTTGAATATGGTGATGAGCAAAAGTCGTTTTGATATGGGACAAGATATTCCTACCCCCCCTCCCCCCCCCTATTTTTTATATTTCCACCCTCTCTATTTTTTTGCATTTTTTTTATTTTTATAATTTTGTTTATATCAAAAAACTATAAACCTGAAAATGCGAAACAGGAAATATAAAGTTTAATAAGTAAAACGTTTAAAACTGTCAAAAATACGGAACATAAATTAACAAAAAACTGTGTTGTACTGAAATAATTAAGGGACAAAAGGAATCTAAAGTACATACCCTCCCTAGTAGGGAGGGTAGAAATAGTACATCCCTTTGATATATGTGGTGGATGAAAGGCCAAGTACGAATGTTTTTTTAATTAAGCGTTGTTGGCTTTAAATGTACTTGTTTGGGCTACACATATGATAAGATTTTGCAATTTACATCTTAATTTTTAAGGTTTATATTTATTTGGGCTACACAACTTTTATATAATAAAAGAATTACATCATTTCGGAGTGTTTTTGTAAAACCCTTCTCATTGATAAAATAATTGGGCCAATAGGAGAGCTCGATTTCACCACGTAAGCAAAATCATGTGATGTGATTGGTTAATAAAAGTCAAAATTAAATTGCTTTTGGTCAAAATTTAATAAATTTGGTGAAGAAATTTGGTTGATAAAAAAAACACATATAAATATAGGTGTCAAATTTATGAAAATAAAAATTTTTAAAAAGAGGAGGTAATTAATAAAATTTTAGTGGTTGAATTTTTTAAAATTATATATAGTTAAATGTAATATTATAAATCTCTGTATTTTTTAATAACTTTGGATTATAAACAAATACTCCCTTTATACTTTATATCTTAAAAAAAACACATAAAAATATAGGTGTCAAATTTATGAAAATAAAAACTTAAAAAAAGAGAAGGTAATTAATAAAACTTTAGTGGTTGAATTTTTAAAAATTATATATAGTTAATTGTAATATTATAAATCTCCGTATTTTTTAATAACTTTGGATTTTAAACAAATACTCCCTTATACTTTATACCCTTTATACTTTATATCTTAAAAAAATACAATGTATATGGTGTTTTAAAATAACAACATATAAATTTGCATAAGATTATATGTATCAAGTTTTTTTACTATATACGTTTAATAAGGACTCATTTATTTCAGTTTTAAAAGTTTAACCTATGTAGACACGAGTTTACATTTTAAATACGGCTAAATTACTGAAAACGAGAATATAATTATCAAATTGTAAGCACGGGTTAATTTAATATAAAAATAAATATACGCGATTGTACTTATAACTAGGGCTGAGCATTCCGACCGTTTCGACCGGACCGACCGACAAAACCGACCGGACCGGACCGAATCCGACCGGACCGATGGACCGGCGGTCCGGTCTCGGTCCCTATTTTTACCTTATTTCGGTCTCGGTCCGGTCCGGTCCGGTCCGACCAAAAAACCGAAAATCTTGCCTATTTGGACCGGACCGACCGAAGACCGGACCGGACCGGACCGACCACATTCGGTCTCGGTCTCGGTCTCGGTCCCGGTTTTTACCCTAATTCGGTCTCGGTCTTGTCGGTCTCGGTCCGGTCCGGTCCGGTCCCGGACCGATGCTCACCCCTACTTATTACAATGACTCATGTAATCCTTATTTATTTATATAAGGATATCTAGAAAAACATTTTTTAAAAAACTTTAAAGAATATACTTTAACTTTATCAATGTTCATTATGTGCTATTAAACTTGCATCATGTGTATAACATAATATCAATAGTGAAATTTAAATAACAACATCATCTTTGCCAGCTAAATAAAATTAAATTTTGAATTACTTAAAAGAAATTTTTACAAATATTTTACCAAATTCGAATGGATATTAATGCATAATGAAAAACTCGTGCATAAGTATTAGTTGTACTTATATTACAATTTTCATGGGCAAATTATTATATGTGTATATACTGAACTAAAATATTAAAATAAATTTGATTTATGTGTAAACTTCGTTCGTGCACGAAGCTTATAACTATATAATTAAATTATATGCAATTACCTTTAAAGACACAATATTCAGTATTAATACAGAATAATTTTTTTTGTCAAAACTCCGTGCGTGCACGGGTATTATAACTAGTATAATTAGACGTAAATATAAACATTTATGATATGATTCAAGATTCAATATTTGAGATACACGTATAATAAGATTTTGCAATTTACGTCTTTATTTTTACGTGGTCTTTTATTTAATGTACTTTTTAATATTATGTCTTTTATTTATTTATGTAATGTGCTTTTTATTAATGAAATTAAATTTTAGTTATATATATTATTTATTTAAAAACAAAAAAAAAAAGAATCTAACTGCATCACAAAAACTGGTGTTATGCTAAGGGAGGAGGGAGTGGTCTCGGGTAAGGGATTCGGGTACCCTTACCCGAGCGGTAACACCGCCGCCGCCTATTCGGGTACCCCAATCGGGTATCAATTTCGGTTTTGGAAGCCGACTGTTTTAATTGATGGAGCGTTTGATTTTTTGACCGTTGAGGAGCCAAACGGCTAGTACATGGTTTGAATTAAAAAAAAAATAATAATAAAAAATAAAAAAAATAAAATTCCCTTTAAAACCAAATAACATACACTCATTATTTTCAAATAAAACACACACTAATCTCTCAAAAACAAAAAATAATTACCAAAATGTCTTCCGATTCTTCAGAATTCGAATGCATTATTCCGTCTTCGTCCGACGAGATATCCACGGGTAGCTCGTTGCAACTTATGCTTCAAGCGGCTCAGTATCTTGAAGACACGGCAAGCTCTAGCCGAACTAGCGTAAATCGTCTACGGGAAATAGGTCTTCAAACGTTAGAGAATGATTGGTTCGTTGAAACACCAAAGTACAACGAAGAGTACTTTTAAAAAAAATTCGAATGGAGAAAAGCATGTTTTTGCAAATAGTGGGCGACATTGAAGCGAGATACCCATATTTTTAAGAAGGCTACGACGCGCATTGAAAAAAGTTTCACGGCGAAACAAAAATCACTTCGGCCGTTAGGCAACTCGCAACCGCAATCCCCGATGAGTATGATGAATATTTATGGATGGTCGCAAGAACGCCACGTGAAAGTCTTGATTATATTTGTGAGGCCATCATTGAGTTGTACGGTCGAGAGTACCTACGTAGGCCGACAGCACACGACCTTGCTCGCATTTTCCAGGCCCATGAGGCGAAGCATCACATCCCTGGAATGCTTGGTAGCATCGACTGTACACACGTCAAATGGAAAAATTGTCCTAGACATTTGAGAGGGCAATATACGAGAGGTGACTATGGTGTTCTCACTATTATCCTTGAAGTCACCGCGTTACAAGATATGTGGATTTGGCATGGTTTTTTTGGTCCACTGGGGTCAAACAACGATATCAACGTATTGAATCAGTCTGACTTGTATCTTACAGATCGAAATGTAACGGCGATGAACAGTTCATTCAACGTGAATGGACGCTTTTACAAACGCAGCTACTATTTGACAGATGGAATCTATCCTAAGTGGTCCACATTTGTTAAAGCATACCCGTATCCAACCGACCCAAAGGAAAAGAGATTTAAGAAGTTACAAGAGGGGGAGAGAAAGGATGTCGAGCGAGCTTTTGTTGCTCTCAAAGGAAAATGGAAAATTCTCGATCGACCTCTCCGAGCTATGACCAAAGCGAAGATTGCCAATCAGGTTCATGCGTGTGTTATTTTGCACAATATGGTTATAAAACGCGAGGGGAGGGCAATCTCACCGGTTCATATAATGGATGAGCTGGTCCAGCCAGTGTTCGAGGACAGTGTGGTAGCGGAGTTACTAGACGAAGTTCTCCATGACCGTCTTCGATATGATCTCACGGAGCACGTAGCACGTCAATACTTGCCGCATTTCGATGATTAGTGGGTTTTTTATTTTAATCTAGTTATTTTTAAGTATTATGTTATGTTTCTTTTTTTTAAGTATTATGTAATGTTTTTTTTTAATGAAATTGTATGTTTTTATTTTAAATATTGTATGTGATTTTATGTATGAAAAAAAAATAAAAAAAATCGGGTATTAGGTGACCACTCCCTCCACTTAGGGTAGTGTTAGGGTAAAATTGGGTAGTTTTGAGTTGGAAGGTTTTTATTGGATAGAGGTGATGTGGCACCTAGGGTATTAGGTGACCACTCCCTCCTCCCTAAAGAGAGGGGTTTTGGTGCCATAAACAAAAGTGGTGTCATGAAAAAAAAAGTGCTGAGGTGGCACCACTTTTTTCATGGCAACACCCACGACACCAAACGATACCTAGCGCTCTAAGGATACATGTTATTTTTGTAAAGCATCTACATATATAATCATTTAATATAAATTAATGTAATGATTCATTTATTGTAATAATTTATTAGGATGTGTAAAAACCATAACCCATGACCCATACCCATGGAGCATATCCATAACCCATGGAGCTAACACATAACCCATTGACTAGATGTATTGCATCTTCTAGATACATTATATCTATTTAGATACCCATGGTCCAAAGTCTAGGACCCATGACCCATAACCCATGGATAATGAGGAGCGTCTCACGGATCACTCAGTTTACACTGGACGGATCCCTCATGTAAGGGATCCGTGGGATCCGTGCAACAGTAGCAAGATTTTGCCTAAAAATAGAGAGTCATTTCCTCATTGTAACTTACCCCTCTTCTTACAAACTCTCTCATATATTCTTTCATTCTTCTAATCTCAGATCTCTTGATTTAGATAGTAGTTCTTCTTTCTTTTGTTGTGATTCTCATATAGGTCCTTCTCTAAGGCGAGATCACGAGCTTCTACAAGTCATCCAAGCAAGGGGTCCTTGATTGATTTGTTCCTCCACAAGATTTCTGTATCAAAGATCTTGTATTTCATATTTCACATATTTGTTGTGTTATAGTAGTGTTGGTTTGGTCCTCCGTGTTAAGGACTCGGTATTTAGCTTTGTACCGGAAAAAGTTTAAGCGACGTTGTTAAGGCTTCTCCGCCGAGTTGAAGGAGTTTGTTGACATAGTGCTTGAACTCTAGAGTAGGTGACTCGGGGAGTGAAGTAGGGCAAGGAAGGTGTCCTTGTAGCCAAACCACTATAAATCGGTTGTGTCATTTCTATCATTTACCCTACTTGTTTTCTTTACTTGCATTACTTATAGATCTATACTTTCTCTCCATCAACACGATTTCACATAACATCGTATCTAAAGTTTTTGAAACTAAGTTAAAATCTGCAAAACTATTCAACCCCCCCCCCCTTATAGTTTTCCACATATTAGTTAATTATAAGGGTAATTGCATATATATTCAATGAAATTTGTATATTTGCATATTTCCTTAAAATACAAGTTTTTAATGCATACTTTACAATAGTGTTTAAGCATGTTTTGGAGAAAGACACAATATGCAAGTTTTAGTGGATATATATGTGATTGCCTCATTATTATATATCATAAACACAAAATTATATAAAAGTTTCTTATAAATGTTGTCTTAAAATATAAATATGAAATGTTTAAGAAGATCAACATGTTGGTTTTAAATGCTATAAAACATAATCCATAACTTTGTAATTTTTTAGGTTTGTAGTTCGAGAAAAGTAAGATCCGATCAGATTATATCTTAAGATCCTATGGTCAAGATCGAGATCTTATAAGATTTTAAGCTTGCTAAGATCCTACGTAAGATATGAAACTTTTTGTGACAAATCGTAATTTCAGATCATTTTACAAAATTTAAAAATTTTACTATTCATCTCGGGAATTTACTATTCATCGGTTACTATTCATCATTTTACTATTCATCATTTTTGAAGTCGATTTGATATTTTGAAAGGTTATTTCAAAATTTTACTATTCACGAAACACTATTCATTCCCGGAGAAAAATCACTATTCATGATTTACTATTCATCATTTTTTGTAAACTAGGTTTACGAGTATCAAATACGCGTAACCGTAAGGGTTTAGCTGCGTATTCATGAAAAATCATCGAGAACACTTCATATAGACTAGAGTTAGTCTACATATCATCAGTAACATCATCATCATATTATTTCATACATGGGTTTGCATATTTCATTAACGTATATTTTTCTATTAAATAAACGCTATCGCACGATCATTTATTTTGAATAATTGATCCGACACTTCCAAAAATTATCTTGATATATTTTTATACTCATTTTAAGACTATAAAAATTATATTATTAGTTTACCCGATGTTTTGAATTTATTTTGTATACAAATTGTTATATATATATATATATATTTACGACGGTTTTCGTAAATTCAACTCGATATTTTATTTTGTTCCGTTAAAATCTATTTCTAGCTAACGCTACACTAAATACCTATTTATACTTACAAACTACATATTATACTTACACTTAAATACATTTATACATCAAAAACACAAAACCCTTTTACCCATCAACCCATTGCCGACCTTCCCCCCCTAGTCACCATAACATTAATTATTTATTACACCTAAGTGTACACATGTTCAAGTTAGATAGATATTTGTAAGATATATCTTTAATACTAGATATTTACTTTCAAAACACATAGTTTACACACATTGAAGGTGAAGTAAAAATCAAAACCCTCTCATCTCCTCCCAAAAAATCGTCCAAGGCAAGAACAAGGAAGAAACATTTGATTTTTTAAAGGATCAAGTGATTAACAACTCTAGATTACTTCTATTTAGGGTTTTGAAATAAAAACCTATGAGTATTTAGGAAACCTAGTTACTTAAACCTCTTCATATAACTAGTAAGCTTTTCATGATCTTTACTAATATTTCATAATCATTCTTGAGTTATTTTTATTATTCTAGTACAAAAACATGCAAGTATCATATGTATTTAAAACACTTTTAATTATTTTTATTTCTTATTATGAGTTTTAATCATCCTATAACTAATCCCTTGAAACATATCATTGTTGATGATGTTTAGGAACCCATGACACCCTAAGAAGGTGTATGGTAGGTTTAGAATAGATTTGGTGTTGATTTGAAGTGATTGAAACAAGTATTACGCAAGAAAAATCATTTTCGACAACTTAATATTGAGGTCTGATCGTTTTTGTAAAATCTGGAAATTTTGATAGGTCATGGATTATTTTGTGCTAGATATTCAGAAAATATACTTTAAAACGAAACCGTGGTCGCTTGAACGGGTTAAAACGGATTTATAACGAAGGAGATACGATATTTTCAAGTTTAGCGGCAAGAACTATATTTTCTGAAAATGAGTCGAATTGTCAAGAGTTATTTAACGGGCAAAAATGAGTTTTAAGCATTATCTAAATGAGTCGAATTGTCAAAAATATACTAGTATACTTTAATACGAAGATAAGGATATATAAAACGTAGAAAACGGACTTATAACGACTAAAATACACGCGTTATAAATATGGTTATCGTAACTATTTTATACAAGTATAACACTCACATATTTTTATTAGACCAAAATGGTTATCGCAAGTGACCGTGTTTGGAGCCATTTTTCATATCGATAGAATACTTTTGAGAAAACGATGTCTTCTAGTAAAAGTGAGTTCGCCTATTCTATTTTCCAAAATGTTTAACCATTTGTCAAGCGAAGCTATAATGAATAATTTACGATCACTCAAAATTGGTCATTTTCATGAATTGTCCAAGTGTATTATTTTACGACGAAAAACTATAATTTCTTAATTTATCACTAAACGATTATCGTAGTATATTGTTTCAACATAAATATGCGTAAAGTATTTTATAACTTGACGAGATGTCATAAACGTATATTTCGACGATAACTTCATTTTCAAAAATGTACAAGTGGTATAGATTTCATGTGAATTTGCATGTACGATATAAATTCATGGCTTATAATAGATCATATCATTCATCATAGGTTGCAGTTAGAGATTGCACCTCATTTCAATGTATCCACTTTTGTCATCATAATCATTGCATCAGGTGAGTTCATAGCCCCACTTTCTATTACTTAATTGTTTTACAAACTCTTGGGGGAGATACATGCTATATTTTTAATCGAACACAAATGCTTTGAACTGTACGTTATATCCAAATGCTTTATTTTCACTAAGTGTTCTATTTCCATGTTTGAAGTCCCTACATCATGCACCATTAGTCACTTGCGAGTGAGCGCGAATATTGTGAATAGGCCTATTGGAATTAACACTCCTGTTCTTATTGACCCAGTTAGGGGAAATTGAACGCACTATATTTAAATCAATAAAGTAAATTGGCAAGTTTACTTTCTAGGGCTGCGATGAAACGATTTTACCAATTTCTATTGGTACGAGGTTTACGCTTTGGTTCTCATGAACTTAGTGAAATAAATGATGTTTTGTTTTCAACGATGAGTGTGAAACAACGTAACTCACACTACGAATATTGTGTTCAAATGATTTAATTAAACCTATGGATTTCACTCAACCTTTGTGTTGACTGTTTTAAGCATGTTTTATCTCAGGTATTAGCATATCATCATGGCTTGCATGGAGTCGCTGAGTTGACGCGTCTCACATATATTTTATGCACTTAACTATCGTTTGATTGTAACAAACTCATTTTGGTACTTTGGAAATCTTTTGGGACCTATACTTTGTAAACTCTGATTATTTTATTCAATCAAACGATGTATTTTTAAAACGACACTTTAGGTCGTTCAATATAACTGTAACTGTGATGCTATGACAGTCATTCCCGGGTGTGACACTTTTTTGCTTTGTAATATCGTAAAATCTTAAGATCCCAATATTATTATCGGGATCTTAACAACTGTGATATTTTTGCACAAAAAAAAGTAAACTTAAGCTCTTACTTTTGTCAAACGGATCGGATAGTGGTACCTTTAAATTACAAGTAGGTAGGGGATCTAATAAAAAGCATTTTTTTTAAAGTGTAGAGAGCCACTATTAAGGTGACATGTGTCCACCACATCAAATTATAAAAAAAAAATCTCGTGAGGGGTAAATTAGTCATTTTTCACGTTTTTTACATTTCACCCTCAAAATTCAAATGAATATAACTTTTAAACGACAAACTTTTAGAAAAAACCGATTTTACCAAAATTTCTAAAATTTAATCCTTTTTAATTTGGTATAAATCTTGTTAGATATTTCGAAACTTTTTTTACATATTCAATTGGTCTTAATTTTCTTGATATTTTTGGTATTTTCGACCTTATTTGCGACCTTCAAAACTTCCGAATCATGAAAAACTTAAACCACAAAAGTTGTAGAGTTTGGTTCACTCTTTACTCATAAATTTGAATCACTCAAATCCGATATCATATGAGTGAGATATGACACGTTAAAGATGACGTTTTAGTCATATTTGTTACAAATAAAGTGTTTGATAAAATGTCTAACTTAGACTTTTAGTGTTAAAATTGCGCTAAATGCACAATGTTTTGTACCACAACGACACACTAATCATTTTATTAATGTAAAATTCAAAAAGTGATGTTTTTTAATTTTTTTTAATTTTGTACAAAAATGTACGTATTGTCTTTTATTGCGTTTTTAACTATAAATTTGACCAAGATTAAATTCAAATTAGAAAAGTTGTAAAACATAAAAGTTATAGATATTGGGCCAATCTTTACTCAGGTTTTTGAATCACTAAAATCGGATTTCATATGAGTGAGATATCACACGTTAAAGATGACATTTTGTTCATCAGTTAGTCTTGTTAATCAATTAGTATTGTTAATCAGTTGTTTTAGGTATATAATGTTTGTTCATCTATGTTCATGAGTAATTGTGTTTGTTTATCAATATTTTAGGTAGCACAATAAGGTTTCACATAGAAAAAATTAATGAACATTTCATTAGTGTTTTAGTTATAATATGTTTGTTCATCAACGTTTGTTCATAAATGATAATCAATGTTCATCAGTAACTTCTTTGGTCTTATTGTAGTTTAAACATTAATCAAATTGTCTTAAAATTGTTTGGCAAAGATACAAAACAATTTGGCAAAAAAGAAACAGTAGATATTTTGATAGTATAGTAATTGTAAAATGATTTAGGAGTGTGTTCATCAATGTTTTTATTCATCAAAAATAAATTTACCAAGTACATTCATCATTGATTTGTTTATTCATCAGCACAATATGTTTGTTCATCAATGTTTTTATTCATCAAGAACAATTTTTGAAAAAGTATGTTCATCAGTAGTTTTGTTGTTCATTAGTGTTTTTGCTTTGTTCATCAATAGTTTTGATATTACATGATTTGTTTATTAATGTTTTTCTATGTGAAACCTTATAGTGCTACCTAAAACATTGATGAACAAACACAATTACTAATGAACAAATCTTTTATCCCAAAACAGTTGATGAACAATACCAACTGATGAACAATACTAACTGATGAACAAAACGTAATCTTGTTTATTCAAGTACATTCATCAGTGATTTGTTTATTCATCAGCACAATATGTTTGTTCATCAATGTTTTTATTCATCAAGAACAATTTTTGAAAAAGTATGTTCATTAGTAGTTTTGTTGTTCATTAGTGTTTTTGCTTTGTTCATCAGTAGTTTTGATACTACATGATTTGTTTATTAATGTTTTTCTGTGTGAAACCTTATAGTGCTGCCTAAAACGTTGATGAACAAACACAATTACTGATGAACAAATCTTGTATCCCAAAACAGTTGATAAACAATACTAACTGATGAACAAAACGCAATGTTTAACTTGTGATATCTCACTCATATGACATCCTATTTGAGTGATTCAAAAATCTGAGTAAAGATTGACCTAAAAGCTATAACTTTTATGTTTTATAATTTTTCTAATTCGGATTTATTATTGGTCAAATTTATAGTAAAAAACGCAATAAATCACAATACGTACATATTAGAAAAAAAATAACAATAAAAAAAATCACTTTTTACATCTTATGTCAATAAAATGGGTATAGGTGTGTTTTTGTACAAAAATTAATGCATGTAACCCAATTTTAACACTAAAAACCTAGGCTAGACATTTCATCAAACACCTTGTGTGCAACAAATATGACTAAAACGTCATTTTTAACGGGTGATATCATACTCATATGACATCGGATTTGAGTGATTCAAAAACCTGTGTAAAGAGTGAACCAAAATCTATAACTTTCATGTTTTAAGTTTTTCACGAATCGACATTTATGAGAGTAAAAAATAGGGCCGGAAATATTCAAAAAAATCAAGAAAACTAACACCCATTTAATATGTAAAAAAAAAAGTTTCAAAATTCTTAACAAAATTTAAGGCAAATTAAAGAGGATAAAATTTAGAAATTATGATGAAATCTTTTTTTTCTAAAATTTTGTGGTTAAAGAGATATGTGCGTTTGAATTTTGAGGGTGTAATGTAAAAAAAGTAAAAAATGACCTTTTTACCCTTAGGCCGATTTTTTGAATAAAATAGATGGGGTACACGTGTCACATGATAAGTGGTTTTTCACACTTTTTATTTTTAATCACTTTGCAATTGATCGCAACTCATTACAAGTAATATCTCTCTATTTTTATTTTTAAATTTATTATAAAACTTTTAAATAAACAAACTAAACAGAAAATATAAATTTAATAACACCATAAACATTGTCTTATCCTATTAATAAATTTGGTAAAATTGTTGAAAAAATGTATGAAACATAAAATATAAAGTTTGACAAGTCAAAAATAGTAAAAGAAAAAAAATACAAAAAGAAAAAACAATCATAAAAGCTTGTTTTGTTCTGTCAATAAAACGATTAATAAAATGTGAGAGGAGTAAAGGTGGTATTTGTTGGTGTAATTATAGTGGCACCCTTTGTCAAAAGAGGTGATTTGCACACTTTTATACGGAGTATTTGATTAGGACACTCTAAAACATTTATTAAACAGTTGTACTGTAAATATAAATTGTTTTAACTATTTGTACATTGAGTGTTACAATTAAATTCTTGAGTATGCCAATTTGTTCTCTTTGTGAAAATAACCTATTTGTGACACACATTTCCAGTGATAACTTATTGTCGTGAAATTATTTCCTTACTGTAGTACTAAACTAAAATTTAAGACTAAAATACACCGTTGGTCCCTAAACTTGGCTGGACAGATCGCGATGGGACGAACCTCGCCCTTTTCATCGCCACAGGTCCAAACCTTGGCCATTAAATGCCAGATTCGTCCCTTGACCAATAACGCCTATGTCAACGTCTCTTTTCTGTTAGTTATTGGATGGTATTACAGTCCTTTCACATTTATAACTCAACCTAGTTAATTCTAACTCAAGAACTATTCCACAAAAACAAAAAAGGGATATTGTTTGAACAAATAATATCCGTGTACCTGAGTCCTCACCACTTAAGTATGACTTCATAAAAGTCAACTGGTAAAGAAAGTAATAGCTCACAGAAATTTACCCAAGATTAACAAACAAATTTATACATTATCAACTACTTAGGTAGTTGACTTATAACAGTCAACTATATACAGTGTTTGATAAACTGGAACATAACTGATACTACGGAGTCATTGTCTAATACATGTTAATTTACTGATTCGTTACAAAATATAAAAGATGAATTTGGGCCCAACTTCAAAACGTTCAACTGCTGAATCTTCAAATGATCTACACAGCTGAGATTGATATCCAGAAACTGTTGAACCGACAAAACTTTTAGCCCTAAATTGATGATGCTGCTGCCACCTTGTCTGCAAAAACAAGTATACAAATTACAAACATATAAGTTATGAACTGTAATGTTATAGCTTAATGGAATTTAACACATGACATGGTATTCATCACTGAAACATCACCTAGGGTCGCCTTTGGGCTTAACAAGTGCTAGGACGCAGTTTGTAATCTTTTCTTTGCTCCGAAAGGGTGTCTTAACACCGCTTGAAACATCTGCAGCAGCACCCCCAACCCTTCCAGCCTTCCCCCTCCAAGTCAAAATCAGGCAAGTTCTCAACATCAAACCCTGCAAACTCAACCATTTTGGCCTTCCCCTTCCCATCTAAACCTCGCTTAAATTCTTGAACAACTTCTCTCCCTTTTTTTCTGGGCAAAACCTCATCTTCATCAACCATCTTTCCTTTTCCTTTAATTTTGTCCCTTTTTTTAGCTACAACCCCTTCTTCGTCCTTGATTACTACACCACCTTTCACTCTTGGTGTCCTGGTTCCACTCCCCTGCATTTTTTTCTTATCTATCCCCTGCCATTGACTTCTAGTCCTAAAAGGTGTTTGACTAAGCATCCTAAAGTTAGCATCCTGCTCTACCCAACTCACAACTTCAAAACTGATGTTTTTTAAGTAAAATTGTGCTAACTTTTGGGGCTTGTGGGCTACGAAGATATCAACTGACTCATTTGTTTCAGCCATTCCAAACAAAGTATGAACATCAACATCAGTATGAATCAAATGCAAACCATTTTCTAGAGATTGTTTAGGATCACAGAAAAACAACGCCCATTTTGTTCATTAATCTCTGATAACACATTATCAAGGCTTGAACTAAATATATCCCTATCACTGGTAAAGGCACACAGATTAATTAATGAACCTCGTTCATACCGAGTGGGCTATAATAAAAAACCCCATCATAGTGGATTCTGAACAGGACCTCACCTTCTTCTTCTTCCTTCACATCCTTAAAAGTGGAGACGAATATGCTTCTGTCCTTCATTCTTACTTTTTAGTTTTTTTAAGAATGGGCTTGACTAGATGTGTGTTTCAGTACGTGAGTGTGGATGTATGTTAGGTTTCGTTTTGATTGGGTTTTGTTAATTGGGTCGGGTTATTATGATAGTTTTTATGGTTTCGGATCTTGTTAGTTGGGTTCTTTTGGTGATTCCCAACACATTAATTGTGTATAAGCGTATCAAGGAAGGCAAAAGGCCAAGTTGCAGGGTAGTAGGTTTAAAATGTCACACTTGGTCCCTCAATTTGGCCATTTAGCCGTTTTTTGTACTTAAAATTCCCGCGTATTTTTTCTCACACAAACTTGACTTTTTCTCTGTTTACTAACTTCACAATTAGTCCCTGAATTTGGAACGTCCAGTTGTTTTTGGTATTTATTGGTTAATACACTATACCAATTGCATACCAACAATCACAAGAAACATATCATAAGAAAATCTCAACAACCTCCCAATGGCTGACTTCCCACTACTTGAAGAACTCGCTAAAGCTTCGAACTCTGACTACATGTTTGACTCGATTTCTCTCTTTTATTAGAGAGAAAACGATAAGGACATCAAAATTGCTAAAGGACTCCAAAACACTTTGACTGACTTGATTCGGGGTATGAAGGAAACCCAAGAATACATCTCTGAGATCGAAGGCTTTCGAACTACGGTGATGAACTACAAGGTTATCGAGGATCTTCGCAACATGCAAAAGGCTAATGTCTTGAAGGCGTTGGAGATAAGGAGGATGATCTGTCAAACACACTCACAAGTGTGTGACAAGAACAACTTCCTTGATGATCTTAGGAAGTGTTGAGAAGGAAATGCTATGGTTATGTTTTCCCTTTTTTTTTGGAAAAATATGTACTGAATATTTAATGTTTAATATGAAGTTAATGAATCTATATGTTATGTTCTAGTGTTTTAATTTGTTAATTATGTTGTTAATTGTTGTATTCGTCTAAGAGAGTTGTTATATCGGTTTTGGTTGTATTGGGTGTTGGTAGAACTATGGTCCTTGGTCAAACAGATTTAGAGTGTAGGGGACACAGGTTTTAGTCCCCTATCCTGTCTTGCATTAACTTATAGCAAGCACTTTATTCTCACATTTTACCACAAATTTGAATTCAAATACATAAACCCAACCCTTTCAGAGAAATTGAGTCAAAATGGATAAATCTAGAGCTCGTAAATAGATTAAATGCTCAAATTTTCAAACTGTTGGACATAATAAGTCTAGCTGTCACAAGGATCAGGTACCAAAACCAACAAAGGAAAGTAAGGTTCGAGGTAGAAAAAGGCATTGTGATGGCAGAAGGCAATAGGTATTCATTTAATTGTCATTTGTATAACGATTATTCTAGTGTGTTTACATTCTAGTTGATGTGCAAATGTATTACTTTTGTAGTGGATGGATGAAGACGATATAAGGAAGACTATGGAACAAGAGTTTTATGATGCTCTTTATGAGCAAGAAGAAGAACACACAAATTTGGAGGAAGATGAAGAGCAGTCCAGGTTGGATGAAGAAGCTTTCCAGCAGTTTTTGGAAGAGGAGAGAATGTACAAAAGAATTGAAGAGGAATGGGAGAGGAAAAATTGGCTTGAAGATGCAGAGTGTGAGGCAACTTACTATGGAGTGTCTGTGGAAGAGTTATATCCAAGACATCCATATGTGCTGGATAAAATTCACGCTCTGAAAGTCACAAATTCCAGCAGTTTTTGAAGGTTGTAGGCTTCTACTCTTCTAGCCATTTGTAATATCGACAATATTATGTTTGAACATGTTTTTGTTTTTTTTGTTGACTTTATAAGTTGACTAGCTTGTAAGAATTTATGTTGTCTTTACTCCTTATCTACTTGTTCAACAACCACAACTCCCTTCTACTTATATAATACATCTTAAGTCAGCAATTGTTTATCATACCAACATATTATCACCATGGATGTAGAAAATGGTTGTCAAATGGTATGCATTGATTGTTGGGTTCAAAGGGAAAACAGGGCTGGATTGACCGTTTTTGCTAGGTGTCCACCTTATAGAGCTTTCATGTGGTATGTTTGTCTAGTGTGCCTTGAGATAAGGGGAAACACATCTTATACTAGTAGCGATGGTGTTACCAGGGAAAACACAACCACAGGAGATAGTGGTGGATATGTGATGAGTCTACATATTTCTGCACTTACTATTGTAGGTGCATCCTTGGGCAATGATGAAGAAGACAGTGAACCACCTACAACTGAAATAACAAGTGGAGAGCGCCCAAGCCAAACACCACGTGAAGCACTCGAATCGAAAGACCAAATGGAGAACGCCCAAGACAAACACCAACTGCAACTGAAAGACCAAATGGATCACCTACTAGTCATTTAAAGCAGTGAATTCCTAGCAAGAAATGTTATGTTGTCTTTCAGTCTAAATGTAGCTTAACTGATATGTTTGTGTGCTTCTTTTGTTATAATAATTGAATTTTGGTTACAATTTGAATCAGTTGACTTTATAAGTCAAACAAAAGAGATTTTAAATACTAACAATTCAGTGTGGTTCCTCTAATATTTTGGTTTATGTTGACCTTATAAGTCAAAATGGGTTTTCCCAAGCACCCACCTAAACTGGATATGCAATTGCAAACCACAAAATGAAAACAACATTTCTAAATTATACCTACACCTCCACCTAATTACACCATATGAAGCAAAATATATGTTAACAACTATCGTTTTCAGTAACCTTCATCAGCCAAAAAATATACATCTTCATTACATCAACAACTAAAAATAACAGGTGATCTTCTTGATGGGAGGCTTTTTATTCATGGGGGGAGACTTGAGGTCCTTAGGGGGAGGCACATACCACTCATTCCTATTTGTGCCGGAGCATCCCACACCCGCTACAAGACCAAGTACAACTTTGGGAGCGGAAGCCTTGGACGCCTTGGAAGCTTGGGAAGTGGAACCTTTCAAATTAGTGGTCTTAGAAGACATGTTCCCACACTCATCATCGATGTGTCAAATAATGATGACATCAACTTCATTTCCTTTCACGTTAGTATCTGAAAAGATAGAAAAAGAAATAATCGAGTTGACCCATTACAACTTTCTTAGCTTGTAAACATTCACTCTAAAGTCTAACCTTTCTCAAACTCCTTATTCCCATATTTTTCCCACAAGTCTTCAAGTATCACATCAGCAATGTCATCTTCTATATCCCACTTATTCCCATAAGTAGCCATGGCATAGTCAACCATATCGCCGATACCTTTAGCTTGCTATAATCCCTCTTTTTGACAGATTCGACACCGCCGGATTTCCAAATAAATTGGAGTTATTTATGCTCCTCCCTTAAAATGGCAATAACACAAATACAAAAAAAACCCCGACTAACCTTTCATCACTTGAGCTTCTTTCGCAAATCTGCATAAATCATCAAACATTTCATCAGACATTTCATCTTCTTTTAACCAAGTATCCCCATATTTTGCCTTCACATATTTTACCATCTCATCAGTTACATCTGTACAAGTAAGCTCCTTGTCTGCCATTGTTAAAGTGTGTGTGAAGAAGGAGGGAAACGATCAAGATGGTATACGGTAAACCGTTTCTCAGAATTAACTAGGTTGAGTTATAAATGTGAAAGGACTGTAATACCCTGCAATAACTAATAGAAAATAGACGTTGACATAGGCGTTATTGGTCAAGGGACGAATCTGACATTTAATGGCCAAGGTTTGGACCTGTGGCGATGAAAAGGGCGAGGTTCGTCCCATCGCGATCCTTCCAGCCAAGTTTAGGGACCAACGGTGTATTTTAGTCAGAATTTAATGTAAAAAAGTGATTTGGCGAGAAAAATGTGTTTACAAGACACAAGTAATTTTAAGTTTTTAACTATAAGATTACTTTTTTTTAGCGACATGCTAATATTTTGAACAACAAATGAGTTTTGTAGCGACACAGGTGATTCTTCACAAGTCGCAATAATATAAGGTTGGTTTCGGTGTTTGCCCTCCTTTGTTTTTGGTTTCATAAGTAGAAAGTTTACGAAAAATGGGAATAAGTTCAAGTACAAGTCCACTTTCAAGTTCAAGTTATTTCAAGTGTAATGTTTTTTCTTTTTCGAAATCAAATTTTCAACTTGAATGTGCCCGCATCTGTACTGTAGGGTGTTCATCAGTTCTGGTTTCGGGTTAATCGATTTGGGTTGAAATTTTTTTAAGTCAAAACCGAATATTGAAGATCTAACTTCTTCGTTCCCAAAAATTGTTTTACATATTCGGTTCCGATCATACGGGTAATAACCTAATTGTGAACACCCCTAATTAATAGCATGTTTAATGCAAAGAATTTTCAGTTACGATATGCTAAATGACGTAACTATTAAGTTCAACTATGAATTCTTGAAGACTATTTTTAATACTTTGTTAACTTGAACAATTTAGGTTCCTCAATTTTTATTTACCATTTTGTCAAAAAAAATATATATTATGCACAGTAGCATAACCACGTTTTAAATATAGACCGGGTGTAAAACAAATTCGAACTGTAATACGAGGATATTGATTAAAATCGAGTTTATTTTTCAATGGAGCAACTAAAAGAAAAAATTAGATAATTTTTGTGGACCGAGTGCATTGAAAAAAAATGAAGTTTTTTCTTTACAAAAATTAACACTATGTAACATAATTTCATCGGGTTTCAATCATTTTGTGCAACCGAGGGACCGGATCGTACTTGGAAATGAGAATGCGGGTACATAGTGTACTTTCATTAAGTAAATGAAACTTCTTAAAAAATAGTGGTGTTGTAGAAAACAGCTAGCCGATGAGCTCATTAGTGAGTTTTACTCTTCAACGAGTGAACTCTAACTAAGCTCGTCGAAACTTCAGAAGTGTCTGTTAGTAAACACTCATCACACAGAGTAAAATCTTTCTGCGAGAAAACTCATTAGCATGTATGCACTATCTATAGTATACTCATCAGCATGTGTATTCCGACATCAAACAAACTCTTAAGTGAGTGATGAGTGTTTGAGTTGATGAGTTGTAACTTTGTTTGAGATATTTCTTTTGTTAATTGTAATTGTTTTCAATTGTTGATTTTAACTTGGTTTGATGACCATAATGAATTACTTCTATAATCATTTATATTATTATGAAGAAATGTTATGAGGAGATTAATTTACTGATTAGTTCACACAATTCCATTGATTGAGTATTCTCGATATAAAGAGAAACAAATGCAAGAGAAAATATACATAAAGTGAAAATTTAGTAGCAAATGGGTTCTTGTATTTTACCTCCATAACGAGGAGTGATGCTTTGTAGTGTTTTGGCTTCGGCTTCTTTTAATATATTTTGATGATAAAAAAAAATGAATTATCTTTATTATAAGGTCCAATAATTTACTTTGGAAAATGGTTACATAATTAATTGTGATATCCAACTATTATGGTGTATTTTTTCCCTTAGCTAAAGGATTGAGTCAACAAACTCATCTAATATTATTTTTTTTTAAAGTGGAACTCACTATTTCTCTTAGTTTGTCTATATCTTCAAGGCAAACAATAGTAACTTTTTTCCATTAAGTGACTCATATAGATGCATGGTTCCTTAGGCACACCAGCTTTCTCTCTCCTCTCTCTTCCACTCACTTTCAATCACATTTATGTGGATAAGGGACTTACTTCCACTCACCTTAATTTTTTTTACTTAAATGTTTTTTTCTTTTTTTTAACACTTACAAATTCAAAATTCAAATTTAAATTCATATACTACAATGTAACGAATTCAAAAATCAAATTCAAAAATTTCCCTATATATATCCACACTCACAAGCCCCCACACACACACACACACACACAACAAAAAGACTTCGGACAACAAATCAATGAAGATGAACTTTTAAAAGAATTTGAGGAAGCAGAAAGAGAACAAGCCAAAAGGGTGGAAGCCGAAAGGGAACGACTTATGCTCCAAGATGAAGAAGTATTGATAGAGATGGAGGAAGTTGCTCGTAGGGAGCAAGCTGAAAGGGGGGGGGGGGGGGGAAGAACGTCATGATAGAGAATTCGATGTTTTGTATGTAGACTGGAATGACAGCAAATTTGAAGGTTTGTCTTCGTATGCTTACGAAGATGGTTACGACTCCAACAACTCTCAAACTTGAGATCATCCGGATTATATTTGGTTGTTTTAATCTATGTCTTTTATTTTATGTATCGCGGTTTAATTTCCTATGCAATGTAGTCTCCTTACTTCCTTTCTTTCTGTAACCAATAGCTCTATTTTGGTGCTTTATTCATTTTTAACTCATATATGTCCACTACTTTGTAATGAAAAAAAAAAAAAAAAAAAAACTGTTCAAAAAAAAACTGTTAAAAAAAAATTGCTCACAAATCAAGTAGGTGACCGAGTCACCTTACTTTCTCTTCATTTGCGAGACTCACGCATGAGTCGAGCTGCATGGCAAAAGGGTCGCCGGTGAGTTTGTATGTAAGGTGAGAGATAAGTTGCCCTTACCGACTAGCCTTAGTTTTACCTTTGATAAACTCCAACAATGACACCGTGATACATCATCTGGTTTCGTCACCGTCCTTTTTTTCGATTTAAACACTTTTAGAAAGTCTAATTATTATATTTTGTGTTGTTTATCTGGTAAAACATCATATTAAAAGCCCGTTAGATTTATAAGTGGGGTTGGATTCAAATTTGAATTTGGTATAAGATTTAGATTTGAGAAAGATTTTGAAGAGAGAAATTATATTTATTTAAATATATTTTATAATAAATTTTTAATAAAATATATTATTTATATTATAAAATAATCAAAATAGGTCCACATATATTAACATATATAAAGAGACAAAAAATAGGACCCACAAAGTACACAATATCATTTGAAACCTATCTATTTACCCAAGTATCAATGTATCATTCAAATAAGAGTAAATTACACCGTTCGTCCTTGTGGTTTGCGTTGACCGCAGGGTTTCGTCATTTGACCAAAAAGTTGCACCGTCCGTCCTTAAGTGAAAAACGTTATGCACCGTTCGTCCCTCCATCCAACTGGGCCCACCAATTCCCACTAACGTCAGTTAACTGAGGTTTTTAAAAGGGTATTTCCGTCATTTTCTTCCCCACCAACTCTTTCTTCCTCAAACTTTCATCAACACATCACAGATTATCAAAAAACTTCGAACACAAAAAAAACACACTCTTAATTCTCTCAAAAAATATACCAGCAACCCATTTCACATCCGAAAATCATCTCTTTACAAAAAAATATACCAAAGAACCCATTTCACATCAAGAACAAAAAAATAAAACTAATACAAACCCATTTCTTCACCAACCTTTTACAGCCATTTCATTACCAGAAAAAAAAAAACCGAAAATTATCTCTTTACCAAAAAAAATATACCAGCAACCCATTTCACATCAAGAACAAAAAAATAAAACTAATACAAAAACATTTCTTCACCAACCTTTTACAGCCATTTCATTACCCGAAAAAAAAATCCAAAAATCATCTCTTTACCAAAACAAATATACCAGCAACCCATTTCACATCAAGAACAAAAAAATAAAACTAATACAAACCCATTTCTTCACCAAACTTTTACAGCCAACACACATAAACACAATCCAGTTTTCCTTTTTATTATTTCCTGAAACCTAATCACAAGATGCAACCCTAGCAGCTTGTATCCATCTTCCCCCTCCTCCATTCAACTCCGGCCCACCACCTCACCACCTTTGCCGCCACCATCAGCATCACGACACCACAGTCACCATCTCAATACCATACGACCTCAGTTTCAAGATTTACATCATCAGTACATGGTATCCAAACGAATTAACAACTCCAACAACCTCAAATCCCAAAACTATCCTAACAACCCTCCTCATCTCACTTCAATTCAATGACTCGTTTCTGAAATTAAAAAATTATCTCAGTTTTATTTTTTTGGTACTCAAAACTCGTCCAAAGTCTTAAACCAAAAAGATAAAATCATCATAGATCTAAGTTTTTTGAAGATAGGCTTCAATTAATATCCGAACACAATTAGATGGGTCTATAACAACCTTGTTATAATCCTCATCTTGGTTCGTTTATTTCAAACACATAACAAAACAAGTAACACACAAGTTTGAACCTACCTTAGACCTCTTTTCGAGATCTTGAAGCTGCGTACAATAATCGTCTTCAACCTTGGTTATTTGTGATTCGTGGTTTGTGATGACTAAAGAGTGTGGTGATTATATCTCGTTTGAGATGATATGTGAGATCAATTTTTTTTTAAGTCCGAATCATTTTTAGGTGAGAGAGAGGATATGTGGGGAGTGTTTTGAGGTGGGTGGTGTAGTGTGGTAGGCGGCGGTGTGGCAGTGGTGGTGGTTTAAGGTGGTCGGCGGCTAGGTTAAAGAGAGAGAGAGAAATGGTGATGATGATGTGTGTGTTTTATGTTTGTGTGTGTGTGGTAAGTGGTGATATACCACTTTGGACGATTTATGTAATTTTTACTATTGGTATGGGGTAGATGGGGTAATAAATGCTAGTTGCTAGGGAAATAACGGATATACCCTTTTAAAAACCTTAGTTAACGGACGTTAGTGGGAGTTGGTGGGCCCAGATGGATGGAGGGACGAACGGTGAATAACGTTTCTCACTTAAGGACGGACGGTGCAACTTTTTTGGTCAAAGGACGAAACCCTGCGGTCAACGCAAACCACAAGGACGAACGGTGTAATTTACTCTTCAAATAATCATTCATTTTCCAAAAAAAAGAACCAAACATTTAATAAAGGTCTTATCAAAGCAAAAGTCATTCTAAAGTATCAAAACAAACGGGCCTTAACATTTGAAAACTTTCTTGAATAGCTACAATGTAAAAAGTAAAATTTTGTTTTAAAAATAAACCAATATAAAAAATAAACAAATTTGAGGATTGAGACTAGTGAATTGACTAACATTTTAATGAGTAGCAATAAATTTTATACAACCTAGCCATTTTGATTGATGTATACGATTTGTAGGACTATATACAGCAAAATGATTCCCTAGGCTAGGGCGCTAGGCCCAGTAGTCACAACTTAAGTTTGTGATAAACTTTGTAGTTGGATTCTAACGAAACTATATACTGTTGACTTAGGTCTAGTTAGACTTTGGTAACCCGTCTTGGACTAAAGTATTTTTCCATAGTAGTAACATTTAAAAACTCCATGCATGTTACTTTTTTATTTTATAAAGCATTTTTATTTATTTTTGCAAATCTTAATGACTTCCGTAGTACCATTATTTACTTGATTAATATATATTTCATCATTCTCATAGTATTAATATTAGAGCTATGTTACAATCACAAAAACTTTGTAAGAAAATATCTATAAAAATTAAATGTCATTTTTTATTGAGTTAATCAAAGAGAAGAGAGACAAATTATTACAAAAACCACCAATCAAAACATAACATCTCATTTTGTATATATATTTTTTAAACTTTTTGTTGTTATAACATATCTCTTAGTATTATAACTATGATTATTATAGTTGTTAGACTAAAATACACGGTTGATCTCTAAACTTGTCAATCCGCTTCGCGTTGGGACAAACCTGTGCCTTTTCATCGTCGGGGGTCCCTATTTCAAGTTTCTTACTCGTTACTGGTCCTTTGACCATATTGCCGTTAGTCAAGGACGTCAGATGGCGTTAGATTTGTCTTTAATCCAAGGGCACATTTGTCATTTTACCACTGTCTATTAATTACCGTGTCAGCCCACTTGTTTACCGAGAGGCGCTACAGTAAAACCTCGCTAATAAAAGAGAAATTTTATCACCACTCATCCTTTATCTTTCCTAACAATTAAAATCTTATCTTCTTCACCGACGGTAAAATCTGAAAAATGGTGGTGTGTTCATGCAACAGAAGGGCCGTCATTAGAACCTGCTGGAACAACACGAACCCAGGCAGGAGGTTCTATGCCTGTCCAAGACAGGTTGGGACACTTAATTTTATTTCATTTTAAAGTTGGCATGTAGTGGTTTACCTTAAAATGTGTTGATTATAGTAATATATCTGTTTTATTATAATTGTGATTTTATACAAGTGGGTTTAGTTGGTGTTTATGCGGCAAACAGATGCTAACATTTTGATTATCAATTATAGGCTACAACATGTCCGTTCATTGGGTGGTGCGATCTACCCATGCAAAGGAGAGCAAGGGATGTTATCATCTACTTGCAGAGGACTATCTACAGAAATGAGGCGTCATTACAAGAATGCAAAGCCGCCATCATTTCTGAGACTATAGAAGCGGTCAACGCTGGTGACCGTGCAAACGAGGTTAAGGCTGCTCGCCAAGCAGCCTTGGCCGATCTCCTTGTTGAGAAGGAGAAAGTTTTCCGTCTCAGGAACTTTTGTGTGTTGTCTTGGATGGTCATCTTCTTGGTTTTTCTATGGTTCTTCTATAGGGTTTAGATAGGTACTGGTTTTTGTGTTTTGAATCGGTGGTAGATGGTCTAGTTGTGTTTAAGAAGTTTTAGTGTACGTTGACTAAGAATAGTCTTTTGGTGTATAATGTTTGGTCCTTGTACAGTGGTAATATATTTCTTTTATGCTTTGGTCCTTATACTGTGCTGCCTTTACTAATAGGTCCTTTGCCCCAAAAATTTATATGTCACTTGCCACACAAATGATCAAATTCATAACACAGATACGAGTATCAAAGATGGATGAATGATCTGAGATGGATGAACAGACACCACTTTCGAGTATCAACATAAACTTGATATGGTGTTGTTCATCCATCTTTGATCCTTCATTCAAGTTTGTGATAATAGAATAACAGTAACCAAACTCAAAACACAGATCCAAGTTCAGCAGATCCAAGATTCATAGGCATATGAAGTCTCAAAGATGGATGTACGTCACCACTTTTGAGTATCAACATAAACTTGATATGGTGTTGTTCATCCATTTTTGATCCTTCATTCCTGTTTGTGATAATAGAATAACATTAACCAAACTCAAAGCACAGATCCAAGTTCAACAGATCCAAGAATCATAGACATATGAAGTCTCAAATATGGATGACCAGACACCACTTTTGAGTATCAACATAAACTTGATATGGTGTTGTTCATCCATCTTTGATCCTTCATTCCTGTTTCTGATAATAGAATAATAGTATCCAACTCAAAACACAAACTTGATATGGTGTTGTTCATCCATCTTTGATCCTTCATTCCTGTTTCTGATAATAAACTTGTTGGAATCACTCCTAAACCATATTTCAAGTGTTAGTGATTCATATGTAATAGTTAGCTTAATATGGCTTTTATGTTAGTAATCAAGGCTAGGCTTATGTAGAAAGCCCATAAGCCTAGGCCAAGCCCAATAAGTAAAAGGATGGGAACTTGGAGTGTTGCCCTAGTTCCCTCCTATAAATACCTCTTGTAAACCTTCATTGAAGGTTGGTTGTTCATTTATCTCATTCACTCTACGCATAACTTGTCTTTATATTCATACGTGTGTGTGGCTATTTGTTCAACCGATCTCCTCTCTTCTATTTCTTATATTGATGCTTGTGTTACTAATATGGGAACCTAACAGTGGTATCATTCGCCAAATAGTTGGGTGAACATATTTTGTTTTTGAAGTTCTGGTCTTACGCTTAATAACGTTTCATACTTTGTCACGCTTAAAAACTCAATTTTTACACTTTTCAATCCAAGATTCTTGTACTTTCAACATTTTTAGGTGTTAAAATATATGTTTTTGGCAAAAAGTTTCAAACTTTACGTGTGGATCATTGTTTTTAAGCTTGGTTTTATACGTGGGATACTTTCTACGCATAAGGTGTTTAGAGGTTTTGGATCATCAAGTTTCACACTTTTGTGTTATCTTGGTGATATTGAAGCTATTTCATCACAAACATCTGGTTTAGAAACATCATTTGGTAGAAATCAGTTTTGGCTGCTTTCTATGCGTAAGGAAACCCTAATCTTACGCGTAATTCATCCTTGGTTTGATCTTCAGTTTCGTGGATTACTCAGTGTTTTTCTTGCTTGGATAAGCCTGAAAACACTTCGACTTTGGATATCTTTTGCCTTTGTGATAGTGTAAAATATTTCTTGGGCAAAACCCTAATATTACGCATAAGCTCAAACTTATGCGTAGAACTCATTACGCATAAGATTATTCTTACGCCTAAGCTCCGTCTTACGCATAAGTTAATCCTACACCTAAGTTTTCTACGCTTAACTTTCTGTTTACGCATAACTTTAGTGTTTTCTCATTTCTTACGCGTAAGCTAATCCTACGCGTAAATATCATTTTTACGCGTAAGTTTGGTGTTTTTACGCTTAAGTGTTTCTTTGCCTACACTTGGTTTCTACGCCTAAGGACACTTCATCAACAAAGTTTCATTCGACTACAAAGATCCATTTAACAACACAAGTTTTCAACATGTCACAACCACCATACTCTAGCTATTTTCCTTACACTTATAATCAACAACAACAACTCAGTCCACAACATCAACAATTTAATCATCAACAACAAATTTATCAACAACAATTTAATCAACAACATACTCCACAACTTGGAGCTATTCCACAACCACAAATGGTTCAACCACCAGCTAGTCTTTAAGTACAACCTTACACAAACTTCTACAATCAACATCCATCCATGAGTACTATGAAGGAACCGACATGGTTTGGCAAGATGTGTGAAGCATTAAGTAGCCAACAATCAATTCATGAAGCTGGCTCACTTGATAGACCTCCAATGCTCACTCCCGGAAATTATGATCAATGGGTGATAAGGTTCTTTAGGTTTTGTGATCTAAAGAAGCCACATGGAAAGTTCTTAAAGAAGGTCATTATGGAAGGTCCATTTCAGATGCCTACTGTTGTCACACCCGCATATCCAGCTGCCAATCCACCAAGAGATGCTGTCACCAACATTGCAACTATCTCAGACCTCACTGGTGATGAACTTCTACGTTTTGAAGCCGATGAACTAGCAATGCAAAACATCCTTTTAGGACTACCCAATCCGATCCTTCGAAGTGTTGATGCTCAAAAGACAACTAAAGCAATGTGGGAACATGTTCATCTTCTAATGGAAGGCACAACACTCAATCAGGAAGACATGGAATCCAAAATCTACTTGGCTTATGAACACTTCATGATTGAACCAGGAGAGACATTAGAGTCATATCATCATCGCTTTTCAGACATCATTAATGATTTGGACAAACACAACATCATCATGCCACAAATTGTTGTCAACACAAAGTTCCTAAGTAGTCTTGGTCCGGAATGGGAGAGGTATGTCATTTTTCTCCGTCAAGCTAAAAATCTTCATCATGCTACATACGGATTGTTGTACGACTATCTGAAGCCTCACCAAAAAGAAGTTGACAAAGAACGGGCTATCCGTGGACTCCCGGCTTCACAGTCAATTCCGGACAATCAACAACTTGCTTTGTGGGCTCAAACTAGTTTCCCTCCTCAAACAGCTCCTCAACCTGCTCCTTAACCAACTGCTACCATCACACCATATGATCCATCACAGCAACAACCTCAACAAACTCAAATGGTTCCATACAACAACAACAATGCTCAAGCACTTTACAATGAAGCTGATGAGGACTCCGATGCTTTCGATGAATTGCAACAAGGATTTGTCATGATTGCTAAAGCCTTCGGCCGGTATACAAACAAATCCAACAATCGCATTCGTTCCTCATCAAACACAAGGAATCGGGCTGTTGTGAACAATGGACGAGTTGAAGTTCAGAATCGTGGTTATGGTCGCCAGATGGGCGGTGGTCAAGGGTTTAATGCTATGGGAAGGAATAACATGGGTGCTCCTCAACAACAAAGGGCTCAAGTGGTTGAACAGGGAATGCTCGAATGGGGTTAATGGTCTTCGTTTTTATAACTGTAATGAGAAGGGTCATCTGGCTAATGTATGCCCTAAGCCGAGGACAAGAGGCAGTGCTTATCACAAAGAGGCGTTGCTCTTGGCTCTCAAGGATGAAGCTGGTGGAACTCTTACCAACAAGGAACAGAGCTTTATGGCAGATGCATTCGATGATGATATGGAGGACTTGCAGGCTAATGCAGCAATGATGTTGATGGCACAAATGCAAGCTCTAAACATGAGTGACACAGGCCCAGTGTATGACACTGACGGCTTGTCTCAGGTACCGGAACAAAATACACTCATTCCTGATCTGATATCTCCGCCAATTTCTCCATCTGACAATGATCAGAGTGTTCAAAATGAGTCATCCACATCTCATTCCGATGATTATCAAATAGATCTTGTAGTTACATTTGACGATGAAGATAATCTTATGGTTAATATTGATAATCAAGTTGACTCCGTGGTTATATTTGAGGATCTAAATAACGATCATGTTGAGACTCACGTTGAACAAGATGAGCTTTTGTCTAATAGAGAAATTGAACTCTTGACCTTAATTAAAGACCAAGAATCTCATTTGGAAATTTGCATGAAATTAAAAGAGAAAAATGCACTGTTAATTAGGGATAATGAATGCTTAATTCGACAAATCAACTTTTTTAAAACTCAAGAAAAAAGTGAAGAAGGTTTTGAAGTTGCTTTTGCTAAATCTCATCAAAACGAAAAATCATTAGAACGACAGATACGTGATCTAGCCGCATCCAAGAATGCTTTATTGTCTCAAATAGAACAACTGAAACATGAACATAAACAACAAATTAACCCTCTTACTTTGGAAACTCAAAAAGCCAAGGCTGAGTTGCTAACTTGTCAAAAACAGTTCTCTGAGTACAAAAAGCATTCCACGACACGAATAGATAACTATCTTGAAGAAATTGTCGACTTACAAACCAAAATCAAAGAGTTTCGAAATGTTGTTTACAAACATGGTGAGTCAATCACAACTATTCAAAAGTTTACTTGTAAACCTAATCCAAATGGATATGGACCGATTCTTGGTGATTACCAACCTAAGTTTTCAAACAGAGCATTCAAACCAAATCCTGAAGTTTACAGTGCAGAACATTGAATTGATGATTCAATTATGACTGTTGTTGAATATAATCGCATGGAAGAATTAGATGCGATGACGAGAGTCATCAAAATGGAAAATGTCGTTATAACAAACCATTTAACTATTCAAAAGCCGTAACTTTTGTCACACAACAAGATACTTCTAACAAACCTTTGGTTATCACACCAGCCAAGTCACCCCCACACAATGGTGCACAAATTAATGGTCCTTTACCTTCACTTAGTGAAGTTAAAACAAAAGCTGAAAGTTGTCACGTTATAAAATACTTTGACACTTTCTTATCTGACCTCAAAATTTTGGAACGTGAGATTGAATTTCATTCGGAAATAAAAGTTGAACATTTTCAATCGCCATTAGCGCGAGCACAAAGAGATATTCTTCAGAAAAGAATTTTACCCCATGTCAAAAATTTGAAAACTTGTGCACTATATTGGGAAAGGGATTTTCACAAGGAACTTGGTCTCATGAAAACAGTTTTTGAGAAAACAGAAACATCGATTTCAAATACTAAACGTAAAAAGAAACTGTTGAGAAAAGATGTTGATCGACTCTTGAAAGATGTTATATGTGCTGATATCCATAATGTTGTGTTGTTTCATTCTATTGCTAATGCATCTGATTATATCTCTGCTGATGCTGTTGAATCTGTTGAAATTGTTGAGAATACTGATAATGTGCATCAGCTCGAGTCTTTAAAAGTTGAAAATGAACGATTGTTAAACGAGCTTTCAAATGCAAAACGTCGTCTTCAATGGTGTCAAAAGATTGTCACAATCGTGAACTTGCTTTGCAAAACAAAATCGACCAGTTGCATTCCAAAACGTTTAATCCAAAACTTGAGCAACTGGATGATCAAAACGTGTCTTTGAAATGTCAACTCTCAAAATATGAACAAGAACTTGCACAAGTTAAAAAGGAATATGGTGTCATATTTGATTTACTCAAAAAGACTCGTGATGAAGCATCAAACGAACTTGATCATTATCTTGCACACACTAAAGAAGTCATGAACTTTTCGAAATCTTCGTTCGAAAATCAAGATTTGGTGCACACTATCATTAAGTTAAGGAAATGTTAGGAAAGTATGAACAAGTTCAGCCTAGCATCATTAAGAAAATTGCACCTGTAACACTTAGCAAACGTCAACCCAGAATGCCTACTGATAAATCACAAGATACTAATGTGCTTCCCTCTACTAAAACAGGAATAGTTGCCTCTTTTCCAAACGTCCGCACTTCATAGCCTAGGGGTAATACAAGGAAGAATAGGAAGTTGCGATATAAGAAAAGAACAATAAAGAATGCTGAAGTAGAAGAACACCCTAGGACTTTGAATAGGACTCAAGTTGCACCCACTTTAGATATTGCGTCTGAATGTAATGGAAAAAGTGTTGTAACGAATGCTAAACCTTTAAGTACTTTTGATATTTAGTCTAAAGCTTCTTGTGTTATTTGTCGTAAAAGTATGCTTTCTGATTGTCATGATAAATGTGTTGCTAGATCTATCTTGTCTCGTTTACGGAATCCTAAGACACGGAATACCTCTAGGCCCACAAATGCTTCTAAGTCTGTGCTTGGTAAACCGCCCGCTTTAGATTCTAAGAAACACATTGATGTCCCTGTAGCTCCAGTCTCACTTCCAAGGAATGTAGTACCACCTAGTGCATTCACTAAGACTAGTTGGAGATGGCAGAAATGGATACACAATACACTAGGATTTAAATGGATACCTAAAATCATTGATGTGTGTATTTCTAACATAACTGCTTCGGAACCCTCTAACTCTTCAGGTTCCACATCTACTTCTATTCCATCCGTGTCGCCTGCAGTGTAATGCAGGTGATACATATCATCCTTTGGATTGTTGATAGCGGATGTTCCCGACACATGATAGGCAATCTCAAATTGTTATCAAACTTTGTTGCAAAGTTCATTGGCACTGCCGATTCGAATGATCACTTCGCAGCCTATCGGGGCTACGGAGATTATATAAATGGCAATATCGAAATTAGCAGGGTTTATTATGTGGAAGGCCTCGGTCACAATCTCTTTTCGGTCGGTCAATTCTGTGATGGAGATTTGGAAGTTGCATTTAGGGAGAAAACTTGTTTCATTTGTGATCTACAAGGAAACGATCTTATGTCCGGCTCTCGCAATTCTAGTCTGTACACAATATCAATGCAAGACATTGTTGCTTCATCTCCCATCTGTCTACTCTCAAAGGCTACATCTACAAAATCTTGGCTATGACACCGTCGTCTCTCACATTTAAACTTTCAAACCATCACCAACCTTGCTCGACACAAACTTGTTGAAGGTCTCCCGAGATTCTGGTATTCTAAAGATCACCTATGCTCAGCTTGTGAACAAGGAAAAAGCACTCGTGCTCATTTTCCTTCAAAGGTGGAACACAGCTCTCAGCATGTGCTTCATCTTCTTCACATGGATTTATGTGGCCCAATGCGCATGCAAACGATTAATGGAAAACGCTACATCTTGGTAATTGTCGATGACTTCTCTCGATGGACTTGGGTCTACTTTCTTCGAAGCAAAGATCAAGCTCCACACATGATCATCACCTTTCTCACGAAAATTCAAGTTCAGCTCCGGAACACCATCCGCCAAATCAGAACAGACAAAGGAACGGAATTTGTGAACCAAACTCTTTAAGAATTTTATGAGAAAGTGGGAATTGAACATCAAACATCCATTGCACGTACCCCAGAAAAAAACGGAGTTGTTGAAAGACGAAACCGTACGTTAGTGGAAGCTGCCAGAACGATGTTAATCAATGCTAAACTTCCGATTACTTGTGGGTGAAGCTGTCTCAACGCATGCTACACTCGTAACCGTTCAATGATAACAAAGCGCCACAACAAAACACCATTTGAGCTTATCCACAACCGAAAACCGAATCTAAAACACTTTCATGTATTTGGATCCCTTTGCTATCCGATTAATGATCGTGATGACTTTGGTAAGCTCAAAGCTAAAGCTGACATTGGAGTCTTTATTGGATACTGTGAGAATTCTAAAGGTTACCGGATCTGGAATCGTCATTACAAAACAAAGGTTATGGAAACGATTCATGCTAATTTTGATGAGCTTACGAAATGGCTTCGAGCATAACAGCTTGGAACCCGGTTACAACCGTTTAAACTTCCTCAAACCCTATCATCACTGAACCAAGCCCCCACTCACTCGTCAACAAATGGAAAAGCTATTTGCTCCGCAGTTTAGTGATGACATTGATGAACGTGCTCTGTGTGTATCCGATGTTTCCACTGTACAACCCGATCATATTCTTATACCGATACACTGCTACAACAACTACTTGTTGAAGAAGCACCACCAGAGACTCTACAACAACAGTTGAACAAACGCATCCAACGGCGATGAACCGGTGATGATGTTCTTAATGAAGTACCCCCACCCGCAGATTTTGATCCAAATGCGTTCTTTAACCCATTTGCCAATGAAACCGCTGCACGATGTCGCGAATCATCTACAAGCCATTTGAATCCTCGACCGCACGATGTATACCAACATCAACCCTTTACACATCGCTGGACAAAAGACCATCCTCTTGAGAATATTATTGGCAACCCAAATAAACCAGTTGTCACGAGACAACGTCTTCACACAGATGGTGAACATTGCATTTATGCACTCACTGTCTGCCAATCTGAACCTAAAAACATTAAAGACGCAATGACAAAAGACAACTGGATTGAATCCATGCAAGAAGAACTCAACCAATTCAAACGTCTTGAAGTATGGGAACTGGTTGAAAGAACAACAGGGGTCTACGTCATTGGTCTCAAATGGATTTGGAAGAACAAATTGGATGCTGAAGGGAACGTAATCAGAAAAAAGTCACGTCTGGTGGCTAAGGGTTATAGACAGGAAGAGGGTATTGACTTTGAAGAATCATTTGCTCCGGTTGCTCGCCTTGAGGCGTTCGATCTTTCTCGCGTTCGCGGCTCATATGAATATAACGGTCTTTCGATGGACGCCAAAACCGCTTTTCTAAATGGTCAACCGAAAGAAACGGTTTATGTCGGCCCGAAGGATTCGTTGATCCCGCGTTCCCGAACCATGTCTACAAACTGAACAAAGCTCTTTATGGACTCAAACAAGCTCCTCGGGCGTGGTACGATAAGTTATCATGTTTCCTCATTGCTAATATTTTTACCAAAGGTTCGGTCGACCCATATCTTTTCATACAATATCACGGGGCACATATCTTAATTGTTCAAATTTACGTTGATGACATCATTTTTGGGTCAACACATAAAAAGTACTCAATCGCTTTTGCAAAACTAATGAAGAAACATTTTGAAATGTCCATGATGGGTGAACTTACGTTCTTTCTAGGATTACAAGTTCATCAATCACCCCGTGGTATTTTCTTGAGTCAGTCCAAATATGCCCTTGAAATTCTTAATAAATTTGGAATGCAAACCTGTGACACCTATGCCACACCAATGGCTCATACCAAGAAGACGCTGATTTACATGGGAAATTGGTGGACCCTACCAAATACCGTAGTATCATTGGGTCTCTCATGTATCTAACATCTAGCAGACCTGATATTGTTTTTGCCGTATATCTCTGCTCCCGTTATCAGTCGAGACCAACTGAAATCCACCTCTTCGAGGCTAAAATAATCCTCCGATACATCAAGGGAACCATTAACTTGGGATCGGTATCCGAAGGATTCGGTTTTGAACTAATAGCCTTTTCGACGCGATCACGCAGATGCTTAGATTCACGGAAAAGTACTTCAGGAGCATTACGATTTCTTGGTGACAAACTGGTGTCATGGCAATCGAAGAAGCAGGATTGTACATCGCTGTCCTCAAAGAAGGTAATATGTAGCCATGTCGACGTGTTGTGCTCAAGTCATTTGGATGAGAACACAACTCAAAGATTATGGTTATGTATTTGATGAATCCCGATGTATGCTGCGACAATCGGAGTGCTATTGTGATCTCGTGCAACTCAGCACAACATTTGAAATCAAAGCACATCGATCTTCGATATCATTTCATCAAGGACCACGTGGAACAGGGTACTGTTGAATTATACTTTGTGGGTACAGAATACCAACTGGCAGATCTCCTCACCAAAGCCTTAGCTCCTGCTAGGTTTAATGAGTTGGTCCACCGAATTGGTATGCGGTGTTTGACTCAAGAGGAACTGGATGAACTCTTAAAACATTCATAAAAACCAGTCAAACACCAAAACCTCTTTTGTAAATATTTTCCAAAAACAAAATACAAAATTATTAAATAAGAAAAAAAACATCAAAAATATTCTTCTATCTATTTTTCTTTTAACATAGCAAGTACAAATCTTCCGTCAACACTCTAATCGTTCAAAATTCAGTATTTTTTTCCGATCAAGTGTTGAGGGGGAGAAAGTAAATATTTTTCAATTTCATAAAATCTTGTTCTTGCATGTTACCTTATTCCGGTTGTTTCTTTAATAATGGTGGTCACATTTCTGGTTTACTGACACTCCTCGGACTAAAATTTATAAAATTTCATTATTTCTTAAGCCGAGGGGGAGTGTCGTCAAAATTCTTTCCAAATATCCTTCGTTTGGTAACCAAAATGGAAGCTATGGGCATTGGATGTACATGGTAAAGGTGGAGGGACTAATTGTGTCAAAAACCTCAAAGTATTCTTAACAAAACACTCCACCTAATTTTCTTAACTCATTTACTCATAACAATTAATATCTCACCAAACCTCATCCACGATCCATATTCGTTTTACAAATCCGGACTTTTGATCAACAATTTGTAAGTGAAAACATGTTCTTTGTAAACATCTAAGCATTGGTTTTTGTTAATACAAATATCGTCATTAAACGTTATTTATATTTTTGATCTTTACCTAAGTTTTGTTAACGACAAAAGTAAATTTATTTTGTATAAAAGCTTAAAGCTTGTCAAGTTTAATAGATATTAAAACAAGCTTTTTCAAACAATATCTTCATCATTCAAGCATTTACATTTGTGATTAGTCATATCTTTATATGACTCTAATCATTATGCATGATAGTAGTTTTAGAATGTTTTAGGTTCTTAAAACCAAACACTACTTAAGTACTTGCATATTTCTAAAAATAGAAATACAACATATGACATCATGCGATGCATCATGGAAATCATTGGAAGATTTCATTAGATATTTTGTGTGGATTTATACTCTTCATATCTTACACAATCTTACATAGATATGGTTGACTTTGGCAAAGATTTTGATATCTTGTCGTTGTACTCACGGCACACAAAATCCACAACGGGAGGAACCCTTTTAGGGGTCCGCGGTCCGTGGATGCTGCTGATGGTTTTGGCTATAAATAGCAAAGCCAAACCAAGTAGTTTTTCATCCCTTTCCATCATACTCTCTTACATATCTTCTCTCTAACCTTTCTAACTCAGTTTCATATCATATTAGTGATCTCTTTTGTAGCAAAGAAGATCAAGTCACATTCAAGCTTCAAACGAGAAGTTGGAAGTCTTGTTTGTTTAGTGTTGTATGATCTAGTATTGATTCATACTTCATTGTTGTATGAAACCATCATAATCTTGTGAGTGTGAGTGGTTAGTATTTTAGTCCTCAAAATACATTGTGTGTGGGAGTAGTTGTACCCTTGGAAAAAACTCGACATCTAGCTTAGTGTCGGAAATAGTGTAAGCAAAGTGTAAAGGTTTTCTCCGCCGGTGAAAGGAGCTTGTTGACTAGTGAAGTTAAACTCTCGAGTGTGAGACTCGGGGAGTGGAGTAGGGCAAGGAAAAAGAGTCCTTGTAGACCGAACCACTATAAACAACTTGTTGTGGTTTGATCATTTCTTTCCTTATTTAATCTTTACATATTGCTTGCATATTTCATTAACATATCTAAGATCAATATCAATTGATCTTTCAATAAGTTTCAAAACAAAGTTTTTAATTGGTAAACTATTCAACCCCCTTCTAGTTTTCTACAATTGGTACCAGAGCCTCGTTGCTCAAGAATTTCTAAAATAATTTGTATTTTATAAACTTGAAACGATCCATGGATTCTGTAAACTTTAAAGAAGGGCAATCTATGCAAAGACCACCACTCTTTGAAACCAATGGATTTATCTATTGGAAAAACTGATGAGTGTCTAAATACTCATCATTTTTGTACCATTTAAACTGCAAAAACATCTGAAAACACTCAGAAATGTATCAAAATGATAAAAATATCACAAATAAGTGTTTTATATGTTTTAAATGCAAAAATATCAAAATCGGTGAAAACGATAAAGTTTGCATAATTGGCGTTTTAGTCTCCCAAGTTTCAAAGTTGTCAAAACAAAGTCCCTGGTAAATCTAAATTAAGAAAAATGTTATTCAAGGTCCCTGAAATATTCTAAATTGTCAAAATGGTCCTTGAATAAATCTTTTGTTAAATGGCAGAAAAGGTCCCTCAAGTTTCAAAAATGTCAAGTTTGGTCCCCGAAATTTGAAAATGACAAAACTGGTCCTTGTACTATTGGAACTTGTCAATATTGGTCCCTTGTTACAACTTTGGAAAATTACAGGATTGGTCCCTCATCTTTCAGAAAATTGCAAAAATAGTCCTTGAAATAAACAACATACCATTGACCCTTTCCTGTTTTGAGCCCCTGCCAATACCTGTTTTGACCCCCCTGCCAAAACCCTTTTTGGACCCCCTGGTCAAATCCAGTCAACCCTAGCACCTTTCCCTCCCAAATGGTTTTCCTCTTCCCACTTGACTGCTAACTCCTGCAACTCCTCTCCCATCACCCCTCACACCTTATCCCTTATCCCCAACCCCCCTCATCATCATACCTAGCCACCCCCCCCCTAGTTGCAGTCTAAAAGTCAACACAGGTAAAAAAAATAGATTTCCCGCCAAAATTGGATAAATGGCCAAAATGACATCTATTCAACCATTGGCTCAGAATAGAGGTGGGATGTGCTCAGAAACACGTGGCAAGACTGTTTGGGTATAAAAGAAAGAAGAGAATCAAGAAATAGGGAGTAGCTAGTTTTATTTATTTTCTTTTATGTCGTTTTTTTTATAAATGTTTTAGTTTTAGTCATAATGTTGTAATCTTTGTTTCTATGTATTAAACTAAGTTGTTTTACAATTGCAATCCAGTTTTAAGTGGTAATTCAAGGTTTTAATACCATTTCATGTTTCCCAGTTCACTGTTGCAAAACTCCATTGCATATTCTCATATTCAAACTTGAAAAAGCTTATTTTCTCATTCAACTGAGCTTAAATAAGCTCTATATAGTCTTTGGTAAGCCTGCTGAATCAGTTCAATCAACTTTGTTACTTGGTCAAAGAAAGTCAAAATGGGTACATTTGGAAATGGTGATGATATTTGGGTGATGCAGAGCAACTGGATGGGTTTAAATAGATTAGGTTAGATTAGTTTTGGATTTGGTTTAGCCTGCAACACTAGCTGGAGACCTGTGAGTGATTATCTCAGTTTCAATTTTTATCCAGTTTACTTATTATGCTTATATCTGTCCTTGTAGCTTAGACTAGTTTTAATCCATTTATCAAGTTGTTATTAGGTTAGTTAAACTAAATTTGAGTGTCTACATTAACTAAATCAGCAGTTGGTTGAAATTCATTTGCAAAACAGTTTCTAAAGGGTGTTTGGATTTACTGTTTGAATTGTCTTAGAGGTTTAGTCAGTGGATAAGTCCTGTTGTTTCATGTTTGCTTAGCTCTATTGAACTCATTTGAGTCATTTATCTTGTGCCTGCAACCACCAAAGTCAACTTTCACATTAAATCTGTCTATTAGCTTGTCTGTTGAGTTTTTGCAAAATCAAAAACTTATTTTGTGTTTGAAATACATAGGAATAGAGTGCAGTAGTTTTATTTCATTTATTAAGATCATAATCAGTCCAAAAATTAGCTCAAAATCTCAAGTTGGTCAACTTTTCCATTTTGTTAAAAAAGTCAAAATATTGAAATATCCAGTTTTGGCCAAGCTAAGATGATTTTTCATTAACTCAGTTTTGGGCCAAATGATGTCAAATTGTGGGTGTATTAACTTCAACTGGTCTCATTTCTTATTAGCATTTTTATAGATTTTTAGCATTTTTTTAGAAGTCCCAAATGAGCTTGTCAAAAAGGTTATGTGCCCTGTGCACAGGGCATTAAACTGCACAGGGGTTGTGCAGTTTTTGCAGCTCTTGCACAGGGCTCATCTTGGCTCACCAAGGTCTGGTCTTTGGTTTAGACATTCTTGGCCAGGTCTAGGTGAGGTTCCTTCTTTTGATTTTTAGTTTCCAGCTTATTCAAGTGCTTATTCTTCCTGCTTTGAACCGGTACCCTCACAATCGATTTTAGCTTATTAGCTAAATCATCAAATCTTTGCAGTTGGTTATTCAGAGGATAAGTGTTGTTGTTTTTAGTTGCAATTGGGTAGTTATAGCTTAGTGTAGCTTCTGTATTCAGTTGGTGGTCCTTGGCTTTCATTTGCTTATTTCAAAGTGCTTATCTATAAGCACTTTACCTTGCAGCCTCAAATTCCTTCACACAAGCTCCTGTTTTTCCATTTTTCCTTGATTCCCCTTATTATTTTAGAGTTTTCCTGAATTTTTCACATTTTTCTAAGTTAGTTTGCTATTTTTCTTGATTTAAATTAGTTTTTAAGCCTTTTTAATTAGCATTTAATACAAAAAAATTAAGAAAAGTTTCAAAAAAATAATTTTTCAATTTTATTAAGTTAAGATAAATATAAAAAGTCAAAAAAATATTTTTCTAGATTTTTCTTAGTTAAATTTGTATTTTTAAGTAATTTAATTAGTTTTTAATAGTTTTTAATTCCTAGAAAATAGAAAAATAGTCAGAAAAATACAAAAATAGTTTTGAAAATTCTATTTTGATATTTTAGATTTTTCTAAGTCATAATTTTATTTTTCTAGATTTATTTCATATTTTCTTGTATTTTAGATTATTATTTAATAGTTAAAATTAGTTTTTAATTAATAATAATTAATTAAATAGTTATAAAAATAATTTTCTTTTTCTATAAATTTTCTTTTATCATTAGGTTTGTAAAAATGTCATTTTCATATTTTTAGGATTTATATTGTTTATGTTTCACATTTTCTTTTGTACGCCACGTAGTTTTTAATTAAGTTTTATAAAACATAAAATCAAAAACATTAGGTTTTAAAAATAGTGATAGCGTTTATTTAATATTTTTTTATCTTTTTAACTTTCTTTAATTTGCATTTAAGCCCCTGTAGTTTATGGGCTTTCTCTTTAGGTATAGATCAATCACTATCCTTTCCCTTTCAAATCCTCTCGATCACTTTACGTTTGACTATTCCTACGCGTTGGGACTTAACGATCTGGGGAAACACTATACTCTCCTGATCTTCATTGCATTTGCTTCTGAGCTGTTTTAAGTTTGTTACGGTCGGCCATTCACAAGTGGCCGGCTTGAGTGATAAAACTTGACGGTTTGGAGCGGATCAAATTTTGCCACGCGGGAAAGTGCTAATAGTCTTACGCTTAGCAGATTAGTGATTTGGATATTCACTCCTTGTTTATACCATCTATATATTTATATTTTCTTTTAAAAATCAAAAACCCAAAAAGATTTTCATTCTTTGTTTTTACAAAATGTTTATCCAAAAATTCAAAAATATCCATCTTTACCCTCTCACATCTTTGATTCTTCATCCCAGCCCCTCTGTAAACCTTTGATTCTTTCTATGTCTTATCCTCACCCTCTTGGTTGTCAATGGTGTGGTAGTCCTTATAATGGTGGCAATTGCCCCAGTTGTAGCATGGTGGAATCAGGAAACGGGTCTGTCTATAACCAGGATCCTTATTCCTACCATAACACAACCGATTTATTCCATCACTACCACACTGTGAGACTCAGCAGTTTTATCATTGTGAGTACTGCGGTGGTTCACACTACGCTTCGATTGTCAATCGGGAAACACGCTTGTCTATGAGCGTGTTCCGATAACAATTATGATTACAACACATATGACTCACAGACCACATCAGTTTTTTGTTGTGAGTATTGTCGAGGTCCTCATTCTAGCTCTGATTGTCAAACAAGGAATCCATTTCCTTGTAACAATTACGACTCTTCGTATCATGACCAACCTCCACAGTACCAAGTGAATCGGCACCACCTCACTGAGCCACTTCCTCAAAATCTTCTCCTTGATCTTTTGGATTTAGTGATAGATTTGAAGGAATGTAAACATCCCCAAGATAATCCAAATAAAAAATCCATGGAAGTTTTGTTAGTCGAAGAGCGGATCGCTAAATTAGATTCCCAAATTGCCTTTGAAAAATCTGTTAGGGAATCAATTGCAAAAGAAAAAGCAACCAAATCTAGCTCTCGATTCCGTTTCATTCCTGATGACGATGATGATGAAGTTACTCTTGATATTAGTCAATTATGTACAAGTTCATCAAGTTCATCGGTTGAAATTCCTTCCATGAAAAATCAGGGAGAAAAGACTATGATGGAATTACTAGCGGAAGAACAAATGGAAAGTATAAAACATATGTATGCTAGTCCTTCTAAACTCCCTCAGTCTGTTGTTATCACACCCAAAGCTCCCACTCACTCTCGAACATGGGGACGAGCATCTTGACACTGTTCCCGAAAAGGAATCGGACGAATTCATAAAGTCTAGTGTTGAGAACCTTGTCCCAATCCGGAGAGAGTCACAGGGAACTTATGATCATATGTGTGATTCTCTTTCCCCTCTTGAGTGTTCAAAAGATCATTTTGAGACTTTCTCCGATTTTAGCGACGATTGTGCTTCTTATGGAGACATCGAGTATGTTGAGGCATCACTCCACACGATCCTCTTCTTGAGGAGTTCACCGATGAACTCACTCACATCACCACTTTCATCGAAAGTGACGATGATCTCTTTGATTTCGAAGCCGATCTTGAAGAAACTAAAAATCTCCTATATAATGATCATCCACTCATTTCTTGTCCCATTTCCGACTCTTCTATTCCTTCTCTCACTCTGCATGAGGAAGATGACAACTTTTGGAAGGAGGTCGATGCTTTTCTTAGTGATGAGTCAATCCCAACAGGAATTGACAATACTTGCTTTGATTCGGAGGAGACATCCTCTTTTTGAAAATCGTTGATTGAAGAACCGCTTTCCAGCTCTCCTCCGGAAATTTTGTTGCCAGTCACCATACAAGCTTCAAGTCTAAGCTTAAAAATCTAACAAATGGTGATTTGCTCCTCACTAATGAAGAATTGGATTGCATTGTGATGCACATCTTTATTCCATTTTTCACAGATGGTGTGGTTTCTCGTTCCCTTTTTTCCTTTGGGAATGAGGACACTATTTTGATCCCGCATTTTCATTTATTATTTTTGAGCCGGTTCTATGTATATCTCATCGGTGTGGAACTTTCACGTATTTCAATGTTTATTCAAACATCTTGAATGAAAGTCCGATGGAGATTGTCTCTTCCACTTACTTCCCCATGAACAAATTAATTCGGGGTCGAGTCAAGCTAGCGACTCGGTAGTCAAAAACAGTAGTTAAACATGGGTTTTCACCCGTGTGTACCACCCTAGTGTGGGGGAGTTGCCCCACATGTTGTGTATATATAAGAGTTCCAAAAAAAAAAAAAAAAAAAAAATCCTTTCAAATAATGGCTGTAGTATTTCCCTTTTACGTTCTCAGTTTCGGCATAACCGCCGGTCCTTTGAATATTGAGGGCAATATTCATTTCTAGTGTGGGGGGGAATTCTCTCGAATTTTATCATGTAATTATACCGCCTAATTCCCCCATTTTTGGCCAAAATTTTTTTTTGGAGTAAGTGTTTTGCACTTACTCATCTTATGGTAATCAATCCACCATGTCTAACCCACATAAGGATTGGCTAATCCATGAGCAAACGGCTCTTGGTAAAGATATCTCAAATCCGTTGACGGCTTGCAATTTGCCCAAAATTGTATGGTATTCAGCTCACCATATCCTTAAAAGTAAAGAGTTGGCTAGCCCGCAAGTTTATGGCTTGTGGTAAAGGCAGTGGAAAAACCATAATTGGTAATCAGCTCACCAAAGATAATATTGATAATTTATCTAAGAGTTGGCTAGTCCGAAGCAAACGGCTTCTGGTAAAGACAAATCAAATCCGTTGAAATCTGGTGATTTGCTCAAAATCATTTGGTTATCAGTGTACCAAGGTTCTTACTTGAACTGAAACATTTGGCTACTCCGGAAGTAATGGCTTTTGGTAAAGAGATGAAACCCATTAAATTTTTCTCAAAACATTGCTAGGGACTAGCAATATCTTAGTGTGGGGGATTGATGAGTGTCTAAATACTCATCATTTTTGTACCATTTAAACTGCAAAAATATCTGAAAACACTCAGAAATGTATCAAAATGATAAAAATATCACAAATAAGTGTTTTATATGTTTTAAATGAAAAATATCAAAATCTGGTGAAAAACGTATAAAGTTTGCATAATTGGCAGTTTTAGTACCCCAAGTTTCAAAAGTTGTCAAAAATAGTCCCTGGTAAAACAAAATAAAGAAAAATGTTATTCAAGGTCCCTGAAATATTCTAAATTGTCAAAAATGGTCCTTGAATAAATCTTTTGTTAAATGGCAGAAAAGGTCCCTCAAGTTTCAAAAATGTCAAGTTTGGTCCCTGGAAATTTGAAAATGACAAAACTGGTCCTTGTACTATTGGAACTTGTCAATATTGGTCCCTTGTTACAACTTTGGAAAATTACATAATTGGTCCCTCATCTTTCAGAAAATTGCAAAAATAGTCCTTGAAATAAACAACTCACCATTGACCCTTTCCTGTTTTGAGCCCCTGCCAATACCTGTTTTGACCCCCCTGCCAAAACCCTTTTTGGACCCCCTGGTCAAATCCAGTCAACCCTAGCACCTTTCCCTCCCAAATGGTTTTCCTCTTCCCACTTGACTGCTAACTCCTCGCAACTCTCTCTCCCATCACCCCTCACACCTTATCCCTTATCCCCAACCCCCCTCATCATCATACCTAGCCACCCCCTAGTTGCGGTCTAAAAGTCAACACAGTAAAAAAATAGATTTCCCGCCAAAATTGGATAAATGGCCAAAATGACATCTATTCAACCATTGGCTCAGAAGAGAGGTGGGATGTGCTCAAACACGTGCAAGACTGTTTGGGTATAAAAGAAAGAAGAGAATCAAGAAATAGGGAGTAGCTAGTTTTATTTATTTTCTTTAATGTCGTTTTTTTATAAATGTTTTAGTTTTAGTCATAATGTTGTAATCTTTGTTTCTATGTATTAAACTAAGTTGTTTTACAATTGCAATCCAGTTTTAAGTGGTAATTCAAGGTTTTAATACCATTTCATGTTTCCTAGTTCATTGTTGCAAAATTCCATTGCATATTCTCATATTCAAACTTGAAAAAGCTTATTTTCTCATTCAACTGAGCTTAAATAAGCTCTATATAGTCTTTGGTAAGCCTCAGAATCAGTTCAATCAATTTTGTTACTTGGTCAAAGAAAGTCAAAATGGGTACATTTGGAAATGGTGATGATATTTGGGTGATGCAGAGCAACTGGATGGGTTTAAATAGATTAGGTTAGATTAGTTTTGGATTTGGTTTAGCCTGCAACACTAGCTGGAGACCTGTGAGTGATTATCTCAGTTTCAATTTTTATCCAGTTTACTTATTATGCTTATATCTGTCCTTGTAGCTTAGACTAGTTTTAATCCATTTATCAAGTTGTTATTAGGTTAGTTAAACTAAATTTGAGTGTCTACATTAACTAAATCAGCAGTTGGTTGAAATTCATTTGCAAAACAGTTTCTAAAGGGTGTTTGGATTTACTGTTTGAATTGTCTTAGAGGTTTAGTCAAGGATAAGTCCTGTTGTTTCATGTTTGCTTAGCTCTATTGAACTCATTTGAGTCATTTATCTTGTGCACGCAACCACCAAAGTCAACTTTCACATTAAATCTGTCTATTAGCTTGTCTGTTGAGTTTTTGCAAAATCAAAAACTTATTTTGTGTTTGAAATACATAGGAATAGAGTGCAGTAGTTTTATTTCATCTATTAAGATCATAATCAGTCCAAAAATTAGCTCCAAATCTCAAGTTGGTCAACTTTTCCATTTTGTTAAAAAAGTCAAAATATTGAAATATCCAGTTTTGGCCAAGCTAAGATGATTTTTCATTAACTCAGTTTTGGGCCAAATGATGTCAAATTGTGGGTGTATTAACTTCAACTGGTCTCATTTCTTATTAGCATTTTTATAGATTTTTAGCATTTTTTTAGAAGTCCCAAATGAGCTTGTCAAACAGTTATGTGCCTGTGCACAGGGCATTAAAGCACGGGGTTGTGCGGTTTTGCAACTCTCTCACAGGGCTCATCTTGGCTCACCAAGGTCTGGTCTTTGGTTTAGACATTCTTGGCCAGGTCTAGGTGAGGTTCCTTCTTTTGATTTTTAGTTTTCAGCTTATTCAAGTGCTTATTCTTCTGCCTAAACCTGGTACCCTCACACTGATTTTAGCTTATTAGCTAAATCATCAAATCTTTGCAGTTGGTGATTCAGAGGATAAGTGTTGTTGTTTTTAGTTGCAATTGGGTAGTTATAGCTTAGTGTAGCTTCTGTATTCAGTTGGTGGTCCTTGGCTTTCATTTGCTTATTTCAAAGTGCTTATCTATAAGCACTTTACCTTGCAGCCTCAAATTCCTCCACACAAGCACCTGTTTTTCCATTTTTCCTTGATTCCCCTTATTATTTTAGAGTTTTCCTGAATTTTTCACATTTTTCTAAGTTAGTTTGCTATTTTTCTTGATTTAAATTAGTTTTTAAGCCTTTTTAATTAGCATTTAATACAAAAAATTAAGAAAAGTTTCAAAAAAATAATTTTTCAATTTTATTAAGTTAAGATAAATATAAAAAGTCAAAAAAATATTTTTCTAGATTTTTCTTAGTTAAATTTGTATTTTTAAGTAATTTAATTAGTTTTTAATAGTTTTTAATTCCTAGAAAATAGAAAAATAATCAAAAAAATACAAAAATAGTTTTGAAAATTCTATTTTGATATTTTAGATTTTTCTAAGTCATAATTTTATTTTTCTAGATTTATTTCATATTTTCTTGTATTTTAGATTATTATTTAATAGTTAAAATTAGTTTTTAATTAATAATAATTAATTAAATAGTTATAAAAATAATTTTATTTTTCTATAAATTTTCTTTTATCATTAGGTTTGTAAAAATGTCATTTTCATATTTTTAGGATTTATATTGTTTAAGTTTCACATTTTCTTGTGTACGTCGCGTAGTTTTTAAATTAAGTTTTATAAAAACATAAAATCAAAAACATTAGGTTTTAAAAATAGTGATAGCGTTTATTTAATATTTTTTTATCTTTTTAACTTTCTTTAATTTGCATTTAAGCCCCTGTAGTTTATGGGCTTTCTCTTTAGGTATAGATCAATCACTATCCTTTCCCTTTCAAATCCTCTCGATCACTTTACGTTTGACTATTCTCGCACAGCTCGTTGGGACTTAACGACCTGGGGAAACACTATACTCTCCTGATCTTCATTGCATTTGCTTCTGAGCTGTTTTAAGTTTGTTACGGTCGGCCATTCACAAGTGGCCGGCTTGAGTGATAAAACTTGACGGTTTGGAGCGGATCAAAAACCGTTTTGAAACATATGTAAAGTCAAAAGATATAGATCTTTGGTTTATTATTGTTAAAGGGGATTTTAGTTCTACAACAAAGGACATTTCTGTTGATGAACAAAAGAAATTAGTTGCTAAAAATAATGAAGCTAAGATGATGCTTTACAATGCTTTACCTAGAAAAGAATATGAAAGAATTTTTATGTGTGAAACCGCCAAAGATATTTGGGAATCTTTGATTGTTACACATCAAGGTAATTCACAAGTTAAGGATAACAAAATTGATCTTCTTGTTCAACAATATGAACAATTTGTTATCCCTGAAGATGAAACCATTGATTGTGGCTTTGCTCGCTTTAATACTATTATTACATCACTTAAAGCACTTGATGAATCTTTTCGTAGTAAGAACTTTGTCAGGAAATTTCTTAGAGAACTCCATCCCAAATGGAGAGCTAAGGTGCCGCTATTGAAGAATAAAAGATCTCTCAAAAATGTCACTAGACGAGCTAATCGGTAACCTCAAAGTACACGAAATGGTGATGGAGAAAGATTCGAAGATCATCAAAGGAAGAAGGGAGAAGATCAAATCCGTTGCTCTAAAAGCAAAGGCGAAATCAAGTGATGATGACGAATCTTGCTCCGGTAGTGAAGATGAGGAATATGCCATGGCCGTTAGAGATTTTAAGAAGTTCTTTAGAAGAAGAGGAAAGTTCGTAAGACAACCTCGAGAAGAAAAGAAGCCATTCCGAAAAGATCGGGATGACAAAAAGGGTAAAGGTGAAAGAAAGTGTTTTAGATGTGGTGATGCAAATTATCTCATAGGAGAATGTCCCAAGCCACCTAAAAGCAAAACTCAATGAGCTTTTGTAAGTGGTGCTTGGAGTGATAGTGAAGACGATGAAGAATCAAGCAAGGAAGAGATCGCTCTAATGGCACATGAGTCAGACGAGGTACTTTCCGACTCTTCTTACTCTTCTATTGATGATGACACTTTGCAAAAACAATATAATCAATTGTGTGAGCTAAGTCTAAAAATCATAACTAAAAATAAATTTTTAAAAACCAAAAAGGAATTTTTGGAAAATGAGGTTTATGAGTTAAAAGAAAAAGCAAAACGACTTGAAAAAGGAAAAGCAAATGACGATGGTTGTAAATCATGTCAAGAGCTTAATCTTGAAATAGAAAAACTAAAGCTCACACAAGATGTTCTAATCGAAAATAATTCTAAATTTAAAAGGTTTAACAAAAACATCGCTCTTGCCGATGAAATAGTTAAAATCCATAAAACACCAGGAGACATGAATGGGCTAGGATTTAATGAAGTATTAATTCCAAAGAGTCAAAACAAAACGGCCGAAAAGGACGAACAATATGTCAAAACTGCTGATGCAAGACGGACGGACGGAACCAAAATAAGGGTTCCGTCCGTTGAAACAAATGGTGCCGTGGGTACTTCAGCAGACGAATGTTCGTAATACGGACCGTATTGAATTTGTCAAAGTAACAAAGAAAACCAAGGATAGTGTTAAACTAAAACTAGTTTTACATCGAGTAGGACTTGCTAAAAATGAATTTAGATCAAAAACTACTCAACAATATTATAAAGCACCTTTTGCCAAATGCCCCTTTCCTAAGAGCAACCACAACGTACAACCCAACTACCAACACAATGGTTGGAATCAAAACTTCCCTAGACCATATCAAACTCCAGATTACATGTCATGGAACTCTTTCCCATCATTTCCATACATGAATCAAATAAATGGTATGTTTAACCCAAACGGACCCATGAGATATTGGGGACCAAATGCTTGAGTTATTTTCTTCTTAGGTATGCTTGAAAGTTGGATTGGAACCTGATGAATGGATAAAAGATAGTGGATGCTCACGGCATATGACGGGCAACAAAAGTCTCTTCTCATCATACCAAGAGTATGACGGAGGTAATGTCACTTTTGGTAGTAATCTCAAAAGCAAAATCATTGGCAAAGGTACGATCGCTCATAACTCTCTAACTATTGAAAATGTTGCTCATGTGGATAGGTTAGGATTTAATCTACTTAGTATTAGCCAATTATGTGATAAAAAGTATAAATTACTATTTGATGAAAATGGTAGTAAAATACTAAAAGATGGTATCACCATAGATTAAGGAGTTAGGAAAAATAACATATATGTCATGAAGATAGATAAAACATATAATAACAAACTTTGTCTAACAACATTAGATGATAGCTCATCTCTTTGGCATAGACGCTTAGGTCACGCTAATATGAGACTTATACAAAACCTATCTTCAAAAAAGCTAGTTAGGAATTTACCTAAACTAAAATATGACCAACACTTTTGCGACGCTTGAAAAATTGGTAAACAAACCCATAGTAGTCATAAATCTAAAAATATGGTGTCCACATCTAAGTGTCTAGAATTATTGCATATGGACTTGTTTGGTCCATCCGCTATAAGAAGCTACGGAGGCAACTTATACACTTTGGTCATAGTAGATGATTACTCAAGGTTTACTTGGACGTTGTTTTTGAAAACCAAAAATGAAGCTTTTGATAAATTTGAAATTCTTAGCAAGAAAATCCAAAATCAACTAGGTGTTAAAATTGTGTCAATCCGAACGGATCATGGTCGTGAATTTGACAACGAAACTCAATTTGGAAACTTTTGTGATACAAATGGTATAACACATAACTTTTCCGCTCCACGAACACCTCAATCAAATGGAGTAGTAGAACGTAAAAATAGAACAATTCAAGAAATAAGTAGAACAATGCTTAATGAACAAAACATTCCTCGAAAGTTTTGGTGTATCGCCGTTGACACTTCTACATATATTTTGAATAGAGTCTTAATACGTCCTTTCTTAAACAAAACACCATATGAGCTTTATAAAAGTAAAAGGCCAACGTTAGGATATTTTAGAGTCTTTGGTTGTAAATGCTTTATTCTTAATACTAAGGATTATCTCACCAAGTTTGACCCAAAGTCTTATGAAGGTGTATTTCTTGGTTATTCTCAAACTAGTAAAGCTTATATTGTCCTAAACAAAGAAACAATGATAGTCGAGGAATCGTTGAACATAACATTCAACGAAAGTCCACCTCCCTCTAAGACATCACCTTTGGTAGATGATGACTTAGTTGAAAGTCAAATGATAGAAAGTCAAGAAATAATTAATAATAACAAGGAAGATGAACCATTAAATAAGGAGATTGTCAACATCAAAGAATCTAAAAGTCATCCTTTAGAAAAGGTCATAGGACAACTTAATCAAAGAACCTTAAGGTCACAAGCCCAAAATCAAAGTAATTATTTTTGTTTTGTATCCACCATAGAACCGAAAAACATAAATGAAGCAATAAAAGATGAATCATGGGTAATTGCCATGCAAGAAGAATTAAACCAATTCGTTACAAATGATGTTTGGAAATTAGTTCCAAAACCTAAAGATCAAACCATAATTGGAACGAAATGGGTTTTTCAAAATAAAATGGATGAAAATGGTATAGTATCTAGAAACAAAGCTAGGCTTGTTGCACAAGGCTATAATCAACAAGAAGGTATTGATTATGATGAAACTTATGCTCCGGTAGCTAGACTCGAATCTATTAGAATATTACTTGCCTATGCATGTGCTTATGACTTTAAATTATTTCAAATGGATGTTAAAAGTGCTTTTCTTAATGGGTTTATTAACGAAGAAGTGTATGTTGCTCAAGCTCCCGGTTTCACCGACTTTGAGAAACCACATCATGTCTTCAAACTCAAGAAAGCATTGTATGGTCTTAAGCAAGCACCAAAAGCTTGGTACGACCGACTTAAGACTTTTCTTATTGAAAACAAATACACTATGGGATTAGTAGATAATACTCTTTTACCAAGAAAAAGGAATCACATATTATCATTGTTCAAATATACGTTGATGACATTATATTCGGATCAACTTGTCAAGAGCTATCTCATGATTTCTCTAAAATCATGCACGGCGAGTTTGAAATGAGTATGATGGGTGAGTTAAATTTCTTTCTAGGACTTCAAATTAAACAACTAGAAGATGACATATTTTTTAACCAATCTAAATATATAAAAGACATGCTTAAGAAATTTGGTCTTGAAGATTCCAAACCAACTAAAACACCCATGTCCTCGGACACTAAACTCACCAAGGACGAAGAAGGTGAATCCATAGATAACACTAAATATAGAGGAATGATTGGTAGCCTACTCTATCTTATGGCTAGTAGACCCGACATTATGTTTAGTGTTTTTCTATGTGCTCGCTTTCAAGAAAACCCAAAGGCATCACACTTAGAAGCCTTAAAAAGGATTTTTAGATATATTAAAGGAACAACGTGTTTAGGATTATGGTATCCCAAAGGAACGGGTGTAGAAACCATAGTGTATGCCGACTCGGATCATGTCGGTGATTATGTCGATAGAAAAAGTACAAGTGGTATTTGCACTTTTGTTGGACATTGTCTCACCTCATGGTTTGCAAAGAAGCAAACGGCTTTAGCCATCTCAACTACTGAAGCCGTACGTCCTCAGCCGGAAAAGCTTGTCAACAAGCTCTTTGGATGAAGCAAGCTCTAGTAGATTACGGAATTCATCTCAACGACATTGTGATACTTTGCGACAACAAAGGAGCCATCGATCTCAGCAAGAATCCCGTTCAACATGCTCGTACAAAGCATATTGAAATCCGTCATCACTTTCTTCGCGACAATGTTCAAAAGGAAACATCTCAATCGAGAAAGTATCCTCCCAAGACAACATTGCCGACATCTTAACTAAGCCTCTTAAACGAGAACCTTTTAATCTTCTTAGACTTGGTTTAGGGTTAATGGAACCAAACATGTAGGATAAACATAGCCCAAAACATTAGAATAGTCAAAACAAAACAATTTTGTCTTGTATCTGCTACTGTAGCCACGACACCAAACGATAACACGGACGGAACCAAAATTTTGGTACCGTCTGGTCCGTGGTGTCTACAGAAGCAAAACTGCTACCTACAAAACATCTTCTTCCTCAAAACCCACTATACCAAAACGTGTAAACATTAAACCAAGCTCATTATTGACACATTCCCACTCACTAATCACTAAAGATAACATCATTGTAAGTATCCTAACTACATTTTATCTCTTAATTCTGAGTCTAGGATTCTTATTTATGCACAAAACTATCACAAATCATTACATGGGGTTTTATGTATGCTTTTATACCAAATATGAATTCAATTGGCAAAATGCATAACTAGTCATTGAAATTAGGTACTACATTATCATATTGCATAAACAATTCATGCTTCTCACTAATTAATAGATAATGAATATAAGGCCTTATTCAAATAACCAAACACCCCATGTCAAAAAAATTTGAAAAGCTTCTCACTTGTAGGAAACAATTTTTTCATTGTTAATACAAATAGAAACGTTAGATTTTCATCACTTGCATGCTCTTGAATATTAAAGGTATTGCATAACTAATATGCATTCCCGGGTATATTCAAATGAAGCCACATTGAATTAGGAGCATTTGGGTTATCTCATGGTATTTGCCAAACACCCCACTAAAACCATTTTTGTGCATAAAATGAGTCGAGATAACCGCAACTCCAAATTGTTTTCATATAGGCACATACTAGAACCAAAACATTAAAGTTTATTCTCATTTTTAACATATTAATTCTTGTCCTTAATAATAACCATGGTAGCCGCAAGATTCTATGATCACAAAGACACCCTTGGCAATATTCCCAAACATCACAAAACCAAAGGACTTTCCAAGGAACAAGTAGAAATATTTAGGGGTCTAGAATCAAGGTACTTCCATGAGGGTAGAACCATTCACTCATCCTTCCTTGAAAATACCAATCTCCGTGAAGAACTAACCGCCATTCAATTCGATTGTCTTCTTGACATCGATGAACCAATTTGTCCTAGGTTTGTGTTAGAATTCTATGCTAGTTTGACCGGCTTTAGTGATGAAGACGATGATGAATTTTGTCTTAGGTTTAGAATCAATCAAAACGACTACACCATCACCTTAGCCAACTTTGCTCAAGTGCTAGGAATTCCCACCCGAGGGACTTGTGTCTACTCGGATAAATGGTCACTCACCGCGCTTGATGCAATCAATGACCGCACTCCTCCCTACCAAACCCGTTTGGCCGATAAGGATGTTATCCGTGAACACCTATTTAACCCAAGGGGTGATACAACCCGAGTTACCCGAAAGGGAAAGGAGGTAAACCGAGATCCATATGGAATGGAGCTAAATGAACTTAAGCCCAAATTTAAGAAATGGGAGGAGCTACTTAGAGCCAACGTCATTAGCACCATAGGAAATAGGGATCACATCAACGCTTGCCTCACACATGCTCTACAACTAGTCCACCCGTCAACCATTCAATTTAGCTTACTACATCGCTAGGAGAATGATTGATATTCCAACTCAAGGATCGGTTGCTCTTCCATACGGGATGCTCCTCACCAGTCTCTATAGAAACTTTGCACCAATTCGACCAAGTCCAAAAGGGATGCACCTTCACTATGAGCTCATCCCTCACATCTTTGTACCTTTAAGTGATGCACGAGTTGCTAAGACAAAAGGCAAGAGAGCAAAACCTCCAACTCCATCATCATCATCATCAAATAGCTCCGAGGATGGTCTTCCAAGCTCTCATCTTCCACCTCATGAGTACTACGCATCTCTTCCCGAGATTGAGAATGAATCAGCAGAATTCAAGCAAACTAAGGGAATGTTCAAGTGCCTTGGTAGGATGATGAACAAGATCTACAAGAAGTTGGACAAGTAAGGGTCCATTAAGGAGTGTTTGGAACAATACATTATCATCAATGTTTGATACAATTTAGTTGTTTTTATTGTGTAGGATGCTAATATAACTTAAAACAATGTTGTATGCTAACAATCTTATGCAGGGGGATAACACAAGTATGCTATCAAATTTTACCCATTTTCACTATAATGTGAAAATCAAAAAGCCTTGCTCAAAATCTATGCTCCACTATGTTTATACATGTGTTATTTACTTTTCCTAACTAGAAATGTTTAGTGTCACAAGTTTTGAGAAAAATTTCAGGTTTCGAAAAAGTCCCCGAATCCTAAAAAAGTACTCTGTGAAGTTTTCTGGACATCACGGATCAGACGGCACCAACGATTTGGTACCGTCTGTTATGTGAAATGGTACCGCCGTACCTGCATAAAGGACCAGATGGCACCCTTTTTAGGGGTCCGTCCGTGTAAATTTTTTGTGTCGTGGATCCTCCAGGTAACTTTCTGAATTTCGACTCTTTCGTGATTCCAAATTACCATCCATTGCTTATAAATCAATCTTAACTAGTTTATACACTTATTAGAACTAGTATAATTCACTTAGGTATATAAGAAATTCATTTCCCACCAAAATTCAAAAATTTGAAAAATCCACCCGAGGAGCCCTTTGGCATAAAGGAAGGAACCAAAATTTTGGTACCTTCAAATCCGTGGGTAATCTGATTGTTAGGAAATGCCACTCATTAGAATACATTTATTTCAAATCTTTTCTTCTTCACTCCATCTCTCTTGTATGGATTGACTTGGGTGATATGACTAGCATTCAACCCACTTCCAAATCATTAGGAACCTCATCTCTTCAATGGTTTAACATCAAATCAAACACATTTCTCCATGATTTTTCACTTCTATAAATTGAGAGGTTTTACCATGATCATCCTCACATGTTAGGATCCAAATATTATTGTGTTTGATGATTCGGGTGGTCTTGGATGATCAAAATACATGATAGGCATTTTAGAGAGAGAAAGTAGAGAGTTGGTGTTCTTGGTAGAGATTTGCTTCTATAAAAATGAAAGGTTAGATTGCCAAGCCACACCCCTTCCATGGATGGAAGGGGTATTTATACTTACAAACAATACGTGCTCCTATCGGACTGTGGATCAGGCATACAGTGGGTAAAGACCCGTCCTTCCTCCACGGTGTTGCACTAAACTAATCTACGCTACAAACTAACTAATTAACTACTAAATAACGTAACAAACGATATGTCTACGAGCTAACTTATGCTAGATAATATTTGGGGTGACCGACACTTCACTATGGAATTTTCTAATTCCTAACAATCTCCCCCTAAGGGAGGTCTCCCCATGTTTTACATTCGAATCCTAGCATTCTATTTTTGACTTTGTTCTTGAGCTCGTAGACTTCAATTCTTCAATTCCGCAATCTTATGCTTTAGCAGTGATACTTCAAAGTTCGCATAGTTTTGTACTTTCAGTGGAGGCCTTTTACTGATCCACATCTTTGATAATCTTCGAGCTTTCATTGAGATCATCAGCCACAGTAAATCTCTGATCACCCCTTTGTTGTGTTGCCATCATGTGAAGTTGTGACTTTCGGACCGACATGCTCACACTTCTGGATCATGACATCTTTCCATCAGAGTAGCGGAAGCTTTACTGGTTCATGATATTTGCAGCGGCGTAGCAGAAGCATAGTATGAAATATCGGAGCCAGTTATGTAGATATGCACCAGTCATGATTTCTTCAAATTAAGTGTGGATGCTGTGAGCACGCGGCTTTGGATTGACTCCTCAATTCTGATCAGCTGCAACCGTCCAAATGTACCTGCAAACAACATTTAGCAATAAAACACACGAAAGTGTCTTTGATCACTTTCGTTGAATTGAGGTACACGGCCCACGGTTCCCGCTTGATCAGTTATGGTCAAGTACGCTGTGATCGGTAGGATTCGAGAATCTCCTTGACAGGGTTCGCAATTTGTTCTAGCCGTTCTCAAACCGAACGTCTCAAAGAAGACAACACGAGTGAGTGAACCAGCAAATTGAGATTCACTGATTGATGAAAAATGATTTGAAAACAATCGTGTATTGCTTGAAGAAAGAGTTTTGCAATACGACGAAGGTTTTATGAGAAAGATCAATTTTCAATCAAAATACTTTTTGTATTATAATATAGTACACATTCGATGTGCTAGAGAAAAGAAGAGATTTACACATCGAACGGTTTTTCCAAAAGTATTTTTCAATCAGAGATACTTTTTGTGTTTGAAAATGAATACACATTCGATGTGCTAGAGAAAAGAAGGTTTGCACATCAAACGGGTTTTCCAAAAGTATTCGTCAATTCCAATCCTGGACCAAGGTTGATTCAAGATTGAATCGCCCCATCGTTTCTATCCAGTTGTCACAAGCTTGATCTATTGGATAGATCTCACATGTCACCCACCAAGAGCTTGTTTGATGTTGGCTCTAGAAGGATTTCCATCTTCATCGTGAATATTTTCATATCACTCGGATGTTCTGGCAATACCACAAGGATAATGCGTAGGACTCTTAATATATAATCTTACTTTCCACATTGTGTGAAACAACAAATCTTCATTAATTTAGTGTCCTAATGAGATATTGTGGATGATCTCTTGGCTCTAGACTCAATAGTGCACATTTGGTTCCTATGCCGGAGACTAGGGAGAGGGTCTCCTTCTTCAATATCAACAATCTCTAAGAGAAAGTCGATAGATTATGTAGGTTCCCCGTGAGAATGAAACAAGCCCTTTTAAGAGGAACTTGAGTAGCTTGGGAAGTTTAGTGCAGTGCGTCACTGGGTCCATGACGTCTTGTCTTCAATACCAGTGTTACCTTAGTAAACACCACTAGCATATGTATTGAACCCGGTTCCGCCTAAGGTTGAATTATTGGAGGGCTATTTCTTTTCACCCTTTCTCATTCATTTCTTTTTCATTCTTCAACCCCTTCAGTGCTTACCGAGACTTCATTACTAGAACCTTGTTGGGTTTATTCCAATACTAGCTCTGTCTCAGCACTCTTTTCTCCCATATCTCACTTTTCTCCTTTTTTCAATATACCTAAGGACTCTACATTATCTAGTGGATTGTCCCTGGGTAGATCCCTCCGGTTCTGGCGGATCGTGGGAACAAATACCTAACCTAACCATTCTTATAACACCATGCATAAAGTAAATTGGTCGGTCTTTTGGTATTGTTCTTTCCTTCATGAAACCAATTGAAAAATCATTTGGAAAAACAATCAAGGTACTTGTGATACGAGATCAAAGCATTTTGTACCTTAATAGTTTTGATCATTTAGAAAACCTCCCCCTCAACATGTGCATATGATTTAGAAAATGTTTAGCACACGGAGGCAAGAGGACTTTGAAATATTTTCTTTGATCACAATTTTCATTGAAAAAGCCATTTGATTTTCTTTGGTAAATTCTCCCCCTCAATATGTGCATAGGATATTTGAAATCATTTTATCACATAGAGGCAAGAGTTCTTTTGAAGCACATCCACAATCACAAGAGCCATTAAGAAACCATTTGAAAAACTCAATCAAGGTGCTTTATAAATCACTTTAAAAAGCTTTCGTACCTCGATAGTTTGTTTTCTCCCCCTCAATATGTGCTTCGAGATTCGAAAGCGTTTAGCACATATGAGAGAGCAGCCTGCACAATTGAATCAAAACGATCATCATTTATCAAATTTCATAATTGAATCACAAATTCTCCCCCGATCAAAAATATCAAACCCTTTGAGATTTTGGATCCCAAGTGATTTAATAAGGTTTAGAAAAACATGGGAGAATATGTGGCCAGGTTTAAATACTCATCTTGTTTTTGGATAAATCCTCCTCCTCAACATGTGCATTGTGTATTTGAAATCGTTTGGCACATGGAGGCAGGAGTGCCTTTGAAGGACTAAAACCAATTCCATTAAAACATATTTGAGATTTAAATCACGATCTCTCCCCCGATCAAAAATATTAAACCATTTGATATTTGTGATCCCATCTAATTTAAATCATTTAGAAAAATTTGGGGAAAGACGTGGCAAGATTCGATTTTGAAAAATGACAGATAAGGACCAATTTAAGACGTTAAAGATTGTTAGTGTCAGGTATGATAGTTTTAAGAGATCTTTAAGTAAAATAAAACAATTTCACAATCAAACAAGAACAGAAAAAATTTCATTTTGAAAGACCTTGATTCTAAAGAAAAAATCATACCATGACATAACATTAAATCTTTAGATCACCACTTATATTGTACAATCCGGACTTTTATGAAGAAATATCATTTGAAAACAATTTATTTTAAATCACTCTCCCCCTCAATCGATGACCGTAGTCGATGATTGAGTGACTTAGGTTTTGATAAAAATGAAGTCCAGTGATTTTCAAAATTAAGTTCAAATTATTTTCAAAAACAATATTTTCCATTTTCAAAACAATTTAATCAAATTACTCAATAATTGTCTAAAAATGATATCCCGCACAAAGATACGTTAGGTGGATGAGAAACTTCCGTTGTTGTTGCTGTAGGGTTTGGAAGAAAAACCATCTGCAGATGCAGTGAGACTTCTTATGTTGCATTTTAATGCCAACTGAGGTCAAATTAAACTCCGTTTCTTCATTTGCTGATGAAGAAAACCGTCTGCTGATGCAGTGAGACCTTGTAACACCCCAACCCGACAAGGGTAGAAGTGTCACATTCTGGTGTCATATCAGAACATACAATTAAAGACGGAAGTCTTAAGAATAAAGTATCAAGTCATTTAAACAATGATTACAAGGAAAATTACAAAATTCAAAATGTCTAAGATAAAATGAAATCTCAAAAGCCCGCCAACATAAGTCCAAATAATAAAGTAACTAGGGTTAGTCCACTCAGATAATCCACCTCTCAGCCCAATCCAAGCCTGATCCGCGCAGAACAGTCAAGCTTTCTCACGCAAGCTGGCCACTTGTGAATGACCAACTGTAAGAAACTTAAAACTGCTCAAGCACGAATGCAATGAAGATCAGGAGAGTATAGTGTTTCCCCAGGTCGTTAAGTCCCAACGAGCTGTGCGAGAATAGTCAAACGTGTAGTGATCGAAAGATTTGAACGGGAAAAGAGGGATTGTGATATGATTATAACTAAGGAAAAGCCCATAAACTCTGAGGGGCTTAAATGCAAATTAAAGGAAATTAAAAAGATAAAATCTATTAAATAAACGCTATCACTATATTTAAAATGATGAACGTTTAAAATTTAAAACTAAAAACTTTACGTTTAAAATAAAATCTACGTAAACGCACAAAATAAAAAGTGAAACTTACACAATATTAAGCCTAAAAATATGAAAAATACATTTTACAATCCTAATGATAAAAGAAAATATTTAGGAAAAGAAAATTATTTTTATAACTAATTAATTAATTATTATTAATTAAAAACTATTTTAACTATTTAATAATTATCTAAAATACAAAGAAATTAGAAATAAAGCTAGAAACATCAAATTATGAAATGGAAAAGTCTAAAATATCAAACTAGAATTTTCAAAACTATTTTTGTAATTTTTCTGATTATTTTTCTATTTTCTACTAATTTAAAACTATTTTTAATCTAATTTAAATTGTGAAAAATACCAAATAAAAGGGGAAAAATATGGAAAAATCTTTTTATGCTTTTTATATTTATCTTAAACTATTAAAATTGAAAAATTATTTTTTTTGAACCTTTTCTTAATTTTTTGTATTAAATGCTATTTAAAAATGCTTAAAAACTAGATAAAATGCAGAAAAATACCAAACAAGCTAGGAAAAATCTGAAAAATTCAAGAAATGCTTAAAATAATATTAGGAATTTATGAAAAATAGAAAAACAGAGGCTTGAGTGGAGGAAAATGAGGCTGTAAGGCAAAGTGCTTATAGATAAGCACTTTGAAATAAGCAAATGGAAGCCAAGGATCACCAACTGAATACACAGGCTATATAATGCTAAAAGAACTTAAAAGCAACTTAAAACAACTACTCTAAAACCTCTGATTGCAAGATACCATCATTTGGCTTATTTGAGATTATAAGTTGAAAACAGTTTTGAGGCCAACTTGGAGATTAAGCACAAGCTAGTCAATAAGCTGAAATGAAAAACAAAAAGCAGGAACTAAAACAAGACCCGGCTGACTATTTCGAGCCAGGATGAGACTCTGATAGCTCAATTGAGCTTTTCCCAAGTACTGCAAAACCCTGTCAGCGGACTCGGTGTTAAGCGAAGTACAATGCACAGGCACATAAGCCCATATGACAAGCTTGTTTGAGACTTATAAAAATTCACAAAATGTAAAAAATGCTAATAAAACTAGACTGTTGAACTTATAAACCCAAAGTTTCAATTGATCTAACTAGAAATGAGCTCATGTAAATTCCACTTGTATCTTGTCCCAAACTGAAATTTTGCAATTTTGACTCTTTGAAACAGATTTGACATTTGACTAAATTGAACTTTGAAACTGGATTTATGGACTTAGATTGATGTGACATGATGAAATGAAACTAATGTAAGCTAAATCTATGAATTATAAACACAAAGTGAGAAGTATGATTTTATGAAACTCAACAAGCAGCAATGAGATAGATTAAATTGATTTTTGACTTTTGTTGCTCTAGGGTGCAAATGGTGACTGGAATTGATTTTAATAGAGCATAACAAGCTTAGGACTACAAGACTTAAATACTGAACAAACCTTAAACTCAGTTTACTCAAGCAGATCCAAACACCCTTTAAAACCACATGCAAATAAAATAAACCACCACTGATTGAGCTAATGTAGACACTAATTTGAATTTACTAGACCTAAATACAACTACTTAATAGTTAGAACAGGTTTGATGATCATAAGCTCAAATACAAACACAAACTGAAAACTACATAAAAATGTGAAAAGGAGATAAAGAGCTCACAAGTGTTCAAATGATAATACTTAAACCAAACCAAATTCACTATTCTAATCCATTTCCAACCCATTCCAACTGCACGCCCATTCCATCTCCCAACTTGCTTGAACCAAAATTGCACCAAGTTGACTTTTGTTGACCATTGATCAAATTTGCTTGAAAATGTTATCCAAGCTTACCTAAAGCTCTAATAAGCTTAAGTGAGCTTATTGGAACTGAACAAAAAGCTAATTGAAGCTTGAATGCAAGATTTTGAAAATAAATTTCTCAACAGTGAACTTTTAAAATATGAAATGTAAGGAAACCGAAATTGTGATTTGAAATGTATTATAGTGACAAAGTAGCTTAATTAGAGTACAATAAAACTTAAGTTTACATTCTAAAACATTAATTAAGATAGCTTGTCAAAAAACGACATACAAAGAAATTAAAACTAAAACTACTACTTCATCTTCTCTTTCTTCCTTTATACTCAACAAGCTTCCCACATGTCTTCTGAGTGGATCCCAATTGATTCCAGAGCCATTGGTTTACTTTTTGGTGCAATTTTGCCATTGGATGGTTTTGGCGGAAAGCTTTTGACCACTGTGGCTCAATTTGCAGCTGTGGATTTGTAGGGTGATGATGAGGAGGGATGAAGTGTTGGGATAAGGGGAAAAGGAAAGTGTGGAGCGAGTTGTGTGGTCAAGTGTGTGCAAGAAGCAGGTGTACAGATGCGGTAAAGGTGGAGTTTGACTTAGGGTTCAAAATAGAGAGGTCAAGGGTTAAAGTGGGGGTCAAAATAGGTATTATGTGGGTTCAATTCAGTTTGACAAGGCACGGTTTAATATTATAGGGACCAATTTGAAAATCCCAAATTAGAGGGACCAAGACTGTAATTTCTCCAAAGTTGTTACAAGGGACCAATATTGACAAGTTCCAATAGTACAAGGACTAGTTTTGACATTTTCAATTTTCCAGGGACCAAACTTGACATTTTATGAAAGTTCAGGACCTTTTCTCGCCAATTAACAAAAGATTTATTCAAGGACCATTTTGACAAGTTAGAATAATTCAGGGGACCTTGAATAACATTTTTCTTTATTTGGATTTTAAGGGGATTTTTGACAACTTTTGAAACTTGGGGACTAAACTGCCAATTATGCAAACTTTATAACGCTTTTCACTGATTTTGATATTTTTGATTTAAAACACATAAAACACTTATTTGTGATATTTTTATCATTTTGATGCATTTGTGAGTGTTTTCAGATGTTTTTTGCAGTTTAAATGGTACAAAAATGATGAGTATTTAGACACTCATCAATCCCCCACACTAAGATATGCTGTCCCTAGCAATGTTTTGAAAAAATTAATGGATTTTATCTCTTTACCAAAAGCCATTACTGAGGGTAAACAGTGTTCAAGTAAGAACCATGGTACACCGATAACCATGTGATTTTGAGCAAACCACCGACTTCCAACGGATTTGATTTGTCTTTACCGGAAGCTTGTTTCTGGACTAGCCAACTCTTAGATAAATTATCAATATTATCTTTGGTGAGTCGATTACCAATTATGGTTTTTCCAATCGCTTCTTTACCAAGCCATAACCTTGCGGGCTAGCCAACTCTTCACTTTTAAGGATATGGTGGGCTGAATACCATACAATTTTGGGCAAATTGCAAGCCGTCAACGGATTTGAGATATCTTTACCAAGAGCGCTGTTTCCGGATTAGCCAATCCTTATGTGGGTTAGACATGGTGGACTGATTACCATTTGTTGTGTTTAGTACATAGTACTTCCACTAAAAAATTTTAAAATTGGCCATTTTGAAAAAAGGACTAAAAGGGTACATTTTATGATCAAATTCATTTCTTCCCCACACTTAGAAATAAATATTGTCCTCAATATTCAAAGTGTGGAAACACAACAATTATTCTCTTTTTAATATTTACAATTTTCAAAGTTTTTATATATACATATACAACAAGTGGGGTATTACCCCCACACTTGGTACAGTTACACGGGTGAAACCCATGTTAAGCTACTGTTTTTGATTACCGAATCGCTAGCTTGACTCAACCAATTAATTGGTTCATGGGGAAGTAAGTGGAAGAAACAATCTCCATCGGATTTTCATTCAAGATGTTTGGATAAACATTGAAGCACGTGAAAGTTCCACACCGATGAGATATACATAGAACCGGCTCAAAAATGATAAATGAAAATGCGGGATCAAAATAGTGTCTTCATTCGAAGGAGAAAGCGGAACGAGAAACCACATCATTTGTGAAAAATGGAATAAAGATGTGCATCACAATGCAATCCCATTCTTCATTAGTGAGAAGCAAATCACCATTTGTTAGATTTTTAAGCTTAGACTTGAAGCTTGTATGGTGATTGGCAACAAAATTTGAGAGAGTGGAAACGGTTCTTCCATCAACAGATTTTCAAGAAAGAGGATGTCTCCCTCCGAATCATAGCAAGTATTGTCAATCCCTGTTGGAATTGACTTATCACTAAGAAAATCATCGACCTCCTTCCAAAAGTTATCATCTTCCTCAGGGTGAGAGAAGGAATGGAAGAGTAGGAAATGGGACAAGAAATGAGTGGATGATCATATAGGAGATTTCTAGTTTCTCCAAGATCGCCGAAATCAAAGAGATCATCGTCACTTTCGATGAAAGTGGATGATGTGAGTGAGTTCATCGGTGAACTCCTCAAGAAGAGGATCGACTGTGGAGTGATGCCTCAACATACTCAATGTCTTCATAAGCACAATTGCTAAGATTGGAGAAAGTATCAAAATGATCTTTTGAACACTCAAGAGGGAAATAGAATCACACATATGATCAAGTTCCCGTGACTCTCTTGGGATTGGGACAAGGTTCTCAACACTAGACTTTATGAATTCGGTCCGATTCCTTTCGGAACGGTGTCAATGCTCATCCCCATGTTCGGAGAGTGAGTGGGAGCTTTCTGTGATAGCAGTTGTTTGAGATGGAATCTCAAGCGCTAGGATATCAATCGATGAGGGAGTTTAGAAGGACTAGCACATATGTTTTATACTTTCCATTTGTTCCGCTAGTAATTCCATCATAGTTTTTCTCCCGATTTTCCACGGAAGGAATTTCAATGATGAACTTGATGAACTGCATAATTCACTAATATCAAGGGTAACATCATCATCATCATCATCATCATCAGGAATGAAACGGAATCGAGAGCTGGATTTGAATGCTTTTTGTATTCTAATTGATTCCCTAACAGTGTTTTCAATGGAAATCTGGGAATCTAATTTAGCCCGCCTTCAACAAAACTTCCATAGATTTTTCATTTGGATTATTATGGGGATGTTTACTTCAAATCTTTCACTAAATCCAAAAGATCAAGTAGAATATTTTGAGGAAGTGGTTCGACGAGGTGGTGCTGATTCACTTGGTACTGTAAAGGTTGGTCATGATACGAAGAGTCGTAATTGTTACAAGGAAATGGATTCCCTGTTTGACAATCAGAGCTAGAGTGAGGACCTCCACAATACTCATAGAAAAGCTGATGTGGGCCGTGAGTCATATGTTGTAGTCATAATTGTCATCGTGAACCTGCTCATAGACAAGCGTGTTTCCCGATTGACAATCGAACAGGAGAACCACCACGCATCACAACAAAGAAATCAGCCGAAGTCTCAAGGTGGTAGTGATGGAATGAATCGTTATGGTAGGAATAGGGATCCCGGTTATAGACAGACCCGTTTCCTGACCTCCAGCTGCCAAATGGGGCAATTGCCACCATTAAAAGGACCACCACACCATTGACATCCAAGAGGGTGAGGATAAGACATAGAAAGAATCAAAGGTTTACAGAGGGTAAGAAAATGAATCAAAGGGTAAAGAGGGTAAAGAGGAATATTTTGGTATTTTGAAAAACATGATGTAAAACTAAGATCGAAAATCTTTTGGGTTTTGATTTTTAAAAGATGGTATAAAAGGAGTGATGTCAAATCACTAATCCGCTATACAAGACTATTAGACTTGCCCCTCGGCAATTGGCGCAAAATTTGATCCGCTGCAACAAGCTCACCAGTGGCCACTTGTGAATGACCAACCTGAAGAAACTTAAAACTGCTCAAGCACGAATGCAATGAAGATCGAGAGTATAGTGTTTCCCAGTCGTTAAGTCCCAACGAGCTGCACAGAATAGTCAAACGTAGTGATCGAAAGATTTGAACGGAAAAGAGGATTGTGATATGATTATAACTAAGGAAAAGCCCATAAACTACAAGGGCTTAAATGCAAATTAAAGAAAATTAAAAAGATAAAATCTATTAAATAAACGCTATCACTATATTTAAAATGATGAACGTTTAAAATTTAAAACTAAAAACGACAAAATAAAATCTCCATGAACGCACAAAATAAAAAATGAAACTTACACAATATTAAGCCTAAAAATATGAAAAATACATTTTTACAATCCTAATGATAAAAGAAAATATTTGGAAAAAGAAAATTATTTTTATAACTAATTAATTAATTATTATTAATTAAAAACTATTTTTAACTATTTAATAATTATCTAAAATACAAGAAATTAGGAAATAAAGCTAGAAAAATAAAATTATGAAATGGAAAAGTCTAAAATATCAAACTAGAATTTTCAAAACTATTTTTGTAATTTTCTGATTATTTTTCTATTTTCTACTAATTTAAAACTAATTTAATCTAATTTAAATTGTGAAAAATACAAAATAAAAGGGGAAAAATATGGAAAAATCTTTTTTATGCTTTTTATATTTATCTTAAACTATTAAAATTGAAAAATTATTTTTTTGAACCTTTTCTTAATTTTTTGTATTAAATGCTATTTAAAAATGCTTAAAAACTAGATAAAATGCAGAAAAATACCAAACAAGCTAGGAAAAATCTGAAAAATTCAAGAAATGCTTAAAATAATATTAGGAATTTATGAAAAATAGAAAAACAGAGGCTTGAGTGGAGGAAAATGAGGCTGTAAGGCAAAGTGCTTATAGATAAGCACTTTGAAATAAGCAAATGGAAGCCAAGGATCACCAACTGAATACACAGGCTATATAATGCTAAAAGAACTTAAAAGCAACTTAAAACAACTACTCTAAAACCTCTGATTGCAAGATACCATCATTTGGCTTATTTGAGATTATAAGTTGAAAACAGTTTTGAGGCCAACTTGGAGATTAAGCACAAGCTAAGTCATAAGCCGAAATGAAAACAAAAAGCAGAGAACTAAAACAAGACCGCTGACTATTTCTGAGCCAAGGATGAGACTCGATAAGCTCAATTGAGCTTTTCCCAAGCCCTCAAAACCAAAGGGACTCGGTGTTAACGAGTCAATGCACAGGCACATAGTTCATATTGACAAGCTTGTTTGAGACTTATAAAAAATTCACAAAAATGTACAAAAATGCTAATAAGAAACTAGACCTGTTGAACTTATAAAACCCAAAGTTTCAATTGATCTAACCTAGAAATGAGCTCATGTAAATTCCACTTATCTTGTCCCAAACCGAAATTTTGCAATTTTGACTCTTTGAAACAGATTTGACATTTGACTAAATTGAACTTAAAACTATTTATGGACTTAGATTGATGTGACATGATGAAATGAAACTAATGTAAGCTAAATCTATGAATTATAAACACAAAACAAGAGTATGATTTTATGAAACTCCAACTAAGCATAAAGATAGATTAAATTGATTTTTGACTTTTGTTGCTCTAGGTGCAAATGGGAATCGAATTGATTTTAATAGAGCATAACAAGCTTAGGACTACAAGACTTAAATACTGAACAAACCTTAAACTCAGTTTACTCAACTGATCCAAACACCCTTTAAAACTACAGTTTTGCAAATAAAATAAACCAACCACTCGATTGAGCATGTAGACACTTAAGTGAATTTACTAGACCTAAATACAACTACTTAGCAGTTAGAAGAAGGTTTGATGATCATAAGCTCAAATACAAACACAAACCGAAAACTACATAAAAAATGAAAAGGAGATAAAGAGCTCACAAGTGTTCAAATGATAATAAACCAAACCCAAATTCACTATTCTAATCCATTTCCAACCCATTCCAACCTCTCAAGACGCCCCATTCCATCTCCCAACTTGCTTGAACCAAAATTGCACCAAGTTGACTTTTGTTGACCATTGATCAAATTTGCTTGAAAATGTTATCCAAGCTTACCTAAAGCTCTAATAAGCTTAAGTGAGCTTATTGAACCGAACAAAAGCTAATTGAAGCTTGAATGCAAGATTTTGAAAATAAATTCTCAACAAGTGAACTTTTAAAATATGAAATGTAAGTGAAACTCAAATTGTGATTTGAAATGTATTATAGTGACAAAGTAGCTTAATTAGAGTACAATAAAACTTAAGTTTACATTCTAAAACATTAATTAAGATAGCTTGTCAAAACGCGACATACAAAGAAATTAAAACTAAAAACTACTACTTCATCTCTTCCTCTTTCTTCCTTTTTATACTCAACAAGCTTCCACATGTCTTCTCGAGTGGATCCCAATTGATTCCAGAGCCATTGGTTTACTTTTTGGTGCAATTTTGCCATTGGATGGTTTTCGGGAAAGGCGATTTTGACCCATTGTGGCTCTAATTTGCGACTAGGGGTGGATTTGTAGGGGTGATGAGAGAGGATGAGAGGTGTTGGGATAAGGTGGGAAAAGGAAAAGAAAGGAGAGAGGGTTGTGTGCCGCGTGGTGTGGGCAGACAGTGTCTGAGGCGGTAAGGTGGAGTTTGACTTAGGGTTCAAAATAGAGAGGTCAAGGGCTAAGGCAGGGGGGTCAAAATAGGTATAAGGGGTTCAATTCGGCTTTGACAAGGCCTGGTTTAATATTATAGGGACCAATTTGTAAATCTGCCAAATTAGAGGGACCAAAACTGTAATTTCTCCAAAGTTACAAAGGGACCAATATTGACAAGTTCAATAGTACAAGGACTAGTTTTGACATTTTCAATTTTCCGTGGACCAAACTTGACATTTTATGAAAGTTCAGGGACCTTTTCTGCCAATTAACAAAAGATTTATTCAAGGACCATTTTTGACAAGTTAGAATAATTCAGGGACCTTGAATAACATTTTTCTTTATTTGGATTTACCAGGGACTGTTTTTGACAACTTTTGAAACTTGGGGACTAAAACTGCCAATTATGCAAACTTTATACGCTTTTCACCGTGATTTTGATATTTTTAAATTTAAAACACATAAAACACTTATTTGTGATATTTTTATCATTTTGATGCATTTCTAGTGTTTTCGGATGTTTTTGCGTTTAAATGAGGCAAAAATGATGAGTAATTAGACACTCATCAATCCCCCACACTAAGATATTGCTAGTCCCTAGCAATGTTTTGAGAAAATTAATGGATTTTTTTATCTCTTTACCAAAAGCCATTACTTACGAGTAGCCAAATGTTTCGTCAAGTAAGAACCATGGTACCGATAACCATGTGATTTTGAGCAAACCACCGCTTCCAACGGATTTGATTTGTCTTTACCGTGAAGCCTTGCTTCGGACTAGCCAACTCTTTAGATAAATTATCAATATTATCTTTGGTGAGTCGATTACCAATTATGGTTTTCCACCTGCCTTTACCACAAGCCATAACCTGCTTGGCTAGCCAACTCTTCACTTTTAAGGATATGGTGAAGTCAATACCATACAATTTTGGGCAAATTAGGTCGTCAACAGATTTGAGATATCTCTACCAAGAGCCGTTTGCTTCTCGATTAGCCAATCCTATGTGGGTTAGACATGGTGGATTGATTACCATTTGTTGTGTTTAGTACATAGTACTTCCACTAAAAAATTTTAAAATTTGGCCATTTTGGGGAAAAAGGGACTAAAAGGGTACATTTATGATCAAATTTAATTTCCCCCACACTTAGAAATGAATATTATTGTCCTCAATATTCAAAGTGTGGAAACACAACAATTATTTCTTTTAATATTTACAATTTTCAAAGTTTTTATATATACATATACAATGTGGGTATTACCCCACACTGGTGGGTACACACGGTGAAAACCCATGTTAAGTTAATGTTTTGATTCACCGGCGTCGCTACCGACTCAATTAATTGGTTCATGGGGAAGTGGAAGAAACAATCTCCATCTGATTTTCATTCAAGATGTTTGTATAAACATTGAAGCGCGTGAAAGTTCCACACCGATGAGATATACATAGAACCAACAAAAATGATAAATGAAAATGCCGGGATCAAAAATAGTGTCTTCATTCCCAGGAGAAACGGAGCGAAACCACACCATCTGTGAAAAATGGAATAAAGATGTACATCACAATGCAATCCCATTCTTCATTAGTGAGGAGCAAATCACCATTTTTTATATTTTTAAGCTTAGACTTGAAGCTTGTATGGTGATTGGCAACAAAATTTGGAGAGTCGGAAACGGTTCTTCAATCAACGATTTTCAAAGAGGATGTCTCCTCCGATCTATAGTCAAGTCAACTGTGGAATTGACTTATCACTAAGAAAATCATCACCTCCTTCCAAAAGTTATCATCTTCCTCCTGAGTGAGAGAAGGAATAGAAGAGTCGGAAATGGGACAAGAAATGAGTGGATGATCATTATATAGGAGATTTCTAGTTTCTCCAAGATCGGCTTCCAAATCAAAGAGATCATCACTTTCGATGAAAGTGGATGATGCGAAGTGAGTCATCGGTGAACTCCTCAAAGAGGATCGCATCGGGAGTGATGCCTCAACATACTCAATGTCTTCAAGAAGCACAACAATCGCTAAGATTGGAGAAAGTTTCAAAATGATCATTTGAACACTCAAGAGGGGAAATAGAATCACACACATATGATGAAGTTCCTGTGACTCTCTTGGATTGACAAGGTTCTCAACACTAGACTTTATGAATTACCCGATTCCTTCGCAAACGTCAAGATGCTCATCCCCATGTTCAGGAGAGTGAGTGGGAGCTTGGTGTGATAGCAGTTGTTTGAGATGGAATCTCAACCGCTAGGATATCAACCACCGAGGGAAGAAGGACTAGCATACATATGTTTTATACTTTCCATTTGTTCTTCTGCTAGTTCCATCATAGTTTTTCTCCCGATTTTCCACGGAAGGAATTTCAAGTGATGAACTTGATGAATTGCATAATTCACTAATATCAAGGGTAACATCATCATCATCATCATCAGGAATGAAACGAATCAGAGTGGATTTGAATGCTTTTTGTATTCTAATTGATTCCCCGTTTTTCACGGAAATCAATCTAATCTTCACCAAAAACTTCCATGGATTTTTCATTTGGATTATTATGGGGATGTTTACATTCCTTCAAATCTTTCACTAAATCCAAAAGATCAAGTAGAATATTTTGAGAAGTGTTCATCGGGAGGTGGTGCACGATTCACTTGGTACCGTGGAGGTTGGTCATGATACGAAGAGTCGTAATTGTTACAAGGAAATGGATTCTCGTTTGACAATCGAGCTAGCAGATGGGACCTCCACAATACTCACAAAAAACCGATGTGGTGAGTCATAAAGAGTCATAATTGTCATCGGGAACCCGCTCAGACAAGTTTGTTTCGATTGATCAACGTAATGAGGAACCACCACAAGATTTCACACAGAAAATCAGTGCTGTGGTAGGCCGATGGAATGAACCGTTGTGTTATGGTAGGAATAGGGATCCTGTTATGTGACCGCTTCTGATTCCACCATGCTACAACTGGGGCAATTGCCACCATTATAAGGACCACCACACCATTGACATCCAAGAGGGTGAGAATAAGACATAGAAAGAATCAAAGGTTTACAGAGGGTAAGAAATGAAGAATCAAAAGGGTAAGAGGGTAAAGAGGAATATTTTTGGTATTTTTGAAAACATGATGTAAAAACTAAGAATGAAAATTTTTGGGTTTTGATTTTAAAAAGATGGTATAAACAAAGGAGTGATGTCAAATCACTAATCAAAGCTATACGTAAGACTATTAGTACCGCCTCCCTCAATAGTTAATGATTCAAGCTGAAAGTCGAAGCCTCATGAAGACCAACCGTACAGTCTCATAATGAATATAGCAGCCGCTCATCCAGTAGCATGGTATAACTAATGAGCGAAAAGATAATCCGGAAAAGAAAAAACAGGGAATAAAATCAAAAGAAAATTAAAAGATAAAATCTATTAATAAACGCTATCACTATATTTAAAATGATGAATTAAAATTTAAAACTAAAACTTACGCTTAAAATAAAATCTAGCGCATCAAAATAAAAAGTGAAACTTACACAATATTAAGCCTAAATATGAAAAATATTTTTACAATCCTAATGATAAAAGAAAATATTTAGGAAAAGAAAATTATTTTTATAACTAATTATCTAATTATTATTAATTAAAAACTATTTTTAACTATTTATCAAAATCTAAAAATTAGGAAATAAATCTAGAAAAATAAAATTATGAAATGGAAAAGTCTAAAATATCAAACTAGAATTTTCAAAATTTTTGTAATTTTTAGATTATTTTTCTATTTTCTACTAAAACTAATTTAATCTAATTTAAATTGTGAAAAATACAAAATAAAAAGGGAAAAATATGGAAAAATCTTTTATGCTTTTATATTTATCTTAAACTATTAAAATTGAAAAATTATTTTTTGAACCTTTTCTTAATTTTTGTATTAAATGCTATTTAAAAATGTTTAAAATGGAAAAATACAAGCTAGGAAAAATCTGAAAAATTCAAGAAATGCTAAAATATTGAATTTATTGCGCTTGAGTGGAGGAAAATGATGGCAAAGTGCTTATAGATAAGCACTTTGAAATGCAAGCGCTGGAAGCCAGTTAGTCGTCGTATAAAGTTAAAGCAACTTAAAAACAACTACTCTAAAACCTCTGATTGCATCATTTGGTGGCTTAGGATTATAAGTTGAAAACGCTGGAGTCAACTTGGAGAACAAGTTAGCAATAAGTCAATGAAAAAGCCGTAAAACAAGACACAGCTCACTATTTGAGCCAAGGATGAGACTCGATAAGCTCAATTGAGCTTTTCCTCAAAACGCGCATTCCTCGGTGTTAAGCCGAAACACGCACGAGCACATGCTCATACAATTTATAAAAGCTTTTTGAGACTTATAAAACTCCAAAAATCAAAATGTCCCAATAAGAACTAACCAAAGCCATGTAAATTCCACTATTCTTGTCTTCAAAAATCACTTACTTCGACTCTTTGAAGCATTTGACATTTGACTAAATTGAACCAACCGGATTTATGGACTTAGATTGATGTGACATGATGAAATGAAACTAATGTAAGCTAAATCTATGAATTATAAACACAAAACAAGAGTATGATTTTATGAAACTGGTTAAGAAAGATAGTAAATTGATTTTGACTTCAGCCGTCATGCATGGAATTGATTTTAATATCAAGCTTAGGAATAAGACTTAAATCTTGAACCAACCAACTGTTTACCGCTTAAAACTACAGTTTGGCAAAATAAAATACAAACCGATTGAGTTAATGTAGAGCCAAGCTGAATTTACTAGACCTAAATACAACTACTAAGCGAGTTAGAGCAGGTTTGATGATCATAAGCATACAAACAAACCCGAAAACTACATAAAAATGTGAAAAGGAGATAAAGAGCTCACAAAATGAGCAACAGCCAAACCAACCTCAAATCAATTCTTTCAACCCTTCCGGCCCTGCATCCGAATTTCACCAGCTTGAAAAAATTGCATCAAAGTTGACTTTTGTTGACCATTGATCAAATTTGTTATCCGCCTAAAGCTCTTTTAAGCTGCTTATTGAACCTGAACAAAGCTAATGAAGCTTGAATGCAAAGAAAATTTTCTCGTGAACTTTTAAAATATGAAAGGAAACACGAAATTGTGATTTGAAATTAATAAAGAAGTAGTTACCAGAGTACAACTTAAGTTTACATTCTAAAACATTAATTAAGATAGCTTGTCAAAAAACGACATACAAAGAAATTAAAAACTAACCTTCATCATTCTTTTCTTCCTTATACTCAACAAGCTTCTCTTGTGTCTTCTAATTGACGAGCCATTGGTTTATTTTTTTGGCAATTTTGCCATTGGGTGTTTGGCGAAAGCTGATTTGACCACCGCTCTGAATTTGCAGCTAGGGGGGTGAGGGGTGATGATGAGGAGGGATGGAGGTGGGGATAAGGGCGAAAAGTGAAAGGTAGGCTTGTAGGGTTGTGGTGCCGGAGCAGGTGTGTAAGAAGGCAGCAATAGGGCGGTTTTGACATCGGGTTGGGAGGTTGGCAGGGTCAAAATAGGTACGGGTTCACCCGTTTGACAAGGCACAGTTTAATATTGAGGAACGTTTGAACGCCATTTTAGGACAAAAGCGCATTTCTCAAAGCGCCAAAGGGACCAATATTGACAAGTTCCAATAGTACAAGGACTAGTTTTGACATTTCAATTTTCGGGGACCAAACTTGACCGAAAGTTCGCCGCCATCAAAAGATTTATTCAAGGACCATTTTTTTGAATAATTGGACCTTGAACATTTTCTTTATTTGATTTACCGCGTTTTGACAACAGCAAAACAATTATGCAAACTTTATACGTTTTCAGATGGTTTTTGTATTTATATTAAAACATATTTTGATATTTTTATCATTTTGATGCAGCCGCAGTTTTAGCTTGAATTTGCGTCAAAAATGATGAGTATAGAATCATCAATCTCCCCTAACTAAGATAGCCAAATGTTTTGAAAAATTAATGGATTTATCTCTTTATCAAAAGCCATTACTGAGTAGCCAAATGTTTCGCAAGTAAGAACCATGGTACAATCGAGATAACCATGTGATTTTGAGCAAACAACGACTTCAATGATTTGTCTTTACGGAAGCCGCTTACGGACTAGCCAACTCTTAGATAAATTATCAATATTATCTTTGGTGAGTCGATTACCAATTATGGTTTTCCATCGCCTTTAACAAGTTATAATTACGTCAATAAGGATTGGTGGCTGTAATACAATTGTAAGTCGTCAATCTGATTTGAGATATCTTTACCAGTTTGCTCGATTGTCTCCTTATGTAGCGAGACATGGTGGATCCACAATATTTGTTGTGTTTAGTGCATAGTATACTTCATTTTTAATTTACCAATTTTGGGGAAAAGTGACAGGGTACAGCGATATTCACCGCCGTATTTTCCCCATCATTGTAGAAATGAATATTGTCCTCAATATTCAAAGTGTGAAACACAACCATTATTTTCTTTAATATTTACAATTTTCAAAGTTTTTATATATACATATAAAGGGTAAAATCATTTCGGTACGAAAACCCGTTGCCATTTTTTTTCGACTTACCCTCATAATTGGTTCAAGCGGAAGAAACATCTTCAACCAGATAAGATGATAAAACATTGAAGTACGCCGAAATTAATAACCGAGACGCAGAGCGATAAGATAGAATCGCCGAAGAGAAGTGGAGCCAGAAATAACCACCGGTAAAATGGAAAGATGTGCATCAATAATAGCAGG
>OU343224.1:20213725-20303247 GCA_910596185.1 Chrysanthemum makinoi | reverse complement strand
AAATAGTGAGTCTTCAAGAAATAAGTGTCCTAAAGAGATTAATGATGATCTCGTGGCTCTAGACTCAATTAGTGCATATTTGGTTCCTATATCGGAGACTAGGGAGAGGGTCTCCTTCTTCAATATCAACAATCTCTAAGAGAAAGTCGATAGATTATGTAGGTTCCCCGTGAGAATGAAACAAGCCCTTTTAAGAGGAACTTGATTAGTTTGGGAAGTTAGTGCTTGTCGTCACTGGGTCCATGACGTCTTGTCTTCAATACCAGTGTTACCTTAGTAACCACCAGTAGCATATGAATTGAACCCGGTTTCTGCCTAAGGTTGAATAAATGGAGGGCTATTTCTTTTCACCCTTTTTCACATTCAATTCTGTATCATTCTTCAACCCCGATTGCTTACCGAGACTTCATAACTAGAACCTTGTTGGGTTTGTTCCAGTACTAGCCCAATCTCAGTCCACACTCTTCCCATATCTCACTTTTCTCCTTTTTTTCATCATACCTAAGGACTTCTACACTATCTAGTGGATTGTCCCTGGGTAGATCCCTCCGGTTCTGGCGGATCATGGGACCTCAACCTAACCTTATCATCCTTATATCACCATACATAAAGTAAAGTTGGTCGGTCTTTTTGGTATCGTTCATCTGCCATAGGAACCAAAGCATTTTGTATCTTAATTGTTTTGATAATTTTAGAAATGCTCCCCCTTAACATATGCATAATATTTTAGAAATTGTTTTAGCATATAGGCAAGGATCTTTGAAATCGTTAGATTGAGAATGAAAGGTCAATCTTTTGATTAACATTTTCTAAAATGATCATCATCACTTCCCAATCAATTTGAGTAGATAAAACATTTTGAGGAAGGATGAGGTTTTCAAAATTTGCTCCCCCTCAATATGTGCCTAGATGTTTGAAAGATTTTGCACATATTAGGAAAAGACTGCACATTGAGATAAATTGATCACGTTTCAAATATTTGTGGTTTAAGATAGATGCTCCCCCTCAACGTGTGCATGGAAAATTTGAAATCGTTTGTCACTTGCGGGGAGGCAAACATACTAATCACTTATGAAACCATTTATCGAATTATCAGTTTAAATCCAATTTAAATCACAAATTCTCCCTCGATCACAATTATCAAAACATTTGAGATTTGTGATCTTAGTAGATTTAAATCGTTTTTGAAAGCTTTTTAAGGAGAATTGTGACTTGATTTGAAAACGTTTTAACTGATAAGGATCTGATTTTTGACTTTAGACTCCAAAGATTTAAACATGCTTGAATATCTTTTGAAAACAAACCATTGTTTTAAAAAAAATACACTTTTTCCTTAAAAATCATTCTCCCCTCAATCAATGACATAAGTTGTTGATTGAGAGATAGATAGTTTTAACAACCGTTTAGTACAGATGATTTTCAAAAATTGAGCTCGAGTAATTTTCAAAGCAATTCGTTTTCATTGGATAGTGAGAATTTTTTATAGAATCAGAGCATGAGATTTGAAAACCAAGATAAAGCATGGCTCTGTTCTTTCATTAAAGAGCGGGTTATTGCCTAAAATGACAATAAACCACCATTTTTCTTCGCCTCATTTTTTTTTTTTTTTTTATATGAAAAACTATGTACATTCGATGAACATCTAAAGACCCGTGACATTCTTTTAATATCAACACAAAGTCCGTAGATGATATCGAATCGAGAAAAACATGATAAAATGACAATATATTTTTTTTGAGGATTTTTCGAATTTTTCACATTTTTATGGATTTTGAAAGTTTTATATTTTTCTATTTGATTTTTGAAGGTTTTGTAATTTTGTATTTTGCTTTTTGAAAAAAATATATATAAAGAGATAGATGAAGAAAGACCTTCACTCCTCGTCTTCCTCCTGAAGACGTTTGAGTGGTTCTAGTTGAAGGCTTTTCAAGCCAAGTCGTGGAAGAATAAACTCAAAACGTTCTCTTGGAAGAGCTTTGGTGAAGATGTCTGCTAACGGTATTCAGTCCTCACAAAATAGAGTTCCACCACACCTCTTTTCCACTTGTTCCTGATGAAATGATGTCGGATGTCGATATGCTTTGCTCTTGAGTGTTGAACATTGTTGCATGAGAGAGCAATAATACTTTTATTATCACAGTCACAGAGGGATTTTGTTGAATACAAAGCCATAGTCAGTTAATTGAGATCTCATCCATAGGATTTGAGCACAACAAGATGACATGGCTATGTATTCAGCCTATGTAGAGGAAATAAAGTACTCATTTGCTTCTTTGAAGACCAGCTCACAAGCTTATCACCCAAAAACTGAGCACCTCCAGACATACTCCGACGAGTATCTTGACACCCTGCATGATCGCATGCATATGCTATTAGTGACATACCGTGTCCTTCGGTACCAAAGTCCCATGTTGATGGTTCCTTGGAGGTACCGAAAGACCCGTTTAACCGCTTCAAGGTGCTTTTGGTAGGCTTAGCCTGGTATCTAGCACACATGCATACAGCGAACAATATCAGTCTCTCTGGCTGTGAGGTACATTAGGGATCCGATCATGCTACGATATTTCGTTTGGTCTACCATGATCCCTGAGTGGTCCTCATCCAGTTTTGTACGCTCAATCATGGGAGTGTCAACAGGGTCACTAGAATCAAATCCAAATTTCTTTAAAATCACATTTGCATATTTAGATTGATTTCTAAAAATGCCTCAGGGACTTTGTGAAATTTGTAATCCCAAGAAAAATGACATTTGTCCCATCATTGACATTTGAAATTTAGAACCCATTTCTTTTGAAAAACGGTCACACTCATTGGGGTCAGTCGAGGCAAAGATGATATCATCAACATAAATTTGAACGTGAATTAAGTGTTTGCCTGACTTCCTGTGAACAATGTTGGATCAACTGCTCCTTTGCTGAAGTCGGTGGACAAAAGAAACTTTGATAGCGTATCATACCATGCCCTTGGAGCTTGCTTTAAACCATAAAGAGCCTTCTTCAAATGATAAACGTGAGTAGGATGCTCTGGATTCACAAAGCCTTCAGGTTGGCTGACGTAGACGACTTCTTTAAGATCTCCGTTCAGAAACGCCGTCTTTACATCCATCTGATAGACTACCATGTTCCTACTTGCAGCATTAGCCAAGAATATTCGGATTGCCTCGATTCGAAGCAGGAGCAAAATATTCTTCAAAGTCAATACCCTCCTCTTGGCGGTATCCTTTAGCAACCAATCGAGCCTTGTTCTTTAACACATCACCATGCTCATCAAGTTTCACTTTGAAGATCCATTTTAGAGCAATGTTCATAGCACAATCTGGGCGGTACTAATTCCCATACATCAAGTCGATCAAACTCATGAATTTCATCTTGCATGGCATTGAACCAGGTGTCTTCATTCATGGCGGATTTAACATCTTTTGGTTCGATCTTAGAGAGTACGGAGTTGAAGAAGCACCATAAGGCATCTGTTGCAAGTTGTTTTCGTGTGGATACTGGACGAGAGGGATTTTCAATGATGTTGTCTAATGGAATCGTGAGTCCATTTTCAAGGTATTCATGTGGTGTTGTTGAGGAGACTGAAGTAGCGAGTTGATGTCTCCTGAAGTAGATGGTTCCGATGATGATTCAGGAGCAAATATGTTTTCAAATGGAGCATCTTCGGGAGTAGCAAATGGATTGACTTCATCTGTGAATCGAAGCATTTCCATGATGTACACTTGATGATTTGAAGATTTGTTGATGAAACAGTTGGTCGCAGGCGCTTCTTGGCTTAATGACATAGAAGTTGAAGGGTTAATATCATTGACAGGGATAGAAGCAGCCTCTGTTGATTGAATTGTCATATCATTGTTACTTGGCTCAAATTGTTCATCAAACATTGGATCAAACAGTTTCTTTAAATCATCTTCTGAGGGAGGTACATATGGAGATGCTGATGAGGAGTTTGGTACAAGAGATGAACCAATGGGACTGCTTTGAAGTGCGGGTCCTGAACTGGATTGTCCAGGAGCCATTTGACCGGTCAGCTCATCAAACGTGACGTGAATTGTTTCCATGATATTTCGGGTTCTCTTGTTGTAGATTCGGTAACCTTTACTATTAGGTGCATATCCTACAAAAACTCCAATGTCCGCTTTAGCTCTCAGTTTTCCTAAATCTTGACCATCATTAGTTGGATAACATAAAGCACCGAACACACGAAGGAATGAAAGATCAGGTTTTCTGTTGTGGACAAGTTCATATGGAGTTTTTCCATGAGCAGTGTGAATCAGGGATCGATTTTGGGTGTAGCATGCAGTGGCGATAGCTTCACCCCAGAGAAACATTGGAACTTTTGAGTAAATCAGCATAGTCCTTGCGGCTTCCACAAGAGTTCAATTTCGTCTTTCAACTACACCGTTCTGTTGAGGAGTTCGAGGAACACTTCTTTGATGACTGATTCCCATACTTTCATAAAACTCACCAAGTTGTTTGTTAACAAACTCAGTTCCATTGTCTGTTCGGATGATTCTGACCGTTTTGTTAAGACGAACCTGCAGTTGTTTGATGAGTTTGATGATGATATATGGAGTTTCATCCTTTGTCTTTAAGAATTTTACCCAGGTGAATCTAGAGAAATCATCAACCACAACTAACACATATTTCTTCCCAAAGATATTCTGCACTCTCATGGGTCCACATAGGTCCATGTGAATTGTATGGAGAACTTCTGTGACTGAGTTTGTAGGTTTGGGTTTATGGGCATACTTCTTGCTTTTTCCCAACTGGCATGCTGAACAAAGATGATCCTTTTCATATTTAAGTCTAGGTAGACCTATAACTAAGTCCTTTCTGGAGAGATCATTGATGGTGCCGAAGTTCAAGTGATTGAGACGACGATGCCATAACCATGACTTTGTTTTAGAAGCCTTTGACAACAAGAAAATTGGAGAAGACTTCATCATATCTTCGATAGAGATGGTGTAGAGATTTGAGCCACGTGAACCTCTTAAAAGTTCCTTACCATCAAGTTCTCTAACGAAAGAAGTATGTTTTCTGAAGGCTACTTCTAGATCAGAATCGCAGAATTGACCAACATAGAACAGGTTATGACCAAGACCTTCCACATAATATACCTTGGAGATAACAGTTTTTCCAACAACATAATCTCCATAACCCTTAATTGCACCGAAATGATCATTACCGAATCTAACTGTCCTGATGAATTTGCTCACGAAGTTCATGAGCCGCAACCGGTCTCCAGTCATATGCTTCGAATAGCCTGAGTCCAGGTACCACAGAACGATTTGAACGATCTGCAGTTGAACACAGACAAGAATGGATAACTGGATAATTGGGATCCCCATGCAAGAATGGGTTCCACTTGGTTAGTAACAGTAATTGGAACACCCACATCAAAAATAGAAGCATCCATATCAGAAGTAGAAGCAATGGAATCATTGGGAATAGATGCAGTGCTGGTGTCTGTATTTGACCTATTCAAAGTATGTTCACATCTTAAGGGAATAGTTCTACCAGTAGGCATCCATTTTCTAGTGGGCATAGTCTTAGCAGTTTAAGAACAAAACTGATTATTCTTATGGCCAAAAGGTATCCAATAATAACCTATCTTTATAAATGTTCTTCCTGTGGGTTTCCACTGTTTTCTAACAATCTTACGTCTTTGCCTTTTAGCCTTCTTTGCACGAATATTAGCATTAACAATTTTAACTGGGCATTTGACATCATTAGACAAAGCATTCACACCACTTTCACGATTAGCAACAGAATTCAAGCAGACATCATTACAAGGTTTGCAAATAGTATCAGAATTTGAATTAATTACAGTACGCCTATGGCTAATACTAGAATCAACACGATTCGTTTTATTCGACTCAAACTTAAAGTTCCTAGATTGGTCTTCTACTATCTTCCAATGCATATTCTTAGCTTGCAAGGTCCTATCATTCCTTGTATTGTCTTGAGACTTTGACCTGCTCGCTTTAATGTCATTGATTACTCCTGTAGAAGGAATGGGAACATTAGTTGGTTGATCTAATTTTTGCATTCCTGAACTTGATGTGCAAGGATCTGAAGTACTAGAAGTCACATTAGTGTTTACTTTCTTAAAACTATGATTTGAGCTATTTGCAGGCACACTAAAATTCACTTTCTTAACACTAACATATCTGGAATCTGAACTACTTGAAGGCACTCTAAGATTGACATTCATTTCATTGGGCATAGAACGGATTTCATGCTTGGCACTAGGCATAGAACAAGGCATCACGGCTTTGCCTTTTGCACCTAAGGATTTTGGACATGTTGCAATTACACATTCAAGCAGCTCTTGAGATCGTTTGGCCTGGAGGCAAGCAAACATAATTTCTCTATCAAGAGGTTTATTAATGAAATCCTCTTCAACAATCTCACGGAGACATTCTAGACTATCCTTAAGGTGAGCACAATAGTCATGAAACGCAGATTCATTATTCCTAAGATGAGGAGGAATATATTTAACCGTCACAGTGTATTTGCAGACTAAGGGTGACTTTGAAACAACATTCTTATTAAAAACAAGTGGCAGTTTCCCATTTTCCTGACTTCTCAGATTCTCAATTTCCTTTTGTAAAGACATTATTTTTTCGTTGTTTTGGTCACGAGTGACTTTCATTGAATCATATAACTCTTTAAAGTGTCGTTTAACTTTTTCATTTTCTTATAGAAAACTCTCGTTTTCCTTTTGTAAGGCATTAACCAAGTTTTGAAGATGAAAAGTTTGAGAGTACTGAGAATCTAAAGGAGGAGGCATTTGGGATCCAGTCACATTGTTCTTTTCACCCTTCAATTGAGATTTGGACTTTCAACTTTTTGATCGTGTTACAATGAGCTCGAATATGTTCATCACGTTTGCTAATTTCAAAAACTGCATCAAATTCAGGAGCATCCAAGGAAGTCTTGATATTTGAGGTTTTAACATTTTCTTTTAGATGTTGATATTTTAGTTGTAAATCAAAATGTTCAACTTCTAGTTTAGAAAGATGCTTTACCAAATTATCGTGATCATCCTGATCAATTTTCTCATTAAGTTTCGAATTAATCTTTTCAAGCTCAATGACACGATCATGTGAGACTTTCAGAGCAACAGATAATTCATGAAATTGAGAAGCATTAATGGAGCAATTCGTAGCAGTGTAAAACACATCTTGAGCAATACATTCAGAAATAAGATTCTCATTCAAGGTATGCAAGTTCTTCCTCTCAATCTCATTATATTTTAATGCTCGCTCATAGTCACTAACCTCAACTACCATTGCATCAAATTCCTTTTCCATTCCTTTAATATCTGAACTTATCCCCTTTTTAAGACTCTCAAAATGATCTTTTAGTAGTTTGAAGAAAGGCATGACCTCAGTTAGATAGCATTCTTTTGTTTGTTCAAAACCCCTTTCCCCTTCAGTTATCCCAGTGGGTGTGATCCTTTTCTTACAAGTTTTCTCAAAATCGACAAATAGTTGAAGATTAACATATTGGCTGATGCAGGAATTTTCCTAAGGGAAGGGTTTGTTTCAGCAAGATTTTCAGCTTTTAGCATATCTAAATCCTTTTTCCAGAAAACTTGTTCAGGTGTTAATAACGTTTGAGGCTTAAATTTGTTTAAGGAGATACAGTTTTCCTTCTTGTAATCATGGGGTTTGATCGTGATGTTATGGTTTTTGCATTCAGGATCTTCTAGCTTCTTATTCATTTTCACCCTAGATGCATCATATAATATTCTATCTTCCTCAGAGCACTCAGCGCAGCTAGGTTTTTGTCTAGGTTTAAGAATTTCATTGCCATCATAAATTACATTTTGAGCCGCCTTAACTAACTTACTGTACTCAGGGTTGGGTTTATCTATAATGGGAACAGTATGCTTATCGCTTAAAACTCTATGCTTAGTGACCATGTGAACAGTCTGAATGGTATTCCCTTGTACGTACAACTTATTTTCAAGCTTATTCTTCAAAGTTTTTAGATTAGAAAAATCATTCAAAAGTTTTGATTCCTTGGCATGTAATTCCTGCTTAAGCACTTTAACATTTTCTTGAAGTTCTTGTTTTTGCTTAGCAGTTTTTGAAAGCTTTTCTTGTAAGGAGTTTAACTCTTGTTTTAAAACTTCTTCTCTAAAATTAATTTTTCTAATAATTGTACGCATTTGGTTATCCAACTCCTTCTCACAGAGTTATTTAGCTCAAACTTAGCACGTTGTTCATAAATGGCAACTCGTTCTTTATAGGCATTAAGTTCAGAGATAACGGAATCATCAGGGGCACATGCAGTGTATTCATCACAGACATAATCATCATTGACTGCAGGAGATACATCACTTGATACAATCACTTTCACTTTGTTTCACATATTGATCATATGGGACAACATTGATATTACCCATATTTTCAATATCTGACTCAATAAATTCAGTTGATTGTATTTCATTATGTATCTTTTGCACATCAACTTCATCATATAATTTTAATACCTCTGAGATGATTTTGTCTTTGGATGGTCCAGCTTGTGGTGAAGAAGAGACCTTAGGAGAGACCATTGGAGAAATGCTAGCCATGAAAATTGTTTGTGCAGTAGGTCCATCATCAACATCAGAGTCGTATGCATCACAGTCAGCTACTTGAAAGGCATTCTGATGATTGTGACCTATCTCTTGAATAGGCTGCTCATCCACATCTGCATCATATGTCTTAGCATTCCCTTCAGCAAGAAACAGCAGCTCCTCTTCATCCAAGGTTGCTCCATTGTCCTGAGCTTGCACTAGCAACATCTTATCCCTGAAGTATTCAGCATTCTGAGGACGTTTTGGAGATGTGCAATTCCTTGCAATGTGTCCCTCACCACCACAGTTGTAACATTTGACTGGCTTTGCTTGTCCTTGATTTCCAGTCCTTCCTCGGTTCTGATTTCCTACATAGCCTCCACCTGCTCCACCCCTTCTCTGATCGTACTGCCTTTCTTGGACTGGCTGCACCATAACCTTCCCATCTCTAACAGTGGCTTGATTGTGTGGATTGGATGCTGTTCTGAGGTTGTTGTTGGTGTGTGGGAGAGTGTTCAAGTTTTGACTGATCATGAGAGCTAGTTGACTAATGAAGTTTCCAACAGATGCATCAGCATCAGCTTGTTTGAACATTGGATCGGGAATGAGTTTGTGAGTTCCATCACCCATGGGTATAACTTGTGAAGCTTTAGTGGTAACCCCAATGTTTGAGTAGAAGGCAGTTGAATCATTTGATGAGCTTGTCTCTCCTGGATTTGTTTTGAATTGTTCAAGAATCCTCTTTTCAAACATGGCATGTCTCTCATTCTGAAGAAGGAAGGCATACAGTTGCTCATAATTCGTATTCTTCAATCCTTTAGTGAGCTTCACCGAAGTGACAAACTTGTGCCATTCGGGATTCATGTTGTTTACAAACTTTGAGTTCAGCTGAATGTTAGGCATGGTCATTCTAATGTTCCTCATGTCATTAACAAGCTTGTGGAATCTCACGTAATACTCATAGACACTCTCATCTGGTTTCATCTTGAAGTGCTCAAATTCATCATAAAGTTGTGATTCTCTGTCTTCCATGGTTAATTCAGAACCAGAAAGAAGCATCTTGACATTATCCCATACGGCCTTTGCTTCAGTATTGTGATTGATAAGCTTGTAGATGTCTTTTGGAAGGCCTTGCAATATGATGTTAGAAGCCCTGATATCTGCATCGAATCTTTTCTTCTCCTTATCATTGAGCTCATCATACGTCTTTGGTCTGTCTATTCCATAGATCATCGTTCCATCTTCAGCTGTATCAATTATGTCCCTAGTGGTCTCAACTCGATACGGCCCTTCATCAATCGATTTGAGAATGTTGACCCCATTTTCCTTTCCAAGACAGTACAATCTGATTCTTTGAGCCCAAGAGTCGTAGTCAGTTCTGTCAAGCATAGGTGGATGAGTATCTGACCCTGCTGCTTGAACGTCCTCAGCAACGGAAGAAACAATAGTAGGAACGATGTTTGCCATGATTACAAGTTCTACGGGATTTTACAATTCTTTGATTAAACCGGGAAATTGATTATTTCACGGGATTTTACTAAACCAAAAGAACAACTGTAAGAATGTATCACGAAGAAGTAACAAGCCTAAAATTAGACAAGTAGTAAAACACACAACTCGCTAGTTTATCAACTCGCTAAACACCCAACTCGCTCAAGGAGACAACTCGCTTAAGGAATCAACTCGCTAAATAGCCAAGTCGCATTAGCATCAACTCGCAACGCTGTCAACACGCTTAATGAAGCAAGTCGCTAAATAGCCAACTAAACTTTGCACACAACTCACAACACAATCAACTCGCTTGAACACCAAGTCGCTTAAATTAACACGCTAGCTTTACAACTCGCTTAATAGCTAAGTCGCTTTAGATATCAAATTAAGTCGCAAAAAGAAACAACTCAAGCTTAGAACCCAAGTCGCATAAAAAAGAAAGTCAACTCGCTAAACAGCCAAGTCGCATGTACCAACTCGCATCCAATAACAAAGCAACTCGCTTTGAAGAATAAAGTATCCGAGACTTGATCCGTGCCAAACCGTCAAGTTTTCTCACGCAAGCTGACCACTTGTGAATGACCAACTGTAAGGAACTTAAAATAGTTCATACACGAATGCAATGAAGATCTGGGGAGTATAATGTTTCCCCGGGTCGTTATGTCCCAGCGAGCTATGCAATGAATCACCAAACGGATAGTGATCGAGAGATTTGAACGGGAAAGAGATTTGATAGGATTATAACTACAGAAAAAGCCAACAAATTACAGAGGCTTAAATGCAAATTAAAGAAAGTTAAAAAGATAAAAAATATTAAATAAACGCTATCACTATTTGCAAAATGATGTTTTTGATTTTATGTTTTTATAAAAACTGAATTAAAAAACTACGTAACGTACAACTGAAAATGTGAAACTTACACAATATTAATCCTAAAAATATGAAAATGATATTTTTACAAACCTAATGATAAAAGAAAATTTATAGAAAAAGAAAATTATTTTTATCACTAATTAATTAATTAATATTAATTAAAAACTAGTTTTAACTATTTAATAATTACCTAAAATAAAAGAAAATATGAAATGAAGCTAGAAAAATAAAATTATGACTTGGAAAAGTCTGAAATAACAAAAGAGAATTTTCAAAACTATTTTTGTATTTTTATGATTATTTTTGTATTTTTTATGAATTAAAAACTATTTAAAACTACTTAAATTACTTAAAAATACAAATTTAACTAAGAAAAATCTGGAAAAATATTTTTTTGGCTTTTTATATTTATCTTAACTTAATAAAAATGAAAAATTATTTTTTTGAACCTTTTCTTAATTAATTGGATTAAATGCTAATTAAAAAGTGCTAAAAAGTAATTTAAATGCAGAAAAATAGCAAACAAACTTGGAAAAATCTGAAAATTTCAGGAAAACTCTAAAATTATATTTGGAATCTAGGAAAAATGTAAAAACAGGAGGTTGTGTACAAGAATATGGGACTGCTGTTGCAAGTGCTTATAAAGAAGCACTTAAAATAAGCCAACCACCACAAATAAGCACTAAACTGATTCAGAAGTTCTAATACGCTAAAATTATCCAATTGCAACTAAAAACAACTAGCCTTAAACACTGGAATGCAAGTTACAAAGATTTGGCTAATATGGCTCAAGTGCTTAAAATCAGTTGAGGGTGCTAAGTTTGGACTTAAGCACAGGCTTCAAAATAAGCTGGAAATGAAAATCAAAAGTTGGAACTCAATCAAGACCTGGCTAAGAACACATAAACCAAAAACTAGACCTAGGTGAGCTCTATTGAGCTCTGTGCAAGGCTAGCAAATCACCTGTGCACACTCGAGTCAATCTGAGCTTGTGCACAGGGGATTTGAGACCCAATCCACAAACTCATTTGAAGCTTTTAAAAAATTTGCAAAATTATACAAAAATGGCTATAAGAAAATAGACCAAGGGAAGTTTTTAAAACAACAATTTTCACTGAATTTTATCTAGAAATGAATCCTAGAAAATTCTTCTCAGTTTGGCTAAAAACCACTTTTTCAGTTTTGACTTTTTAAAACAATTTGGACATTTTGACTTTTATGAACTTTGAGCTTGATTTGAGGACTGATTATGTTATATTATGATGAAATGACACTAATGCAAGTTATCTCTATGAATTTCAAGCACAAAACAAGAATTTGATTTCCAAAAAAACACAACAGAGAGAGAAGCTTGAGTTGAGACAGATTAAGTTGATGTTTGACTTTTGAGAGTTTACAGGCTTAATTTGTTGACAGATATGAGTATATATTAGCTAGACAAACCTAAAGCAACAAGTATCCACTACTGAACCAACATCTAATACAGTTTAAGTATTCAATCCAAACACACCTTTAATTACTGTTTTGCAATTTAAAATGAACTAACTGCTTAACTAGCCAACCTAACTGATTAAACTGAGTTTATATAACTTAAATACAGCCTAATAAACAGATTTGAACTTATTATAACTACTAAGACAGATTATGCATATGAAACTTTAAAATGACTTACAAATAGTCCATAGCCACTATGGCTTGAAACAATGAACCCATGAACCTCTAACCTATTTATATCAACCCACTGGATTCCAAATCAACCCAAAGCTAGCACTGCTTCAACCCTTATCCATTTTCTTTTCAATTTCTGCCCATTTTGAATTTCTTTGACCATGAACCAATTTGGCTTAAAACTAAAATGTAAGCTTATAAAAAGCTATGGAAGCTTGTATAAGCTTACTAGATGAAACAAGCTAATGGGAGCTTGTATACAAGACTTTGAAATGGAAATTTTCAACAGTGAACTAAACAACATGAATTGATAGTGCAACTTGAATTAACACTTGAAAATGATTTATATTGATCCAATAACTTATAAAGAGTACATTACAACAAAAGATTACAAATTTCTTAACTTAACTAAAAATTTTTATTAAAAACGACATTAATGAAAATTAAAAACTAGTAGACTCTCCCTTGCTTCTTCTCTTGCTTCCTTTTTATACCCAAACTCTTTCTCTCTCTATTCTGCAGTTCCGGCAATTTCCTGGCCATTGGATCACTTGAACTCATCTTGGCCGTTTGATTGAATTTGGCGCCAAAAGTGGTGCTTATAAGCCGGTTGGGGCAGGGGAGGGATGCATTTAATGCCTTTGGCATTAGGTGAGGAGGGGGAACAAAGTGTGGAGTAGGGGGGACAAAGAGGTGGTGTTGTGTTGGTGGCTGGTTGCTGACAGAGTGTCGGGGAGGGAGACAGGGAAAGGGGCGGGGTAATATTATTTTAAACGTGGGTATTGGGATGGGTTGGACGGGTTGGTTTTATTGGACGGGTTGGGAGTTGTTGGGTATTTATTTGGGCTTAAGCTTATTTTGGACTTAGGATAGGATATGGATCCAAGGTATAGTTTAGGGACCAAAAGAGTAAACTCTGATATTCCAGGGACCACATATGTAACTTCTGAAAATGTGGTACAAGGGTTGGTCTTGCCAATCTTTAATAGACCAAGGGCTAATTTTGACACTTTTGAAATTCCAAGGATTAAATATGACCATTTTAAAAATCCAGGGACCAAAACTGAAATCTCTCAAAACTTATGGAACTTTTCACCAAAGGACTAAATTTGACAACTTATGATTTAAAAAGGACCTTTGGTGATTTTTCTTATAAAATAAGTGCCTAGGGACTGATTTTGCCATTTTCTGAAAGTCGGGGGACTGAAACTGCCAATTATGCAAACTTTGCTCGTTTTTCATCTGATTTTGAACATTTTGCATCTGAAACATATAAAATGCAATTTTGAGATATTTTCAGTATTTTGATGCATTTCTGAGCGTTTTTAACCGTTTTGCAGTTCAGAATTAACCAAAAATGATGAGTATTTACACACTCATCAATCCCCCACACTAAACTATTGCTAGTCCCTAGCAATCTTTTGAGAAAAACTAATGGATTTCATCTCTTTACCAAAAGCCATTACTTCCGGAGTAGCCAAATGTTTTAGTTCAAGTAAGAACCATGGTACACCGATAACCATGTGAATTTGAGCAAACCACCACTTCCAAGTTTGATTTGTCTTTACCAGAAGCCGTTTGCTCTGGACTAGCCAACTCTTAGATAAATTATCAATATTATCTTTGGTGAGCTGATTACCAATTATGGTTTTTCCACTGCCTTTACCACAAGCCATAAACTTGCGGGCTAGCCAACTCTTCACTTTTTAGGATATGGTGAGCTAAATACCATACAATTTTGGGCAAATTGCAAGCCGTCAACGGATTTGAGATATCTTTACCAAGAGCCGTTTGCTCCTGGATTAGCCAATCCTTTTGTTTATTAGACAAGGCGGACTGATAACCAATTGAGTAAGTGCAAAACACTTACACCAAAAAAAATTTTGGCCAAAAACGGGGGAATTAGGCGGTATAATTACGTGATAAAATTCGTGAGAATTCCCCCCCACACTTAGAAATGAATATTGCCCTCAATATTCAAAGTACCGGCGGTTATGCCGAAACAAATAACGTAAAAGGGAAATACTACGGCCATTATTTAGAAAGAAGATTTTTTTTTTTTTTTTTTTTGATATATACACAACATGTGGGGCAACCCCCCCACACTAGGGTGGTAGAAAGATAGAAAGAAGTCAGAAATATGGGTGAAAACCCATATGGCATGCTACTGTTTTTGATTACCGAGTCGCTAGCTTGACTCGATCCCCGCATTCATTGGTTCATGGGGAAAGTTTGTAAGTCCGGGACAACCATGGATGGGATGTCCTCTCCAAAGTAATGCTTCACTCGATGACCATTCACTTTAAAATTAGGACCATCGGGTTGAGATAACTCAATGGTACCATAAGGATAAACCTTAGCGATAGTAAATGGACCAGACCAGCGGGATTTTAATTTTCCCGAGAAAATCTTCAATCTTGAGTTGAAAAGAAGGACTCGATCACCGACGTTGAAAACGCGGTTTTTGATTTTTGAGTCATGAATCTTCTTTGTCTTTTGTTTATAGATCAAAGAGTTCTCGTAGGCTTGATCATGGAGTTCATTTAATTCATTCATTTGAACTTTCCGATGATCACCAGCTGTCTGAATATCGAAATTAGCATGCTTCAAGGCCCAGTATGCCTTGTGCTCGAGCTCAACCGGCAGATGACATGCCTTCCCGTATACAAGCTTGTATGGAGTGCACCCGATGGGTGTTTTGTAAGCTGTACGGAAGGCCCAGAGTGCGTCATCTAGCTTATCCGACCAAGAGGCACGGTTTTCGCCAACCGTCCTCTCCAAGATTCTTTTAATCCCCCGGTTAGAAACTTCCACTTGCCCACTTGTTTGGGGTGGTACGCAGTAGATAGACGGTGAGTTACACCATACTTTTGCATGACTCTTTCAAACTGGTCATTGCAGAAATGCGTACCACGATCACTGATTATGGCTCGTGGAGTTCCAAACCTAGCAAATAAGGATTTTAAGAATTTCACAACAACTCGGGCATCATTGGTGGGTAAAGCCTTAGCTTCAACCCATTTTGACAAGTAGTCAACGACCACGAGTATGTATTTGTTACCACGGGAAGAAGGGAATGGCCCCATAAAGTCAATGCCCCAGATGTCAAAAATCTCACACACTTGAATGGCGTTTTGCGGCATTTCATTCCTTTGTGAGATATTCCCGTGACGTTGACAAGCGTCACAGGTTTTGACAAATTCATGGGCATCCTTATAGATCGTGGGCCAATAGAATCCGGAATCAAACACCTTCTTGGCGGTGTAATTGGGGCTATGATGTCCCCCAGTAGGTCCAGAATGGCAAGCCTTGAGAATGTCAATAGCTTCCTGACCATACACACATCGCCGGATGACTTGATCCGCACAAATTTTAAACAAGTAGGGGTCGTCCCAGAAATAATGTTTCACATCTTTAAAGAATTTATTTTTCTGTTGGGACGACATCCCTTTCACCACAAAGTTACCCGCATGGTAATTTGCAAAGTCAGCAAACCATGGGGTAGAAGAGTCTCCACGAAAAGAAACCACGTTGAGTGTTTCGAGAGGAAATGTTTCATTTATTTCCTTTTTCTCGAACACATCCTGGTGAGGGTTCTCTAATCGGGACAGATGATCAGCAGCCAAGTTCTCAGCTCCTTTTTTATCACGTATAATGATATCAAATTCTTGTAGGAGGAGAACCCAACGGAGCAATCTCGGCTTTGCATCTTGTTTTGCAAAGAGATATTTGAGAGCCGAGTGATCCGTATACACCACGCATTTGGTCAAGATAAGGTATGGCCGAAATTTTTCAAACGCATACACCACAGCTAGTAATTCTTTTTCTGTAGTGGTGTAATGGGTTTGAGCTTCAGTCATAGTTTTGCTTGCGTAGTGGATCGGCTGAAAATGCTTGGTTTTGCGTTGCCCCAAGACTGCACCGATAGCAAAATCACTTGCATCGCACATGAGCTCAAAGGGTAAATCCCAGTCTGGGGCAACTAGAATGGGTGCTTCCGTAAGCTTTTTCTTCAATGTTTCAAAAGCTTCGATGCACTCAGGAGAAAAGATAAAAGGAGCATCTTTTTCGAGAAGATGGGTCATAGGCCGGGCGAGTTTAGAGAAATCTTGAATGAATCTACGATAGAACCCGGCATGACCTAAAAAACTCCTAATACCTTTGACGGTAGTAGGATGAGGCAATTTAGCAATAACATCAACTTTTGCTCTATCTACCTCAATCCCGTTTTTTGAAATCTTATGGCCAAGGACTATGCCTTCTTTGACCATAAAGTGGCTCTTCTCCCAGTTTAGACATAGATTGGTGTCTTCACACCGTTTTAACATTTTGTCTAAATGGGAAAGACATGTATGAAACGAGTCCCCAATGACCGAGAAGTCATCCATAAACACCTCCATAGTTTCCCCGATCATGTCGTGGAAAATTGCCATCATACATCGTTGGAACGTGCCAGGAGCATTGCATAAGCCAAAAGGCATACGTCTATAGGCAAACGTCCCGTATGGGCAGGTGAATGTGGTCTTTTCTTGATCCAGCGGATCAATGGGGATCTGAAAGTATCCCGAGAAACCATCAAGGAAACAATAGTACTCGTTCCCTGCTAATCTCTCAAGCATCTGGTCCATGAAGGGTAGAGGAAAATGGTCTTTACGGGTGGCTTCGTTTAACTTTCGATAGTCAATACACACACGCCATCCCGTAACCAATCGAGTCGGAATTAACTCGTTTTCTTCATTCGTGACAACAGTAATGCCACCCTTTTTTGGAACGCAATGAATTGGGCTAACCCAAGGACTATCAGAGATCGGGTAAATCAAACCGGCATCAAGAAGTTTGAGAACCTCTTGTTTGATAACCTCGTGAATCTTAGGATTCACCCTTCTCTGATGTTGGACTGCTGGTTTGAAGTCATCCTCCATTAAGATTTTGTGGGTACAAAACTCAGGGTTGATACCCTTAATGTCGGAGAGTTTCCAAGCAATTGCTTGCTTGTGTGACTTCAAGACCTTTATGAGAGCAGTTTTCTCCTCCTCAGTCAAGTCTTTAGCAATTATGACGGGTAATTTATCATTACCCTCCAAGAATGCATACTCGAGATGAGGAGGTAGGTCCTTAAGTTCAACCTCGGGAAATTCTTCAGTAGAAGTTTGTACTGATTTGATTTCCTCAATTGTGATTTCTTTCGGAGGGAGCGAAGGTAATGGATCTTCATTTAGCAATTGCTCAAGATAAAGAATATCCCCCTCCGAATCATACACACCATCAATTCCAGGCGGAATTGATTCATCAGTGGCAAGAAATTCATCGATCTCTTCCAGAAGGAAGTCACCTCCCTCGAATGGAGTGAGGGAGGGGGAAGAGTCGGCAATGATAGGTTGAGAAGATGTGGTGGAATCTCCACTCACAGAATTATGAAGATAACCAAGAAACTCTTGAGAGTACTCCTCTGAAGCAATATCAATTAAATCGACACGATTAACTGATTCAGTATCATAATTTGAGGAGTACCTCGAAGTCTGATCGAGGTTAAAGGTAACAGCTTCATTACCCACACATAAAGTGATTTCTTGCTCAAATACATCAATAAGAGCACGGCCCGTTCTCAGGAATCCTCTTCCAACAATGAGGGGAACTCGAGGATCGGCATCGAAATCAACAACCACAAAGTCAGCTGGAAAATGGAACTTTCCTACTTTCACAAATACATCCTCGGCGATGCCAAGAGGACGCGATATAGAACGATCTGCAAGCTCAAGAGTCATGCAGGTAGGAATAAGTTCCGGAAGAGAAAGTTTCTTCCACACTGAATACGGCATCAGATTGATGCTTGCACCAAGATCGGCAAGGGCAAAGCATTCAATCATCCCAGGAAAAACACAAGGAAGAAGAAATTTTCCGGGATCTCCCAGCTTCTCGGGAAGCTTCTTTAACAAGACTGCTGAGCAGTTCTCGTTCAAAGGAGTCTTAGCCATTTCAAACAGCTTTTCCTTGTTGCTCAACATGTGTTTCAGAGTAGATGCAAACTTGGGCATCAACATGATGGCATCCGCGAAGCTTATGTCAAAATGAAGTTCTTGGAAAATTTGAAAGAATTTTTCCATTTGATGACTGGCTTTCTCGCGGAGCTTTTGCTCATGTAAACGTGAGGGGTAAGGAATAGAAGTGTTGGATTTAGGGTTACCAACGGAGGTTCAAAACAACTCCAGGTTTGGTTTGGGGTTTGGGGACAACCTGAGGATGGACATTACCGGCACTTCCGTTATTAGTAGGAAGTTCCTTGTCCTTTGTCGCCTCAGGTTCACTTTCCACTACCTTCGGGGGAGAAGAAGAAGAGGTAGTAGGAATAGCGGGTCCAGCATATGAAGTACCACTTCTGGTTGTGATCGCCTTTGCATCGCCCCTCGGATTAGCGATCGTGTTGCTAGGTAAAGTACCTGAGCCCGAGGGTCGATCATTTAAAGACTTCTTAATGTCAGCAATCTGGCTAACCAACAACCTATTCATTTCCTCTTGGGATTTCATGAATTGTTTCAACAACTCATCAGACGATGGTCCAGTTGGAACAATGGCTTGATTTTGCACAGGAAAATTCTGGCCTCTATTGTTTGGATTAGGGCCTTGATTTTGAAAATTCCCTTGATTATTGCCATGAAAGTACCCTTGGTTGAAATTTCCCTGACCTGGGTTTCTATTGAAATTTCCTTGGTGTTGGAAATTTTGATTCTGATTTTGAAAACCGTTGTTTGGACTGAAATTAACTTGGTTTTGAAAACCTTGGTTTGGTCTATTCTGATTTTGATTACGGTTTTGATTGAAACCGGGAGGTCCAGGGTAGTGGTTAGGACGGTGGTTCGGGTCTATAGGAGCACGATATTGGTTGCCTCCTTGATTAGAAAATCCGCCCACAGCATTGGCTTCAAAAGGGTTACCGTCGGTGGCCATACAATTGTAGTAAGCATGGGGGCCACCACAAGTAACACAGACTTCAACTTTCTTAACTTCAGCAGGAGGTGAAGTTTGTGGAAAAGAGACTTTCTTTTGGTTGGAGAGAACCAAAGCTTGGATAGCTTCCGTGAGTTTGTCAATCTTAGCATCGGTGCTAGATTGACTCACGGGCGATGAAGAAGAAGGACCAACACTGACTTGGGAAACAACCGGCTTGCTTCGTGCAGTGCGGACTTTAGACTTGTTTTCAATGATCACTAAAGCTTCTTTGACAGTTTTGCTCAAGAAATTTCCTCCAGCGGAGGAATTGAGAGAATCTTGATCAGATTGACTCACTCCATTATAGAAAGTATCGAGTTGCATCAACTCGGAGAAACCGTGGTGAGGACATTTGCGAAGCAATTCCTTAAAACGATCCCACGATTCACTGAAGGATTCATCAAACTTTTGAGTGAACTTGATGATTTCATTTTTAAGACTCGTGGTTTTGGAAGGTGGATAGAATTCATTCACAAATTTCTTCACCAGATCTTCCCATGTCTCAATTGACTGAGGGGTTGTTTTTCAAGCCAAATCCGGGCTTGCCCTCAAGAGAAAAATGGGAACGAAGAAGCTTAACAGCATCAGTAGGGACATTCTTGTATTTGATGGTAGATGCAATCTTGTTAAACCATCGAATATGAGCATGAGGATCATCCCGCTCAAAACCGTAGAATTGATTTGAGGTTACAAGATTCAGTAACCCGGTTTTGAGTTCAAAATTTTCAGCCACGATGGCTGGTACAACAATAGCATCTCCATACCCGTCGATGGGTGCCTGGAGAAGCTCACACATAGGGCGTTCTCCCGCCATGGTAACGGAAGTAGTGTGAGCAGTCCGGATCTCAGATCCGACTGAAGGAGCAGAAAGTCTACGGACACGCCTTCTTGGAATCTTGACAAGCTCACGAAATGGGCTCACAGATCTAGAAGAGCGAGTGCGCATACACTAGAGTTAACTCTAAGGATACTCAGAGTTAAGGAGAGGAATGGAATTATGAAGACGTTTTATAAAAATGGGGTGAGAAGAATCTTTATGGGTTTTCTGGTTCTGACAAGTAGATATACCAACAAAATCAATTAAAACAAAATCGAGGCAAAACAACAGTGAACTTAACCAATAATCACAAGATGAATGGCTTCTTTGAAAAAGGTACACCAATCACAAGGACACAAAGGCAAGTTTTAAATCTTTAGTTCGGGAACTTATTATGGTCGCACCCCCAGTTAGGTAGTGCACTGCCTTGGTTTGCGGTGGTAAGATTTTATGTTATTATTATTAAGAAAACGACAAATCTTTTTGTATTTTTATTTTTGATACATATATAGAAACAAAAAGGAAAATATTTTTGTGTTTTATACGTTTTTGGATGTTTTTGGGTTTTTGGATTTTTTATAAGAAAATATGGATATATATATAGATAGATATGGATGATATAAACAAAGAGTGAGTATTCAAACTACTAATCTGCTAAACGGAAGATAATCAGCACAGCTCCCCGGCAGCGGCGCCAAAAATTTGATCCGTGCCAAACCGTCAAGTTTTCTCACGCAAGCTGACCACTTGTGAATGGCCAACTGTAAGGAACTTAAAACAGTTCAGACACGAATGCAATGAAGATCTGGGGAGTATAATGTTTCCCCGGGTCGTTATGTCCCAGCGAGCTATGCAATGAATCACCAAACGGATAGTGATCGAGAGATTTGAACGGGAAAGAGATTTGATAGGATTATAACTACAGAAAAAGCCAACAAATTACAGAGGCTTAAATGCAAATTAAAGAAAATTAAAAAGATAAAAAAAATATTAAATAAACGCTATCACTATTTGCAAAATGATGTTTTTGATTTTATGTTTTTATAAAAACTGAATTAAAAAACTACGTAACGTACAAACGAAAAAGTGAAACTTACACAATATTAATCCTAAAAATATGAAAATGATATTTTTACAAACCTAATGATAAAAGAAAATTTATAGAAAAAGAAAATTATTTTTATCACTAATTAATTAATTAATATTAATTAAAAACTAGTTTTAACTATTTAATAATTACCTAAAATAAAAGAAAATATGAAATGAAGCTAGAAAAATAAAATTATGACTTGGAAAAGTCTAAAATAACAAAAGAGAATTTTCAAAACTATTTTTGTATTTTTCTGATAATTTTTGTATTTTTTATGAATTAAAAACTATTTAAAACTACTTAAATTACTTAAAAATATAAATTTAACTAAGAAAAATCTAGAAAAATATTTTTTTGGCTTTTTATATTTATCTTAACTTAATAAAAATGAAAAATTATTTTTTGAACCTTTTCTTAATTAATTGGATTAAATGCTAATTAAAAAGTGCTAAAAAGTAATTTAAATGCAGAAAAATAGCAAACAAACTTGGAAAAATCTGAAAATTTCAGGAAAACTCTAAAATTATATTTGGAATCTAGGAAAAATGGAAAAACAGGAGGTTGTGTACAAGAATATGGGACTGCTGTTGCAAGTGCTTATAAAGAAGCACTTAAAATAAGCCAACCACCACAAATAAGCACTAAACTGATTCAGAAGTTCTAATATGCTAAAATTACCCAATTGCAACTAAAAACAACTAGCCTTAAACACTGGAATGCAAGTTACAAAGATTTGGCTAATATGGCTCAAGTGCTTAAAATCAGTTGAGGGTGCTAAGTTTGGACTTAAGCACAGGCTTCAAAATAAGCTGGAAATGAAAATCAAAAGTTGGAACTCAATCAAGACCTGGCTAAGAACATATAAACCAAATACTAGACCTAGGTGAGCTCTATTGAGCTCTGTGCAAGGCTAGCAAATCACCTGTGCACACTCAGTCAATCTGAGCTTGTGCACTGGGGATTAGACCCAATCCACAAACTCATTTGAAGCTTTTAAAAAATTTGCAAAATTATACAAAAATGGCTATAAGAAAATAGACCAAGGGAAGTTTTTAAAACAACAATTTTCACTGAATTTTATCTAGAAATGAATCCTAGAAAATTCTTCTCAGGTTTGGCTAAAACCACTTTTCAGTTTTGACTTTTTAAAACAATTTGGACATTTTGACTTTTATGAACTTTGAGCTTGATTTGAGGACTGATTATGTTATATTATGATGAAATGACACTAATGCAAGTTATCTCTATGAATTTCAAGCACAAAACAAGAATTTGATTTCCAAAAAAACACAACAGAGAAGCAGTTGAGACAGATTAAGTTGATGTTTGACTTTTGAGAGTGTGCAGGCTCAATTTGTTGACAGATATGAGTATATATTAGCTAGACAAACCTAAAGCAACAAGTATCCACTACTGAACCAACATCTAATACAGTTTAAGTATTCAATCCAAACACACCTTTAATTACTGTTTTGCAATTTAAAATGAACTAACTGCTTAACTAGCCAACCTAACTGAGAAACTGAGTTTATATAACTTAAATACAGCCTAATAAACAGATTTGAACTTATTATAACTACTAAGACAGATTATGCATATGAAACTTTAAAATGACTTACAAATAGTCCATAGCCACTATGGCTTGAAACAATGAACCCATGAACCTCTAACCTATTTATATCAACCCACTGGATTCCAAATCAACCCAAAGCTAGCACTGCTTCAACCCTTATCCATTTTCTTTTCAATTTCTGCCCATTTTGAATTTCTTTGACCATGAACCAATTTGGCTTAAAACTAAAATGTAAGCTTATAAAAAGCTATGGAAAGCTTGTATAAGCTTACTAGAACTGAGAAACAAGCTAATGGGAGCTTGTATACAAGACTTTGAAATGGAAATTTTCAACAGTGAACTAAACAACATGAATTGATAGTGCAACTTGAATTAACACTTGAAAATGATTTATATTGATCCAATAACTTATAAAGAGTACATTACAACAAAAGATTACAGATTTCTTAACTTAACTAAAACTTTTTATTAAAAACGACATTAATGAAAATTAAAAACTAGTAGACTCTCCCTTGCTTCTTCTCTTGCTTCCTTTTTATACCCAAACTCTTTCTCTCTCTATTCTGAGCAGTTCCCAGCAATTTCCCTGGCCATTGGATCACTTGAACTCATCTTGGCCGTTTGATTGATTTTGGCGCCAAAAGTGCTTATAAGCCAGTTGGGACAGGGGAGGGGATGCATTTAATGCCTTTGGCTGTTAGGTGAGGAGGGGGGAACAAAGTGTGGAGTAGGGGGACAAAGAGGTGGTGTTGTGTTGGTGGTTGGTTGCAGACAGGAGTGTCGGGGAAGACAGGGAAAGGGGGCAGGGTAATATTATTTTAAACGTGGGTATTGGGATGGGTTGGTTTATTGGACCGGGTTGGGAGTTGTTGGGTATTTATTTGGGCTTAAGCTTATTTTGGACTTAGGATAGGATATGGATCCAAGGTATAGTTTAGGGACCAAAAGAGTAAACTCTGAAATTCCAGGGACCACATATGTAACTTCTGAAAATGTGGTCCAAGGGTTGGTCTTGCCAATCTTTAATAGACCAAGGGCTAATTTTGACACTTTTGAAATTCCAAGGATTAAATATGACCATTTTAAAAATCCAGGGACCAAAACTGAAATTTCTCAAAACTTTTGGAACTTTTCACCAAAGGACTAAATTTGACAACTTATGATTTAAAAAGGACCTTTGGTGATTTTTCTTATAAAATAAGTGCCTAGGGGTGATTTTGCCATTTTCTGAAAGTCGGGGGTTGAACGCCAATTATGCAAACTTTGCTCAGTTTTCATCTGATTTTGAACATTTTGCATCTGAAACATATAAAATGCAATTTTGAGATATTTTCAGTATTTTGATGCATTTCTGAGCGTTTTTAACCGTTTTGCAGTTCAGAATTAACCAAAAATGATGAGTATTTACACACTCATCAAGACTCAACTCGCTTCGTACAAACTTCTAAAATAACCACTTTGTCAATCAAAAACACCCAAACCACAATGATTTAAGCCTTCCAATTCAAAACATAAACACATATGATGATCCTAAACACAAAAGTACAAGCAAAATTCAAACTTTAACACTAGAATTTGTCTAAATGACTCAAACTCTCCTAAACCTTTAATACCCCAAAAACCTTATGAAATCCACCAAAACAAGAAGCATGAAAGATGAGTGATCAAACCATGGCTCTTGATACCAATTGTTAGATATAAGATTTCACAAACACATTAAACCATAACCATATGGGGCGTTAACTAGAGTTTAGAGAGAGAAAGTTCTAGTGAGAGAAAGGAAGAGAGTTGGGAACTATGTGAAACAAAGAAAAATGGTATTGAAGCTCCAACCCTCTACCTTGGGAGGTAGAGGGTATTTATAGTTTCTTACAAACAAACGCCACCTACGGGCTGTGGATCAGGCATACAGTGGGTAAAGACCCGTCCGTCCTCCACACTTAACATAAAATAACTACGACTACGAGATTTCTAACGATTACATATGCTTGAGGTGACCGACTCTATAATACCTGGAATTTCTAATTCCTAACAAAAAGGGAGTGTCTCCGTGCTAATTTTGATTGAAGTGCGGTGCGCCCACAAAACATGCGATAATTCATCCACCCACCTCCCTTTGTGCTTGTCCAAGCGTGCCTTAATTCCTTCACCCAGACTTCGATTTGCACGCTCGACTAAGCCATTGTTTTGTGGGTGTTTAACCGACGCGAAGTGCTGTGTAATATTAAGCTTTTCGCACCATTCCTTGAAAGGGTTGTCACTGAATTGTTTTTCGTTGTCTGAGATGATTTACCCAGGTAACCCGAAACGGCACACAATATTTTCCCAAACAAACCGTTTTACCTGATTTCCTGTGATTGTCACGACCGCCTTTGCTTCAATCCACTTGGTGAAATAGTCGATAGCTACTATGAGGAATTTCAATCCTCCTGCTGCAACAGGGAAGGGACCTGCAATGTCGATGCCCCATTTATAGAATGGCCATGGCGACGTAATAGGTGTTAGTTCCTGTTGTGGTTGGCATGGAACGTGTCTATGAACTTGGCAGTCGCCACACTTTCTTATTAAGTCCCGCGCATCACGGTGCATTGTAGGCCAGTAGTATCCTGACCGTAAAGCGCGCGCCACCACAGACCGTGGTCCTGAGTGCATACTACATGAACCGGCATGGATCTCTCGGAGTACGTAATTTGCTTGCAGTGGTTCGACACATCGAAGCCATGGTTGTAGAAAGGAGCGTCGATATAGTATACCGTCCCGGAGTTCAAACCTCTGTGTTGTGCGCCGTACCCTTCGGGCGTCCTTCTGTTCTTGGGGCAATACACCCTTTCTTATGAACTTGACTATTGGGGTTATCCATGTAGGACCTTGCTCCTCTACCACCGTGGATATTTCCATCTCTGAGATGGACTTGCTCTTCAGCGTTTCCACCAACACTTGTTTTGACAGGTGCGCAAAGCTTGTGGAAGCAATCTTGCTTAGTGCGTCCGCCTTTCTATTTTCCCCTCTAGGAACTTGCTTGATGGTAAACATGTCGAAACTCTGAATTAGTGATTTGGTCTTGTCGAGGTATTGGATCATGTTTTCCTCCTTAGCCACATACTCGCCCAACACGTGGTTGGCCACTAGCCGGGAGTCCACATTTGCTTCCAGGTTACGTATGCCCATTCGAGCTGCAATGCGTAATCCAGCGATCAGGGCTTCATATTCCGCCTCGTTGTTTGTGGCTGTGAATTCAAAACGCAGTGCGTAAGTGAATTCCATTCCTTCTGGACTTGTGATGATAAGGCCTGCGCCTGACCCGTCTACGCATGAAGATCCATCCGTGAACAAGATCCATGGTTCTTGTAGTTCCACCTTGCTTTGTGAAGGTGCGTCGTCAGTGTCCGGTTTTTCGATGATGAAGTCCGCTAGTATTTGCCCCTTAACCGCAGTACGTGGTCTGTAGGAAATGTTGTGCTCACCTAGCAACACACTCCACTTCTGTAGACGTCCGATGCGTCTGGTTTGGAGATGATTTGCTTGATAGGTTGGTCTGTAATCAGCGCTATTGGGTGCGCCTGGAAGTACCTGTGTAGCCGTTTGGCGGTGAATACTAGTGCTAGGACCAAATTTTTCATTGCGCTGTAGTTAATCTCCGTTTTCTTGAGTGCTTTGCTTACAAAGTACACCGGTGTTTGCACTGAATTCCTGTCTATTAGCAGCACCGCGCTGACTGCCCCCTGGGTCGCAGACAAATACATGATTAATTCCTCCCTTGGGCGAGGCGCAACTAGCGTGGGGAGTGCTGCTAAGTGTTGTTTAAGCTGTGTGAAAGCTTCTTCTGCTTCCGTAGTCCAGCGAAAGTCTCCCTTTTTTGTGAACTTCTTGAGTGTTTTGAAGAGAGGGAGTGACTTGTCTGCTGATTTGGACAAGAACCTATTTAAACCGGCCAGTTTTCCGTTTAGTGATTGAACTTCTTTCAGCGTGCGTGGTGAAGGAAGTTGGATAACAGCCTTCGTTTTTTTTGGAAACGGTTTGATGCCATCGGGCTCTATCAGATATCCGAGGAACATGCCTTCTGTAGCGCCAAAAGTGCATTTCTTAGGATTTAGCTTCATGTTGATCTTTTTTAGTGTCTTAAATGTTTCCTCAATGTCGCGCACCAATTCATCTTCCGTATGGCTTTTTATTACAAGGTCGTCGACATAAACTTCTAGGTTACGGCCAACCTGTCCTTCAAATGCGTGATCTACCAACCGCTGGTAGGTGGCACCTGCGTTCTTTAAGCCAAAGCGCATCTTGGTATAACAATAAACGCCTTGGCTTTTATGGAAGGCCGTTTTTTCCTCATCTTCCTTAGCCATCTGGATTTGGTGGTATCCTTTGTATGCGTCTAGGAAGCACTTAAGTGGGTATCCACACAAAGATTCTACCTTCCAGTCTATCTCCGGTAGCGGGTAGCAGTCTTGTGGACATGCCTTGTTGAGATCTGTGAAGTCTACGCACATCCTCCAGCTACCATCGCTCTTCTTGACCATCACTGGGTTGGAAAGCCAGTCATGGTAGTAGACCTCTCGCATGATACCTGCGTCCACAAGTTTGTGTACTTCTGCCAGAATTGCTTGTGCCCTCTCTGGAGCCTGGCCGCGCTTTTTCTGTCGTACTGGGGAGTATCCTTGTCGGATTCTCAACTTGTGTTCTGTAATCGAGCATGGTACACCGGTCATGTGTCTTGGTTCCCATGTGAAGATATCCAGGTTCTTTTGCAAGAGTTAGCGATCCCCCGATCAATATTTCTTGCTCTGGGTATTCAGGATGAATTGCAACCCTCAGGTTTGGCATTTTAGTTGCACGCTGTTCTGGGATGTGTTCCGTCTCACATGTAATTGTGTTACATTCTCCAGGGGATACAGTGGTATTATAGAGAGTAACAATGCCTCCTTCTACCGGGAATTTGAGCATCCCATGTGCTGTAGACGGTACTGCACGTATGGCTGAAATCCCTGGTCTTCCAATTATGCCATTGTATGGCGAAGGGGATTTGCCAACACTGACTAGTAGGCGTATTTGCCCCAAGGGCCATATCTTTTCTCCTGTAAAACCAGTCAACGACGTCCTGACCGGGCTTAACTGACTTCGTATCTCAGGTCGCAGTCGTTTGAAACAGTGTTCATACATTATATCTGCGGATGCTCCTCCATCAACATACATGCGGTGGATATCGTGACCCCCTGCGTTAATTTCGATGGTGAGCGGTTCTACCACTGAGTTGTCCGCAGGCAAGGTGGGGAAAGAGATCTCGCTTCCACGGGAAAACTTTTGGCTGATCTTCTGCCTAGTCATTCGCTGCCATGATTGTATCATGTAGATAGTATCAGCCTTATCTTTGGGTACTTCTTTCTTATTTCCAGTCTTTTGCTTATCTTTCCCTTCCTTGATGTTTTTAACCAAATGGTCCAATCTGCCTTCTTTTACTAATTTATCAATTAGTTGGCGCAATTGGACACATTCGTTGGTGGTGTGGCCCTTCTGTCCATGATAGTCGCAATATCCGCTCCCTACGCGCCGATCTTATGGGGTGCGCATTGGCGGGGGCCTCGGGAAGTTGGCGCCTTCCGTTGCAAATATCTCCTTCGGAGTATTGGTTAGCGGGGTATATCTGTCATTATCTCGTCCGCGATAGTTCTTGTTGCGGTTGCTACTCTGGTCAATGGATTGTCTCCGAGGTTGTTCTTGTGATCTATAGTTTGAGTAGCCCTTCTTTCTGTCTGCCGCGACAGCTTCTCCTTGGATAAAGGATCTTGTGCGTTTCATAAGTTCATCAAAGGTTTGGGGAATCTTGTCATTCAGCCTTTTGATGAGTTCTGGGTTATTGATCCCGTTCATGAACCCTGAGATTTTTAGTACTTCAGGACATGCCTTAACATGTATGCACTCATCTTTGAAGCGCTCCACATAAGCGCTTGTAGATTCCCCCTGGCGTTGTTTTACCCTGGCAAGTTCGACAAGGTTTTTGGCGCACTTCTTCCTTTGAGTACGTGAAGTTCAGGCGAAATGCCTTTCGCAACTCTTCAAAGCCATCAATGCTTCTGCGTGGAAGCTTACTGAACCAGTTTCACATATTTCCCACTAATGTGGAATTGAACATGTGGCACCACACAGGTTGTGGCCAATTTTCGATGGTAGCAGCCGATTCGAAATTTTTTAGGTGATCGTCCGGATCACCTGTTCCATCGTAGGTTTTTACATTAGTGGGCATGCGCCTTCTTTTATTTTCTGAGAAATCGCTGATGCGCCGAGTGAACGCATCCACCTTTTGGCGGTGCCAGGGAAGAGACATATCTTCCTCTTCCTGGTCGCAATATCTTCTCCTAGACTTCCAGTGTCCAGTTTCGCTGTCCTCGTTGTCCGAGGAATCACCAGAGAACGAGCTTCCCCTTTGTAGGCGCTTGCGCTGACCGTCCGAGGAGTCCCCAGAGGATGAGTTTCCCCTCTTTTGGCGCTTGCGCCGACTGTCTTCAGAATCTGAATTTGAAGAGCTTCCACTCGGGGAGTGCCGTCGTCTTAGTCTGTCATGGACCTTGCGGCTACCAAGCCTAGCGTGGACATTGGTACGCCGTCCATCTTCTTCGTGCTCTTCCAGATGCTGCAGTTCAGCTGCTTCATCGTTCTCCACTCTTCTCCCAATCCTGGTAAACACCGGGGGCCGGTGGCTATCCTTCCCGCACCTAACCCTCAGATGACGCGATGGGGAAGTCTCAGACTCTGCGTCAAAGTTGAGTCGGGCTTTCAGGCTCTGGCTCGATCTCTTTTTTGCCTCCTCTTGCATGAGGGCAACCAAGGTTTCGTAGTTTTGAGATACGAAGTGACTTGGTGCTAGTTCAGGCGTGACTCCTTCTAGCGCGAGAGTGTCTGTTTCCACCTCTGGACTTCTGTTTCGGAGAGGCGCGCCTGGCGTTTTTGTGAGGTCCGTTTCTGGCACCGTTTGGAGGGGAGTGGTAAGAAGAGTGCTGGTGGTTGTTGTAGTGGCATGGGTTGTCCCCGTTCGTGGTTCTACTATCGGGAAGACCAGATCTGACCCTTTATTTTGGTCGCCCGGTTGTACCAGCGACCTAAGGAGGCTGATCCGCTTTCTTTGCTTCTTCCTTGTAGGTCGCTGTGCGATCGCTGGTTTAGGTTTCCTTGCTTAGTCATTCTAGTTCTTAGATCTTAGTGATTGGTCCCACGGATGGCGCCACTTGTTGATACAAAAGTTGAGCGTTCCTTTTTTGGACTCGGTTCCCGTATCAATTGGATCTTGATGCTTGAGACCTGCGCACTAAGTAAACAGAAAACACCGTTAGGCTTATCGTGGGATTGTCTCCCACGATTATCCTCCCGCGTGAGAGTAAGTAATCGGTTTAGGGTTAAATGGAGAGTTAGGGTTTGAGATCATACATTTAATGAGGGCCAAGATGCCCTTTATATACACACGAAATCCTTGTTGGTTTCGTGTTCCCCAAACTTCGGCGTACCCGCCTAAGTCGGTTATTAAACACTTATCTCCCAAGATAAGAGATATCCGATGTCATAAGCCATAAATAACTTTGAGTTTGGGCCTTCGTGAACCCAAACCGTTATCAGGTTAACCCAGTCGTACTGGGCTCGCTAGTAGCAGTCATTGGTCGGGTTCGTGACCCGAATGCGGACTATACGTCATCAGCGGGTCAGAAAATCCTAACCCAAACCTGACCCATTTAAATCATTGGGTCAGCTATGTCAACCCTAACCTGTTTAGACATAACCCGAACCTAACCCATTTAACCCGTATATACTTGGGTTGGCGGGTTAAATAGGTTACACGGTTGAATATGTTAAACGGGTTGAATCGGTTCAGTGAGTATCGAGTTGACCCATTTAACCCTTTTTATACACAAAAGTTGGCACATTACACGAGTTAAACAGGTTGTTGGGTTGACCTGTTTAACATATTTAACCCGTATAATAAAATATAAATAATTTTGAGTTTATGAAAAAAATCTTAAACGGGTTGGCGGGTCGACCCGTTTATTTTATTCTCAACCCGAACCTGACCTGTTTAATAAACAGGTTAGATAGCTCGACCCAAACCTGACCCAAAATCTATTTAGCACAACCCGAACCTGTTAATTTTCGTGTCGATTTCAAGTCGGTTTTCGTGTCGGGTCAGAAATTGCCACCCCTACCATTGATACACAAACATTTGATCGTTTGAGTATTTTGTTTGTCATAAATAAATGCATCTTATTAGATACCAGTAAAAGATAGCGCCATTTTTTGTCTAATAAATGCATCGATACAAAAAGATCCCAGCCATCTAAAATATAGTCAAGCGCACTTTGCTGTCTTTTCTTTTTCAAATAAATGCATCGATACACTCATCTTTATATGCATCTGTATTTATGTTTTAGAAGCGCGCATGAATATTTACTGGTTCGAACGCGCATGATCTGTATTTCTGTCGCGCATGAATATTTATTGTTTCGAAGGCGCATAAGCTTTTAAAGTGCGCATGAGGTTTGGTTTATGTGAAGCGCACTTGAGGTCTTGAGTGCGCTGGTTGGTTTGATGCACACTTAGCTAGTTAATATATGCGCGCCGCACACATCAACGGTGATAAAGTCGTGGATGAGACATGTGTATCTAACGGAACATCGCTCAAAAGTCTATTTAATAAAAATAGATACGCCGCGGTTCATTTTTGATAATTTATTAACATAATGGTTTATTTTAAAATCTCTTCAAAGAGTGTAACACCTGTCTAACGATATTATTTCAAGCTAGTTAATTATACAAGCACTATAATTTTGGGATCATCCATCCAAGCAAACCAAGATGGGTTCAATTTACTATCCACGAGTACGTGTAAAAAAAGACCTTGATCTTAGGGTGCATTTTCTCGCAGGTTTGGGTTAAAGTAAACCTTATTTTCAGTTCAAACTGCCATTCGGATAACCATATCAAAACATAGCTCTTTTAGTGTTAGTTGGTCATGCATCGTGAAGTCGTACGTCTTTGCATTTGTACTAATTAAATTTTATACATGTGTAAAGTTTTTTTTTGTTTTGTTTGTATAAATGACTTGACTTACAACAAATGACTCTGCATATGCAGTTGTGACTCTTGAAGAAACATTCGTTACATAGTCTTCCTTATTGCCATGCCTTTACGTAATTAATAAAAAGAGACCACATGTATAAAATTCAATTAGTACACATGCAAGATTCTATTTTTTTTAGAACGGCTTGAAATCCGACTCAAGAGTTAAACCATCCAAACGGGCAGACCTTGGGACCCGAACCACTAGGAGAGACTCGCGAAGGGAAACCCCTAGAACTCAAGGCTTCGCACTACGAGGAAGAACTGGATTTTTTGTCTCTTGCAAGACTTGAACTCTGGGTAAAACCTCCCCCAAGCTCCAGAAGTGGTCAATTGAGCTAAGTCAGTTGGTTGCTGTTAAACGATCGAATTCTTCTTTATCGATCATGCACTTACCCTTTTTTCTTTTTTTTTTCACTATAGTAAAATTCTTAATATAATTTACATTATTAATACAGTAAAAGGAAATTACATCAAAATTTTATTTTAGTGTTTCAACTGTCTTTTATGGTGAAGTACAATAATAATTTTAGTCATAAAACTTGTAGAACATTCCTAAGTCTGTCATTAAGAGTTAGGGTTTTGTTGTTCCACTTAAACATTGGTGAAGGTATTTTTAAAACGGGTGATATCATGTTATTTGCGGGTTGTTGGTGGCTACACAGAAAAGGTACCTAGTAGTATACGTGCAAGTACAGCTTAACAAGCATATTTATCATGTAGGGAAATATGAAAACAAAGTTACGAGATCGATTAGATATTTGAGAATCATTAGGATGACAAATTATACAAACTACCCGGGGAATTGAATGGAGACTCGATGCTTTTATTTTACACTTCATGGGGAGAAATACTATAGAAATTGCAAACCGATCGAAGGATAATTAACAATCTCCTGTGTGAGTATGATTGGAAAGGAAACGGTGGTTGGCAGGGGGTTTAAACGTGATAAAGTACTACGAGTCTAGCTAACGACTCCTCAATAAAGAAGCTCTTTGCGGGATGCAACCCGTATTTTTTATTACTCGTAATATATTTTGTTTTGTGTTTTACAGGTTTGGAGTGAAGTGTTTTGATTCACACTTGATGAAGGCTAAGTGTGGGAGAAGACGTGAGGATTTTAGCTTTACACATTGGTCTAGTGTACGACAACAAACCCAATCCCGCCAGGGTAGGGTATGGGAGAGGTAAAATATATACATATCTTACCCCTACCCCAGAATAAATCCGGGAGTAGAGAAACTGCTTCCAATGAGACCTCCGGCAAATGCAGGTGTGCGTGTAAGTGGGAACAGAAAAGAGAGCAGAAAGACAATAAGCAACATGAAAAAGCAAGCAAATGATTTTGGTCTAGTGTATTACATATATATCAGGTTTTGCATTTCTACTTTGCATATCATTTTAATCATGAATTAGTGTTTTGTTTTCTATTAAGAAAATATATTTCCTTCGCGTCGCGAATAATTGATCGCGACAAACTTAAAAGTTTATGTGACTTTTGTCGCGACGTGACCATGACTTTCGCATCGTGAACATGGGAATAAAAAGAATGTTTTGTTTTGAAAACTTTTGTGGGCGTGTTCAGTGTAAACGCTTCCGAGATTATAACTTAGCTTGTCCACTCGGGCCACCAGAGGGATGAAAGGTTATTACATACTCGCTAAATGCAATCGTGATCTCTACGAAAAGGAGTTAGGTTTTTATTTTTGTTTTTACATTTTTATACTATTGCATGCATTTTAGTTTAGTTTTTATTTTTGCTTTTGGTTTATGCTGTCGGGTATTCTTGTTTCACGTATCTTTTATATAATAAAGGAATTACATCATTTCAGAATAATTTTGTCAATGTATTCTTATTGAAAAAATAATCTGGCCAATAAAAGTCAAAATCGAGTGATGTAATTGGTTAATAAAAGTCAAAATTATATTGATTTTGATCAAACTTTAATAAATTTGGTGAAAAATTTTGGTTTATAAAAAAACACATAAAAATATAAGTGTCAAATTTGTGAAAATAATTTTTTTTTTTAAAATAAGATAATTAATAAAACTTTAGTGGTTGAATTTTTAAAAATTATGTTAAGTGTAATATTATAATTCTTCATGTTTTTTATAACGTTAGATTATAAACAAATACCCCCTTATACTTTTTTTTTGGGTAAAAGGGTTTAAACCCCGGTAAATATATTACGCCAAAAACTATGAAGTACAATTGACATGGGTGAATCCCATGCCCTCAGCCCGTTACATAGGCGATTTGACTCTACAAATGTAACTGAGTAAATCTACTGCTAAACGCAAAACAACCACAACTGCTAAACGCAGAAAAACCAATTACATTTAAATTACAATCTAAATGTAAAAACAAAGAAACCCAATTTCCCAACCTTAGCCGCACCATCTCCAACCATGAGCAGGAACAACCAAAACGACAAAGCGAGCCAGAAACCCTAACCGGATTCCATAGACACCCTAGCTGCACCAAACCACCACCATGGCTGAATGAAAATATGAAACCCTAATAGCACCATCAAACCCTAGCCGCCATAAAGATCAGCTAAACCCTAGCAGAACCGGAATCCATGCTTCACCATCCATGACCACCCAGGAGGCAAAGGAGCTAGAAAAACCCAACCCTTAACCGCAAAAACCCAACACCTCATAAAGGGAGATTGCATAACCTAAACTAAGTCTAGATGAAAGCAATACAAACGCACCCTTTAGATTGTCATGGATCGACTAGAATTAAAACCCTATGCCGATCCCCCATCAAAACCCTAGTCGGTTTTGAACCACCATGAGACTAGCCTTTTCCAATCACAAAAAAACCTAATCGGGTTTGAATGAAACATATAATTGGACTCTCTCTATTCAAAATTCTAACCGAATAATGAAGATAATTGGATCTTGATAATAAATTAGAAGAATTTTAACCCTAGATGATGAAGATCGAACTAGAGATCAAGAGGCAAAAATCGCCCCATAGGGACTAGAGAGAGAACGGCTGATTCTTCATAATAAGTATTATTTACTTTTTACCCCGTTATACTTTATACCCTTTATACTTTATATCTTAAAAAATACAATGTATATGTTATTTTAAAGGGCTAATAACCTATTAAAGCACTATACTTGTCAAAAATCTCAGTTCTGCGTAGCGAACTAAAAAAATAACTCATTTAGACATTAAATTTGACATTTTTGTCTTTCTTTAAGTATTATGACCATTTTACCCTTCCAAATTACATAAATGGTCCCTGTAGGTTTGCGAAAATTGCATCCATTGTCCCTAGGCTAAATTACATAAATAGTCCATGTCGTTTAGAAAAAAATGTGTCCATCGTCCTTTTTTTTCGAATTTTTTGTTCCAAATTTTTTTTTTCGAATTTTTTTCTGAATTTTTTTCGAAATTTTTGTTCCAAAACGTTTTTTTCTGAATTTTTTTTTCGAAATACTTTTTTTTATTTCAATTTTTTTTTAAATGTGTTTTTTTAGAATTTTTTTTTTGACAAGTGAAAAATTTTGAATTTTTTTTTTGTAATATTTTTTATCAAAATTTTTGATAAAAAAATTCACGTATAAAAAAAATTTCTGAAACTTTTTTTCGAAATTCTTTTTTTTTTGAAAATTTTTTTTGAAATGTTTTTTTAGAAATTTTTTTGGTGACGCGCGATTTTTTTTTTAAGATTAAAACGTAGAGGGACCATTTATGTAATTTACCTTTGGGACAATTGATGCAATTTTTAAAAATTCAAAGGTAAAATGGTCATCACAATTTTTTTTTATCTTTATTACTCACAAGAAGACAAAAATGTCAACATTAATGTCTAAAAGAGGTTTTTTTAGTTCGCTTCGCAGAAGTGCCATTTTTGACAATTATAGTGCTTTAATAGGTTATTAGCCCTATTTTAAAATAACAACATATAAATTTGCATAAGATTATAAGTATCAATTTTTTTACTATATACGTTCAATAAGAACTCATTTATTTCATTTTTAAAAGTTTAACATATGTGGACACGAGTTTACATTTTAAATACGGATAAATTACTGAAAACGGGAATATAATTATCAAATTGTAAGCACGGGTTACTTTAATATAAAAATAAATATACGCGATTGTACTTATAACAATGACTCATGTAATTCTTATTTATTTATATAAGGATATCTAGTAAAACATTTTTTAAAAACTTTAAAGAGTATACTTTAACTTTATCAACGCTCATTATGTGCTATTAAACTTGCATCATGTGTACAACATAATATCAGTAGTGAAATTTAAATAACAATATCAACATCTTTGTCAGCTAAATAAAATTAAATCTTGAGTTACCTAACAGAAATATCACAATTTTCATGGGCAAATTCTTATATGTGTATATACTGAACTAAAATGTTAAAATAAATTTGATTTATGTGTAAACTTCGTACGTGCACGATACTTATAACTATATAATTATATGCAATTACCTTTAAAGACACAACATTCAATATTAATACATAATATTTTTTTTGTCAAAATCATGTATGTGCACGGGTATTATAACTAGTAGTTACTTTATAAGACGAGTATGAAACCTTATAAGGCCAAGTGACTATATTCAACCGACGGTCATTCATTTACGAGAAGTTTAGTTTTCATTTTTTCTCCCTTATGTTTAGTTTTGATTTGTTCAATTCGCAAATATCACGGCACCCCCCCCCCCTACGCACATACTAAGGGTCCGTTTGGTATGTGGTGTTGACACTGTGGGATAAGGATTGTATTAAAAAAATATGTTTGTTATGGGGTAATAGGTTTTGATGTTGTCAGAATAGCCAGAAAATTGGGGATAAACAAATCCCACCTCACTCATTCGGATTTGAGCTGGTTTCTAAAAAGCGTGGGACCACAATGATTTTCTACCACTAATTTTCAAATTCTTGTATTGTAACTAGGTATATAATATTTTAAAATAACATAACTATTTATAATATTCAATAAGTTTTTTTTAAATTCGTATATAATATAAATTTATATTATATTTTATCTCTCTTACTTTTTTTCAAACCCCACACCAAATCCAAATCCTAATTCAAATCCAAATCCAAATCCTAATTCAAATCCAAATCCTAATCCTAAACCCACATTCAAACAAACGGGCCCTATTATATAAGGGCCAAAAAAACGAAAACCTATAACTCTACGTACAAACATGAATACAACATTATTTGCACCGGAGAATGACAAACCTAGCTACCATACATGAACCTAAAAGCTACGTACTACTACAACTCTACCAACATGACAAACAGGAAATAAACTGAACCAGCCACAAACTACTTCACCATCACTTAATCCAGCCATAAACAATCTCCAGCTTCAACACTAGGCCTGTCGTAGTGAAGTCGCATTTGTCGATGGCTAGAATCATCCAATTGCCTGTCAGCTGTCACCATTCACTGTTTTGATATAATTCAAGGTTCCTTCGGGATTCTGCATGAACAACAACATAATTAACTCCAATGAAAAACTCCAACAACGTAAAAAGAAAAAATGTAAAACTATTTGTCTACCACATAATCTGCCTTCCGCACGATGCTATCACAACTCAGTGTCTCAACATACTCATGACTGGTTGGAGCACATATATATGTTCATTATTTTTTGTTCATTATCCTGAAAGGCATCAAAATTAACTCTACCATGTTGATGATATCCATCACAGTGCATATTTGGTTATATGCATTAATTAATATTGTGAAATTTTATTAAAAGGATATGAATAGTTAATTCATATTAATTAGTAAGTAGCGAACTTACAGTAAATCGAACAACCATAATCGTAGAGTCTTTCAACCTAACTTGCACCCAGGAAAGATTTCTTGACCCTTAACACCGGATCTTGTAATATAGAATCTAACAAGAAGATAATTAGAAATCTAATCACACGTTACAATAGTGTAGTAATAATGCAAATTGACTAAGCTTACCAAGATATCGAAAGGAAGTCCTATACGAGGATCAAGAGTTTCTGGCTTTAAGTTGGTGATATTGGTGTAGATGACACTCATGTGGTATCTATTACAGGTGAAGAAGGCGATGCTGGGGAACAAGGGGAAATAAAGGCGCTGACCAAGGTAATGTAACCCCGGATGTTCCAGCCAGGCCTGGTGGTGCGGCCGGGCAAGAGATCGTGGACGAACACAACCTCAAGTGGTGGCACGTTCATGATTTCTTGCCATGCCGCACCACCAGGCCGAAACATTCGGGGTACATTACCTTGGCTAGCTAGCACCTTGATTTCCCCTTGTTCTGCAACATCACCTTATTCATCTGTAACTCTGTAAGACCATTAAACATGTTACTAATGTCCCATTGAGACCCTCTACAAAATGGTCTACATGTAAGAGTTTCAGGTTCCAGTCAAAAGCAAACATCGTTATTTAAGCTTAGTTGTGAAAAGAAGGAAGGAAGTGTTGTGAAAAGAATGGGTATAGATCGAATGATATTTATAGAGGGAATATTCAAGCTAGGTGACTGAGGGTATAGAAGTCAAATCACATGCTGTCAAAGCTTTGAGGGGAATTGAATAACATACCAAATTAAACATTCAAATAAAACGAAAGTTACGAGAGCAAATGTTTCTATTATTATTCTCCATATGTTACTAGCTGGCAGGGTCACGATGACAAAGAAGTCTTATATGTTGTTACAAGAGCCCCATCACACATATGGCAATGTGTATAATCACACATATAATTATCTAGGGTACGTGTGCACATGATTAACTTGAAGCTCGTACTCGTCAAGTAGTACCTTTACGAATATCAAATATATGACGGTTTAAATAATATCCAACATTATATTGTTATATATAGAAATCTTAAAGGTATCCACATCCTTATAAACAGAGGCCTCCACGTATTTAATATGTGCAATAAATTACAAACAGGAAATTAACAGATCAAACCAGCCACAAACTACTTCACATAACTTAAACCAGCCATCTCCTGCTTCAAGGTTCGATCAACGGTGATTGTGTAATTTGACTCAAAGGAAAAATTAAGTTTTGCTGCAGTAGCTATATATGCACGTGATTCTGTTTTCTTCTGAAACTTGCTGTATTAGATGATTTTTCAAATATTTTGTTGCATTAAAATGGTGTACTAAGTAATGAATATTTGATTTGTTGCAAAGAAGAAGATACCACTTGTGTTTGCTCTTTGTTGCAGTAGCTATGCATCATATCCTTTAATGCTTTTCCAGACCTTCTTCCATGCAACATGCACTTTTATTGAGCCATTATCTTCCATAGTCCCTTCTATATATGTTTGAATTTGAACTCATCCATGGCCGGTTTTAGCTTCACGAAATATATATAAACCTTCGTCAATTAATGTTGACGTTACTGATAATGTATCTACTTATTATTTTATACATATTAAACCTTCGTCATTTATTCCACAAAAAGGTGTAGATTGGCGGGAACACCCTGACCCCGAGTGCCTTTTGGCACCAGCAATTGTCCACCCCACAAGGAATAGCTCCGGCAACTCTCCTGGCCAAGTGGGGCACCAACTGGAGTGAGCACGAGCCAAGACTCGGACCCCTGAGCTCTTATTCCACAAAGTCTCTCCAGTGTGCCCATGGGTTTTGCGGAGGTGGGTACCTATATGAAGCAAATGCCAGTGACATGACTTGAACCTGGGTCAATTGACTCAAGCTTAAATGCTCCAACATTAGACTAATGCTTCATTGGTAACCTTCGTCATTTATTGTTGAAGCAAAATTTACAATATGTGAAAATAAACCCACCAAGTTAAACCTTGCTTGATTGCGGATTTAGGACCAAACATGAACCATAAGGAGCTTTAATGTAAGGATCCGTGAAGGAGGGAAGAAATAGATGATAAATTTCACGTGTGAGGATCCCTAAAGGAGACACACACGTACTCACATACATTGGTGCATATATATTATGGGAGTTGATTGTCACATTTTTATTTCTTATTTGCACACTCAAATATATAATCTATAAAACAACATAAAATAAATATACAATTGAGTATAACACATGTTGGAGTGTGCAAATAAAAAATGAGTGTGAAATCTTCTCCCAAATATTATACTCCGTATACATTACTACACTTATAATTGTCGACCAAGCACGGATAAAGAGTGGTGACATGACACCCTCTCGAAATCGTATATGATCATGTTAACTTCAAATTTAAGGTGTCTAAAATAAAACTCTACTAACAGTCCCATGACTTTCTTGGACTAGTTTCCTAATTAACGCACATGCATTTATTGTTGGTTTGTGGGAGTTAAAACACACGTAAACGACTAGAAATGTATGAGCCTATGGTGGCACACACGTTAAACACGAGAGTACGTGATGAACGATTTAATACTTGATATACTTGACCCGTTTTATGCATGCATGCAACCCGATCATAATACTCGACCCATGGGCTGTTTTGGTTTTCAACTTGGGTCGGTTTGGTGAGCCTTGGGCCTAGACATCATGCCCGATCGGTGGGGTTGTTTGGGTAAGTTTACTTGGAGCTAAAGTCGAGTCTAAGCACAACTAGGTTTCGCACCCTATATAAACAAACACACCCTTGCATTCATTCTCACGCATAACTATCCCTATAACTATACAAAACTGATTCACTCTCCTGCTCCTTATACCCAATCGGATATTCACTAATCCGATTAAGGTTTTTGTTTGGTTTGTTGAAATTCACTCCACTTGCTTCGATTTGATCCAAGAAGGGTTTTCCAATTGGTGTTTGCTACTTGTTCCTAGTTCTCGAATTGTAGCAACAAGGTTTAGTTTTTGTTTCTGCTCGTTTGTTTTCTCGGACAAAACAAGGGAAGATATCGGACTGCCTTGTCCGATATCGGGTGGAACTACAAGGGTTTCTCGAACAGAAGTGGTTCTCGGGCAGAATTAGAAGAAGGTGTTCTTGGGTTTTTCTTGTTCGTGATATTCAAGTAATTCAAGGGGTTAATTGTTTTAAACGTTCTCGACTAGCTCAATTCGAACGTACTTGGTTTAAGTGTTTGTGTGTGGACTCGTAGAGGTATCTATTTTAGATACTTGGTTTCTTTGGTTTTCTTGTTCGTTGATAGCGTGCAGTTGACATCGAGGGTTAGTTTTCTATTTACCTTTTATTTATTATTGTTTATTAAATATGTGTTTACCTAATTGCATTAACTAGATCCAATTCCGATGCGTACTCGTTTGCGTTACTTAGCTAACTAGGTTATTAAATCCCAACAGTGGCATCACGAGTCAACTCGTTTTTGCGATTATGGGTTACACGCTTTAATAAACATGTTTAAAAGGAGGCATGAAATCTAATTAGTTATTCGTTTTATTTTTGTTTTGACAACTATATGCAATACTTGTCAATTATTAATAAAAAATAACAAGACACACACAAATTAAATTAAATTGTTAATTAGAATTAATTTGTTAATTGGAATTAAATTTGTTAATTAGAATTAAAGGTTAACTAGAATTAATTGTTAATTAGAATTACATATTGTTTATTAAATACATAAATAGCGTAATTAATTGTTAATTAAGTTTGTCATGCTTTTTATGTGTTTTTCGGCTATAAGACCCACTCAATTGCTTTATGTGATGTATGAGGCGATCTAGGTTTCGTACTTAGTGACGGTCTTATGGTTCTCCTTTTGGGGAAGACTCGCGAGAGAACTCGGAACAATATGTGTTAATATATTGATGTTTATGTTTATATGTTTGTGATTCCTTATGTGCATAATTGTTACTTGTTTTTTATACCTAATTGTATGCAATATGGAATAATACATATCGTAACCATAACATTAATATTGGTCTTTATGTACACGCCTAAATATCATGCTCATTGTGACCTGCTATTTGATTCGTGGAAATTTGTTTTTTGTTAAAATAAAGTGACCTAAACTATTGAAACAAGTTTTCATGAATTTAAAAACTAGACTCTATGGACACTTGGGATGTACGGGTCACCTACTAGAACAGACTATAAAGGGGGTTTAAGGAGGTGCGCACAGTCACACCTAAAGGATTTCCGGTTATTGTCTAGCTCTGACCTAGTCCTCCGCCTCCATGCGAGTTTGATTGGATCTAGTAGTGAACCATGATGATCACTACAGTGTCGTTACCAAAAGTTTTTAAAATAAGTGTTACAAAGTTGTTTTGCATGCTTCTTTGTACACTATTTTACTACATTTATGTGAATACCCTATTTGTAAAATTTTAAGTCTATGTCAACCAACTATGAACACGTGCATTTGGATTTACTTTTTTGGTCAGACCTTAGGGCCATTCCAACCCATGGTGAATATTTCTCTTAGGTCAGACCTTTGGTTATTTTTGCAAGTTCTTACTTGGTCGACTTATTTCGAGTTTGTTTGGTCAGACCTTGAACCCGAGGCATAAGATGAGAACTAAACATACTTTTGACATTATTACTTGTTTACTAATGCCTTAAACAGTCTCATAAAGTCTAAGAGTTGCATTATGCAATTAACGCTCGTCGCTTACCTCTTGTCCTACTTAGTTACTCACTGGTCAGACCTCTGGTAAATAAGTGGGAGTGCTAGATGGATCTTAGTCTTATTAGTAATTAATTGGGGTAGTTAATTCTTTTAAGAATGTAATTATCGAAAATACTAATTATTTGAACTTTTCTAAATTGTAGATGACTACTTCAGTTGGAAACAGTTCGGTACTCAGGAGTTTCTTTGAGAAACAAAAGCTCACTAGACCTAACTTCATTGATTGGTATCAGACAGCATTATACTATCAGTGAAGATAAGGAAACTTATTTGGAGCATCCTATACCTGCTGCACCTGTTGCAACTCTTGGCCACCATATCCCTCCTGAGGCTCTTGCAGCTCACACTGCTTGGGTCAAAGGCTCAAAGGATATAGCTGCATTCATGCTCATGACCATGGAGTTAGAGATCTAACAAAATCTAACTCATCTTGGTGCTTATGACATACTTCAGGAGTTGAAGTCTATGTTCTCTCAACAAGCAGAACAAGAGCTTCTACAAACTGCACGTGAATTTCACGCTTGCAAGCAGGAAGAGGGTCAATCGGTTAGCTCATATGTTCTAAAGATGAAGAGCTACATTGACAATTTGGAACGTCTTGGTCACCCAGTTACTCTGAACTATGGAGTTAGTTTGATCCTAATCGGTCTCTCTAAAGAGTACATTTCATTTGTGCAGAACTTTAATATGCACAGCATGGGGAAGACTGTAAATGAATTACATGCTATGCTTAAGCAACATGAGCAGACGTTGCCAAAGAAAGATGTTGCACCTGCACTACATAACATACGTGCGGGGAAGGTCCAGAAAAACCAAAAGAAGAATAAATCGTTTAAGGCTGCTAAGGGGAATCATGGAAATGGAAAAAGCAAGTTTGGTTATGCTACTGAGTATAAGCCATACAATGCTTCCAAACCTAAGATTCCTCCACCACCCAAGAAGGATAATCCTGCGAAGGACACAACCTGTGACCAATGTGGTGGGATGGGTCATTGGAGAAGGAATTGTCCCTACTATCTCGCCGAGTTGATGAAAAAGAAGAAACAGTCTCTTGCAGCTAATTCTTCAGGTATTTTCACTATAAAACTCTACTCTTTTCCTAATACATCCTTAGTATATGACACCGGGTTGTGGTACTCGCATCTGTAATATTACTTCGAGGGTCTCGGGGAAGTAGGAAGCTGAAGCCGGAGCTTTAAGTGCATGCGTGGGCAATGGTCAACGGGCAGAAGTTGAAGCTATTGGTGTTTTTCATTTATGTATCCCTAGCAGATTAGTAATTGTTTTAAATGATTGTCATTATCCTCCCTCTATTACTAGAGGGATTATTTCAGTTTCCCGTTTGTATGACGATGGTTTTATTAACCGTTTTGAATCGAATAATGCAATTTCAGTTTCTAAGAATAACGTTGTTTATTTTACTGGTATTCCTCGTAATGGTATTTATGAAATTGATATGTCTTGTTCAAATACAAATGATAGTTCTATGTTTGCTATAAGCAATAAAAGAGCCAAGTCTAACTTGGACTCTGCTCTCTTATGGCATGGTCGTCTTGGACACATTAGCTAGAAAGGTATGGAGAAGTTGCAACACGATGGACTTCTCAACTCAGCTGACATTAAGTCACTTGAAAAGTGTGTTTCATGCATGTCTGGTAAGATGGCAAGAAAACCCTATAAACATCAAGTGCATAGGGCTAAAGATCTACTTGGACTAATACACACAGATGTATGTGGCCCATTTAGAATTATGTCAAGACAAGGAGCAAGTTACTTCGTGACTTTCACTGACGACTATAGTCGGTATGGTTATGTTTACTTGCTGGAACATAAACATGAAGTGTTTGAAACATTTAAGGTGTTTCAAAAGGAAATAGAAAACCAACTCGGGAAGACCATAAAATCACTATGTTTTGATCGTGGAGGTGAATATATGAGTCAAGAGTTTTTGGACCATCTAAAGGAGCATGGGATTATTGCCCATCGAACTCCTCCTTACACTCCACAAAATAATGGTGTGTCTGAGAGGAGAAATCGAACCCTGCTTGACATGGTGCGCTCCATAATGAGTCAAACTACTCTTCCAAAGTCCTTTTGGGATTATGCCCTTGAGTCTGCTGCACGCATTCTTAATATGGTTCTAACTAAGAAGGTTGATAAGACACCATACGAAGTATGGCATGGGCAAGCCCCTAAGCTGTCTTACTTAAAATTCTAGGATTGTGAGGCACTTGTTAAGTGTGATACACTTACCAAACCTGACAAACTTAAACCCATATTTGTTAAATGTATCTTTGTAGGATACCCAAAGGAAACTGTGGGATATTCTTTCTACCTTCCATCAGAGAACAAAGTTATTGTTGCTCGAAATGCTGAGTTCTTTGAGAGCAATCTCATGGATCAAGAAGCAAGTGAGAGTTTAGAAGATCTTGAAATAATTCAAGATGAAGATACAAATCCTTCTTTAGACATTAGCGTTCATCTTGATGAGGATGATCAAGAAATTGATGAACCTCAAAGTGATATTGTTCCAATTCGAAAGTCCGGAAGGACACGCCGTGCTCCTGATCATATGTGTTTATACATCGATGCTAAGGAACATGAGTTAGGGGATCTTGGTGAACCCAATAACTATAAAGCTGAATTGCTGGATCCTAAATCCAAGAAATGGCTTGATGCGATGAATGTGGAAATGCAATCCATGAAAGACAACGATGTCTGGGTTTTAGTTGAGCTTCCTCCTAACTGCAAGACAATTGGTAGCAAGTGGCTTTTCAAGAAGAAAACCGACATGGATGGTAAGTTATACACCTTTAAAGCTCGTCTCGTAGCAAAGGGCTTCACTCAAACCTGCGGGATTGATTATAAAGAAACCTTTTCTTCTGTAGCAGAAATTAGAGCTATAAGGGTTCTCACAGCCATAGCGACGTTCTATGATTATGAGATATGGCAAATGGATGTCAAAACCGTCTTCCTCAATGGACATCTTTACGAAGAGGTATATATGGAGCAACCTGAGGGTTTTTTTTATCCTAAATATCATAACCGTGTATGCAAGCTCAAGCGTTCCATTTATGGACTTAAGCAAGCATCTAGGCAATGGAATAAGCGTTTTGATGATGAGATAAAGAAATTCGGATTTTCTCAAAATCAAGATGAGCCATGTGTATATCAGAAAGCTAGTGGGAGTTTTATCACTTTTCTAATTTTATATGTTGATGACATATTGCTTATGGGAAACAACATTCCAATGTTACAAGATGTAAAGTCCTATCTTGGAAGATGTTTTGCCATGAAAGATTTAGGAGAAGCTGCATATATTCTTGGAATCAAGATCTATCGAGACAGATCTAAACGATTGATTAGTTTATGTCAAAGTGCTTACATTGAGAAAATCTTGAAGATATTTTGTATGGAGAATTCCAAACGTGGAGCTATCCAAATGCAAGAAGAGCCTAAGTTGAGTAAGTCACAAGGTGCTGAGACAACTGCTGAGAAAGAGCGCATGCAAAGAGTTCCTTATGCTTCAACTATAGGATCTATTATGTATGTTGTGAGATGTAGTAGTAGTAATTGTTGTTGTTCTTGTAGTAGTTGTTGTTGTTGTTGTTGATGATGTTGTTGTTGGAATAATACGTATGTTTAACTAATTCATATGTATCTTTCAAGTATTTCTATAAATCAAAGCACATGCTGGATTTGTAAAGCTGACCATGTTCTTAGTTAACCAGATTATGGTGTCCAAACACCCCTTTTCCAATACTAAATTACATATGTTTAAAGAATGAAACTGAAGAAACAATATCACAATTAACATACACGAAGGCAAACCTTTTTTTTTAAAACACGCAAGAATTCTCAACTACATACATTTTATACATACACAAACGAAACAACTCGACAAGCAAATGAAACAGATCAAACGAAACAACTCGCCCATTCATTTTTTTTGCTGCTACTTCCCGCTCTGCTAGAACCTGCAACATCTTTTCCCTTCCTTTGCTTGACGAACTGTTGATAACATCAAATAGTCCTGAATATTAAGTGTCATTTTCCCCCGATAATTCTCGTATTTTATATCATTTATATGGATTTACGCTTGTTTTCCTCTATACTTTCAGGTAAATTACGAGCATTGGAGCTAAAGAGACGCGGATTTGAAGAGTTTATTCAAGATATATGATAGTATGCTCATTTTGAAGATGTTACAGTGTAACTCCCCTCTCACATTACGCCGTAACAGAAGCGTGGCCCAGAAAACCAACTAAACGAAAGATTACGGCGTAACTCCATCCCAAGATTACGCCGTAAATAATTAGGTCAAATGAGGTTCCGCGCCGCTGCAAACTATAACGTAACTAATTCCACAATTACGGCGTAACCATGATTTATTGAAGATACGGCGTAACTCATTCCTGATGTTACGCCATAACCAGCTTTTCCAGAGCAAATTACGAAGAAATGGATGTTACGGCGTAACTCTTAACTTAAGTTACACTGTAACAAGATCTGGCCAACAAATACCGCTCAAATTCCATCATTTCTAATCATCCCATTTCACACACAACATCAGTGAACGTGAGTAGAAGTTAAAGGAAGATCTTGGGGAGCATACGGAGCCATCTCCAAGGGAGAAATCACTCCCCTACGATAAGCATTAGCATTTTATCTTTTATTTACTTTCAATTCATGTATTTTGTAATGTTAAACATTGAATCGATTGTTTTAGTTAGCATGAGCGCCTAAGCACCTCTGGTGCTAGCCTAGTTATGATTCCTTAATTGTTTTGTTTATGTTTACATTGCTTTCGTATAATTGTTTCTAGTGTATGCATGCATAGTTTGTTGGTAGCTACACTTGTTTCAGTAGTTTTGAATGGCGGTAGTGGCTAGTTACTTAGGAGATATGACCAACTGACCCTAAGTAGGTAGACTGAGTGGGAAGGGTAAGATATGACCAACTGACGACCTTTCTTCGCTTGTGCAATTTGACCAACTGATCACCTACCGTTTGGATGAACTTAAGAAGTTAGGGATGAGTGTTTAAGATGCTAGCGCCCGGGCACTCATTATTATGAATCTTGCATTTAGCGGTACTTAATGACTTGGCTTAGGGGACTAAAACCACTGGACTTTCAACGGGTCACCTGCGATCTCCAGTGGAAGCCTTTGCTGATAGGTTAGGACGAACTGACCAAATGCTGTCCTAGCGACTTTTACCCCCACTTGAAGTAATTGGAAGTAATTAAACGTAAACTTAACTTGATAGGATGAGTAACTAGGTTAGCACACTTCTCCCGTATTGATCACAAGCCTCGCCTCTATTTGCTTTATTTATTTTATTTGCCTTTAGTTATTTATTAATCAATTCAACCTTAAAATCTGTGACACCTAGATTTAGTTTAAATCTACACACATAGCTCTTGGGACAACCTCGGTTTTACCGAAATACTACACTACACACGACCGGGTACACTGCCCGTTAGTGCATTAGGGTAGACCATAGGTATAACGAGACAATATAAATATTAAAACCTGGTCAGTAAAACCTGCATAAACTGTTCAAACATAGCTTCAAGATTTGTTACCCTATTTCCCGCATCATTAAATGTGTAATCGAACGCGCTTTCTCCAACTCCAACGTCATCATCAGCTTCAGCTTCCGGCGTGTTTTCTCCTCCAACCTCATCTTCTTAAGCATCTAAATACTTTCTGTAATATGGCTTTTTTTCCTCAACCATTCTAGAATTCGGTCTCTCATCCACGGGGCTATGTTCTGATAAGAACCATATTCATCATAAATTTCGGCGCCATACGTATTAAGAACTTCATTAAAGAGATACATCAACGATAAAACCATTGTCCACTCCTGTTCCGGCGTGTAATCAGCCATTGTTATGTGTTTTTTGTACTAATTAATGATCGGGTTATTTGTGTTTTGCCGGGATATATAAGTAAAACTTTGGCAGGATAAAGTTGCAATTTGGCGGAAAAATTATTGGCTGGAAATTATTGGCGGGAAAATATTGGCGCTAAAAATATTGGCGGGAATATATTTGGTGGGATAACTTGACAAGTAAACGAAACAACTCAAACGAAGCAACTCGAATGACACAACTGTTACCGCCTCAATTATTTTTTTACTTTTTATGGTTTGAATTTTGGCGGGATTTTTACTTACTTTTTAAGCCAAAATATATTTTTAGCACAAATTGTTACCGCCTCAAGTTAAAAATGTTGGATTTATGATTTTTTTTATATTAGTTGTGTGATAAATATTAATAGTTGGACAAAGAAATACATAAATTCAGATTTTTGTAAATATTACTTTTGCCGGGGACGTGTTCTCGGGGAAAGTTTTGGCCGGAATAAAGGCGGGAACAATTAGCAGGCTTTGGCTTTGGTCAAATTTTGGTAAAAATGGAATATACTTTCGGCGGGGACATGTTCCCGGCGAAAGTCTCCGTTGAATTTTTACTAACCGGTCAAATTTTGGTAAAAATGGAATAGACTTTCGGCGGGGACATGTACCCGGCGAAAGGTTCCATTGAATTTTTACTAACCGGTCAGCGTATTCATGTGCCACGTCAGATTCATTTTTGTTGTTTAGCGACTTTCGCCGGGGACACGGAGTCCCCGGCGAAAGTCTCCTCGCCCGTCCACCTTATTGTTGTAGTGTATTGCATGCATTTTAGTTTAGTTTTTATTTTTGCTTTTGGTTTATGCTGCCGGGTATTCTTGTTTCACGTATGGTTACGTTACAAGAGTATGAAACCATATGAGGCCAAGTGACTACATTCAACCGACGGTCATTCATTTTCGACAAGTTTAATTTTCATTATTTTTTTCCCCTTATGTTTAGTTTTGCTTTGTTTGTACCATGAGGACAAGTACGATTTAAGTGTATATGGGCATAGTATCTTTAGTTTTGCTTTGTTTAAGAGCACTCTCAATGATAAAATGAGTTATTCTTTAACATCTGCCACGTCAGCGCCACATCAGGTTTAACATTTCACCTTAACTCACCCAAAAAACACGCACAATCATAACATCACAAGTTAAACTTTAACATTTGATATTTTCAATTTCAACCCCTAAACTAAAACAAACACTTCATTTATTAAAAAACATAACCTTAACTTAAACATATTACAATACCAAATATAAAATAACTAAAAATATTACAACGAAAAAAAAAAACAAAACATAGCAAATACTTATTCATCATCGTCGCTCTCTTGTTGTTGTTGTTGTTATTCAAGATTCTTCTTCCAAACATGCTCCATAAGGTCCTGTTGGAGTTGGGTATGCGTTTGTCGGTCGTGTATTTCTTTTGCCTTACGACAGTGAGTATCACATCTTTCGACCCATCTTCGTAGCCTCAAGCGTCTTGTGGATCCACCCACACTTCGTTATAGTCACGTAATGCAAATTTTTGATCTTTTATAATCATGTTATGCAAAATAATGCAAGAATACATGATTCTACGTATAGTGACAATTTCCATTTGACATGCTGGTTGTTGTAGTATACCCCACCAAAAGCACGTTCAATATCCTTTCGGGAACTTTCTTGTTTCCTTTTAAAGTACGTATGTTTTTCATCAGTTGTTGTCGAGAATGATTTGACGAAACTTGCCCACTGTGGATAAATTCCGTCAGCCAAGTAATACCCCTATTCATACCTAGTTCCATTGACCATATAAGGGGCTCTTGGGGCATTGTCAGAAAGAATGTCGTCGAATAATGGAGACTGGTCTAAAACATTAATATCATTATTCGCCCCCGCCATCCCAAAAAATGCATGCCAAATCCATAAATCTTGAGAAGCAACAGCTTCAAGCATAATTGTTGGGTATTTTTTTATCACCCCTACCAAATTGCCCTTGCCAAGCCACTTGACAATTTTTCCATTCCCAGTGCATACAGTCAATGCTACCAAGCATTCCCCGAAAACCATGACACTCTTCATGTTGTTGATAAATTTTGTGAATGTCGGCTCATGTTGGTTTTCTTAAATACTTCGGCATAAACAAATTAATAATGCATTTGTTAAAATTATCAAGACAATCTTTTGAAGTACTCTCACCCATTTGCAAGTATTCATCAAATGAATCGGGTGTGGTGCCGTAAGCCAATTGGCGTATGGCAGACGTACACTTCATTAGAACACTTAAACTCATTCGACCCGTAGCATCGGGTGTTTGCCTAAATTAATTAAAATGATGCGGAATATTTTCGGAAGTATAAGATTCAATAACTTCGACTATTTGCGGGAATAGTTTCGGCTCATCGAAATCTTCTACGAAAATTCGGTTTGAATACTTACAACCTTCAACGAAATAGTCGTTACGAGGCGTTCTTACGCAATCTCACGTTCACGATATATATAGGCGAGCACTAGTAGGAGGTTGAGATGCTTCTTCTTGTTCCAAAGCATTGCTTTGATACTCGTGCGGCGCCATAAATTGAAGTCGGTTTAAGTCATCAACGTCGACCATTCTTGAGGAAATTCATCAAATTGATTCGGATCCATTGTGAACGAACTTGAATTTGAATTATGGAAGTGTGAGAGGAAGTATATAAATTGTGAATTTGAATTATGGAAATGTGAAAAAATGGTGTTTTAGTTGGGTATTTGTCAAGGTTGTCAAGATCGAGATCCTACCCAGGATCGTTTTCGTCTTTGCAAGATCGTGATCGTAAGATCGGATCGGGGTCTTAAGATCCTACTCTAATGTTATTTCTTAATAATTTATGTAATTGTATACAAATATACAAATTCTAATACATTGTAACCATAAAATACTATGAATGTTTCGTATAAATGTTGTCCTAAATTATGATTATTAAATATTTAAAAAGATTGACATGTTGTTTTTTGAATTTTATGAAAAAACAACGTATATATTTGTAGTTTTTTAGTTTGTAATCCGAGAAAAGTAAGATCGGATCGGATTAGATCGTAAGATCGTATGGTCAAGATCGGGATCCTATAAGATCCTAAGCTTGCAAAGATCCTATGTAGGATCGGATCGTTTTGCTTTCTGATATCGTAAAATCGTAAGATCCTAAGATCAGGATCGGGATCCTGACAACTATACTATTTACAGTTGTAAAAAATGTTTTTGAATTTTTCTTTATTTATTTTATTAAACTAGCCGTTTGAAACGGGGGGTAAAATGAATTTTTTTTTAAACCCTTTTTAAACCCCAACGGCTAGAAGCCGATAGGGGGAGGGGGTAAAATGATTTTTTTTTTTAGCCATCAACGCACGTTGCCCGGATAACATAGGGACTTTAACGCCGTTTTAACGTGGGGAGTGCAACGATTAACGTCGGATAACGCCGGGTCCGGCGTTAATCGTTGGGAGTGCTCTAATTCACAAATATCATGGCACCCCACTTATACACAGACTAATATAGGGGCCCAAAAAACGAAAACGCTACAACTCTACAAAAATGAATACAACATTATTTGCACCGGAGAATGACAAACCTAGCTACCATACCATGAACCTAAAAGCTATGTCCTACTACAACTCTACCAACATGACAAACACGAAATAAACAGAACCAGCCACAAACTACTTCACCATCACTTGATCCGGCTATAAACAATCTCCAGTTTCAAGGTTCAATCTTTTCAAAAGCAAATGAGAGACCTTCTGTTAAACCTTAAACCGTATATTGATTTCATTGATTATTCTGAATACAGAGAATGAGTATTAATAACAATATAATGGGCCAAGATAATAACATAAGCCAATACAATCTATAATTGGGCCAAGCCCTCTAATCATCCGCTAACAGCCCCCCGCAGTTTGAGCGGGAGAAGAACGAACACTCAAGCTGGACCGAAACTCATCAAACAACAAAGTAGGCAAGCCTTTGGTGAAGATATCCGCATACTGATATCGAGAAGGGACATGAAGAACACGAACATGACCAGTGGCCACCAAATCACGAACAAAGTGAATGTCTATCTCAATATGCTTCGTGCGTTGATGCTGCACTGGATTGGAAGAGAGGTAGACAGCACTCACATTATCACAATAAACTATGGTGGCAGTAGTAAGAGGTGTAAAAAGCTCCCGTAGTAAATTACGCAACCAACAAGTCTCAGCAACAGCATTGGCAACACCTCGATACTCAGCTTCAGCACTAGACCGAGACAGAGTAACCTGACGCTTAGAGGACCATGAGAGAAGATTGTTGCCAAGAAAAACACAGTAACCTGAAGTAGACCGGCGTGTAGTAGGACAGCCGGCCCAATCCGCATCAGAGGAAGCCACCAAGGATGATGTCGACGATGAATAAAGCTGCAACCCATAGTCGAGGGTCCCCCGAACATAACGTAAGATTCTCTTGAGAGCAGAGAAATGCGGCTCCCGAGGATCATGCATAAAAAGACATACACTGTTATGCTTGCATAAGAGATATCACAGTGCGGTAAAGGTAAGATCTTTGGAGAGCACCTGCAAGACTACGATATAAAGTAGGATCAGAAACTGGATCACCATCAGCTGCAAGTTTGGTGTCGGTGTCAACCGGAGTCCTACAAGGGTTGCAATTAAGCATAGCAGCACGCTCAAGAACCTCAGTAGCATACTTCGATTGAGAAAGAAACATCCCCGAAGTATTACGTGTCACAGATATGCCCAAAAAATAATTAAGAGGGCCAAGATCAGTCATGGAAAACTCCGCATGTAATGAAGCAATAACCTGCTGTAAAAGTGTTGACGAAGATGCAGTCAAAACTATATCATCAACGTATAATAATAGATAAGCAGTATCCAATCCCTGTCGATAAATAAAGAGTGATGAGTCACATCGACTATGACGAAACCCAACACGAGTAGCATAAGCAGCAAATCTCTGAAACCAGGCCCTAGGAGCCTGTTTAAGCCCATATAGTGATCTCTGTAGAAGACAAACATGATCGGGATATCTAGGATCCCGAAAGCCAGGAGGCTGATGCATATAGATAGTCTCAGATAAAAAACCATGCAAAAATGCATTCTTGACATCAAGCTGATGAACAGGCCAATGTCGAGAAATAGCAAGGCTTAGAAGCTGTCATTATAGTAGCCGGTTTAACAACCGGACTAAAAGTCTCATCCACATCAATACCGTGAAGCTGTGTACTGCCATTGGCAACAAGGCGAGCCTTGTAGCGGCTAAGACTACCATCTGCATTATGTTTGTGTCGAAAAAGCCACATGGAACGAACAATGTTGGCGTCCGTTGGTCGAGGCACAAGAATCCAAGTATTATTTTTAATTAACGCTTTATATTCATCTATCATAGCACTATACCAATTGTGGTCATGAAACGCATGGGTGTATGACTTGGGAAGTGGTGAGATGGTAGACACATTTAACGTAAAACGTTGGGTAGGACGATTAGTACCAACACGAAAGCGAGTGACCATGGGATGAGTTGAAACGGGATTGGGATTTGGATGGTGTACTGGTGGGATACTACTAGCTGGTTGTGCCAGGGTGGTAGTCGAAGGGGCCGGAGTTGGGGTGGGAGTAGTGGGTTGTGATGGTGGTGTGGTTGTATGTCTAGGTGAGGCAAGTGGAACGGTTGGTGAATTAGTTGGGTTGTGATTGGTGGAGGGGTGAGTTTGGTTAATGTTAGTGGTTGCGGCTGGTGTAAATGATTTGGTGAGAATATGTTGTTGAATAATGTTGGGAGATGTGTCAAGGAACGTGTAGGAGGGTGAGGAGTTGGGTGTCATAGAGGCATAAGGGAATTGTGTCTCATCAAAGGTTACATGGCGGGATATTATGATTTTGTTTGAATTTAGGTCAAGACATCGATACCCGCGATGGTTTGTTGGATAACCGAGAAATATGGAAGGTGTGGCACGAGGTTCCAATTTGTTGTTGGTATCTATGTGAGGGTAGCAAAGACAGCCAAAGACACGAAGATCCGCATAATTGGGTTTAGTTTGATAAAGGCGAGTGTAAGGGATTTCATTGTTGATGGCGGTGGAGGGCAAGATATTCAAGATATAGGTTGCCATGTGAAGGGCTTCAACCCAAAATGTGGGTGGTAAGTGTGCTTGAAATAAAAGGGTTCGGATAAGGTTGTTAATAGTACGGATCATTCGTTCAGATTTACCATTCTGTTGAGATGTTCTGGGACAAGAGAATCGAATGGTAATGCCATTAGAGGCAAATAGTTGGTGTAGGGCGTTGTTGTCAAATTCACCCCCATGGTCACATTGCAAAGATTTGATGTCACAATTGAATTGATTCTTAACAAATGCACGAAAATGAACAAATTTAGACAACATATCTGACTTGTTACGTAAAGGGTACACCCATAAGTAATGCGAATAATGATCTAGAAACAAAACATAGTATTTAATACCCGTAATACTCTCAATTGGAGAAGTCCATAAGTCGGAATGAATAATATCAAAAGGGGACTTAACAATAGTTTCAGAAAGCGAAAAAGGAAGTCGCACGTGCTTGCCAAACTGACAAGCATGACAAAGCACGGAAGACTTAGTCTTATTACACGAAATGAAATTTTTAGAAATCAAAGAAGCATAACCACGTCACTTCACGGATGTCCAAGTCGTTGATGCCGCGTGTCTTGACACGGACAAGAAAAACTTGAGGGAACCGGTAGGTGACGGGATAGAGATCCCGGTGCTATCACATCTTAGGAGGATTTGGCGGGTCGATGGTCCTTCACAGAAAAACCGAACTCGTCAAATTCAATGGTACATTTATTATCACGCACAAATTGAGAGCGGATATAAGGTTTTAACAATATTAGGGGTAATGAGAACATTATTTAAGTGTAGGGTTAGGTGGCGTGGTCAAAGTGCTATGGCCCGTGTTGGTTCTGGGAATAGACTTCCCGTCACCAACTAAGACAGAATGGATAAATCACGAGAATTAAAAGCGATTACTTAAATTATTAGCGGATGAATTAAGGTGAGGCGGCGCACCGTATCCATGTTCGGTTCCATGAGTGGTCTTGAAGTGTCATGGTGTTGAAAGCTTGAGGAGAAGCGTTTCTTGACCATGCGGGTAGCTTGAGAACCGAACCATACACGCTTGAGCTAGTAGAACTGTTTTGGGGTGTCAAAGCGGTGAAGTCATTTATGCCTCAATTCCCAAAACCAGTATGCAAAGGGGACTGCTGTGAATGACTGGGCCCAAAACCAGGTGGTGTGGAGATGTGGCCCAATAGTGAAGCCTGCTGAGGATAATTGGTGTTCGATTGGGCCTGTGACAAATGGGCAATTAATTGTTGTTGTGCCTGTAATAGTGCCATGAGATTGGGCTGTGCATATGTGGTGTTTTGTACACGTCCAAGGGTAGTACCAGATGGGGTACGATTGTTGTTGTTGGTTTGCCTAGAAGAACTTTGTGTACCAGAATTGTTACCCACACGGTTAGAGTCATGTATGTAGCGACATGCATTACCCCATCGACAATACCCACGAGAGAAATTTCTACAAACCTGAGGGGAGTTGTTCCGAGTATCACGTGTATTACGTGAATCTGGACCACGACCTGAATTGGAGGCCTCGGCAATTAACACTTGTGGTGCCGAGGATGTCATATTAGCAGAAAGCTTGAGGTTGGAGTCGCGAGAATGGCCGTAGCATCTCTTCAGTGGCTACCATAGAGCGCATAGTGTCAAGATCGGGAAACGGATCCTTGTGAGCAATAACGGTTGCAAGGTTGGCATATTTGTCACTTAGGCCGTTGATAGCATAGGTAACGATATCATCATCAGACATTGGAGAGCCAAGATCGTTCAAGAGAGTAACGATAGATTCAATTTTACGAAATAAGCATCGGCGGTAAGATAAGCCCATTTGTATGACCGCGCAACTCACCTTTTAAAGCAATAGTCCGTGTGCGTTTGTTGTCAAGGAAGATCTTCTCAACTTGATCCCAAGCGGCTTTGGCCGTGGGAGGGTTTGCCTTGATTAGCCTACCTTGAAGTGTAGGAGCGAGAGTAAGGAAGATCCATGATTTGACTATGGAATCCGCGGTTAACCATTCTTCCGTTGGTGGAGAGGAAGAGGAGGAGCTTGTGGCGGTACTTTGGATGTGCGTTAGGACACCAAAGTTGTTGCAATGTATCTTGAAAAAATAGCACCATGATGAGTAATTTAACTCATCAATGTCCAATTTTACGGGAACAACACTGTTAAGATTGTTCACAGCGTATAGTTTTTCAACGAGGGTTAGTGTAGGGGGCTGTGGAGGTGAAGAATCATTAGTCATATTGGTGATTGTGAGGAGGGTAAGTGGCGGTAGAAAGGTGGAGTGGAGGAGCGGTTTGTTTTAGGGTTAGGTATTTTTGGAGAGGATCGATTTAGGCTGATACCATGTTAAACCTTAAACCGTATATTGATTTCATTGATTATTCTGAATACAGAGAATGAGTATTAATAACAATATAATGGGCCAAGATAATAACATAAGCCAATACAATCTATAATTGGGCCAAGCCCTCTAATCATCCGCTAACACCTTCAACACTAGGCAGATCATAGTGAAGTCCCATTTCTCGATGGCTAGAATTATCCAATTTCCAGTCACCATTCACTGTTTTAATATAATTCAGAGTTCCTTCGGGATTCTGCATGAACAACAACGTAAAAAGAACAAATGTAAAACTATTTGTGTACAACATAATCTGCCTTCCGCACCATGTTATCACAACTCACTTGTCTCAACATACTCATGACTACTTGGAGCACATATGTTCATTATTTTTTCTTCACACTACAAGAGAATAGACCTAAAGTAACGGAGGTTTTAGCGACGCAAAAAACTGTCACTAAGTCTGACTTTAATGACATTTTTTAAAAGTGTGAGTAAAAGCTTAGAATTTTGAGATTTAATGATACTTATTATGTACAAAATGTGTCTTGAAAAGCAAAAAATGTATCCTCGCACTTTTTTGCGTCCCTATAAATAGACTTTTATCTACTGGACTTTCGTCTAAACTTGTTAAGTGTGGGAGAAGCAAATAAAAATTTTAGTGACACTTTTTTATACTTTTGTTGACATTTTTAGTGACATTTTTTTTAACTCTTGTGACACTTTTTTTAGGTGTCACCAAACACAATATTTTTGTAGTGTCATTATCCTGGAAGGCGTCAGAATTAACACTGTTGATTTATGGATATAAATTAGTAGACGTGAGTTAGGATCGAACTCGAGACCATGGGATTGCACATTTTGCGTATGAGAATTAAAGTTAATAATTAAATGTAAGTATTATATTTATTTATTAATTAAACGAAATAATTATAACGGACGTTAAGTAAATAAGTGTAATGGACTACGATTAGTTAAATGTAATGGAAAGGACTAGATTGCAAATTAATATTGGGAAGGTTCCGGAATCCCTTTGGGATTAGTATAACGATCGGCCAAAGGGGTTATCCCAACCCAACCCAAACTCAACTTGTTTACCAAGTTAGTTGAGTATATATACAAGGCTATGGGTCTTGGATTTGTATCTCTTGTACTCATAAGCTAAAACATAAAATAGTTTGTGTGTGTTTTTGCTTGTGTTCGGTCGACAATCACACCAAGGGTGTCAACACATTGCTTTTCTAAAATCAAATTGTTTTGTTTAATTAAAACTAGCATTGCTTTAATTCGTTATAGTACGTGTGTAAAAGAAAGTGGTACTAACACATTATTGTTAGTATTCTTGGATTGAATTTCAAAATCGGTAAGGGGTAATTCACATAATCCTATAAACCCTAATTAGGGTTCATCCAATTGCTAGTTTTGTGGATTTGATTCTTGTTCGGATAGAATCAATAAAGGTACGCATATTCTTGTTTATGTTAATTAATTATTCATTTATCTTTCCTATACGCTTCCGCATGTATTCTTTGATGTTTTGTGATTTATTATTGATTTTCATGATATTTAATTCCAATAGTGGCATCACGAGTCATTTGTTTTAATGAGTAATTAATTACTAAAAGCGTAAAAAACAAATATTGTATGTTGTTTGATATGATTGTTCTATGGTTTTGGTTTATTTTTTTTGTGGATCGATTTTTTTTTTATTTTTTATGGGGTGTACCCCTAATTTTTTTTGTAGTCGGTTCTTGTAAAAAAAAATAAGAAAAAAAAAAAAAATTAGCGTTTTAATTGTTATGTTAACCTTATCGAAACATAGAATTAATATATGTGTTACGTGATGAATTCATTAATAATATGTTATGTGACATGGAATTGTATGCGATCTTGTGACTAATTGAATAATTGTTATGTTATATTCATGATGATACATGCATGTTTATCATGGATAGTTGCTTGAATGATTGTTTAATTGTTAATATATTTTATCACATGATTGTTTTTTGATAAATCTTGAATTGGGGAAGACTATAATTATATATATTAATGAATCAATTATGTGCAATTTGGTATATTTTAATTATGGTTTACGCAATCGATTCGTCGATGTATGTGGCTCACTTTCAATTGAGAAAGTGAAAGACATAATTAATATATACGTTAATTAACCTAGACATTGATTATTAATAGGTTTTATCAAATAAGTTGCATGTGGCTACTTGTTTACACGTATTAATGGTTAGTTATGTAGCATTGTTTTTAGTTATTTATTTTTTATTTGTTTACTTGTTTGTTTATTATGTGTGACAAGTTTAAAGCAAAGGGTAATTTTGAATAGAAAAATAATCTGGACTAAACAATGGTGAAATTTGATTTGTTTTTGAAGAGTTAAGTTTTCAATAGTTTGATTGATGATTTTGGTACAAATGGTGCGAGCGGCTCACCCAATTTGGACCGATTTGTGTGGGGTTATCCCAACCCAAACTCAACTTGTTCACCAAGTTAGTTGAGTATATATACAAGGCTATGAGTCTTGGATTTGTATCTCTTGTACTCATAAGCTAAAACCTAAAATAGTTTGTGTGTGTTTTTGCTTGTGTTCGGTCAACAACCACAACCAAGGGTGTCGACACATTGCTTTTCCAAAACCAAATTGTTTTGTTTAATTAAAACTAGCATTGCTTTAATTCGTTATAGTACGTGTGTACAAGAAAGTGGTATTAACACATTATTATTAGTATTCTTGGATTGAATTACAAAATCGGTAAGGGTAATTCACATAATCCTATAAACCCTAATTAGGGTTCATCCAATTGCTAGTTTTGTGGATTTGATTCTTGTTTGGCTAGAATCAATAAATGTACGCATATTTTTGTTTATGTTAATTAATTATTCATTAATCTTTCATATACGCTTCCGCATGTATTATTTGATGTTTTGTGTTTTATTATTGATTTTCATGATATTTAATTCCAACAAACTCTACCTCATCCATCACACTGCATATTTGGTTATAAAAAAAAAGTAACGCCCAATGCCATCTTCCACGGGTTATGGGTACCCAATACCGTTTTCGGTGTATGGAGTAGGTTAAGATGTAGACAACCTTACCCCTATCTAAGATAGAGGCTGCTTCCAGTTCTACCAAAGGTAGAAAGGACCTCCGGCCTTTTGTAGGGAGTGAGGATCGAACCCCTGACCTCTCGGTTGAGAGGCAAGGGGTTTTCCAACTGATCCAACCCTACTTGTTCAAAAGTATTTGAGTAGTTGATTCATATTAATTAGTAAGTAAAGAACTGTTGGAATCACTCCTAAACCTCATTCAAGTGTTAGTTACTCATATGTAATAGTTAGCTTATTATGGCATTTATGTTTGTTATTAGCCTTAAGCTTATGTAGAAGGCCCATGAGCTTAGGCCCAAGCCCATAGGAGAAAGGGAAGGAGTAGGAGTGTTGCCCTAGCTCCTTGCCTATAAATACTATGTAATAACCCTCACTTGTGGGTTGGTTGTTCAATATTTCTCTTTCACTATCACCTACGCGTAACGGTCATAGTATATGGTGGTGTGTGTGTGTGTGTTTAATATTGTTCAATCGCCTCTCTATCTTTCTTATAAGCTTGTGTGGTAAACCTTGTGACCTAACGGTGGTATCAATCGCCAAATAGTTGGGTGAACACGTTTGTTTTTGAAGTTTTGTTTTTGGTCTTACTGCGTAAAAGTAGCGAGAGCTTTGGCTAAGCAAAAACTCGATTTTTCACTTTTCAATCAAGATTCTTGTACTTTCAACGTTTTAAGGTGTTAAAATACTTGTTTTTGGCAAAGAGTTTCAAACTTTATCGCGTGGATCGTGTTTTTAAACTAGTTTTTATCGTGGGTATCGTTCTCGCATACTTGTTTTAAGAGCTTTGGATCATCAAGTTTCACACTTTTGTGTCTTTTGGTGTTATTGAAGCTATTTCATCACACAAAACTGGTTTAGAAACATCTTTGGGCATTATCACTTTTACGAGTAAGTCTACGCGTAAGAAAACCCTAATCTTACGCGTAACTTTTTCCTTGGTTTGATCTTCGGTTTCGTGGTTTACTCCGTGTTTTCTTGCTTGGATAAGCACGAAAATACGTCGACTTTGGATATCTTTTGCCTTTGTGAAGTGTAAAAGATCACTTGAGATAAAACCTAAAATTACGCATAAGCATAAAACTACGGCGTAGAAATCCTCGCATAAGATTCATCTTACGCCTAAGCCTAGTCTTACGCATAAGATAATCCTACGCCTAAATTTCTACGCATAACTTTGTGTCTCGCGTAACTTTAGTCTTTTCCCTACTTACGCGTAAGCTAAATCTACGCGTAACTCTTGATTGTTAAGCGTAACTTTGGTGTTTTTACGCATAAGTGTTACTTGGCTATTGTGATTTCTCGCCTAAGGATACTTCATCAACAAAGGTTCATTCGACTACAAAGATCCATTTTTACCAACACAAGTTTATCAACATGTCACAACCACCATACTCTAACTATTTCCCTTACACTTATCCTCATCCTCAACGTCAACAACAATTAAGTCCACAACATCAACAATGGAATCAACAACAAGCAATTTATCAACAACAATTTAATCAACAACATACTCCACAACTTTCTGCAATTCCACAACCTCAAATGGTTCAACCACCACCAAGTCTTCAAGTTCAACCGTACACAAATGACTTCAATCAACATCCATCAAGGAACACTATGAAGGAACCCACTTGGTTTGCAAAGATGTTTGAAGCTTTAAGCCGCCAACAATCAATTCATGAGGCTGGATCACTTGATAGACCTCCAATGCTCACTTCCGGAAACTACGATCAATGGGTGATAAGGTTCTTTAGGTTTTGTGATCTAAAGAAGCCACATGGAAAGTTCTTAAAGAAGGTTATCTTGGAAGTTCCATTTGAGATGCCTCTTGTCATTGTACCGGGAGATCCAAATGCCATTCCACCAAGAGATGAACAAACAAACATTGCTCTTTATTTGAGACTTGAATCCTCAAGAACTTCTACACTATGAAGGAGATGAGCTTGCAATGGAATATATCCTCTTAGGATTACCAAACCCAATTCTTCGTAGTGTTGATGCTCAAAAGGCTGCAAAGAAAATGTGGGATCATATTCGTCTTCTTATGGAAGGATCTGTACTCAATGAGGAAGATTTGGAATCCAAAATTTACTTGGCTTATGAACACTTCATGATTGAACACGGGAGACACTAGAGTCCTATCATCACCGATTTTCTGACATCATCAATGATTTGGATAAACACAACATCATCATGCCAATAATTGCGGTGAATACTAAGTTCCTGAGTAGTCTTGGTCTGAATGGGAGAAGTATGTCATTTTTCTCCGTCAAGCGAAGAATATGCATCATTCTACATATGGATTATTGTACGATTACTTGAAGCCTCATGAAAAGGAAGATGATAGGGAAAGGATTCTCCGTGCTCAAATTGCTCCATCGACACATCCGGAAAATCAACAACTTGCCTTATATGCTCAAAGCAGTTATTCTCCTCAACCAGCAACTCAACCAACTGCTACAATCACACCACATGATCCTTCCCAGCCTCAATCTCAACAAACTCAATTGGTTCCATACAACAACAACAATGCTCAAGCTACAGCTAATGAGGAATCGATCCATTTGAAGCTTTGCAACAAGGATTTGCTATGATTGCTAATGCCTTTAGCCGTTATACCAACAAATCCAACAACCGTATTAGTTCCTCATCTAATACAAGGAATCAAGCTGTTGTGAACAATGGGCGAGTTGAAGTTCAGAATCGTGGTTATGGTCGTCAGATGGGCGGTGGTCAAGGGTTTAATACTGTGGGTAGGAATAACAATTGAGCTCAAGTGGTGGAACAGGGAAATGCTCAGAATGGGTTGAATGGTCTTCGATGCTACAGCTGCAATGAGAAGGGACACCTGGCTAATGCATGCCCAAAGCCAAGGACTAGGCGCAGTGCTTATTTCAAAGAGGCTCTTCTTTTGGCTCTTAAGGATGAAGCTGGTGGAACTCTCACGAGACAAAAACGAGCTTTATGGCAAATCTTGCGACTCGATGATGATATGGAGGACTTGCAGGCCAATGCATATGTTATGTTGATGGCTAATATGCATGAGTTACACATGGTGACCGAGGCCGGTGTATGACAGCTTGATGGCTTGTCTCAGGTACCGAACAAACCATATTTATCTCGATCTCATATCTCCGCCAACATCGAATCCGGCAAGGCTCGAGAATGTTCAAAATCGCCCGTCATCCATCTCATTCGGCGATTTTCAACTAGACCCGTAGTTATATTTGGCGATCAAGATGACCAAGCGGTTTCCTTGATAATCAAATTGACTCGTGGTTATACTTGAGGATCTCAGTAATGATCATGTTGAGACTCACGTTGAACACGCCGAACTTTTGCCTCATCTAGATTTTGCTCGTTTAATACAAGACCAACAGACCATAGTGGAAAAATGTCATGCCATTAATCTGGACTTGAAATGCAAAAATGCCTTTGTTAACCAAGGATTTTGAATGTTTACAAAAGCAACTCAACTTTTCAAAACTCAAGAAAAAGCGTGAAAGCGGTTTTGAAGCGACCTTTGCCAAATCTTATCAAAGCGAAAAATATTTAGAAAGGCAGTCATTGATCTAGCAGCGAAGAATGCTTTGTTATGCGAAATAGAACAAGCTGAAACATGAACATAAAAAGCAAATTAGCGCTCTCACCTTGGAAAATCAAAAAGCTAAAGTTTGAGTTGTTAACTTGTCAAAAACAGTTCTCTGCATACAAAAAGCATTCAACGAAGCGAATAGATGATCATCTTGAAGAAATCATCGGCTTGCAAAACAAACTTAAAGAGTTTAAAGCTGTTGTTTACAAACATGGCGAGTCGGTCACAGCCATTGAAAAGTTTACTTTAAAACCCAATCCAAATGGATATGGACCGAATCTTCTGATTACAAACCTAAGCTTTCAACAAAAGCATTCAAACCAAATCACGAAGTTTCGGTCACGAGAATATAAAGTTGATGATTCTGTTATGAGTGTTGTTGAATATCATCGTCAAGAGGAATTAGATCACGAGAAGGCGAGTCGATCAAAATTAGAAAAAGTTGTTTACAACAAACCTTTTAACTATTCAAAAGCGGTCACTTTCGTCACACCAGCAGATTCTTCTAACACACCAAGGGTAATCATAAAACACTGAGTCTTCTAATGTTAATCCCCAACAGTTATGCACAAACTTATGGTCCTTTACCTTCCATCGTGAAGTAAACTCAAAACACGAAAATGCAAAATTCTTGATATTTTGACATTTTCATGGTGACCTCAAACTTTACAACATGAGATAGAATATCATTCGAAATCAAAGTTCAACACTTTCAATGCGCCTCTAGCGAGAACAAAGAGACATTTTTGAAAAAAATCTTTTACCAAATGTTAAAAAATTGAAAAGTTGTGCATTGTCTTGGGAAAGGGATTTTCATAAGGAACTTTGATTAATGAAGGTCGTTTTAGAGCGAAACATCTATTTCTAACACTAAGCGTAAAAGCTGTTGAGAAAAGATGTTGATCGACTCTTGGAAGATGTCATATGTGGTGATGTCCATAATGTTGTGTTATTGAATTCTTTGTCATATGCATTTGATCATATCTCTGGCGTCTTTGTTGATTACGTGGTAAATGTTGAGAACGATAATGTGCTTGGTCGAGTCCTTAAAAGTTGAAAACAAACGATTGTCAAACGAACTTTCAAATCCAATACGTCGTCTTAATTGGTGTCAAAAAGATATTCACGATCAACAACTTGTTTTTTAACACAAAATTGCCCGATTGCGTGCAAAATCTTCTGATCCTAAAATTGAGCAACTGGATGATCAAAGCGTGTCTTTTAAGTGTCAAATCTCAAAATATGAACAAGAACTTGTAAAAGTTAAAAGGAATATGGTGTCATATTTGATTTACTCAAAAGACTCGTGATGAAGCATCAAATGAACTTGATCATTATCTTGCACACACTAAGGAAGTTATGCATTTTCTTTGGAAATGTTGATTGCGAAAATCAAGATCGATTCACACTATCTTCAAGTTAAGAGAAATGTTAGGAAAGTATGAACAACTTCGCCAACCATCATTAAGAGATTAGCCCAGTAACACTTAGTACTCATGAACCTAGAATCCCTACTGCCAAATCACAAGTTGTTAACGTGCCTCCTTCTCTTGAAAGCAGGAATAGTTCGTCTTTTCAAATGTCCGCACTTCACGGCCTAGGAGCACTACATCGAAGAATAGGAAGTTGCGACCTAAGAAAAGATCAATAGGGAATGCTAAAGTAGAAGAACACCCTAGGACTATGAATAAGACTCACGTTGCTTCCACTATAGATATTGCGTTCGGCAAATGTAATAGAAATAGTGATGTAACGAATGCTAAACCGTTAAGTACTTTTGATATTGATCGATGCACCTTGTGTTATTTGTCGTAAAAGTATGAATTCCGATTGTCATGATAAATGTGTTGCTAAAGCTATCATCTCTCGTTTAAGGAATCCTAAGAACGAGAATACCTCTAGGCCCACTAATCTTTCTAAGTCTGTGCTTGGTAGACCGCCCTATTTAGATTCTAAGAAGCATTCTTTGTCCCAGTAGCTCGGTTTCACCTCCTAGGAATGTAGTACCACCTAGTGCATTCACTAAGACTAAAGCAACGACTAGTTGGAGATGGCGAGAAATGGATATATAACACACTAGGATTTAAGTGGATACCTAAAGCTATTGATGTTTGTATATCTACTATAAGCGCTCACGGAACCCTCTAACATTTCGGGTTCCACATCTACTTCTATTCCATCTGTAGATGCGTATTGTAATGCGGTGTCTGAGATCATTCTCTGGATTGTTGATAGCGGATGTTCCCGACACATGACATGCAACCTTAAACTGTTATCAAACTTCATTGCAAAGTTCATTGGCCTTTGTCGTTAGGGAATGATCACCGTAGCTATCATGGGCTCGGAGACTACATTAATGGGAACATCGAAATAAGGGTTTATTATGTGGAAGGCCTCGGTCCAATCTGTTTTTGATAGGTCGGTTTTGTGATGGAGATTTGGAGGTTGCTTTCGGGGAGAAAACTTGTTTCATTAAGTGATCTACAAGGAAAGCGACCTTATGTCGGCTCGCGTAATTCAAGTCTTTACACTATCTCTATGCAAGACATGGTTGCTTCTTCTCCCATCTTCTTACTTTCAAAGGAAACATCAACAAAATCCGGCTATGGCACGTCGTCTCTCACATCTAAACTTTCAAACCATCACCAACCTTGCTCGACAAAAACTAGTTGAAGGACTCCCCGATTTGGTTATTCTAAAGATCACCTTTGCTCGGCTTGTGAACAAGGCAAAAGCACTCGTGCTCATTTTCCTTCAAAGGTGGAACCGACTCTCGCATGTGCTTCATCTTCTTCACATGGATTTGTGTGGCCCGATCTTGGCGTGCAAGCGATCAATGGCAAACGCTACATCTTAGTAATTGTTGATGACTATTCACGATGGACTTGGGTCTACTTTCTTCGAAGCAAAGATCAAGCTCCACAGATGATCATCACCTTTCTTAAGAAAATACAAGTTCAACTCTGAAACACCGTTCGACTAATCGAGACAGATAGAGGCTGAATTTGTTAATCAAACTCTTCGTGAATTCTATGAGAAAGTGGGAATTAAGCATCAGACATCTATTGCTGCATTACACGGAACAAAGCGGAGTTGTTGAAGAGCGAAACGAGCGTTAGTGGAAGCAAGAACAATGTTAATCAATGCTAAACTTCAGTTACTTATGGCGAAGGCGTATCTAATGCATGCTATACTCAAAACCGTTCTATGATTACAAAGCATACAACAAAACACCTTTTGAGCTTGTCCATAGAAAACCGAATCTCAAACACTTTCATGTATTTGGATCTCTTTGCTATCCGAATAATGATCGTGATGACTTTGGAAAGCTCAAAGCCAAAGCTGACATTGGAGTCTTTATTGGATCTTGTGATAATTCAAAGGTTTCGAATCTGGAATCGTCGTACAAAGCGAGGTGATGGAAGCGATTCATGCTCATTTTGATGAACTTACGGAAATGGCTTACGAGTATAACAACTTAGAACCGGACACAACCGCTTAAACTTCCCCAAACCCCATCATCAATGAACAAAGCCCCGACTTACTCGTCAACAAATGGAAAGGTTATTTGCTCCTTGTTGGTGGCGATATTGATGAGCGTGCTCGGTGTATCATTTGCTCAACCTTAATACTCTTTTACTTGATACACGCTACAAAACTACGGTTGAAGAAGCACCACCACGGTTGACTCCAACACAGAGTTGAACAAACCGCTTCCAACAATGATGAATGGTGATGATGTTATTCGAATGAAGTACCCCCCACGCGATTTTGATCCAAATCGTTCTTCAACCCGTTTGCTAATGAGGCTGGCGCACCGGATGTCGCGGAATCTTCAACAAACCATTTGAATCCTCAGAATCGCACAATGTATACCAACATCAACCCTCCACACATAGATGGACAAAGACCATCCTCGGAAAATATTATTGGCAACCCGAATCAACGATCGTTCTGAGACAAGCGTCTTCACAGGCGGTGAACATTGCATTTATGCACTCAGCATGCCAATCTGAACCTAAAAACATCAAAGGCGCAATGACAAAAGACAACTGGATTGAATCCATGCAAGAAGAACTCAACCAATTCATACGTCTTGAAGTATGGGAGGCTGGTTGAAAGACCAACGAGGGTCTCGTCATTGGTCTCAAATGGATTTGGAAAAACAAATTGGATCTTTGAAGGAAATGTTATCGAAATAAGTCCGCGTCGGTGGCTAAGGGTTATCGTCGAGGAAGAGGAATAGACTTTGAAGAATCTTTTGCTCCGGTTGCTCGTCTTGAGGGGATATTTCTAGCGTTCGCGGCTCATATGAATATGACGGTCTATCGGATGGATGTCAAAGCTGCGTTTCTCAATGGAAAACTTAAAAGCGGTTTATGTCGGCCAACGGATGGATTCGTTGATCTGAGTTTCGAATCCGTCTACAAAGCTGAACAAAGCTCACGTATGGTCTCAAACAAGCTCCTCGGGCATGGTGCGATAAGCTATCATCTTTCCTCATTGCTAATAATTTCACCAAAGGTTCGGTTGACCCAACTCTTTTTATACAATATCACTAGGCACATATCTTAATTGTTCAAATTTACGTGGATGACATCATTTTTGGGTCTACACATAAAAAGTTTTCAATCGCTTTTGCAAAACTAATGAAGAAAAATTTTGAAATGTCCATGATGGGTGAAATCACGTTCTTTCTCGGTTACAAGTTCATCAATCACCCGTGGTATTTTCTTGAGTCGTCAAATATGCCCTTGAATTGTTAAACAAATTTGGAATGAAAACCAGTGACACCTATGCCACACCAATGGCCCATACCAAGAAGCTAGGCATTTGATTTACATGGGAAATGGTGGACCCTACAAAATACCGTAGTATTATTGGGTCTCTCATGTATCTAACGATGTGACTGAGCGTGACATTGTCTTTGCCGTATATCTTTGCTCTCGTTATCAGTCGCGACCAACTGAAACCCAACTCTCTGAGGCTAAAAGAATCCTCCGATACATAAAGTGTAATACCTGAATTTCTAAAATTCACAAAAAGACCAAAATACCCTTATGATCAAAAGTAAGAATAATTAAATAAACAGAATACCAAATGAGCTATGTAAATTCAGAAAACTTATAAGAAATATTACGTATGATCCAAATAAATATTGAATGACTTTGTAAAGTTAATTTTATAGATTATAATTTTCTAAAATCATTTATGTATTTTATATAATTAGCCGTGTATAATTAATAGTTTTATAAAAGAATTTAATTAGTAAAAGCCCAATATAAATTTATATTATTAAGAGACCATTTATTTTAAGTCCAATACATTATAAAGCCCACAAGAAAAATTGGAAAAGTATATATATACATATATTCGGTTCACATTTATCCCTAAATACCGATTTATACCAAACCGACTTCCAAAACCCTTCACAAATCGATTTCCGGTTTCGAGCTTGAGACCAATTTTCTTGGACAATTTTGAAGGTAAAGAAGGTGGGAAAAATAGTGATCGAGTTCCAAAGCTGCTGGTTTAAGCGTGGTGAGTTTTTGAGTGAATTAGGGTTTCGACAAGTGAGGTTTTGTGCTTCTTTTGTTCTAACGATCCAAGCTCATTAAGGGTAAGTTCCTAATGTTGATTTCAGTCCTATAAGTCATATATAACACGTAAAAATTAGCCATGCATGATTTATAAGTCGTATGAAATTATTGGAATCTAAAACCCTAGAAATCGTATAAAAATAACGAATGGGTGTATAATATTTTTAGAGATCATGAATTGATTTTTCCAGAAGCTATTACATGTTATAAGACCTGAATAAAATACATAATTATGAATTCGAAGCTTGTATGAATTGTTTTGAGTTTTATGGTTCGGTTAAACATGGAAAAAAGGAAAGATTTAAAAGGAACGATTAGGGTTTTGCATAAACTAGGGTTTTCTTGTAATCATTAAAGGTGATTAATGAAGTAGTAATGATGAGCTAATGATTGGTTTAACTTAGGCTTAGGGTTTGTACTTAAATTATACTTATTCGATTTTAAACAAAAGTTTTGGGTTGGTTTGTAAATTATGAAACTTAAGGGTTATTTTTGGGAAGAGTAAAATAATGGTACTAAACGTATAAAAATAAGTGTGGGGGTTAAACATGTAATTTTGGATATTTAAAGGGCCATTCGAATTTTATTTAATTTATTAGGGTACGTTTTGTAAATTCTAAAACCTTTGGGTTAAAAGTGTAAAATCTGATAAAGTAAGGTGAGATTGTGAACTTAAAGATGTCAAGGGTGTAATTTGTAATTACTGGTAATTATGGGTTCAACAAGTGTAAATTGATTTTGTAGAGACACGCATGAGTTACGTTAATTTTGGTTTGTTATCATTTACGTTCTAGGTTAAATTGGGAAATCATTAAAAGCAGTAATATGTGAATTTAATGCGTATTTAGTAATATTTAAAGCGTATGGGAAACCCTAGAACTTAAATAGGAAGTTGATGAATTAATGAGGAATACCCTAAAATGTTGTGATTTAGATACTGTCACTAAAATGAGAATATTCTGACAACTCTAAAAGTATTAATGCGATAAATCCGTTATAATATTAATGATGCTAAAATATTAAATAAATCATAATCCGTGTAGATTCGTTGGAGAAGACGCGACGTTACATCTTCGTATTCGTTCATTCGTTACTTTTCTCTCAATTGCTTTTAGGATATTGTCTTACTTTAAGACACTTATGTTATCGTCTGAGATATTGACCTTTTCATAAAGGTTCCTTATGATGTTCTTTTCGTTAGCTTTCCTACTTTTCTTATTAGGGTTTCCAATGCCATTGCTATGAACCCTTTTCTGATTGTTGTGATTTGTTGTTTATCGAACTTATTTTTATTGAACCATCGTTATCGATTTGGAACATTATGTTAGGAAGACTTTGATATGTGTAATTGATGAACCTCATTATGTCTGAATATGAATCTTATGATATGAGTTATCTGATATGTTATCTGTTGAACTTTGTGTTTGATTATGATCTGTGTCATTTATGACAATTTGTTTGACCTAAGTTAGTTTGACACCCGAGCCAAATTATTAACTAGTCATGGGGGTTCCATGTCCGTGTCAGTGATGCACCATTGACATGACTCTAGAGGCGATAGAGTGAAGTTACGCCACGTCCACTTATCTGTTATTTGTTATGAGCTTCAGTTGGTATTATATTACCTATATATGTCTGTAGGTATGGATGCATCCTAGATCGATCTGTTATCGATATGATTTATGCGGTGAATGATGTCGGTGTGCAATACAGCGTCTTCACAATTCAAGGGAGCTAGCTACTCCAAATGATTTTCTAAGACTATTTTTATATAGTTATGATGATTTTGATATGATATGTTCTGGGCTCGAGGTAGTTAACTAAATCTGTATTTGATATTTCTATGATAAGTGTTACGATTATGATTTGGTATGTTCAAATGCTTATGATTATGTGCTCGGTTTATTATATGTTCTTATATAGGTGTATGCTTTTGTATGTTTATGTGATTACCGTTTATAATGCTAGCTTATGATTAATATGATTAAATGGGGTTTGTATGCTGTTATCTGGTGTTATGTTAGTTCTCGTTATGTGAATTCATTGAACTGTGGATGAATGTATTAGTGTGATAGTTAGTATTTTATAAGTATAATATGCATAGTCGATCGGTTAATTTTGGGAACTTTGCTTATGTATTGGTGTTTTATTGCCTATGTGACCTGCCATGTTTGAACTCTGCTGATGTTAGGATTTGATCTGAGGCTGGACTAGTTTATGATAGTTGTTCTGATAGTTGCTAATGGTTATGCTATGTTTTGTTTGGTCTTTTTAATTATAGTTTGTCTGTTATGTTTCTATTTGTTTGTGTATGGCTGTGATTTGAGCTGCTATTTCCTTCTGCTGCAATATTGAATTAAGTGTATTAAATGTTGATTAATTGATTTGTATGAATGCCATGTTTATTTACTAGGAAGTGTTTCCGTTAGTCATTAGACTCTCCGTTTGGCTTATACGTAATCTATTATTTTGGTAAGCTATGTGTTTGGTTGTTTTGATGTGTTTGTGTTTATGTCTTTAATGTGCTATGAGATGTCTAGATGTTATGTGTTTGTTTGGATTTCTGTATATTTGTGCTTTCGCAGAATCCTGAAAGATCCTTCGTCATTATTTCATTTTATTTTGTTATTTGTATATTCTGTTTTGTTTAGTTTTTGTTTACGTTATATCATTCACTTTGGGCTTTGTAAGCTCGGCCGCAGCTTTCTTTTCTGCGGCGGGTATTAAGCGTTCAAGATAAGCTTATGGGATAGCTGATCTGGGTTGAGAGTAGAGCTGAGAGCAAGACTTTGACCATAGAGATCTTAGATTTATTTTGAATATAAGTTATTTATTTTATCTTTTGTAAGTTTTTGTAAAGGCTTCGCTATTGTATAGTTATTAAAGTTCTGATATGAAACCGTATTGTGATATCTTTACCCTTGTCGGGTTGGGGTGTTACAATTTATGGTATCGAGCAGGTTTAGGACCCTTAGAGCTTAGGCTATGACCTGTGAGGATTGGGTAGATTTAGGATTTCCCTTCTGCATACTTTCTTTGCGTCCCCTACCGCACTTAGACTTTGCTAATAGTTGATTGTCCTTTTAGATGGTTATTCCCGTCGCTAAACTAGTTCGGTCGATAGGAGCAATCAAGGACACCGCTAGACAACCTAAGGAGAAGACGAGGTGGGCTGTTGTTGTTGCAAAAGGCTGCACAAGGTTTGGTAGGGTGAAGCGAACAAATAAGAGGGTACGAGTTCCGGCATATATGTGGCCATGCATGCGATCGAGAGAAGTGACCTTGAAGGAAGTGGGTGGAGGAAAAGTGGTAGAGGATTATGAAACTAAGGTTGTGGACAACCAAGGTTTCACCACTACATATCATGATAGGTGTCCCAAGTTCGTTGAGGATGAAGGAGTAGGACAGGCTGAGAGTCGCGATCTGTATGCTTTTGTGGATCGTGTGCTTGGGAGGAGGAAGAGAGAAGCGGAAGGTGGCTTTGCTAGTGGCTTACTACCACAGCATGAAGGAAACAAGAACGGATGGATAAGCGAGGAGGAGGAGGAAGAAGAGGAACCGAAGAAGAATACGAGGTGGAGTCGGAATTGGAGTCTACGGCTACTAGTAGGTTCAATCCGACACAAGAATAAAATTGTGCTCACTTGATGCCCTCGTTATGAAGTTTTGACATTGATTTTGGGTTAGGTCCTTTTGTTTGGCTTGACGATTGAATCTTAGGTTCTTGAATTTTATTTTGGAAGTACATCTTTTGACGATTTTGAAAATTTTGTTTGATTAATGGAATAAACCAAATTTGATAGTATAATTCCTGTTCGTTGTTCTCTTTACGAGAAAGATTAGTTGAGTTTCCGTTAGTCCTCATCAGTTTAGATCGCTATTTATTTTCTTTATGATGTTGTTTTGTTGCCGCTTGATTATGTATTACCATTATGATGGTATACTCATGTGGTTTTGGCCTGTTGTAGTAGGATTACTTGTTATCCGTATATTTCTCTATATATGGTGTGTTTTGCTATGATATTCGTTATGTGTTGTGTCATGAACCGAGACCAAGTATAGTGACAATAAGAACTTGTTATGTGATGCAAGTATTATGGCGCTTTGATCAGCGTAATAATACCGAGATCATATAATCTGAACTTATTGAAAGTATACAACGTCTGGGAAATGCCATATGGTTGATAGATGTATGGATATTTGCCTTGTATCTGTTATTTGGTACTTTTCATATTGGGTTGAGACTCTGTATCTAATTGTGAGATTTTTAAATTCGATTATCACATTTGCATATAAGTTTTGTACCATTGGGATCCGAAGTTGTTATTATCTGCGTTAACCTATAGATTGTTATGCCTGCCTTAGATATGTATGTCTCCTCATACTCCTGCAATTAGTAACCGTTAGGATTAGGATTTCCATCTATGCATATGATAGTTTTCATCATTTGATACAATGTAAGTTAGATTGTGTTTTGAATTTTCTTTATCTCATCTTTTACTGCTAATACTTTAATAAGTATACGATTAGCATTAAGTCATATATTCCATGAAGTTTCGTGATCCACATTTTTGTCGCCATACTATTAGGTCTTGTTCAATTTCGAGAACGAAATTTCTTTTAGAGGGAAGAAATTGTAATACCTGAATTTCTAAAATTCACAAAAGACCAAAATACCCTTATGATCAAAAGTAAGAATAATTAAATAAACAGAATACCAAATGAGCTATGTAAATTCAGAAAACTTATAAGAAATATTACGTATGATCCAAATAAATATTGAATGACTTTGTAAAGTTAATTTTATAGATTATAATTTTCTAAAATCATTTATGTATTTTATATAATTAGCCGTGTATAATTAATAGTTTTATAAAAGAATTTAATTAGTAAAAGCCCAATATAAATTTATATTATTAAGAGACCATTTATTTTAAGTCCAATACATTATAAAGCCCACAAGAAAAATTGGAAAAGTATATATATACATATATTCGGTTCACATTTATCCCTAAATACCGATTTATACCAAACCGACTTCCAAAACCCTTCACAAATCGATTTCCAGTTTCCAGAGCTTGAGACCAATTTTCTTGGACAATTTTGAAGGTAAAGAAGGTGGGAAAAATAGTGATCGAGTTCCAAAGCTGCTGGTTTAAGCGTGGTGAGTTTTGAGTGAATTAGGGTTTCGACAAGTGAGGTTTTGTGCTTCTTTTGTTCTAACGATCCAAGCTCATTAAGGGTAAGTTCCTAATGTTGATTTCAGTCCTATAAGTCATATATAACACGTAAAAATTAGCCATGCATGATTTATAAGTCGTATGAAATTATTGGAATCTAAAACCCTAGAAATCGTATAAAAATAACGAATGGGTGTATAATATTTTTAGAGATCATGAATTGATTTTTCCAGAAGCTATTACATGTTATAAGACCTGAATAAAATACATAATTATGAATTCGAAGCTTGTATGAATTGTTTTGAGTTTTATGGTTCGATTAAACATGGAAAAAGGAAAGATTTAAAAGGAACGATTAGGGTTTTGCATAAACTAGGGTTTTCTTGTAATCATTAAAGGTGATTAATGAAGTAGTAATGATGAGCTAATGATTGGTTAAAATTAGGTTTAGGGTTTGTACTTAAATTATACTTATTCGATTTTAAACAAAAGTTTTGGGTTGGTTTTGTAAATTATGAAACTTAAGGGTTATTTTTGGGAAGAGTAAAATAATGGTACTAAACGTATAAAAATAAGTGTGGGGGTTAAACATGTAATTTTGGATATTTAAAGGGCCATTCGTATTTTATTTAATTTATTAGTGCGTTTTGTAAATTCTAAAACCTTTGGGTTAAAAGTGTAAAATCTGATAAAGTAAGGTGAGATTGTGAACTTAAAGATGTCAAGGGTGTAATTTGTAATTCTGAGTAATTATGGGTTCAACAAGTGTAAATTGATTTTGTAGAGACACGCATGAGTTACGTTAATTTTGGTTTGTTATCATTTACGTTCTAGGTTAAATTGGGAAATCATTAAAAGCAGTAATATGTGAATTTAATGCGTATTTAGTAATATTTAAAGCGTATGGGAAACCCTAGAACTTAAATAGGAAGTTGGTGAATTAATGAGGAATACCCTAAAATGTTGTGATTTAGATCTGTCACTAAAATGAGAATATTCTGACAACTCTAAAAGTATTAATGCGATAAATCCGTTATAATATTAATGATGCTAAAATATTAAATAAATCATAATCCGTGTAGATTGGATTTGGAGGAGCGGCGTTACATCTTCGTATTCGTTCATTAGTTACTTTTCTCTCAATTGCTTTAAGAATACGGATATTACGTCTTACTTTAAGACACTTATGTTATCGTACAGATATTCTGACCTTTTCAGTAAAGGTTCCTTATGATGTTCTTTTCGTTAGCTTTCCTACTTTTCTTATTAGGGTTTCCAATGCCATTGCTATGAACCCTTTTCCTGATTGTGTGATTTGTTGTTTATCTGAACTTATGTTTTATTGAACCATGCGTTATCTGATTTGGAACATTATGTTAGGAAGACTTTGATATGTGTAATTGATGAACCTCATTTGTAATAGAATATGAATCTTATGATATGAGTTATCTGATATGTTATCTGTTGAACTTTGTGTTTGATTATGATCTGTGTCATTTATGACAATTTGTTTGACCTAAGTTAGTTTGACACCAGAGCCAATTATTAACTAGTCATGGGGGTTCCATGTCCGTGTCGATGCACCATTGACGACTCTAGAGCTGATAGAGTGAAGTTCTGCCACGTCCCTTATCTGTTATTTGTTATGAGCTCAGTTGGTATTAAATTACCTATATATGTATGCATTAGGTATGGATGCATCCTAGATCGATCTGTTATCATATGATTTGTGCGGTGAATGATGTAGGTGTTGCAATCTGCGTCTTCACAATTTCGAAACTAGCTACTCCAAATGATTTCTAAGACTATTTTTATATAGTTATGAGTTTTGATATGATATGTTCACGGGCTCGAGGTAGTTAACTAAATCTGTATTTGTTATTTCTATGATAAGTGTTCTGATTATGATTTGGTATGTTCAAATGCTTATGATTATGTGCTCGGTTTATGATATGTTCTTATATATGTGTATGCTTTTGTATGTTTATATGATTACGTTTATAATGCTAGCTTATGATTAATATGATTAAATGGGTTTGTATGCTGTTATCGGTGTATGTTAGTTCTCGTTATGTGAATTCATTGAGCGTGGATGAATGTATTAGTGTGATAGTTAGTATTTTATAAGTATAATATGCATGATCACGTCAGTTAATTTTGGGAACTTTGCTTATATATTGGTGTTTTATTGCCTATGTGACTGCCATGTTTGAACTCTCTTTGATGTTAGGTTTGATAAAGGCGGACTAGTTTATGATAGTTGTTCTGATAGTTGCTAATGGTTATGCTATGTTTTGTTTGGTCTTTTTAATTATAGTTTGTGCTTATGTTTCTATTTGTTTGTGTATTTGCAATGATTTGAACTGCTATTTCATTCTTTTAATATTGAATTAAGTGTATTAAATGTTGATTAATTGATTTGTATGAATGCCATGTTTATTTACTAGGAAGTGTTTCCGTTAGTCATTAGACTCTCCGTTTGGCTTATACGTAATCTATTATTTTGGTAAGCTATGTGTTTGGTTGTTCTGTATGTTTGTGTTTATGTCTTTAATGTGCTATGAGATGTCTAGATGTTATGTGTTTGTTTGGATTTCTGTATATTTGTGCTTTTAAGCAGAATCCTAAAAGATCCTTCGTCATTATTTCATTTTATTTCGTTATTTGTATATTCTGTTTTGTTTAGTTTTTGTTTAGTTATATATGTTCCTTTGGGCTTTGTAAGCTCAGCCGCTTTCTTTTCTATGGCAGGTATTAGCGTTCAAGATAAGCTTATGGGATAGCTGATGGGTTGAGTAAAGTTGAGAGCAAGACTTTGACCATAGAGATCTTAGATTTATTTTGAATATAAGTTATTTATTTTATCTTTTGTAAGTTTTTGTAAAGGCTTCCGCTATTGTATAGTTATTAAAGTTACGATATGAAACCGTATTGTGATATCTTTACCCTTGAGATTGAGGTGTTACAATTTATGGTATCGAGCAGTTTTAGGACCCTTAGAGCTTAGGCTATGACCTGTGAGGATTGGGTAGATTTAGGATTTCCCTTCTGCATACTTTCTTTGCGTCCCCTACGCTTAGACTTTGCTAATAGTTGATTGTCCTTTTAGATGGTTATTCCCGTCGCTCTAGTTAGATGCGATAGGAGCAATCAAGGACCTGCTAGACAACCTAAGGAGAAGACGAGGTGAAACATTGTTGTTGCAAAATTTTGCACAAGGTTTGGTAGAGTTGGCGAACAAATAAGAGAATGCAGTTCCGGCCTATATGTGGCCATGTACGATCGAGAAGTGACCTTGAAGGAAGTGGACGGAAAAGTGGTAGAGGATTATGAAACTAAGGTTGTGGACAACCAAGGTTTCACCACTACATATCATGATAGGTGTCCCAAGTTCGTTGAGGATGAAGGAGTAGGGCAGTGAGAGTCGCGTCTGTATGCTTTTTATGGATGGAGTGTGCGGAGGAGGAAAGAGAGGAAGCGGAAAGGTGGCTTTGCTAGTGGCTTACTACCACAGCATGAAGGAAACAAGAACGGATGGATAAGCAAGGAGGAAGAGGAAGAAGGAACCGAAGAAGAATACAGTGGAGTGGAATTGGAGTCTCACGGCTACTAGTAGGTTCAATCCGACACAAGAATAGAAATTGTGCTCACGATGCCCTCGTTATGAAGTTTTTGACATTGATTTTGGGTTAGGTCCTTTTGTTTTGTTCGTGATTGAATCTTAGGTTACTGAATTTTATTTTGGAAGTACATCTTTTGACGATTTTGAAAATTTTGTTTGATTAATGGAATAAACCAAATTTGATAGTATAATTCCTGTTCGTTGTTCTCTTTCTATGAAGATTCGTTGAGTTTCCGTTAGTCCTCATCAGTTTCGTCTGCTAATTATTTTCTTTATGATGTTGTTTGTTGCGCTTGATTATGTATCCATTATGATGGTATACTCATGTGGTTTTATTTTGTTGTAGTAGGATTACTTGTTATCCGTATATTTTCTCTATATGGTGTGTTTTGCTATGATATTCGTTATGTGTTGTGTCATGACCCGAGACCAAGTATAGTGACAATAAGAACTTGTTATATGATGCAAGTATTATAACAGTCAACGTAATAATACGAGATCATATATCGAACTTATTGAAAGTATACAACGTTTGGGAAATGCACGTGGTTGATAGATATGGATATTTGCCTTGTATCTGTTATTTGGTACTTTTCATATTGGGTTGAGACTCTGTATCTAATTGTGAGATTTTTTAAATTGGTATCTGTTGCATATAAGTTTTGTACCATTGGGATCCGAAGTTGTTATTATCTGCGTTAACCTATAGATTGTTATGCCTGCCTTAGATATGTATGTCTCCTCATACTCCTGCAATTAGTAACCGTTAGGATTCGTTCCATCTATGCATATGATAGTTTTCATCATTTGATACATGTGTAAGTTAGATTGTGTTTTGAATTTTCTTTATCTCATCTTTTCTTGCTAATACTTTAATAAGTATCTGATTAGCATTAAGTCATATTCCATGAAGTTCGTGATCCACATTTGTCGCCATACTATTCCGTCTTGTTCAATTTCGAGGACGAAATTTCTTTTTTAGAGGGAAGAAATGTAATACACAGATTTCTAAAATTCACAAAAGACCAAAATACCCTTATGATCAAAAGTAAGAATAATTAAATAAGCAAGAATACCAAATGAGCTATGTAAATTCAGAAAACTTATAAGAAAATCACATATGATCCAAATAAATATTGAATGACTTTGTAAAGTTAATTTTATAGATTATAATTTTCTAAAATCATTTATGTATTTTATATAATTAGCGATGTATAATTAATAGTTTTATAAAAGAATTTAATTAGTAAAAGCCCAATATAAATTTATATTATTAAGAGACCATTTATTTTAAGTCCAATACATTATAAAGCCCACAAGAAAATTGGAAAAGTATATATATACATATATTAGGTTCACATTTATCCTAAATACCGATTTATACCAAACCGACTTCCAAAACCCTTCACAAATCGATTTCCAGTTTCCAGAGCTTGAGACCAATTTTCTTGGACAATTTTGAAGGTAAATAAGGTGGGAAAAATAGTGTCGAGTTCAAAGCTGGCTGTTTAAGCGTGGTGAGTTTTGAGTGAATTAGGGTTTCGACAAGTGAGGTTTTGTGCTTCTTTTGTTCAAACGATCCAAGCTCATAAGGTAAGTTCCTAATGTTGATTTCAGTCCTATAGTCATATATAACACGTAAAATTAGCCATGCATGATTTATAAATTAGTATGAAATTATTGGAATCTAAAACCTAGAATCGTATAAAAATAACGAATGGGTGTATAATATTTTTTAGAATCATGAATTGATTTTCAGAAGCTATTACATGTTATAAGACCTGAATAAAATACATAATTATGAATTCGAAGCTTGTATGAATTGTTTTGAGTTTTATGGTCCGATTAAACATGGAAAAAGATTAAAAGGAGCGATTAGGGTTTTGCATAAACTAGGGTTTTCTTGTAATCATTAAAGGTTATTAATGAAGTAGTAATGATGAGCTAATGATTGGTTTAACTTAGGCTTAGGGTTTGTACTTAAATTATACTTATTCGATTTTAAACAAAAGTTTTGGGTTGGTTTTGTAAATTATGAAACTTAAGGGTTATTTTTGGGAAGAGGAAAATAATGGTACTAGCATTATAAAAATAAGTGTGGGGGTTAAACATGTAATTTTGGATATTTAAAGGGCCATTAAATTTTTATTTAATTTATTAGAGATACGTTTTGTAAATTCTAAAACCTTTGGGTTAAAAGTGTAAAAATCGATAAAGTAAGGTGAGATTGTGAACTTAAAGATGTCAAGGGTGTAATTTGTAATTCTGAGTAATTATGGGTTCAACAAGTGTAAATTGATTTTGTAGAGACACGCATGAGTTACGTTAATTTCGGTTTGTTATCATTTACGTTCTAGGTTAAATTGGGAAATCATTAAAAGTAGTAATATGTGAATTTAATGCGTATTTAGTAATATTTAAAAGCGTATAAGGAAACCTAGAACTTAAATAGGAAGTTGATGAATTAATGAGGAATACCTAAAATGTTGTGATTTAGATACGTCACTAAAATGAGAATATTATGACAACTCTAAAAGTATTAATGCGATAAATCCGTTATAATATTAATGATGCTAAAATATTAAATAAATCATAATCCGTGTAGATTCGTTGGAGGCCTTTGACGTTACATCTTCGTATTGGTTCATTAGTTACTTTTCTCTCATTGCTTTAAGATGCGGATATTCGTCTTACTTTAAGACACTTATGTTATCGTCTGAGATATTTGTGCTTTCAGTAAAGGTTCCTTATGATGTTCTTTTAGTTAGCTTTCCTACTTTTCTTATTAGGGTTTCAATGCCATTGCTATGAACCCTTTTCTGTTGTGTGATTTGTTGTTTATGTTTGAACTTATGTTTTTATTGAACCATCGTTATCGATTTGGAACATTATGTTAGGAAGACTTTTTGATATGTGTGGTGATGAACCTCATATGTCTGAATATGAATCTTATGATATGAGTTATCTGATATGTTATCTGTTGAACTTTGTGTTTGATTATGATCTGTGTCATTTATGACATTCTGTTTGACTTAAGTTAGTTTGACACAGAGCCAAATTATTAACTAGTCATGGGGTTCCATGTCGTGTCAGTGATGCACCATTGACATGACTCTAGAACTGAGTAGAGTGAAGTTCTTGCCGTCCCTTATCACATTATTTGTTATGAGCTCCGGTTGGTATTATAATACCTATATATGTATATACGTGGTATGGATGCATCCTAGATCGATCACATTTATCCGATATGATTTATGCGGTGAATGATGTAGGTATTGCAATCACAGCGTCTTCACAATTTCTGGGAGCTAGCTACTCCAAATGATTTTCTAAGACTATTTTTATATAGTTATGATGATTTTGATATGATATGTTACTTCGGGTAGTTAACTAAATCGTATTTGTTATTTCTATGATAAGTGTTACGATTATGATTTGGTATGTTCAAATGCTTATGATTATGTGCTCGGTTTATTATATGTTCTTATATAGGTGTATGCTTTTGTATGTTTATGTGATTACCGTTTATAATGCTAGCTTATGATTAATATGATTAAATGGGGTTTGTATCTTTGTTATCTGGTGTTATGTTAGTTCTCGTTATGTGAATTCATTGAACTGTGGATGAATGTATTAGTGTGATAGTTAGTATTTTATAAGTATAATATGCATAGTCACGTCCGGTTAATTTTGGGAACTTTGCTTATGTATTGGTGTTTTATTGCCATGTGACTGCCATGTTTGAACTCTAGCGATGTTAGGATTTGATCGAGGCTGGACTAGTTTATGATATTGTTACGATAGTTGCTAATGGTTATGCTATGTTTTGTTTGGTCTTTTTAATTATAGTTTGTACATTATGTTTCTATTTGTTTGTGTGGCTGCAATGATTTGGTACTGCATTTCTTTTGCTTATATTGAATTAAGTGTATTAAATGTTGATTAATTGATTTGTATGAATGCCATGTTTATTTACTAGGAAGTGTTTCCGTTAGTCATTAGACTCTCCGTTTGGCTTATACGTAATCTATTATTTTGGTAAGCTATGTGTTTGGTTTGTTACGATGTGTTTGTGTTTATGTCTTTAATGTGCTATGAGATGTCTAGATGTTATGTGGTTGTTTGGATTTACGTATATTTGTGCTTCATGGCGAATCACGAAAAGATCCTTACGTCATTATTTCATTTTATTTCGTTATTTGTATATTCTGTTTTGTTTAGCTTTTGTTTCGTTATATGTCACGTTCCTTTGGGCTTTGTAAGCTCGTACTTTTCTTTTCTGCGGCGGTATTAGCGTTCAAGATAAGCTTATGGGATAGGCTGATGCGGGTTGAGTAGAGGCGAGAGCAAGACTTTGACCATAGAGATCTTAGATTTATTTTGAATATAAGTTATTTATTTTATCTTTTGTAAGTTTTTGTAAAGGCTTCCGCTATTGTATAGTTATTAAAGTTCTGATATGAAACCGTATTATGATATCTTTACCCTTGTGCGAGGTGGGGTGTTACATAAAGGAACCATTAACTTGGGGATCTGGTATCCGAAGGATTCTGGTTTTTAACTAATCGCTTTTTAGGACGCTAACCCGCAGGGATGCTTAGACTCACGGAAAAGTACTTCCGGAGCTTTACAATTTCTTGGTGATAAATTGGTGTCATGGCAATCGAAGAAGCAAGATTGTACATCGTTGTCCTCAACGAAGCAGAATATGTAGCCATGTCGGCGTGTTGTGCTCAAGTCATTTGGATGAGAACACAACTAAAAAACTATGGTTACGTATGATAGAATCGATGTCTTTACTGCGACAATGGAGTGCCATTGCGATCTCATGCAACTCGTTGAGACTTTCGAAATCAAAGCACATCGATCTTGATATCATTTCATCAAGGATCACGTGGAACAGGGTACTGTTGAATTATATTTTGTGGGTACAAAATACCAATTGGCAAATCTTCTCACCAAAGCCTTGCCTCCCGCTAGGTTTAATGAGTTGGTCCAACGGATTGGTATGAGGTGTTTGACTCAAGAGGAATTGGATGAACTCCTAACACAGTCTTAAAAACTTGTCAAACACCAAAATATCTTTTGTACATAAATTTTTCAAAAACAAAATACAAAAATATAAAACCTATAAAACAACAAAAATATTCTTCTAATCTACTTTTCTGTCAACATGGCAAGTAAATTTCTCTACCCGTCAACACTTTAATCTTTCAAAATTCATATTTTTTCGATCAAGTGTTGAGGGGAGAATACAAAGACTTAACTGTTTCAAAACATCACGTGTACTTGCATGTTATCATATCTCGGTTGTTTCTCTTACCAATGGTGGTAAATTTTCTGGTTCAATGACACTCCTCGGACTAAAATTAATAACCTTTCATCATTTTTCTTAAGTCGAGGGGGAGTGTCGTCATGTTTCTTTCTTAAAATCTTTGTTTGGTAACCAAAATGGAAGTTAAATGGCTTTGTTTGAAAAAGGAAAAGGTGGAGGGACCAAAACTGTCAAAATGTTAAAGTCATTTTAATAAAATACACCTCCACCTAACTTACAACTCACATTTATTATCATCAAAACTAATCCTACGCCTAAAATTAGTTCATCAAATCCGTGTTTCAGATCTTCAATTTGTAAGTGTTTTATTGTTCTAACAAGATTACAAACAATGGTTTTAAATCGTTTTAAATATTAACGGTTAGATATTAACCTATGGTCGATTTTGTGTTCTCTCTTGCGTATGCGTATGAACACATAATCTTTTTTATGTGTTTGTGGCTAAAAGGATGGTGTCAAAATGTCTTAATAACATAAATGATACTCTTTCTATCCTCAAAACGAACCCAGATTCACGAATTGAATGAGTTTGAAAAATTAGGGTTTATGCGTGGTTTTGGGTATTTTCAAATGTGAATTTTTTTGGTCAAAAAGATTGTTGTGTAATGGTTATATGATGATGAATTGATGATTTCCAAGCCCTATAACAACCGAGAAAACACTAATTAAATAGAATTAGGAATTAGGGTTTAATGTTTTTGAGTTTGGGTATTTTTGATTCACAACGATTTAGATGTTATAACTTGGTTTATAGACTCTCACAACATCTTAGAACTACCAGAAATTGTATGGTGCAAATCCCATGGCTAGAAATTATACGCGTAAATCATAACCCTTAGGGTTTTGACCTACGCGTATGACTTTCTACTCATAACTGTTTAACGAATGTTCATGCCATGATTTGTTGTTAAAATGAATTCTTGTGTTAATATTGATGATTTGGTGAATTTATTTCAGGCTTGCTACGCTCAAAATTCAGAATCAAGGTCATTTGAATCTCCACGCATAAGGATTACCCTACGCGTAGTCATGTTATGCGTAAGAATAAAATCCTACGCATAACTATGCAGCGTAGGTTCTACAATGGGACTACGCATATCACATGAAGGATATGCGTAACAGATGACTCTCGCGCAAGGTCTACTCTTACGAGTAAAAGCCTTTACGCGTAAGGTATAAATAAGCCTACGCGTAAGCTCTCGCATAAGGTCCCTTTCCCTCTGGCGTAACATTTCTTACGCGTAAGTTAAGATCCTACGCATAAGCTATTCTCTGCAGCGTATGTCATTACTTGTTTATTGCGCTTAACTTTTCCACTTCTACGCCTATGCCTTGATTGACCTTCATTATGAATTGTTCCGTGTACAAACTTGTTAATAAACTTATCATAACGTCCGCGAATCAATAATGTCACTAATAAACTTAAGCGTTTGATATGTTGTGAACAATAAGTGATAACATAAACTTTAAAACTTATAGTTAACTAACTCACAGGAAACATTTCTGACGTCATTGGACTATTGGACAAACAAGTGACTTAGGACTCGTAACAATCATTGACCTTTGTGCATTCAATAACTAGACAATAAGACCTACTGTTGACTAACACTATGTCTTTCGATATGTTGGTTCTTTTGGCTAATGTTATTTGAGATCACGACATGGCTGAACAAATGAATGTGGATGCATCAGAAGTTCTCACAATTGTTGATATCTTTCCAGAGGGTTATCAGAAAGATTGGAAAGAACAACCTTAGGGTTGACTTTGACACCCTCACATGCTCAGAATCTTCTTGTCTCATTGCTGTGGATATTCTCAGGAATCATCCCTACCAGAACATGCTCTCACACTCGCCCGCACAGTTCGAGAGGTCTACATTCAACAATTACGGGATTCTATGCGAGAGGATCCTTTGGTCAAAGTCTTTGTGTGGTGACACTTAATCACAAACAAGTCACTATCACTCCTGCTGATTTACGGGCTGTTCTCATCATTCCTGACATCGTTCCAACCGACTTATTTGCTACCCCTACTGAAGAGACAGTCCAGAAATTCTTGATAGATATTGGTTATGATGAAGCTTGAGGAATCATTACTAAGCACTCTCACGTGGAGCTGAAGAATATTCCTCAACCATGGAGAACACTCTACATGATCATAACCAAATCGGTCTCTGTCGTGGCGGTGGCTATGAGCATCCCAAGCTCATGGAACTGCAAAATTTTACGTCGTTGATCAACAAGAAGGACATTGAAATAGAAGCAGCGATATGGGAGGACATGATGGTATTTCACAAGAAGCTTGGCTCCAAGATTCCCTATGTGAGATACACCAAACTGTTGATCCAGAGAGCACTTGGACTTCATCCTGATATCCCCAAGAGGCTCAATGACCCAGATAATCACGACATATTGACTGAACCCATACTATCTGTCGGAATCAAAGAATCGTCAACAAAGAAACAGGTGCGGTATTACGATCACCTTCGACTACGAAATCAAAAAGCTTGAAACATACAAAAGGTATCGGTTAGCCGTAAAAGAAGGCAAAGTTGGTCATCTTGATGAAAGATCTTATGGTACACCTACTCGAGGAGGACCGAGGAAGAAGCTGTCTGGAAGTGTCACAAGTACAGAAATTCAAAGGAAGTTTCCCAAAAGGAATCCTCCTCGCAAAAGGATTGTTCCAGTTAAGGAAGCTGAACCTATTCCCTCGCCCGAACCGCAAAGAAAGCTTCTGGACGAAAGCTCTGAAGATACACAATCAGACAAGGAGGTCCTCTACTCAAAGCGCAGCCGAAACACCTCCTTCGCAGCCTAAACCTCCAAGTCCACCGGTGACAAAGGAAAAGGGAAGACTCTGTTCTTGTGCCGTATGATGAAAGCTCGGATGAAGAAGAAGAGCAACTGGATACTTCATACAGGAAGCAATTCAAACTCCTTAGACTCCAACACACGGCAAAAGAATTTGCAAAAGAACAAATGGGTGGCCCCGGAGGGTCAAGTGGTGCTCAACCTTCACCAGATCCTGATGCGGTTAATCAACCCGATAAGGGACCTGGTACCACCACTTTGGAGCAACAACAAAAGCCCGTGGAAGAAACTATTGAGTATGAATTTGAGGTACCTGTTAAAGAAAAGGCCGAGAAAGAAAAAGGTGACAAAGAGAAGCTGAAACAAAAAGATCTGAGAGAAAGATAAGTCTGAAGATGACGATTATGATAAGTTTTACGCTAGACAGTCCTGCTCGCTCGAGAGGACAAAACCTCTGCACCAGAAGGACCCGAGTCTCCTCACATCTCATCATCATCCGATTCTTCTTCTCACTCTTCACCACCACCATCAAAGAAATCAACCAAATCATCATCCGGATCGATGAAGAAGCCAACTCCATCTTGGATCTCTCAATCTAAGAATCGAATCGTTAAAGCTGTCCAACAAGTCAGAAAGAAGGACATGCTCTATAGAAAACTGAATTGGCTTGCGACCAAATCGATATCTACATGATGAGAATGACAAGATGCAGAATGAAAGGGAGTATGTACTGAAGCTCATGCAGGATGATCTACAAGGGAAGATGGACAGAATGATCGAAGGCTACACTCAAGTACCTTACTGGATATCATTCCTAAAGTCACAAAGGAGATGTTTCCCAGACAACTATATCGAATCTTATGCGAGATAGCCAAGCAAACTATAAGATCAACACCCTTAACCGTCACAATCAATCCATCCGATCCTGTAGTTTTCTCGGATAATGAATTGGTGGCCAAGCTTGTCACACAAATGTCTACGATCGGGACATTTACTTCGATGAAGGAAAGTTGTTTCAAGCATTGTTGGACTACCAACTTCAAGAAGCATGCGATTTGAAAAGTCTAAGCGTCCTAGAGACGATGAAGATAAGGATCAGGATAAGAATGATGAAGCTAAACGACAAAAGAAGTCTGGTGAATCATCTTCCATGCCACCACCTCCCCAACGGCCTCCTGCTCAACAAAGGTCCCCTCCTCGTTCTTCTACAGATAAACCTCATGATTTTGAGACACCTCCCCAGACTCAAAAAACCGATGATTACTTTGAGTATACGGGTGGTGACGATGAAGAACACCATGAGCCCCTACAACAACCCACCTCTCCCAAACAAGTAAAGAAACCAGAACCCTCATCTAGGCCTAAGAAACAGAAGAAAAAGGCGCCCAAAGGCGACGTCCTATCATGGCTAGATGAAGACACCACAAAGGAATTTGAATGGTTTTCTACACTTGTCAATTCCACCCCTACCCTGAAGAAGGTCAAGATCTGGTAGACGGTAATACATTGGAGCATGCCAAGATTATGCAAGAAAAGTTCCATGTGAAGAAGATGACGAAATCCGAGTTGAGGCGAATCAAGAATGATTCTTTTCAACTGTGGAAAAGACAGCTCGAGAAAGTGCCATCGAGGTCGAATATCACCTTGAAAACATTGCTCGAGCTATGTCTAACAACATGGATTGGCTCAACCCAGAAGCAAACATCGACTTCACTAAACGGGACAACCTCCATACTACACGGCGATCGGTCAAAACCTCTACCAACAATTGGCCAATCAGATGAACCAAGGATTCCATTCAGACATTTCTTCAACAAAGACATGGAATTTCTTCTTCATGGTGGCGATGGTTCAAGGAAGTATGTTACATCTCTGACACTTCCATTCCCAGCAGCCGAATACTCAAACTGTCTAGCTATTGAGGAAAGAGCTAATCACTTGTTCTCTAACAAAGTGGAAGCCTACGACCGAGATGCAGCATGCGGATTCATCATTGGCGGACGCGAAGAATCTACTAAAGCTGCCAGGTTCGAAGTCTCAACATGCGATATTCAGTTCTAAAAGTATCGTTGCCATCAAACACGTCGATCTTTCATCTAAGTGGGACTACACCTTCCTAAAGAATATCGTGGTCAAACGACAAGATGAAAGGGATTATGCATTCTCTGAAGGTGACTTTGAGAATTTGTCTATCAACGACATCGAAGACATGTACCTTGCCAAAGTACAGGTCGTATGAGACAATTCTCCACTGCGATTACAACATGAATTCATCAAGTCGTGCTCATCTTCATCAGACGCATAGTTATCCAAGAACGTGTAGAAGATCTCAAGCTGGCAGTTGAATCTTATCAGACCCGTGTCAACTTCACTCCACCGCAGCTTGATCTACCCGACATCAACCACCTTCCACAATATACGCTCATCAGCAAACCTTTCGGCGTCGTTTACCGCAGTGAACTTCAAAGAAATTGCTTGATGGTGTGCAGAGATCTTCATAAGTTTGGAGATCACACTTTGAAGATGGTTAGGGACGGATTGGCTTACCGGTTGAAGGATATACACCAAAAGATCGGGTCTCCTAAGCGATGGAATTCTCAGGATAGAAGGGACATGAAGAGGATCATCACCATGATTGATGAACGGTTGTATCGAAGGGATCGTTTAGAAGGCTGGAAAGCTATGTTGGTGGTGCGACCGGGAGAAACATCATCGGCTTTCAACGCACGACTCACACTCCTGGCGACATCTCTGGACTACCTGGTACCCCTTGAACTGCTTCTTTCATTATCAATTTGGATGTATGATTTATTATGTCAGTGGCTTGTGCACACATTACAGTGTACAACCCGTACTTGTAAATAAAGGACCCTGTGGTACGCTTCAGTGCCACAATCCTTATATAAGGAGCGAAAGCTTCTTACTTTTGAGTAAAACCTATCAAACCTTTCATTTTTCAAGGTTTTGCTCAAAAGAACAAGTACTTTCCCTTATGATTTTCAAAACCTCAACCGTTTATATCACTTGTTGAGGGGTAGTACTTGACTTAAAACTTTGTTCAAAAAATTTTCACAGTGGTCATTCTTCCCGCAACACTCGAAATGGTCATATTTATTCTCAACTTTTCAAAAATAACATTTTATATGCCATT
>OU343224.1:20128444-20213625 GCA_910596185.1 Chrysanthemum makinoi | reverse complement strand
TAAATATGATTTTGATGGACTTGGTGTTTGTGTACAGGTTTGTATTGAATCTGGATTTGGAAGAAGCTTATTTGACCGATTAAGCTCTTTAGGTCATTCTAAGCATCTCCTCAGTGTTCAATATAGAATGCATCCTTCCATCAGTTTCTTCCCAAATCTGAAGTTTTATCAAAATCACATCGTGGATGCACAAAATGTGTTATCTGAAAGTTACGAAAAGAGGTATCTTTCAGGACCAATGTTCGGTTCCTATACGTTTATAAATGTTTCTGGTGGAAGAGAAGAAAAAGATGATGATGGAAGAAGCCGAAGAAATATGGTTGAGGTGGCTATTGTGATTAAAATTGTTAAATTTCTCTATAGAGTTGTGCATATCTATTATGTCATTTCAGATTCTTTTTATCAGTTTAGCTAAGTCATTAAATGTGTTTCTAATGAACTCAAAATATAACATTTGCGCCTTTTACATTTATAGCATGGCAGGACTCAAAGAAGAAGCTTAGCATAGGTGTTATATCTCCGTATGCTGCCCAAGTCGTTTCGATTCAAGAAAAACTTGCTCACAAGTATCAGAAACTGGATGGATTTTCAGTAAAGGTTAAATCAATTGACGGGTTTCAGGGTGGAGAAGAAGATATTATTATTGTGTCGACAGTAAGATCCAATAGCCATGGGTCTGTTGGCTTCATATCAAGTCCTCAAAGGACTAATGTTGCCTTGACAAGAGCACGGTAAGCAATCGGCTCAATTTCTTAGCAACTGATCTTTATTAATATTTCAAAGTATGATATTGCCTTCCTTTTTGTGTAGACACTGCCTTTGGATACTGGGAAATGAAAGAACCCTGACTAAAAGCGAGTCTATATGGAAAGAGTTGGTATTGGATGCAAGGAATCGACATTGTTTCTTTGAAGCTGATGCTGATGAATGCTTGAAGATGATAATTTTAGCAGCAATGAAAGAGTTAGATCAACTTGATGACTTGGTTAACGTGAACAGTGTACTTTTTAAACATGCAAAATGGAAGGTATGTGACTAATCTTTTTAAACATGCACAACTCCGATGTGTGATGATTTTGATTTTTGCATTGTTATTTCATCAGGTTCTTTCAGCGATGACTTCAGAAAAACGTTTGGAAAGATGAAGGGTTCTCGCTTGAAGAAGCAGGTTTTAAACCTTCTATTGAAACTTTCTAGTGGCTGGCGGCCTAAGAATAAAAGTGTAAACTTGTGCTGTGAAAATTCTTTACAAATCTTGAAACAGTTTAAAGTTGAACGATTCTATGTGATTTGCACTATTGACATCATCAAGGAAGTCAATTATATACAGGTTTTGAAGGTTTGGGATATATTAGCCTTAGAGGAGATTCCGGAACTCAAAAAACGGCTTGAGAGCATACACTCTGCATACACAGATGATTTTATTAATAGGTGCACTGAAAAATGTTTAGATGGGTATGTTCGTTTGTTGTCTTGTGAATCTCAATTCTTAAAAGTAGGGATTATTGATGCCTAATTCCATTTTATTTATATTGTTCAGGAATTTGGAAGTTCCTAGGAGTTGGCCGGCATTCCAAAAGATGATCAGATTTCATTATTTGAGTGATTGTGAAGACAAAAGTGAAGTTAGTGTGAATCCTGGTCATGCTAGAAATTATGTTGAAAACTTAAAAGTCAGTGAAAGCTTATTGCTTATGAAGTTCTATTCATTGTCACATGAGGTATTGAGCCATTTGCTTACTGGTAAAGAAGTTGATCTACCCACGCAAGTCACTGATGAACAGATGGACATAGTTCTTTCTCCCAAAAGTTCGTTTATCATTGGGCGATCAGGAACCGGAAAAACCACTGTGTTGACTATGAAGTTGTTCCAATGCGAACAGAAATTTCACATGGCTTCTGATGGGATTTATGAAGGGGAGAACAGCCAGTTTAGGGGCCTAAAGTTGTTGAGGATCCTGAAAATAGCAAACCAAGTGTTCTTCGCCAGCTTTTTGTGACAGTTAGCCCAAAATTATGTTATGCTGTGAAACAAAATGTTTCCCACCTTACAAGGTGCACAAATACTCATCCTTTTCCTCTTGCTTTCCATTTATATGGTCTTGTTCTGACTTCAAGAATTTATGTATTTCAACAGTGTTTCAAGTAAAGGGAGCTCATCAGCAGAGATCATTCTTGATAATACGGATGTTATTCCATCAGAATTCAATGATATTCCAGACACTTTTATTAACATTCCGGTTAAATATTACCCTCTCATTATAACATTTCAAAAGTTTCTGATGATGTTGGATGGTACATTGGGGAATTCCTTCTTTGAAAGATTTTGCGAGGCAAGAGAAAGTTCTCATGGTAACTGTATAGGTTCAAGATCTGTTGCATTGCAAACTTTTAAAAGATTAAGGGAGGTCACATTTGATAGGTTCTGTTCATTTTACTGGCCACACTTTAATTTAAAACTAACCAAAAAGCTTGATCCCTCAAGGGTATTCACCGAAATTATATCTCATATAAAAGGAGGGCTTCAAGCAGGGGAATGCAGTGATGGAAAATTAAGCTATGCTGGTTACTGTTTATTGGCTGAAAGTCGTTCTTCCACTTTAACTAAAGAGAAAAGAGAGAATGTTTACAGACTGTATCAAGACTATGAAAAAATGAAAACTCAGAGGGGAGAATTCGATTTGGGTGATTTAGTAAATGACATTCATCATCGGCTTAAAAATGGGAATTATGAAGGTGACAAGATGGATCTTGTTTATATTGATGAGGTCCAAGATCTTAGTATGAGGCAGATTTCTCTTTTTAAATATATTTGCCAAAATGTCGATGAAGGTTTTATTTTTGCGGGTGATACTGCTCAGACTATTGCAAGAGGGGTTGATTTTAAGTTTGAAGATATACGATCTCTTTACTATAAAGAATTTTTAAGTGCCAGAACATCTGGAAAACAAGAAAAGGGTCTTGTATCCGAGACAAAACAGTTAAAACAGAATTTCAGAACGCATGCTGGTGTGCTTGATTTAGCTCAGAGTGTCATTGACATTATATACAACTACTTTATTCACTCAATAGACAAGTTAGATCCTGAAATTAGTTTTATATCTGGTGAAGCTCCTGTTTTGCTCGAGTATGGTAGTGATGAAGATGCAATAATGACAATCTTTGGTGATACAAAAACTAATGGAGAAATTGTCGGCTTTGGTGCTGACCAGGTAATATTAGTACGTGACGATTGTGCAAAAAAAGAAATATGTGAATATGTTGGCAGCAATGCTCTTGTTCTCACTATAGTGGAGTGTAAAGGTCTTGAGTTCCAGGTCAAGTTCTTATACTTTCTATTACAAATAGTTAACCTTTTGAGTAATATTAAATTGCTTCAGTTTCTCAATGTGTGATTGCCAATGATTGTGTAGGATGTATTGTTGTACAACTTTTTCGGGACATCCCCTTTGAAAAATCAGTGGAGACTTATATATGAGTACATGAAGAAATATGGTTGGCTTGCTAAGGAACTTCCTCAATCCTTCCCGACATTCGATGAGGCAAGACATAGCGGTTTGTGTTCTGAATTGAAACAATTGTATGTGGCCATAACTCGAACGAGGCAAAGGCTATGGATTTGTGAGAACAAAGAGGAGCTCTCCAAGCCAATGTTTGATTACTGGAAATTAAGGGGACTAGCTCAGATGAGAAAGTTGGATGAATCACTTGCACGAGTTATGAGGGTCGCCAGCAGTCCTCAGGAGTGGCGGGAGAGGGGTAAAAAGGTTAATATTTGATCTATTACTGGTTTAGTTTTATTATAATTAGTTCTTTTACTGCCATATTTGACATGATTATTATATGGTGTTCAGTTTTTTTATGAGAAGAATTTTGTGATGGCAATGCTGTGTTTTGAGAGAGCTGGAGACACAATGTGGGTAAAAATGGCCAAAGCATCCGATCTCCGAGCATCTGCTGATCATATGCGGGGAACAAATCATGAAGCTTTTCTAGGTTATGCTAGAGAAGCAGCAGAAATGTTTGAGTCTATTGGGAAAGTCGAGTATGCTGCATCATGCTATTGTGATTTGGGAGAGTATGAAAGAGCTGGTAACCTCCTTATATAACATAAATCGTCGCCTTTAGATTAAGTGCTTGCACTAGTTTAATCATCAGTAAAGTTTACCTATGAATGATCTGATTTCGGTTGTGTTAAAGCTATTTAATTGTCGTCCAATGTTCATTTTGGATGCATTGTACTAACTTGAACTCTTATGTGTTTAGGAAATATATATTTGCACACGTGTGGAAAAGTTGACGCAGCAGCAGAATGTTTTAGTCTAGCAGGGTGTTACAGTGAAGCGGCAGAAGCTTATGCCAAAGAGGACCAGTTTTCCAACTGTCTTTTGGTTTGCAAAGAAGAGAAACTTTTTGATAAAGGCTTGGGGTATATAAAATACTGGAAGGAAAGTGTGAAGGTTCAAAGTAAAGAAATACAAAAAATTGAGCAAGAGTTTTTAGAAAGTTGTGCCTTTGCATGTTATCAGCAAAATGATCCTAAATCCATGATGAAGTTTGTTCAGGAATTTTATTCTATGGAATCTAAACGTGTGTTCTTAACGTCGTTAGGGTGCCTCAGTGACCTTTTATTGTTGGAAGAAGAATCGGGTCAATTTCTTGAAGATGCTGAGCTGGCGAGGTCATTGGGTGATGTTATAAAAGAGGCAGATCTTTTGGAGAAGGTTGGACATTTTAAGGAGGCAGCAGTTTTGTTACTTTGGTATGTGTATTTTAGTTCGTTATGGGGAAATGGAAACACTGGTTGGCCATTGAAGCAGTTTTCTCAGAAGGAAGTACTTTGTGAAAAAGCCAAATTACTTGCCAAAATGGAGTCTGATGTTTTCTATGATTTTGTTTGTAGTGAGCTTAAAGTACTCTGTGATAACTACGATAGCTTGTGTGAGCTGAAGAATGGTTTGGACGTTACCCGGAAAAGTAGTAGTCTAAGAGGAGAAATCTTGTTGATTAGGAAAATATTGGATGCTCATTTTCGTTTAAATTCCTCAAAGTATGAGTGGGAGGATGAGTTACCAATTGATCTTTATAAGCACTGTGAAGACAAAATGCTTCGGAACCAGATTTCTATTAGAACTCTGGTTTTTTATTGGAATGTATGGAAAGAGAATGTTGTGCATCTCTTCGAGAGTCTTGGAAGTTTCCATAATGAAGAACCAGATAAAGACGAGCTTTATGTTAATTTCAGTTTAATCTATTTTGGGGTGAGAAAACATCATCTAAATGGTAACATGGTTTACTTGTTAGTTAATAAGGACGCTGCTTGGGTAAGAAAGTGGGGTCAGAAGGGTCTTCATATGGACGGGAAACTTTTAACTATTGATGACAGGGAGTTGGTGTTTGCTATTCGGTCATACTGGCAGTTAGAATTAGTTTCTGTGGGTATAAAAGTACTTGAAACTCTTGAAGCCCTCCGTAAATCAAAGTCAAACAGTTCCGTATTTCGCCAAAGCACATCTCTCCTTCACATTTTTGAGGTCTCCAAGTTTCTTTTAAGCTGTCAATATCTTAACCTCACAAATCCTTATAAAAAGAAGCTGCAATATTTTCTTGGAATTTCTTTGACTTACTTTGATCTCGTGTTTCCTTTAGACTGGCGGAAAGCAGTCTAAAAAGTAAAGTAAAGTAACACCCAATGCCGTCTTCCACGGGTTATGGGTACCCAATACCGTTTCCGGTGTATGGGGGAGGTTAAGATGTAGACAGCCTTACCCCTACCTAAGGTAGAGAGGCTGCTTCCAGTTCTACCAAAGGTAGAAAGGACCTCCGGCCTTTTGTAGGGAGTGAGGATCGAACCCCTGACCTCTCGGTTGGCGGAAAGCAGTCTGTGTGGGCTTAATTTCTTTAAAGATGACTGAACTTTCAGTCAAATTGCTTGATGAGATTATTCTTCAATATGTTGACATGAAGGGTGACTTCACCTATTGGACAATAGGGAGGGTGATGATGATATGTATTGGTTCAAACAAGCCAGTAGCACTTTACGATCATATCATTAATAAGCTCCAATGGAACCCTGCATGGAAGTCAGTTGTTGAGTATTTTAGGGAAGGCTATTGTATTCTTTCAGAAATTATGCTTGCTCTAAGTGATACTTTTACAGCGAACAGGAGGCTTACAGGCCACATGTCACCAGGCCAGACAGTTTCGTGCATCTTTTGGATCGTGTTATTTCCTCGAATTTATGGTCATGTCAAACCTTCTACACAACTAAGTCTTCTTTTGTTGGATGGTGTACATATCGCGACTCTCCTGGTACTCCCCTTGAACAGATACCAAATCAGAAATTTCCCCCCACAGTCGCAAACCTTTATGTTAAAATAGTCCAAAAAATTCTATACAACAGAGAAGATACTATATCATGGTTACAAAGATCGTCACGCTCTTCTTATCTTCCAATTTTAGTATTGAGGCTGATTATGATGCTTTCTTTAATTTGTTTGCATCTACCAGATTGCTCAAAAGTGCTACTTGATTTGCTGTGTGGTGGGAACAATATTGCGCATTTGCTTCCAAATAAGTTTGTGTCGGATCTTTTATCAAGAAGGAAGGGTCGTCGCTTGAACTTGAATCCAGAAGTAGTTGCAGAAGCATTTATTAACATAGAGGATCCTCTCGTGATTCTTTGTTCAGGAGATGCGTTCGGGAATCTATGTGGGAGATAATGAAGGCATTGTTCCTAAGAAAAACTACACTCAGTGTTCAAAATCCTTCAACAAATGATGATTGTGGGATGATTGATGAGGCGACATGTTCTAGCACGCTACCAGATGCAAATCTGAACGTGGATCCAGTGGAGGCAAACAACAAGGGTAAAAACAGAAAAGGTAAAAGGAAATGACAGCATGCGTATGTTTTTTTTAACCACAATTGAGTTTTTCTTGTGTGCTCAAGAATCATATTAAAGTAAGTTTCAGTTAATGGTTTAAGGATTGTTATGTAAGTATCATCGAAGCAAAACTCAAGTTACTTAAAAATTTACCATTATTAGGTTTTGATTTGGTTTCGTGCCAAATATGGAACGCCTCTAGACCATAATTTTTTTTAGGGTTATGACTTGCAAGACTATCCCAATTGCTTGGTGCATAATATAACATGTTGCTTTAGAAATCAACCTTACTGTAGTTTTTTAAGTAACCAATTTAGTTTATATCGGCTTTCATAATTCATACTAACTCTAACAATTTAATTGCGTGCACATGTACGTTCATTTAATTTTGTGGTTCTCTTCGCAAACACGTTAATTGTCATTACTCGTGTAATAAACTAAGAACGTTAAATGGCTTAAAAAAGATAGATGCAATGCAAGTTTTCAAGACTTTTTGAACACTGATTCAACATACGACTCAGGGCTTGTTTCTTTTTTTTTCTGGATTAAGTGGGTGGGTCCCTTTTATAGTGGGTCTTAATGGGGAGGAGACTCTTTGCTTTCTCTCCATATAGACCATTTAATTGAAAAAACATTTATTATGTGTGGCCCCACCACTATCTCCCCATTAAGACTCATTAACATAAAAAAGAAACACCCCCTCAGTTAAGGTAAAACTGTTGCAAAAGAAATCAACCATCTATTCGAAATATCACGTCATTTCTACCTACCTTTGTTCTTTTTAGCCTTCTTTCGTTTGCCACTTCCCATCCCTTTGCTGATTTTCGCATCTTGAGTTTTACCACTGCTCGTTTGTTTTTTTAACACCACTTCCACAGGCGACTTGTCAGCATTGATATGATCATCACCTGTTTCCTCAACATTGTGCTCCTTCTGACGAGCCTCACTAGTCTTGCTGCCCTCTAAAATCGTCTTCCGCATAACCTTTGATTCACTACTAAACTGGTTCAAGAAGTTTTCTATCAATGGCCTGTGTCTTTGCAGCCTCTCCAAAACCACTTGCACATTCGTTCTTTCATTCTTGACTCCAAGTCGACTGAAATGAGCTTCAGAGAAAAGTTACATGTATTTATATAAACAAGTCAAATGACAAAAAGGGAAACAAGATACAGTTTAGATAGGCTTCAACAATAAACCAATTCAAATATTAATGTTTAACAGAAAAATTGGATTTTTAAATATAGTAAATCTAACCTTGGATCAAAAACAGAAGAAACTAGCTTCAGATCATCGCAAGCAGAGTTCACTTCGCGTACCACTGTTGCCTTTTTTCCAGCACAGAAATTTCCATCCGCAAGAGCAGCAGATAGTATGCGTATATTATCATCCACTTCATTCTGACAAGAAAGCAAACAATCAGGAAGACATTTGAGTTACACTAATGTTGATAAAAACTAATATTCCAATCCGCAAAAGGAGTAGCTAACATGTGTATACTTTTATCCAATTCTTTTGGACAAGAAAGTTAATACTATGAAGGCATCAAAGTCCATAATTATGATCAAACTTACAAAACCTGTTATTACAACCACAGAAAAATTTACCTTTGCTCTAGTTGCAATAGATAACCTGTTCAGTGCCACTCCTTTCTCGCCATTTAAAGCTTCAGATGTTTCTTCAAGAACTTTCCAGTTGATTTGCAATTCCATGGGATTCACATTGGGTGCTTCTGATGATTTGTTAGAAAACGGTACCTCGGGAATCATGTCAACACTATGTGTGATTTTGCTTGGGAACAATAAGTTCATTATTTCCTCTTTAGATTTCGTACGATCAACAAATATAGTCAAGACCCACAACTGATCGGTTCACAAACAGAAACAACAAACACCCAATGTTACTTGGAATAAGCTCTCCAATTAATCAGAAAAATATTTGCTTACAAAAACTGATATTGAATGCATAATGACAAACCACAGCTCGGTTTGTATATATAGGAAATAGAACAAGCTTTCCTAATCCTACTACAATTCTAATATAACTAGAATATTAAAACCGACATTCACCCATGGGCTCGGGTCAATAGCTGCTGCCCATGGGCTCGGGTCAGACATTAGCCCAACATTCACCCCTCCAATTTCTGACTCGAGATAGGGAGGTCTTCAACTCCGAGTAACTCTTGCATTTCCTTGAACTTAATCCTTGGAGAGCTTTCGAGAATATCAGCGACGTTGCAAATCCCCTCTTACAAACTCAACTTGTACTTGGCCTCTTTCAACACATTCTCGGATAAAATGATAACGTGTTTATATGCTGCTTCTCCCGTGAAAGACTGGATTTTTCATAAGTGCAATTGCCGATTTGTTGTCAACAAATAAGACCACCACTCTTTCTTCCATTCCGGTTATTTCACTCAACAATCCACGTAACCATATCCCTGACACGCGGTTGAAGTTGCAGCCATGCACTCGGCTTCACAAGACGATAGAGCCACCGTGTTTTGCTTTTGTGAGCACCAAGTGATAGGTGATTTACCTAGATAAAATACATGCCCAGTTGTGCTTCGACCATCATCTTGGTCCATAGCATAACTACTATCACTAAACCCCACTAACTCCTTGGTTTTCTCTTGGTTGTATCGTATTCCAAAATTCAAACTACCTTGGATATACCTTAGTATTTGTTTCACAGCTGCCATATGTGATTCTTTTGGTTCTTGCATATAACGACTAACCAAACCAACCGAATAAGATAAATCAGGTCGAGTGTGTAGTAAATACCTTAGACAGCCAACTCGTCGTCTATACAAAGTTGCATCAACTGGTTTTCCTTCCTTGTCCATGCTTAACTTCATTCCAGGTTCTAATGGACATTGTGTAGGATTCGCTTATGCATCCAGCATCTTTCAAGATCTTCGTTGCATAGCTTTCTTGACTTATTGAGATACTCGAATCCTCTTGCTTTACTTCAATGCCAAGATAATAGCTTAATTTTCCCAAGTCACTCATATCGAACCTTTCTTGCATTTGTCTCTTAAATTCACCAATTTCGCCAAGCTTGAACGTTACTAAGAGATCATCTACATAGACCGCAATAATCAAGATTGACTTGTTTGTCTTCTTCACATACACTGCTTGTTCGTGTTGGCATCTTTTGAAAGACATTTGCTTGAGTTCTCTATCAAGTTTTGTATTCCACGCCCTTGGTGCTTGTTTAAGTCCATAAAGCGCCTTTTCAACTTGTAGATCTTCCTTTCTTCTCCTTTCTTCACGAACCCCTCCGGTTGTGTAACAAACACTTGCTCTTTTAGTTCTCCATGTAAAAAGCTGACTTTACATCCAGATGATGTAGCTCCCATGCTTCTTTTGCGGCCAATGAGATTAATAAACGTATCGTTTCAATCCGTGCTACGGTAAGCGCAAATACCTGTCATAGTCAATTCCCTCCTTTTGAGCATAACCCTTTACTACTAAACGAGCTTTAAACTTATTAATTGAACCATCCGGATTTCTCTTAATTTTGAACACCCACTTTAATCTAATGGGATTAACATTAACCGGAGCTTCAACTAATTCCCATGAATCATTCTTCTCGATAGACTCAATCTCTTGCTTCATAGCAACCATCCACTTGCTTGAGACTTTTGCTTCTTGGAACGTTTGGTTCATCATCTTCTATCAAAAGTAGATTTTGATCTTCATTAGCAACTGAGGTTCTTGAACTAGACCCCATAATAAAGTCATTAAACGGTTGGCTTAGTTGAAACCCTTGAAGAACGCCTCATAATTGGTTGAGTTTCCGTCACAGGATTAAGGTCATTACCCGCCTCGATTTGAGCTTCTTGTTCGGTATTGACCGGTTGATTTTCATCAACATCATGATGATTTTCAGCCTCTTGATCTTCTGCCTCAACTTCATCGGTACACACTGGGTTAACAAATCCACAACCCGTATCAATAGAACCGTGCCATTCTATAATAAACATACCTCGGTTTAGCTCGTGTGTTTCGCTTCCAAAGCAACATACTTCCAACCAAGTTCCTCATTAAACTCCGCATCACGACATACCACTATCTTCTTTAGTTTTGGATTGAACAAATCGAAAACCTTTGTACCGGCTCGTTTCGATGTAAATGAGTCATGTTGACCTGTCGTCTAACTTATGTAAATATGGCCTTGTTCCCGTTGCATAAGCCACACATCCAAATACCGGCAAACCCTCCAAGTTAGGCTTTTTCCTTGAAAGCCTCGTATGGGGTTTGATTAACTAGAGCTCGAGTTGAAACTCTATTAATCAAGAATGTAGCGTGTCTAACTCCTTTAGCCCACATGTAGTTTGGTACGTCTCGTGCTTTCAAGATGCTTCTAGTCATTCCCATAAGAGTACGGTTTCGCCTTTCCACGACTCCATTTTGTTGTGGTGTGTAGGGAGTGGTTAGATGTCTTGTTATACCCTCGTTTTCCCAAAAGTTGGTAAATTCTTTTGAAGTGAACTCACCTCCTCTATCGGTCCTTAGGGTTATAATCTTGCTTCCCGACTTCTTCTCAACTAAAGCTTTGAACTTTTTGAAGTATTCAAATGCCTCACCTTTTTCCTTCAAGGCAAAAGTCCACATAAACCGTGAGAAGTCATCAATAAGAACAAATATGTACCTGTTTCGTGCTATGGATGGTGGAGAAATTGGTCCACATAGGTCGGCATGTATTAGTTGAAGAGGATGTGTTGCCTTAAATTTTGCAGCTTTAGGAAACGCCTTCTTGGTTTGTTTTCTTACCAAACAAGATTCACACAACTTGTTCTCTTGATGAATTATTGGCAACTTTTCAACCATGCCCTTCCTTGCCATTAATTCCATCGTCTCGAAATTAATGTGACCCATCCTAGCATGCCATAACCAAGCATCATCTTCCATCTTTGCTTTGAGACACACCGGACTTCCAACTTGGAGCTTAATCTTGTAAAGTCTATTACTTGTTCTAGGAACCTTCATCAAAAGCTTGCCATCTGAGTCACGCATAGTAAGAAGGTTATCTTTCATACGAATGTCACATCCGCCTTCGGTAGCTTGCCCAAGACTAATTATGTTGCTTTTTAGCTCGGGTAGGTAATAGACTCCATTGATTAACCGTTGCTCTCCCGTTTTCCCTTCAATGATTATCGAACCCTTCCCTTTTATCTCGATGTAGGAGTTATCACCAAACTTCACTCTGCAGGAGATATTCTCATTCAACTCCGAAAAGTATTCTCGGATCCCCGTCATGTGATTACTTGCTCCATTATCCAAATACCAAGTGTCTTCCTCGTTTGGCTTAGTATTCAATTGGTTTGGGATAATCTTTTCTTCATTCAAGAAAACTACTTCTTGAACGCTTTCATCATAAAAGTGTTGGGTCATCATCATCCTCCGTTTTCAAAAGGTTTGATTCATGCTTTTCTTCTGTTCACGTCGTTCAGGGCAGTTAGAAGCAAAGTGACCATATTCATCAATCTGAAGCATTGAATCTTTGAAAGGTCTCTACTTTTGTTCTTCTTTTTATCCGTATTGCTCCCGGAGTTGTTTTGGTTTCCACGGTTGTGGTTATTAGCTTGACCACTACCACGAGATTTGTTTTGAGAAGAAAAGTTTTGACCTTTACCGTTGCCACCAGAGGAATTCCTTCCTCGACCTTCTTATCATATCTTCAGCCCTTCCGAACATCAACTTGCCTTGATTTCTAGAAGTGGTGTCAACACCCTTCATTCTTCCTTCAAAAGCTTCAATTCCAATTGCTTCTTGAAAAAACATAGTATTCAAGTCAGCAAATTGTTCTATTGAGGCAACGATTGCAACATACCTATCTGGAACGGATGCAAGTAGCTTCTTAACAAGTTTCTTGTCTTCATAAATTGTTCCCAAGCTATTGACTTCAGTTACAATTTTGCCCAACCTAGCCGCAAAGTCATCGATTGATTCGTTGACTTTCATCTTTAAAGATTCGAATTCCGTCCTAAGGTTTGCAACCTGCGTCTCGAACCCGATCAACACCCACATACCTAGTCTTCAAAGCTCCCCAGTTTCTTTGGTCATGTTGAATTGTGAAACTTGAAAACAAGTTCTTCTGGAATCGCCGGAAAATGTAACTTAAACTGCCATGTGATCTTGCTTAGCAACAACTTGTGTTCCTTCCCTGGTTCCAAAGTGCATCGAGTTTTCCATGGACTCGGAATACCGCTTTAACTCTTATTGCCCATATGTTATAGTTCGTGCTTGTTAACATTGGACATTGAAGAGCCGTTTTAGAATGTTCAATAGGTGGTTGACTCGACTCGCCTTGCACCATCCTTCTTGAACGCATTTTGTAAGTTACCGGTGTAGTTGGATTGACTTGAGCCCTAGAACACTCTTTTGTTTTACTTGCCTAAGTAAACCAAGTGTAAAGTTTTAAACTTTATCAACTTCTTGGAACCCTTTAGTCTTCTGCTTGGAACCCTTCAGAGATCGACTACTCTTGGAACCCTTGTGATCGACTTCTGCTTGGAACCCTTGTGATCGACTACTCTTGGAACCCTTGTGATCGACTTCTGCTTGGAACCCTTGTGATCGACTTAACTTGAACCTGGCTCTGATACCAATTCAAGACCCACAACTGATCGGTTCACAAACAGAAACAACAAACACCCAATGTTACTTGGAATAAGCTCTCCAATTAATCAGAAAAATATTTGCTTACAAAAACTGATATTGAATGCATAATGACAAACCACAGCTCGGTTTGTATATATAGGGAATAGAACAAGCTTTCCTAATCCTACTACAATTCTAATATAACTAGAATATTAAAACCGACATTCACCCCATGGGCTCGGGTCAATAGCTGCTGCTGCCCCATGGGCTCGGGTCAGACATTAGCCCAACATATAGCACAAGGAGCATGGATTCTTAGACTTGCATTTTCCGAGCTAACAATCAGGAGAGGATCCTCTATGCTTAAAAATGCTTCTGCAACCATATCTAGAGCCAAGTTCAAGTAGCGGCCATTCCTCCTCCTTAGTAGAACCGACACAAACTTCTTTGGAAGCAAATAAGCAATGTTGCTCCTCCCCGAAAGCAAATCCAGTAGTACAGGAAAGCAATCTGATACTTGAAGACAAATTAAAGACACTATCATGACCAGCTTCAATGCCATAAGTGGATGGTAATAGGAGTAATTAATCTTCGATCTCTCAATCCATGACAGAGTATCGGGTTTATTGTATAGAATTTGTTGGATTATTCCAACCATAAAGCTTACAAATTGCTTTGAAAATATTGGTTTAGAAGCATTTAAAGTTGTAGTTGACTGCACATGTTTCAACCATCCAACAAAAGAAGATCTTGTGGTGAGAAATGTTCTCGAAGATAAAGATGCCATGAATAAAGCACAATCCAAAAGATGCACGAAACAGTGAGGTGACATGTAACGGGCACATCTCCAGTTGGCTCTAAAAGTATCTTCCAGAGCATTCTGGAGTGCTGGAGCAACCTGAACATCGTTAAAGCCACCATCCCGAAATTTTGTAGCAAATGACTTCCACGCGGGATTCCATTGAAGCCCATTACTGAGATGCTCGTAAAGTGCTACAGGTTTTACTTGACCAACATATATCATCATCACCCTCCCGATTGCCGAATAGGAGAGGTCACCTTCGGCATCAACATTTTGTAGAAGAATCTCATTGAGCAAGTTGACTGAGAGATCAGTCTCCCTTAAAGAGATCAAGTCAGCAAAGACTGATTTACGCCAGTCTAACGGAAACACAAGATCAAAATATGTTGTAGAGAGGCTTAGGAAACTTTGTAATGTCTTCCGATTAGGAAAATTGAGGTTCAGACACGGGCAGTTTATAAGAAACTTGGAAACCTCAAAAATGAGAAGGAGAGATGTGCTTTGATGATATGCAGACCGTTTTAAAGTCAACTTATTGAGCGCTTCAAGAGTTTCAAGTACTTTTATACCCACAGAAACTAATTCAGACTGCCAATAAGACCGGATAGCACACACCAACTCCCTGCCATCAAAAGTTAGACGATTTCCGTCTCTATGAAGACCCTTTTGACCACAGTTTCTTATCCAATCAGCATCCTTGTTGACCAACAAGTAAACCATGTTGCCTTGTACACCATGTTTCCTCACCCCAAAATAATTTAAGCTGAAATCAATAAACCTGTCATCTGGCTCATCATTTTCAAGACCTCCAAGACTTTGGAAGATATCCACAACGTTCTCCTTCCACGAATTCCAATAAAAAACCAGAGTTCTTATGGAAACTTGGTTCTGAAACATCATATCTTCACAGTGCTTATAAGTATTAGTTGGTAATTTATCCTCCCACTCATACTTAGAGGAATTTAGATGAAAATGAGCATCTAAGATTTTCCTAAACGACAAGATTTCTCCCTTTAGACTCTTGTTTTCGCGTGAAACATCTAAATCTTTCTTCAGCTCATTCAGACTACTTTTCTGATCAGAGAGTACTTTAAGCTCACTACAAACAAAATCATAGAAAATATTGGAGTCCGTTTTTGCAAGTGACTTCACTTTTCTACAAAGATCGTCTTTATGAGGAAACTGCTTCAGCGGCCAACCTCGGTTTCCATTTCCCCACACCGAGCAAAAGAAAATGTACCAAAGTAAGAGATCTGCTGCCTTCATATTATTTCCAGCCTTTTCCAAGAGATCAGATTCTTTTAGAACATCACCCCATGAACTCGCCAGCTCAGCAGCATCAAGAAAATTACCCGATTCCTCTTCTAAATCCAAAAGGTCATTGAGACAATCAAAGGACCTCAAGAATGCGCGTTTTGTTTCCATAGAGCAAAAAGCTCTGACAAATTTCATCATGCTTTTAAAATCTTTACAGCCATGGTAATAGAGAGCGCAAGTGTGTAAAAACTCTTGCTCAATCTCTTCTATTTCTTTGCTTTTAACATCAACATGCTCTTTCCAGTATTCTATATACTCCAAGCCTTTATCAAAGAGTTTTCCTTTTTTGCAAACCAACAAACAACTGGAAAACTGATCTCCTTTGGCGTATGCTTCCGCAGCATCACTATAACACCCTGCTAAATTAAAACACTCTGCTGCTGCATCAAGCTTTCCACACTTGTGCAAATAGATTTTTCCTGCACATACAAAATGTTTCATATTAGAGGTAGCATTTAATAATGTAGATAAATATGTACAAGTGGGTATTGGTGTATCCCATTGAGCCTAACTGAGTTACCAATCTATACATATTTATTTACATTATTGGATGGATGGGTCAGGCGGTTTGGATATTGGGTTCAGGAAGCAAAGATCATTTTGAGTACAGTTTAAAAAAGGGCCAGGTAAGGGTGGGTTGACCCGTAAACATCTTTCTCCCTGAAAATAATAATTTAAGTGTTTAGTGTGGTATGACAAAAATAATGTATATCTTTAAAACCCTCGCTAGGCTAAAACACTTTGACACGCTTGACCTGATTGAGAAAAAAGCCAGCCGAAACAAATCGATTAGTAAATGATTGAAATTGAAAACTCTAGTTCAAATGATAAAAAAAGTCGACAATCCAATGATTTTTAAACTTTGACTATAAAACAAACAGATAACAAAGTCTGGTCGAAAAAATAAATTACCAGCCCTTTCATACTCCCCCAAATCACAATAACATGAAGCAGCAGACTCAAGTTTCCCAATAGACTTGAACATTCCAGCAGCCTCTCTAAGATATCCTACGAAAGCTTCAGGATTTGTTCCCTGCATTTGATCTGCAGATGCTCTAAGACCAGAAGCTTTGGCCAATTTTTCCCACATGGTGTCTCCGGCTCTTTCAAAGCACATAGTTGCCATTACAAAATTGCTCTCATGGAACAGCTGAAAACCATATGAAGGTTATGAAGACCAAATGAAGGTTATGAAATCCCAAAATTACAGGTCAAAATTAAAAGAGTGCCTTTTTACCTCGCTCCCGCCACTCCTCGGGGCTGCTTGCAACCCGCATAGCTTGTGCCACTGAATCATCCAATTTTCTTATCTGCACAAGTCCCCTCCTTTTCCAGTAATCAAACATTGGCTTGGAGAGCTCCTCCTTATTCTCACATATCCAGAGTCTTTGCCTCGTTCGAGTTATAGCAACATACAATTGCTTCAGTTCAGAACATAAGACACTATGTCTTGAATCATTGAATGTCGGGAAAGATGGAGTAATTTTTTCGTCAAGCCAATCTCTTTCCTTCATGTATCCATAGATAACTCTCCATTGGTCTTTCAAAGGAGATGTTCCAAAAAAGTTATATAGCAGTACATCCTAAAAATCAAGAAACGTCAGCAATTGAAATCACCAAAAGTACTACTAGAAATATAGCAATTAGCGACGGCAAATAACCAACGCAAAGGCAGTTACCAACAAAGTTAAATTCATTTCGCATCGTATTTATCTTGATTGCCACATAGGTATTCAAATGATTTAGCATCATTTCATTTAGCATCGTAGCCTCGTAGGTATTCAAATGATTTACATTTTGTTGGAAATTGAAATAGTTTAAGTGGTTATTATTAGTTGCTCCTAGGTGATGCACAACATCAGCAACGGCAACGGATTTGTGGTTGTTGGTATTTGTAGTATTTCTAGTAGTGAATTACCATGACAAAAAGTTTTTTCCAAAAGATGATACAAGAATTCACCTGAAATTCAAGACCCTTGCATTCCACTATAGTGAGAACAAGAGCATGTTTTCCCACGTATTCACAAATTTCGATCTTAGCACAATCATCACGTACTAATATCACTTGTTCGGCACCAAAGCCAACAATTTCTCCGCCACTTCCACTGCCACCAAAGATTGTCACGATTGCATTTTCATCATTTCCAGACTCAAGCAGGACAGGAGCTTCACCAGAAATAAGACTTGTCTCAGGCTCCAAAATATCGATTGAGTGAGCAAAGTAGCAGTACAAAATGTCAATGACACTCTGAGCCAACTCAAGCACACCCGCATGAGTTCTGAAGTTCTGTTTTAGTTGGAAGATCTCCGATACAAGACCTTTTTCTTGTTTTCGAGATGTTCTGGTGCTTAGAAACTCTTTATAGAAAAGAGATCGTATATCTTGAAATCGAAAATCTATACCCCTTGCAATTGTTTGTGCAGTGTCGCCGGCAAAAACAAAGCCCTCATCAACATTTTGGCAAATATATTTGAAAAGAGATATCTGCCTCATACTCAGATCTTGCACCTCATCAATATAAACGAAATCCATCTGGTCACCTATATATTTCCCATGTTTAAGCCGATGATGAATGTCGTTTACTAAATCTCCCAAATCAAATTCTCTACGTTCAGTTTTCATCTTTTCATAAACTTGAAAGAGTGTGTAAACACCATCTCTTTTATGTTTAGCTAAAGAGGACGAACGAGTTTCAGCCAATAAGCAATAATCTTCATAGCTTAGTTTGCCATCACTGCTTTCCCCTGATTGTAGACCTCCTTTTATGTGAGATATTATTTCAGTGAACACTCAGGAGGGATCAAGCTTCTTTGTAAGACTTGAATTGAAGTGGGGCCAGTAAAGTGCACAAAACCTATCAAATGTGACCTCTCTTAATCTTATGAAAGTTTCCAATGCAACAGATCTTGAACTTATACTATTACAATGAGAACCTTCTCTTGCCTCGTGAAATCTTTCAAAGAAAGAATTACCCAATGTGCCATCAAGCATCATTAGAAACTTATTAAATGTTATAACAAGGGGGTAAGATCTCACGGGGATACCCACAAATGTGTCTGGAATATCACTAAATCCTGATGTACCTACATCTACATTATCTAGATTGATCTCTGCTGATAAATTCCCATTACTCGAAATACTGTAAAAAAAGAAATTTTAATGGTGTCAAAACAAAACCACAAAAAATAAGAGATAGAAAGAAGTATGTGCAAACCTTGTAAGGTGGGAAACATGCTGCTTCACGGCATAACACAATTTTGGGCTGACCGTCACAAAAAGCTGGTGTAAAACAGTTGGTTTGCTTTCTTCATAACCATCTTCTTCGCTTAGAACAATCGGCCTGCTTTCTTCATATAATCCTTCAGAAGCAACACCAAAAGACTGTTCATTTTGAAGCAGTTTCATTGTCAATATAGTTGTTTTCCCAGTTCCTGATCGCCCAATAATAAAGGAACTTTTGGGAAACAAAATGATGTCCACTTGTTCATCAGTAACTTGCATTGGTAGATCAAGTTCTTTACCAGAGAGCAAATGGCTCACAACCCCACGTGACAATGAGTAGAACTTCATTAGTAATAAGCTCTCACTCACTTTTGAGTTTTCAATAAAACTTCTACCATCACTAGGATTCACACTCATTTGGCCATCACCTTCATCTTTATCTGAATAACGAAATCGTTTAACTTCTTGGGATGCTGGCCAGCTCCGAGGAACTTCCAAATTCCTGAAACACAAAATATATATAAAGAACATGGAATTGACAGAACCAATAGGATAATATATACTTAAAGATTCTCTAATGCTAATAAACATACCCCTCCAAACATTTTGTGGTGCAACGATTGATATATTCTTCCGTGTACGCTGAAAATATGATATCAAGTCGTTTTGTGAGTTTGGCAATATCTTCCAAGGGCAAGATATCCCAAACTTTTAAAACTTGTATGTATTTGCATTCCTTGATGATGTCAGTAGTGCAAATAACATAGAGTCCTTCAACCTTAAATTGCTTCAGAATATGTGAAGAATTTTCACAATACAGGTCCACACTTCTGCTCTTTGGCCGCCAACCACCGGACAGTTTCAATAGAAGATTTAAAACCAGCTTCTTCAAGCGGGCACACGTCAGTTTTCCAAAGGATCTCCTAAAGTCGTCACTGAAGAGAATCTGATAACATAAAGTGCAACACACACGTGTAACAGAGGTTATGACATTACTCATTGACATAATATAGTGAAATGATATTGGTGATAATACCTTCCATTTCGCATGTTTAAAAAGTACACTATTCCCATTAACCAGATCATCAAGTTGTTCTAGCTCTTTCTTAGCGGCAATTATTGCCATCTTCAAGCTATCATCAGAATCAGCATCAAACAAGGAATGGCGATTCCTTGCATCATGGACTAAATTAGCCCATACGGATTCACTACTGAGAAGAGTTCTTTCATTGCCTAATATCCAGAGACAGTGTCTAGATACAAATGGAACACGACATATATATACAGAGTCACGCATATATTTTGGAAACAAAAAGCTATTTAATAAAGATCAATCATAAGAAAGTGACAGGATGGGTTTCATACCGTGCTCTTGTCAACGCAACATTAGTTCTTTGCGGACTAGAAATGAAGCCAACTGATCCACGGCTATTAGATCTCACGGTAGATAAGAAAATAATATCTTCTTCTCCACCTTGAAACCCATCAATTGACTTCACCTTTACTGAAAATCCATCAAGCTTTTCATACTTGTGAGCAACCTTTTCTTGAATCGAAACAACTTGGGCAGAATAGGGAGATACAACACCAATAGTAAGCTTCTCTTTGGAGACATTCCATGCTACAAATGTGAAATATGAGATTAACTTAGGTAGAGATTTGACCATAATGATACATACTAATAGTTAAGTTAATAGAAAACAAAATAACAACTACATTACCCTAAAATGAGAAATAACAATAAAATAACATATATAAAATATAAAATTATATAAGTTTACAGCAGTATCACTCTTTTTAACGTACCAGACAAAACCATAACTAATCGGCTTATTCATAAAATGATATACATATAATAGGTGCAAAAGATAAGACGTGGCTACTATCCAAACCTTTATAGACATTTTGTACAATCTTCATTACAACAGCCACTTCAACCAAATTTCTCCAGCTCCTATCATCGTCATCTTTCTCTTCTCTTCCACCAACAACATTGATAAAAGAATACGGACCAAACATTGGTCCTGGAAGATACCTCTTTTCATAATTTTTAGATGTCACGTTTTGTGCATCCAGAATCTGATTTTGATAAAACTTCCAATTTGGAAAAAAACTGATGGAAGGATTCATTCTGTACTGCACATTCAGTAGATGCTTAGGATGCCCCAAAGAGCTCAGCCTTTCAAATAAGCTTCTTCCAAAGCCAGATTCAATACAAACCTGTCCACAAGCATTTCGTTCATCAAAATATAGGTGACAAGTAACATTAAAACAACAGAAAACAATTTTCTTATAAATATGAAAACAAGGATAAACTTACGTTGCTTGTTACCATAGCAGGTAACTGGCACTCATCTCCAATAAGAATAGCATGTTTCATTCCTCGAAGTTGAAGGGGAATGGTTGACTCAGCTTCTTTCAGTTGGGCTGCTTCATCTATGACCAATATGTTCAAGGGATCCATTTTGACCCTATGCAACTTGTAAGAACTAGAAGTTGTGCAGAAAATAAGAGAAGCATTTTCAAAGCAGAAGTTCATCAATGCACGTTTGCTCCTAACATCTGGAAGACCGAGTCCTTCAAGAGATATCTGCAGACTTCTTAGAACAGATAGACAGGTGGCTCTAACGTAGTTGATCGACGACGTATCCCCGTCATCTTGCAATGGTTTGGAAGTTAAAAGTTCTTCAAGTTCATCAGAAACCAGATTCTCTTGAAATAGTAGTGATTCAAATAACCTTAAATTGTCCAAAAGAGAGATCATATTCTGAAAGTTCCTTTCCCCCATGAATCTTCTTGAGATATGAGTACAAAATGTAACTATGCATCTTTTAAGTATTAGTGAAGTAGAGCTGAATCGATCTCGCAAAAACTCAATGAATGACTTGAGTTTCAATTTTTCGGTTTGAGATCCATTTTCTATTGTTAAGTGTTGTTCTTTGTTCGTTGTATTTTCACTTCTGAGTCGTTTTTCTTCAAAAAGTTCATTCTGTACATAAACATGATATTCGGAAACACAATCTTCTTGTAAATTAATCATAGAACTTGTGCAAGACTTCCAACCAGTCACCGGCCCTAGGCACTCTATAAGCTTCTCAACCCGATGCTCCAGATAAATTTCTTCAAAGTCTATACCAACTTTCAATCTCTTCTTGTTGCCAAACAAGAGCACGTCTCCTATAGAACAAAAAGCATAACCACTTGCAGTTATGGTTTGTAACTGTTCTTTTGCCAATCTCAGTACACGCGAGGCTACTTGTACAACAGCAACATTCGTAGGAGCACATGTAAGTATCCTGCGGTTCATTTGCAACAGTATAAACAGCAACACACTTACAGTTGTTGTTTTTCCTGTTCCCGGGGGTCCCCAAATTTGTTCGACATAAGAATTGTGGCAACATCCCGTTTTACGAATGGATGCCATAATTGCAGATCTTTGGGATTCATTCAGCTTATCCATAAGATGTGGATCAACTTTTTGAGAAAGAGGATCTTCAGAACCGAAAGAGCAGATACTGCAGTTCTCCTTAACCTGTAACGTATAAACATCTATTAATAACTAGTAATAATGTCATCACTTAAACGAAGGTAAACTGTATTGAACTAACTTCGTACCATAGAATCAGAGTAAAGAACCTCTTTGATGATATTAAGATTTCTATGAATGTGCAATGAGTTCCATATTCTTTTCTCGGTTGTTATATTCATCACAAAAACAACAAACATCCCATCTTGGAATTCAATTCGTTGTGGTGCCGTAACTTTAAAATGCCTAGATGTACTATCATCTTTGATATGATCCTTTTTATCATCTTCGCTTTCATCTTCGTTCGCATCTTCTATACCATCATCTACAACACTTTTTACCAGCAAAAGGTTCCATGTTCTACCCATATGCTGCAAATCAGAAACGGAATCGGGTTTCCCATCCACTAAAATAAGCAAATCACCAGGTAATGTCAGGTAAGGCTCTTTGCCACGTTCTCTAAATCGATTTTTCCAAGTTCCTACAGTAATATCATATCCACGTTTGCCTTCATGAAAATCGACAACTTCAGCAAATGGAGCTCTATCCATGACCTCCATAGAGGAAGCCAGTCCGGCACGGGTTTCCTCTAGCAATGGATAAACAAAAGAGCAAAAATAGTGTTCTTCAGACTCAAAAGTAGGAGGTATCTTTTCCACCTATAAATCATGCATCAAGCATCATGCTTCTCCCATCGCATCATTAACCGGTGTAGAAGTTAATTTAATGAATATATAATCTAAAAGAGGTTTGTATTTTTAAATTTCTGAGACAAATAATCAACAATCTTCATGGCTCACTTAGAGCATGGGGTGTGGGACAAACCGATTCTCGCCGAAGATGACATGGATCCTCGCCACTTCATTTCGTGGCTCGCCACGACACCAGGTGGCTTCGCCACTTGGTGTTTCGCCGTTGCAACGAAACACAAAACGACAAGTTATAAAATCGAATATATCCGTTGCATTTCAAACGGTTTGATTTAAAAAAAAAAAACTTTTTATTTTTAAAATAAAAACTTTACCCACCCTCTTATAAATAATACCTCATTTTCATAAAACCATTCACACTCTTTTTTTTCAAATCATTCACACACTACTCTTTCAACTCTTTACATCTTAAGCAAAAAAAACATGAGTGGTTCGGATTCCGATCTTGATGATTTAGAAGATATCAAGATGATTCTGAACGGTGCAGGTTATGGGCAATCGTTGGGAGAAGATGAAGCTGAAAGTTCACGCAGCCGTAATTACATCTGGCGTGACCGTGAAATTGCTGAAAAACGTCTTATATCAGACTATTTTTCTGATCCTCCAAAATATCCGGAGTACTATTTTAGGCGTCGATTTCGTATGAGCCGTCAACTATTCTTACAAATAGTACAAGGTATTGAAAATCATATTCAAACTGTTGATCCTCTTCCACCGCATTTTGATTTCTTTAGAGTCCGACCCGATGCGTGTGGTGTAATGAGTATGAGTGTAATTATGAAATGCACATCTGCCGTACGCCAATTGGCCTACGGCACCGCACTTGATGCATTTGATGAATATTTGCAAATGGGGTCACACACGGCACGCGATTGTCTAGATTTTTTTACTATGTATGTAATTGAATTGTTTATGCCCGAGTTTTTAAGAAAGCCTAATTTGGGTGACATTCAAAATTTATATAACGCACATAACACGGTCCATGGGTTTCCGGGAATGCTTGGGAGCATTGATTGTATGCACTGGGAATGGAAAAACTGTCCCGTTGAGTGGCAAGGGCAATTTCATAGAGATGATAAAAAAATATCCAACTATTATGCTTGAAGCCGTTGCATCATACGATTTATGGATTTGGCATGCATTTTTTGGGGTAGCGGGTGCGAATAATGATTTAACTGTTTTGAATAATTCACCGTTATTCGACGACCTTCTTGATGACATCGCCCCAAGGTTCCGTTTCAAGTAAACGGTGCAACATTTGAACTCGGGTATTATCTAGCTGACGGGATTTACCCAACTTGGTCATCTTTTGTCAAATCACTCTCGACTGCATATTCGGAGAAAAATGTCTTGTTTAAACAAAACAAGAAAGTGCTCAAAAAGACGTTGAAAGAGCTTTCGGGGTCCTTCAAGGACGTTGGCATATTATAAGCCAACCGACGCGTGCTTGGACTATCAACAAGCTAAGAAGAGTCATGTACACGTGCATCATATTGCATAACATGATTTTGAAAGATCAACAGTTTGCGATATCCGAATTGAACGATATTTATGTTTGTCCGCGAGCAAATATACAACGGACATGGATTGAGCGATGCGATGTACAACGAAAGAATGCCAAAGAACTGCGTGATAAAGCAACGCACGCAAGACTTCAACGAAATATCATTGAGCATGTTTGGCAACTACATCAGCAACAACAAGATTAGTTTAAATTTCGTATGTTTTTTTTATTTCGCAATTTATTTTAAATTTCGTATATTTTTTTATTTCGCAGTGTATTTTTTTTTTATGTTGTATTTTTATTTTAAATGAATGGAATGAATTTAATTGTTTTTGGAAAATATGGAAAAGAAATAAAATGAGGGTGGGTGGGGCCCAAATGAAGAGAAGTGAGTAAGTTGTGATTGTGGGGTATTTTTTAGTTAGTGTGTTGAAGTGATGTGGAGGTGATGTGGCACACGTGAGACCCAAATGAAGAGAATTGGTGAACCCATGACAACCCATGCTCTTATCTTCTTATAAATGCTGCTTAAGCACTTTATGGCAGATGCCAAATCATATCCCACATGACACACTCCCCTATAAAAACCCAATCCAAAATAAAGGAAAAAAACCCAATTCAAATGGATTTTATCAGTGAGCACAAATGGATTATATTTTTACTCTAAGAAATCAACAAGAAATGGGCTTTAAAAACAATTTAACAAAATTAATTAAAAATAAATATGGCAACAAAGATACAGAACGAAAAAAATACCTGGTTTTTAAAGTGATCTTTATTTATTATGTCATCAAGGGACCATGAAAATATCAACTCCACCAAGTCTTGATCATCCATTATCACTTATATCAAATGCATGCAAATCCAACTTTTAACCAAATAAAAACGGATGCACTAGTATTTTTCTGTTTTGGAAAATGAAAAAGGATTTCTTACTATGGTCAAACTTTAAATGAAAAAAATCGGCAAATGGAGGTGTAAAGTCAAGTATAAGGGCCCGTTTGGTTTCTGGGTTTTGTGAAAAAGGTTTAGGATTAAACTCAAATAATCTGTTTGGTTGATACATTCGGGTTTTAATATTGGGACTCATGCCCTCAAATAGGAGGATGCGTAAAAGTCTAGCTAACAGACTGGATTAGATTTTGGGTTTCTGACACTCACTTGTCCCACTTGTCCCACTTTTTATATTTTTTTGTTTGTATCGATCTTAACTTTTTTTTTTCTTTTTAAATATTTATGAGTATATATTTAGTTTTAATGTTTATAATTAATATATTTTGAGGTAGACCCATCTATAAACTAATATATTTTAACATTTTATAATTATAAATCTAAATCTAAATTTCTATCCCAATAAACAAAACAAACAACTTTTAATACATTCACACATTTTCTCTTTCTTACATCAAATCCAAATCCAAATTTAAATCTAAATTCAAATTCAAATCCTAAACCTATCTACAAACCAAACGGGCCCTAAGTCTCATCAACTTCTTCATTTTTTGTACCTCTTTTTGCTTTTGTCACCCACTCGTGTACGTACTGCATGCCATGGGTTGTTTTTCATTTCCAACGCAATAAAGCGCCAAATAATAAGTGTACAAAATAGTCGCACACTTTTAAATTTGTGCCGACTTCAAACATTTTCCATTTTATTCAATAACTTCAATAACATATTTTTAAATTTTGTCCGATTTCACCAATATAACTCTCACTTGAATCGTTAGTCCTTTATACTAATAGCTGGTTAGTCTTTTTGCACGTTTTCGTCCGTTTTTACATATTTCGTCTGTTTTTTTACATTTTCGTCTGTTTTTACATGTTTTCGTTCGTTTTTGCATGGTTTCGTCCGATTTTACACGTTTTCATCCATTTTTACATGATTTAGTCCATTTTTTAAGTTTTCATCCGTTTTTAAACGTTTTTGTTTGTTTTTTCACGTTTTCATCCATTTTTACACGTTGTCATTCGTTTTTGCACGTTTTCTTCCGATTTTACACGTTTTCGTCCGTTTTTATACGTTTTGATCCGTATTTACGCGTTTTGGTTAATTTTTACAAGTTTTCGCTCTTTTTAATACGTTTTGATCTGTATTTACGCGTTTGCGTTCGTTTATGCACGTGTTCGTCCGGTTTTACAAGTTTTCGCATGTTTTTACATGATTTTGTCTGTTTTCTACGTTTTTGTCTATTTTACACGTTTTCATTCGTTTTGAATGTTTTACACGTTTTCATTCGTTTTGATTCGTTTTACACGTTTTTCGTCCGTTTTTACACGTTTTCATCCGGTTTTACACGTTTTCATCCATTTTACACATTTTCGTCTTTTTTATACATTTTTATCCGTTTTACGCGTTTTTACACGTTTTCATTCGTTTTTGCACGTGTTCATCTAGTTTTACACATTTGCGTCCGTTTTTATACGCTTTGATATGTTTTTACACTTTTTTGTCCGTTTTTACATGTTTTCGTTCGTTGTTTCACATTTTCTTCTATTTTATACGTTTTTATCATTTTTTACGTTTTCATATGTTTTTTCACATTTTCATGCAAAAACCAACGAAAACGTGTAAAAATGGGCCGAAAATGTGCAAAAACAAATGAAAACGTGTAAAAATGACGAAAACGTAAAAAATGGACGGAAATGTGTAAAACGGATGAAAACATGCAAAAACAAGCGAAAATGTGTAAAACGGACGTAACGTGCAAAAACGAATGAAAACGTGTAAAAACGGTCGAAAACATGTAAAAACGGACGAAAATGTGTAAAACCAGATGAAAACGTGCAAAACAAACGAAAAATGTAAAAACAAACGAAAACATGTAAAACCGTGTGTAAAAATGGACGAAAATGTGTAAAAACCAGACGAAAACGTGCAAAACAAACGAAAACATGTAAAAACAAACGAAAACATGTAAAAACAAATGAATACGTGTAAAAACGGACGAAAAAGTTGAAAATGGACGAAAACATAAAAAAACGAACGAAATCGTGTAAAACCAGACAAAAACGTGTAAAACCGGACGAAAATGTGAAAAAACGAACGAAAACGTGCAAAAATAGACGAAAAGTTGTAAAAACGGACGAAAACGCAAAAGAACATATGAAATCGTGTAAAAACGGACAAAATCATGTAAAACGGACGAAAACGTGTAAAACCGGACAAAAAATTGCAAAATTGAGCGAAAACGTGTAAAAATGGAAGAAAACGTGCAAAAACTGACGAAAACATGTAAAAACGGACGAAAATGTGTAAAAACAGACGAAAACGTGTAAACCGAATGAATAGGTGCAAAAATGAACGGAAAAAAAATAGGCGAAAACGTGCAAAAACAGACAAAAACGTGCAAACGGATTAACGGCCGTTAGTATAAAGGACTAACGATGCAAGTGAAAGACCATTTAAAGAGGACAAGGGTGTGATCATGTTTAAGAAGATAAGGGTAATAAAGTCATTTCATGGTCATGTTGTTGAAGTCGGACAAAATTTGAAAGTACGTTGTTGAAGTAATTGAATAAAATATTAAGTGTTTCAAGTCGACACGAATTTGAAAGTACGTGGTTATTTTGTAGCTTTTACCCAAATAATAATTATTAACTTGAATGGAAGCATTAGGCAACTCGTAGTGGTGAAGCGTGAGGTTATGTGAGGGGTGTTTGTCACGCGCCACCCCACTAAAAGTGGGTGGCTCACGTATAAGGACAGGAAAAAAAAGAAGACGAATAGTGAGGCTAGTCGCTATTGGGTTTGTTTGCAAAGTGGAGCCTCTCCTTTCAAACGAGTATATCAAGTTCATAATAAAGATAAAAAAATATGACACTTCCCGAAACACAAAATGTCAACAAAGAAAAACTGTCCGAAACAACCCCAACACACGAAGAAACATTCCGTCTCGGAAATACTCCACCGTCAAACCAACAATCAACTTCCAACCACAATATTATTTTATGGTAACCAATATTACCAAAACCAACCATACCTAAAACCACAATTCATATCTCCACAACAAAACATGTATAACCAATACCTACAACAAAACATGTTTAACCCATTCGACACCACCACATACGGCTCACCACCCTATATTGGCAGTTCGTCATCACAACCAAATATGAACCAACCTATGTCTCTCAATCATCCATTTAATGTGAAGAAATGTAAGAACCTCAACTTTCAAAGTTCATGCCTCCCGTTCGTGAGGACTCTTTCATCGAAGAAGTCCCCCCACTTCCAAATAAAAAGATGACAAAAAGACGCCAAAAGAAGACGGTTCGAAATGACGAGGAATAACGGTGTACTCCATGGACCACTCAAGAAGAAATTTCATTATGCAAAGCTTGGGTTCGTATATCCGAAGATAACATTGATGGTAATACAAAAAAGTAGGTTGGGTTTTGGATTGAGATTTTATAACGCATGCAGAAAAATTCAACACTTAGTATAAATACCCCTTACCTTGAGGTAAGGGGTGTGGTTGGATAGGGTTGTTAAGTTTCACTTTAACTTAGAAATATTACATTTTTCTCTCAACTCTTTCCTCTACCTCTGATAACATCAAATAGTCCTGACTTTTTAGTGTCAATTTCCCCTGATTATGCTCATATTATATGTTATTTATATGGATTTACGCTTGTATTCCTTTATATTTCACTTCCAGGTAAATTATGAGCATTGGAGCTTAGAGACGCGGATTTGGAGACTTTCCTAACGGTTTTATGATAGTATGCTATTTATGAAGAAGCTACGGCATAACTCATGTTCTAAATTACGCCGTAACTAGTGTTTTATCACAGAAGACCAACTCAATTGCAGTTACGGCGTAACTCTCAACTAAGGTTACGCCATAATCATCTAGGTCATGAAGTATTTCGCGCCTCCATCAACTACACCATGATATCCACACAAGCATTACGATGTAACAACCTTCTGTTAAGAGGTTACGACGTAACTCACATCAACACTAGGGCAAGCTGCAAACTACGGCGTAACCATTCCTTATCGTTACGCCGTAGTCACTTTAACGAGGCATATGTTTTGAAGATAATTAAGTTACGGCGTAACTCGCAACTTAAGTTACGCCGTAACTGTGATCGGGCCTATAAATACAAGCCCTAAAATCTGGATTTCACATCATTCACTTACAACTCAAAGGCATAGAACGTGAAGAGGGTTCCAAAGGCATATCACACATAGCATACGAAGCCATCTCCAAGGGAGAAATCACACCATATCGATGAGCTTTAGTGTTCATTTCTATCTTTTACTTTAATTCATGTCTTTCATTATGTTAAACCTTGAATTTATTGTATCTTTTAATATGATCGACTAAGCACCTTTGGTGCTAGCCTAGTTATGATTCTTGATTGTATTGTTTGTGTTTTCATGCTTCCATTAAATTGTTTCTAGTGTATGCATGGATAGTTAGATGGTAGTTACCCTAGCTTTGGTAGTTTTGAAATGCGGTCGTATCTAGTTGCTTAGGAGAATTGACCAATTGACCCTAAGTAAGTAGGTAAAGAAGGAATTGGTAAGAATTAACCAACTGACGACCTTTCCCTCTTGTGCGAACTGACCAAATGATCACCGTTCGTATGGACGAACTTAAGAAGTTAGGGATGAGTGTCTAAGATGCTAGCGCCAGGGCACTCATTATTTCGAATCTTGCTTGTAGGGTACTTAATTACTTGGCTTAGGTTGCTTAAGACCCTATAATCCCCAAAGGGTTGGCCTTTGACGTCGGGTAGGAACCTTTGTTGATAGGTTATGACAAATTGACTAAATGTTGTCCTAGCGACTTAAACCCCCACTTAAATTAATTGGAAGTAATTTAGAAAACATGGACATTACATGATAGGATGATTAATTAGGTTAGCACACTTTCTCTCCACTGTTTACAACCTTTATTTATTTTGCATTTCATTTATTGTCTTTAGTTTAATTAATTCAACCTTAAAACCAGTTTAAAACAAGTGACACATAGACTTAATAAGATCCTCATCTACATAGCTCTTGGTAACGACCTCGGCTTTACCACTCTATATACTACGCACGATCGGGTTCATTGCTCGTTAGTGCATTAGGTAGACCTTAGGTAGACGATACTTATAAATATTAAATCCTGTCGGAATACCTGCATTAGAATTTTGGCGCCGCTGTCGGGAAGCTATATTAGGATTATTTGTTAAATTTTTTATTTTTTGTTTATTTAATTTTTGTTTTCTTATGATATTCTTTAAGTTTCAGGTACCATGGCAGTTGTGGACATTGATAACCTCACTCTCAAGGACCAGTTTATGAGGGAGCTGCGTGCTAACCCTTTTTTCGGAAATAAAGATGAAGATGCTTACGAGCATATTTAAAATGTTTTGTACATTGTAAGCCTCTTCAACATCCCAGGTGTTTCTCATGATGCGGTTATGCTTCGGGTATTCCCTATGACACTTACGGGGTTGGCTAGACGATGGGTTGATAGACTTTCCGGTAGAACCATTGACACGTGGAATCTTCTCAAAAGAGCTTTTATTCAAAGATTTTGCCCTCCTTCAAGAACGACAAAAACAATTAGAAGAGATCCACAAATTCAGACAAGAAGATAGCGAAACATTATACCAAGCTTGGTATCGGTATAATGACCTCTTATACAAATGCCCTACTCATGACCTCAATAATCAACAAAAGGTCAACATCTTCTACAAGGGTATTGGAATTGCTACAAGGCAAATGCTCGATTCTCAGGGGCCGATCCCTGGAATGACTCCTACACTTGATTTGGAAGCTATACAAAATATGGCCACCCATTCTCAAAAGTGGCACGAAGGAATAAGCTATAGAAGTTTAGGGGGAATTTTTGATGGTATTGCCGCCATTACCAACAAACTTGAAACTCTTGGTCGTGACATGCTAAAGCTCAAAGAAAGTGTACACGCTATTCAAGTTGGATGCGAAAGTTGTGGTGGAGGTCATCTCACTAAAAATTTCCCTCTTAATGATGATGATAGCAAAATCGAAGAGGTCAAGTATGGTGAAGCCAATAGACCGTTCCAAGGGTCAAATGTAAACTGTATCGGATATTGTGGAGGACCTTTGGCGTATTACAATCGTGGACCTTATGGTGAAAGAAGGTCTAATCTCGAGGATACGATCAACAAGTACCTTGAAGACTCTACTAAAAGGCAAAAAGAGCAGGAGGAATGGTTAAAAAAACTTCCAAGAAAATACGAACAAAAGCCTCTTCAGCCATGATGAATCGCTAAAGAATTTGGAAACAATGATTGGGAAACTTAGCGATGAAGTACAAAGAAGAAATTTAGCACAATAAAGTAAACATACGGTAGCATGCAAGGCTATCTTTTCTAAAGAAGGTAAATCTAACAATAGTTCTAGCATTGTGCATAAAAATGAAGTTGAAACTTCAATGGTAGCCAGTTACGCCGTAATTCCCCCTCTGAATTACGGCGTAACCTGAACACTTGGCCCGACGAGTTCCTTGAATTTGATGAATCAGGATCTAAAGTCCAAGACACTTGGCCCGGTAATCCAAATATGGTCCCGAAATCCTCATCTAAAAAGAAATACCATTGGTGCAAGGCAATACCGGTGGACAATGATAAATGGTATGACCTTTGGGCTTCATGTAACCCTTATGATGACATTTGCAATGGTGGAGACGACAAGGAAAGGGTGAAAAATAATAAGTACATGTGGTCTTCGACAAATGATGAAGAAAGGAAGATGAGCTTCTCAATCGAGGACGTAGAAGAACCGCCTAGTAAACACAACTGCAATCCGGCAATGGTCGTGCAAGGTGAATCTACGCAAGCATGGCCCACGTGTAATCCATTTCGCGAATATTGTAATGGGGGTGGGAATATGAAAGTTGAAGAGTGGACATGCCCCCATGAGATTGAAAGACATGATATCAAGTTTAGGAACCTATCTTTCCAAGATTGGTATATGATTAGATTTGGGGACGGTAATATTAATGCAGGTCTAATAAAAAAGCTCAAGCTCGATTACGACGAAAATCGCTTTCAACATAAGGAGTTCGTTGATGTAGTATCAATCAAGAATAATATCCCCTCTAACGATGATTACTCAAGAGATGCCAACGATAAGGTAAAGGTTGAACGAAAGCATTGGTGTGAAAAGATAAAAACCGAAGGTGAAATATTTTGGGTTTCTTGTAACCCGTTTGACGAAGATTGTAACGGGGGAAGTAGCATGGCTAGAGTTGGGGATGACGATGTTTTATGGACCTCAACTAACGACAATGAAAGAACCGATTTGCCTTGGTTAGATAAGTTAGGATTTGATGATTGGGTCAAAATAAAGTATGGAAAAGTGGACGCTTCCACTAAAGAAAAAATTTGGAAGGGTTTCATGAGTAAAGAAGACCCAAGTGAAGAAGATATTCCTAACGACACTAGTGACGAGATGAAATATGATTACAAGGCTACATGGGGAGAAGAAAAAGAGCATTTTTAGCGTGAGCTTGCGGAGGATTTGCTTGATGACGAGTGGTTTAAAGGAACGGAGTCCGATGACAATGATATTGAAAGAATTATGGACTACCTTGAACCACAAGGTCATGACGGGTTCACGGACTCGAATGATGAGGCATACAAACAGCGGATATGTAAACTTCTTGGTATTCCCTACAAGAGACCCCCACCCATTATAGTTGAGAAATTTGAAGTTACAAAGTATCACTTGGGGCTGGATGAAAATTTTTCCAAGGTTCGGAAAATTAAAAGGAATGAGTTTCTTCGCACCGCTCTTAACGTCGCATGGATCAGACACAACTTAATGAAGGAGATGGACAAGGTTGGCCAAGTCTGAAGACCCCCATAAGCCTCATGGCTTTGAGTCTAACTTAAAGACTCGGTAATAAAGAAAAGTGCTCTTTCGGGAGACAACTCGAATTATTCTTTTCATTTCTGTTTCTTTTCATTTTTATTTGTTGAGTTTTGTGCTTTTAACATTTTTTTCAGGAATTGGAGATGAATTCACGGCAATTAAAATGGGGACCTGATTTTGTCCTATGATTAAGTTACGGCGTAACTCTTTCTACGGTTACGCCATAATCGTTTCTCAGTTTCTGATTCTCTCCAGGTTTTCAACCATTACGGCATAATCTCCATCCCTCATTACGCCGTAACAGTATTCTGTAGACGCATTCCAAGTTTAACCAAAATTACGGCGTAACTCATTATTAAGGTTACGCCGTAATTCATCTTGCAGTTTTAATTTTTTTTCCAATATTAGCACGATAACCTTGCATTAGTTTTAAATGAACTTTATGGGTGTGTTCCCTATAAGCCCTCACGATACTACACTCGTCCACTTGGGACACCAAGTGGTTTAAAAAGGATTGTTGCATATGCTAAAATGCAACCGTGATTCCTACGAAAGTGAGTTAGGTTTGTTTTGTTTTTTATTTTTATTTTTTAGAATTATGCTTGTTGGTTAGTTGTGATTTCAGGGATCGAAGTTTGCTCAGGATGCTTAACGAAGGCACAATTTTCTTCGTGGGCCTTTTTTCCATATATGAGCGAATTTCAGGAAAGTTCTTGCTCTAATTCTACTTTCTCCTCACCTTTATTTAACGTTTAGTACAAAAGGGACTTTGTACATCTCAAGTGGGTGGACGGGAGTAGAATTATTACTTGAACTTAATTGCCCTCATTTTTCTAGTTTATTTTGAAAAATTATGCCATTTTTAAAATTTTGACATGTTTTTCTTAACCTAACTAGATTAGACCTTAGCTGAGCACATTATAACCTTTGATATTCCATGGTGAGATTAGCCTTATCCATTTCCATTTATTTACCCAAATCCACCAAATTATGAGTGTGCCGGTAGCTTGTAAACTTTAGAACTTGGCATTTGCATCATTTCGAGACCATAAACGAGGTATGTTGAGTTAGCTTGATATATATGGAATAATCAGTTTGAGAAGGCAATATTTTTAGGATTATCACCCAAGTAGCCTATTTTTGTGTGTCTATCGATTAGTCACATCAACTCTTCGACCCCCATGTTAAACCCTTTTGTTGCACTCTCTTTTAGTGCAAGATACCCTTAGATACACCCTTCAGAGCTTTTCCTTTCATTTCATACCCTTTATGATTGTTTCGTTACACCCATTCACCTTAGCCTACCGTTTAGTCTTAATTTGTAATCGGGAAGTCATTGTTTGCCCAAATTCAAAGTTCAAGTAGAGAGGTTCGAAAATCACGCTTTCGTCATAGACTTACATTTGAAGATCATCAAAGACCCCCCATGTTCTCATTATATGTTCATCTTAAGTGGGGGATGTTTATGTTTTTATTTATTTATGAATGAAAAAAAATGATGATTAAAAATAAATAAATAAATAAATTTTATTGTTTATTGTTTAGTGCAATGTTATAAGCACAATGTTAGGAGCTCATCGGATATTAAGCATCGAGGAGGCCACCTCGGTCACATTTGAAGAATTGAGTTGGTGATAATATTACACCAACATTTTGAAGAACAGGTAATGTTGCCATCATGACGTCCGCTAATGGCACATCTACTTGATTTATCATAATCCGATTTCTTCATCTTAAAGCTTGAACTTTGGATGGACGGTGGGCGGTGACAACTTGGTTATAGGTTAAGACTATTTGTTTTGTTATTTTTATTTTACACCAATTATTTCCCATGTCTTATCATACCTTTTAGTCATGAAGCGTGTCTAGGTGATGAAGCGAGCAATCTTTGGTGTCTTGGCCATGGATTTGGTCATGTATCATTGATTTTGTCCACTTTGCTGTGACACGTTAGTAATGATATTTCACCCTTAACCTCATTTTGTGTCCACCCATATTGCCTTCAAAGATTTTTTAGTCCTTAACTCTAGTGGTGGAGATTTGTGTAACCGCCAAGCTTATGATAGAATACATGCTATGTCTGTGCTTTTAGTGATCACCCCGAAATTAACACTTAGACTAGATGAGAGAATATGAGTGTTTGTTCCCATTTCGTGAGGTGTTTGGCTTTGATTTATTTTAGCATAAGGAATTTTTAAACTTATATCTTCCAGGTTTTGGGGGATATCTTTTTAGAAAATTTTCTTATAAGGTCTACTTGAGGGCAAGTAGACTTCAAGTGGGGGGATATATAATAACATCAAATAGTCCTGACATTTTAGTGTCAATTTCCCCCGATTATGCTCATATTTTATGTCATTTATATGGATTTACGCTTATATTCATTTATATTTCACTTCCAGGTAAATTATGAGCATTGGAGCTTAGAGACGCGGATTTGGAGACTTTCCTTACAGTTTTATGATAGTATGTTATTTATGAAGAATCTACGGCGTAACTCATGTTCTCAATTACGTCGTAGCTAGTGTTTTATCACAGAAGACCAACTCAACTGCAGTTATGATGTAACTCTCAACTAAGGTTACGCCATAATCATCTAGGTCATGAAGTATTTCGCGCCTCCATCAACTACGCCGTAATATCCTCACAAGCATTACGACATAACAACCTTTTGTTAAGAGGTTACGACGTAACTCACATCAACACTATGGCGGAGCTGCAAACTACGGCGTAACCATTCCTTATCGTTACTACGTAGTCACTTTGACGAGGCGTATGTTTTGAAGATAATTAAGTTACGTCGTAACTGAGATCGGGCCTATAAATACAAGCCCTAAAATATGCATTTCACTCATAACTCAAAGGTAGAGAACGTGAAGAGGGTTCCAAAGGCAGATCACACGGAGCATACGGAGCCATCTCCAAAGAAGAAATCACACCATATCGATAAGCTTTAGTGATCATTTTTATCTTTTACTTTAATTCATGTCTTTCATTATGTTAAACATTGAATTTATTGTATCTTTTAATATGATCGGCTAAGCACCTTTGGTGTTAGCCTAGTTATGATTTCTTGATTGTATTGTTTGTGTTTTCATGCTTCAATTAAATTGTTTCTAGTGTATGCATGCATAGTTCGATGGTAGTTACCCTAGCTTTGGTAGTTTTGAAATGCGGTCGTATCTAGTTGCTTAGGAGAATTGACCAACTGACCCTAAGTAACTAGGTAGAGAAGGAATTGGTAAGAATTGACCAACTGACGACATTTCCCTCTTGTGCAAACTGACCAAATGATCACCGTTCGTATGGACGAACTTAAGAAGTTAGGGATGAGTGTCTAAGATGCTAGCGCTCGACACTCATTATTTCGAATCTTGCATGTAGGGTACTTAATGACTTGGATTAGGTTGCTTAAGACCCTCGACTCTCCAAAGGGTTGGCCTTTGACGTCGGGTAGGAACCTTTGTTGATAGGTTAGGACGAATTGACCAAATGTTGTCCTAGCGACTTAAACCCCCACTTGAATCAATTGGAAGTAATTTAGAAAACATGGACATTACATAATAGGATGATTAATTAGTTTAGCACACTTTCTCTCCACTGTTTACAACCTTTATTTATTTTGAATTTTATTTCTTGTCTTTAGTTTAATTAATTCAACCTTAAAACCAGTTTAAAACAAGTGACACTTAGACTTAATAAGATCCTCATCTACATAGCTCTTGGGAACGACCTCGGCTTTACAACTCTCTATACTACGCATGATCAGGTTCACTGCTCGTTAGTGCATTAGGTAGACCTTAGGTAGACGAGACTTATAAATATTAAATCATGGTCGGAATACCTGCATCAACCTCGCTTCTCTTTATCTTTCGAATATCATAACTTAAGTTATAAACATTGTGTGATGATAATGATTGAAGAAAAACCTACAATTGGTATGAGAGCACCATGGTTATGATTTAGGTGTGTTTTATTTTCAAAATTTTCAAGTTTTTTAACTCGTTCATATCAACGAAGTAGGAATTTGAGTCAAAACGATGGTGATTGTTTTCGTGTTACATATAATCATTAGTGAGTACTTGTGACTTGATTTACACTACTTATGTATCTTCAAAACCGAAAATCATCAAAATCTAAAGGTTGGTGCATTTTCTATTTAGTTTCTACCTCGCTGCTAGTGTTTCAAATTTAGATCTTGTTTATTTAACGGTTGATTTATAAAAAGCTTTCATTTTTCAAGTTGAACTAATGATTTAACAAGATTCTATACGGGTGGAATCATTTTGAACTTCAAAAATTTGTTGTTTTAATCGATAAAGTTTTTTTACTAATATACGTCTTCAGCGAAGTAGATTAAAATTCAAACCAACTCAGTAGGAACACCAGCTCAATAGAAAAACCAGCTCAGTATGATAAAACCAACTCAATAGAAAAAGTCAAAAAGTCAAAACCCTAATTCAGCTCAGTAGGATTTACCTTACCTCGCTGATACTACCTCACTTTTGTACCTCGCTTCTACCAAAGTTACTATTTTATCCTTACACTTCCTCGTTGCTAAAAATTTAACTTTTCACATAAATTTAATACATCATTTTGAAACAAACAACACACATCTTTATCATTTACAAGATCCATATAATCATTTTAACTCACACAAAACAAAATGTCTCAATCACTCAATCAAATTCAACAAATCACCAGTGGACAACAATCCATCATTGATGTCTGTTTCGAGAATCGTCCTCCTATGCTCGAAAGAGGAAGTTATGCTCCATGGGCTAGACGTTTTATGAGGTACATTGAACAAAAGAAGGATGGGGGGAAATGAATGAAGAAAGTTATTATTGATGGACCATTCATGATGTCTTCAATCACTATACCTGCCAATCCAGACAGCACTCCACCTCGTCCAGCACACACACGACTTAGGACTTGAAATGAACTTTCCCCCAATGAGAAATTTCACTATGAGGCTGATGGGAATACCATGCAATAAATTCTCTTGGGAATACCAAATACTATATACTCAAGTATTGATACATGCAAGACTGCTCAACTTATGTGGGAGCGTCTGAGACGTCTCATGGAAGGAACTGAGCTGAGTAAAGCTGATATGGAAACTAAGTTAGTCAACATCTACGATACATTTAAGATGATACCACGAGAGTCATTTGAGTCATATTATCAGCGTTTCTCACAAATTCTTAATGATATGGAACGATATGAGATCAACCTAAGATTATTGTAACGAACACTAAGTTTCTGAACTCACTTGAACAAGAATGGCATCACTATATAACCATTTTCATACAAATTCAGAACTTACATGAAGTCAATTATGATCATTTGTTTGATTTCCTCAAGCTAAACAAGGGAGCAGTTGATGCAGCAAGAGCCTTGACCTCAAACCGTGAATCACTTGCTTTAGTTGCTCATGTTAATAACCTTTAAATCTCATACTACCCCATATCACCACAACAACAACCACTTGTCTTTCCCAGTCCATACAATTATCAACAACCATATGCTTTACAAACCTCAAGCAGTTATTGATCTGTGCAAAATCGTCAAGTTATCTCACTCAAGTCTGCCACTTGTGAATGGCAAACCGTAAGAAACTTAAAACAGTTAAAACACAAATGCAATGAAGATCAGGAGAGTATAGTGTTTCCCCAGGTAGTTAAGTCCCAACGAGCTGTGCGAGAATAGTCAAACGTGTAGTGATCGAGAGATTTGAACGAAAAGAAGATATGATTGATTATAACTAAGGAAAAAGTATATAAACTACAGGGGCTTAAATGCAAATTAAATAAAATTAAAAAAATAAAAAATATTAAATAAACGCTATCACTATATTTAAAATGATGTTTTTGTTTTCTGTTTATAAAACTAGTAACGTACAAAAGAAAAAGTGAAACTTACACAATATAAATCCTAAAAATATGAAAATGACATTTTTACAATCCTAAAGATAAAAGAAAATTTATAGAAAAAGAAAATTATTTTTATAACTATTTATCTAATTATTATTAATTAAAAACTAATTTTAACTATTTAATAATAGCCTAAAATACAATAAAATATGAAATAAGGCTAGAAAAATAAAATTATGACTTAAAAAAATCTAAAATAACAAAATAGAATTTTCAAAACTATTTTTATATTTTTCTGATTATTTTTGAATTTTCTAGGAATTAAAAACTATTTAAAACTACTTAAATTACTTAAAAATACAAATTTAACTAAGAAAAATCTGGAAAAATAATTTTTTGACTTTTTATATTTATCTTAACTTAATAAAAATGAAAACTTATTTTTTTGAAACTTTTCTTAATTTCTTGTATTAAATGCTATTTAAAAATGCTTAAAAACTAAATTAAATCAAGAAAAATACTAAACTGACTTGGAAAAATATGAAAATTTCAAGATAAGCTTAAAATATTATACTGGATCTAGGAAAAATATAAAAACAGTGGGGTGTGTGAAGGAATAAGAAGCTGTAATACAATGTGCTTAATAATAAGCACTTAGGATAAGCTAAAAGGACCAAATGACTACCAAACTGATACAGAAGCTAAATTAAGCTAAAAGCACTTAAAAACAACTTATCTCAACTGCTCTTAACCACTGGAATGACAAATTACACAGATTTGGTGTTTTGGCTAATAAGCTAAAAACAGGTTTAAGCAACTACTTTATGGATTAAAAATAAGCACAGAGATAAGCTGGAATTAAAAACCAAAAGTGGAGACCTAAAGTAGACCTGGCCAAGACCTCATAATCCAAAAACCAGACCTAGAAAAGCTCTTGTGAGCTTGTGACAAGCCTGCATAAACCCTGTGCAGACTCAGTATTAACTGAGTCAGTTGCACAGGGCAAATAAGCACAAGTTGATAAGCAGTTTTAGGACTTGTAAAAAAATTACAAAAATCACCATAAGAAATTAGACCAGTGGAAGTTTTTAAAACCACAAGATTCACATGATTTGGCCCAGAAATGAATCAAGGAAAATTCATCTCAGTTTGGCTCAAAACTGATTTTGCAAGTTTGACTTTTGAAACAGAATTTAGAACTTTGACTTATTTGAAGTTTGATTCAAAATGGTGGACTGAGATTGATGTATATTGATGAAATGAAGTTAATGCAAGCTAAATCTATGAATTTTAAACACAAAACAAGAGTATGATTTTGTGAAATTCCAACAGTTAAGCAATAAGACAGATTAAAGTGATATTTGACTTTTGTTGTTCTAAAGTGCAAAACAAAGACTAGAATGAGTACAAGAAAGATACACAAGCATAAAACAGCAAACTTTAACAACTGAGCAAACCTAAATTACAGCTAAACCACTTGATCCAAACACCCTTTATTGGACTGATAATGAGATTAAAACCAAACCAACTGTTACACTAACTCTTGCAAACACTTAAACTGAATCTAACTATGCTAAATACAACTTAATCAACAGGTTAGAACTAATCTAAATCACAAATACAGATACAAACACAATTATGCAAACTGAAATTAAAATGAAAATGAGCTATCCACTCACATGTGTCCAGCTGGTATGCAGGCTAAAACCAAACCCAAAGACCACTACACTAAGCCATTTCCAACCCAATACCAGCACTGCATCTACCATTATCCATTTCCAAATCCAATTTGAGCTCAGAGTTGACTTTTGATGACCATAAGAGGAAATGCTTGAAACTGTTTTGAAAGCTTATCAAAAGCTAAAATAAGCTTTAATAAACTCACTTAAGCTTACAAAGAAGCTGTTTGAATCTTAAACATAGGTGTTTAAAACTAAATTTTGCAACAGTGGAATTGGAAACATGAAGTTTAAATGAAACCTTGAAATAGAACTTGAAAACAGATGATATTGATAAAACAACTTAGTTTGAATACATAAGAACAACAAATTACATCTTTAAACTTAATTTAGAACATTAATAATAAAAACGACATACAAAGAAAAATAAAAACTAACTACTTGCTATCTCTTGCTTCCTTTTCTCTCTTTTATACTCACAAAGCTTCCACGTGTCCTTCTGAGCCAATCCCACCTCTCTATTTGACCAATGGATGAGTTTTGAGTGATAGCAGCTGTTTTTATCATTTTGGCGGGAAAGCCTGTTTTGACTTGTAGCTCTGTATTTGCAACTAGGGGGGTGGTGGATTGTAGGGGTGATGATGAGGGTTAGAGGATAAGGGATAAGGTGGGAAAAGGTGGATGGGAGAGGTTGCAGGGTTTAGCATCCAGGGGGGGTTGAAGATAAACAGGATAAGGGCGGGCTAAGGTGTTTGTTTGACTGGTTTTGACCAAAGGGTCCAAAAAGAGTATTGGCTGGGGGCCAAAATGTGTAAGTTGCAGGGGTCCAATTCTAATTTGACAAGGCATGGCTTAATATTGATAGGGACCATTTTGTATTTTCTGAAATTTGGAGGACCATTTCTGCCAATATACCAAAGATGTCACAAGGACCAAAACTGACAAGTTCCAATAGTACAAGGACTAGCTTTGACATTTTCAAATTTCCAGGGACCAAACTTGACATTTTTCAAAGTTTAGGGACCTAAGTTGTAAATTTGCAATTTTAAATCTCAAGGACTAATTTTGACAACTCATGAATCCCTAAGGACTTAAAATGATATTTTTCTTTATTTAGATTTACCAGGGACTGTTTTTGACAACTTTTGAAACTTGGGGGACTAAAACTGCCAATTATGCAAACTTGATACGTTTTTCACCAGATTTTGATATTTTTGCATTTAAAACACATAAAACACTTATTTGTGATATTTTTATCATTTTGATGCATTTCTGAGTGTTTTCAGATGTTTTTGCAGTTTAAATGGTACAAAAATGATGAGTATTTAGACACTCATCAATCCCCCACACTAAGATATTGCTAGTCCCTAGCAATGTTTTGAGAAAAATTAATGGATTTTATCTCTTTACCAAAAGCCATTACTTCTGGAGTAGCCAAATGTTTCAGTTCAAGTAAGAACCATGGTACACTGATAACCATGTGATTTTGAGCAAATCACCAGCTTTCAACGGATTTGGTTTGTCTTTATCAGAAGCCGTTTGCTTCTGGACTAGCCAACTCTTAGATAAATTATCAATATTATCTTTGGTGAGCTGATTACCAATTATGGTTTTTCCACTGCCTTTACCACAAGCCATAAACTTGCGGGCTAGCCAACTCTTAACTAATTAAAGATATGGTGAGCTGAATACCATACAATTGGTGAGCTGAATACCATACAATTTTGGGCAAATTGCAAGCCGTCAACGGATTTGAGATATCTTTACCAAGAGCCGTTTGCTCCTGGATTAGCCAATCCTTATGTGGGTTAGACATGGTGGACTGATTACCATTTGTTGTGTTTAGTACATAGTACTTCCACTAAATTTTTTTTTAAAATTTGGCCATTTTGGGGGAAAAAGGGACTAAAAGGGTACATTTATGATCAAATTCGCCAGAATTTCCCCCCCACACTTAGAAATGAATATTGTCCTCAATATTCAAAGTACCGGCTGTTATGCCGAAACTTAGAACGTAAAAAGATAACATTACTAGCTAAGTGTAGAAACACAACAATTATTCTCTTTTTAATATTTACAATTTTCATTTAAGATCTATATACAACATGTGGGGCATCTCCCCACACTAGGGTGGTACACACGGGTGAAAACCCATGTTTAACTACTGTTTTTTATTACCGAGTCGCTAGCTTGACTCGACACCGAATTAATTTGTTCATGGGGAAGTAAGTGGAAGAGACAATCTCCATCGGACTTTCATTCAAGATGTTTGGATAAACATTGAAGTACGTGAAAGTTCCACACCGATGAGATACAGAGACAGACCCGGCTCACAAATGGTACATGGAAATGCCGGGATCAAAGATAATGTCTTCATTCCCGAAGGAGTGAAGAACAGGAGAAGTGACAGAATATATGAAGAAAAGAAAGAAAATCATGATAAAAATCATGACTAACTCTTCATCCTCAATAGGAGAATTCATAGTTTCATGAATCTCATCAGTTAAGCTCGCTTGATCAAGACATATTATGGGTGTGTCTAGATCAAAGTGGAAGTTATCATACTCCGGCGGAGATATGATATGAGTGAGTTCATCGGCGAACTCCTCGTGAAGAGAATCAATCACAAGATGTAAATCTGTGAATTCTTGTTCCACTGTAGACTCATCACTATCCTTAATCTGAGTTTCAAAGAGTGGATTCTTAGAATTTAAGGTGAATTCAGAGTTGAATTCAAATAGAGGATTAGTGAGAGTTGTTTTGAATGCTCCAGGAACAAAGTGATCAACATTCTCTATTGGACTGTTGGGATAAGAAGTGAGTGAACAATCATTATCAAGGAGACTTTCAGTCTCTCCCAGATTGGTTTTTAAATCAGAAAGACTATCATTACTTTCCGATGAAAGTGGACTGATGTGAGTGAGTTCATCGGTGAACTCCTCAAGATGATGATCAACATCAGACTGTGGGAGTGATGCCTCAACATACTCGATGTTTCCATGAGAAGTACAATCGTCGCTAACATCGGATAAAGTTTCAAAATGATCTTTTGAACACTCAAGAGGGGAAATAGAATCACACATATGATCAGAAGTTCCCTGTGACTCTCTCGGGATTGGGACAAGGTTCTCAACACTAGACTTTATGAATTCGTCCGATTCCTTTTCAGGAACAGTGTCAAGATGCTCGTCCCCCATGTTCAAAGAGTGAGTGGGAATATCGGGTGTGATAACAACAGACTGAGGGAGTTTAGAAGGACTAGCATACATATGTTTTATACTTTCCATTTGTTCTTCTGCTAGTAATTCCATCATAGTCTTTTCTCCCTGATTTTTCATGGAAGGAATTTCAACTGATGAACTTGATGAACCTGTACAAAATTGACTAATATCAAGGGTAACTTCATCATCATCGTCATCAGGAATGAAACGGAATCGAGAGCTAGATTTGGCTGCTTTTTCCTTTGCAATTGATTCCCTAATAGATTTTTCAAAGGCAATCTGGGAATCTAATTTAGCAGCCCGCTCTTCAGCTAACAAAACTTCCATGGATTTCTCATTTGGATTATCTTGGGAATGTTTACATTCCTTCAAATCTTTCACTAAATCCAAAAGATCAAGGAGAAGATTTTGAGGAAGTGGGTCAGGCTGAGGTGGTGCCTGATTCATTTGATACTGTGGAGGTTGGTTATGATACGAAGAGTCGTAATTGTTACAAGGAATTGGATTCCTTGTTTGACAATCAGAGCTACAGTGTGGACCTCCACAATACTCACAACAGTAAAACTGATGTGGCTGTGAGTTGTATGTGTGGTAGTCATAATTGTTATCAGGAACCTGCTCATAGACAAGCGTGTTTCCCGATTGACAATCAGAACTGGAGTGTGAACCACCACAGTACTCACAACAGTAAAACTGCTGAGTCTCACAGTGTGGTAGCTGATGGAATAAATCAGTTGTGTTATGGTAGGAATAGGGATCCTGGTTATAGACAGACCCGTTTCCTGACTCCACCATGCTACAACTGGGGCAATTGCCACCATTATAAGGACCACCACACCATTGACAACCAAGAGGGTGAGGATAAGACATAGAAAGAATCAAATGTTTTCAGAGGGGTAGGGATGAAGAATCAAAGATGTGAGAGGGTAAAGATGGATATTTTTGGATTTTTGGATAAACATTTTGTAAAAATAAGAAAGAAAATCTTTTTGGGTTTTTGATTTTTAAAAGAAAATATAAATACATATAGATGGTATAAACAAGGAGTGAATATTCAAATCACTAATTTGCTAAACGTAAGACTATTAGCACTGCTCCCCGGCAGCGGCGCCAAAATTTGATCTGTGCAAAACCGTCAAGTTATCTCACTCAAGTCTGCCACTTGTGAATGGCAAACCGTAAGAAACTTAAAACAGTTAAAACACAAATGCAATGAAGATCAGGAGAGTATAGTGTTTCCCCAGGTCGTTAAGTCCCAACGAGCTGTGCGAGAATAGTCAAACGTGTAGTGATCGAGAGATTTGAACGGAAAAGAAGATATGATTGATTATAACTAAGGAAAAAGTATATAAACTACAGGGGCTTAAATGCAAATTAAAGAAAATTAAAAAGATAAAAAATATTAAATAAACGCTATCACTATATTTAAAATGATGTTTTTGTTTTCTGTTTATAAAACTAGTAACGTACAAAAGAAAAAGTGAAACTTACACAATATAAATCCTAAAAATATGAAAATGACATTTTTACAATCCTAAAGATAAAAGAAAATTTATAGAAAAAGAAAATTAATTTTATAACTATTTATCTAATTATTATTAATTAAAAACTAATTTTAACTATTTAATAATAGCCTAAAATACAAGAAAATATGAAATAAGGCTAGAAAAACAAAATTATGACTTAGAAAAATCTAAAATAACAAAATAGAATTTTCAAAACTATTTTTATATTTTTCTGATTATTTTTGAATTTTCTAGGAATTAAAAACTATTTAAAACTACTTAAATTACTTAAAAATACAAATTTAACTAAGAAAAATCTGGAAAAATAATTTTTTGACTTTTTATATTTATCTTAACTTAATAAAAATGAAAACTTATTTTTTTGAAACTTTTCTTAATTTCTTGTATTAAATGCTATTTAAAAATGCTTAAAAACTGAATTAAATCAAGAAAAATACTAAACTGACTTGGAAAAATCTGAAAATTTCAAGATAAGCTTAAAATATTATACTGGATCTAGGAAAAATATAAAAACAGTAGGGTGTGTGAAGGAATAAGAAGCTGCAATACAATGTGCTTAATAATAAGCACTTAGGATAAGCTAAAAGGACCAAATGACTACCAAACTGATACAGAAGCTAAATTAAGCTAAAATCACTTAAAAACAACTTATCTCAACTGCTCTTAACCACTGGAATGGCAAATTACACAGATTTGGTGTTTTGGCTAATAAGCTAAAAACAGGTTTAAGCAACTACTTTATGGATTAAAAATAAGCACAGAGATAAGCTGGAATTAAAAACCAAAAGTGGAGACCTAAAGTAGACCTGGCCAAGACCTCATAATCCAAAAACCAGACCTATACAAGCTCTTGTGAGCTTGTGACAAGCCTGCTTAAACCCCTGTGCAGACTCAGTATAAACTGAGTCAGTTGCACAGGGCAAATAAGCACAAGTTGATAAGCAGTTTTAGGACTTGTAAAAAAATTACAAAAATCTGCAAAAATCACCATAAGAAATTAGACCAGTGGAAGTTTTTAAAACCACAAGATTCACATGATTTGGCCCAGAAATGAATCAAGGAAAATTCATCTCAGTTTGGCTCAAAACTGATTTTGCAAGTTTGACTTTTGAAACAGAATTTAGAACTTTGACTTATTTGAAGTTTGATTCAAAATGGTGGACTGAGATTGATGTATATTGATGAAATGAAGTTAATGCAAGCTAAATCTATGAATTTTAAACACAAAACAAGAGTATGAATTTGTGAAATTCCAACAGTTAAGCAATAAGACAGATTAAAGTGATATTTGACTTTTGTTGTTCTAAAGTGCAAAACAAAGACTAGAATGAGTACAAGAAAGATACACAAGCATAAAACAGCAAGCTTTAACAACTGAGCAAACCTAAATTACAGCTAAACCACTTGATCCAAACACCCTTTATTGGACTGATAATGAGATTAAAACTAAACCAACTGTTACACTAACTCTTGCAAACACTTAAACTGAATCTAACTAGGCTAAATACAACTTAATCAACAGGTTAGAACTAATCTAAATCACAAATACAGATACAAACACAATTATGCAAACTGAAATTAAAATGAAAATGAGCTATCCACTCACATGTGTCCAGCTGGTATGCAGGCTAAAACCAAACCCAAAGACCACTACACTGCATCTACCATTTCCAACCCAATACCACTGCATCTACCATTATCCATTTCCAAATCCAATTTGAGCTCAGAGTTGACTTTTGTTGACCATAAGAGGAAATGCTTGAAACTGTTTTGAAAGCTTATCAAAAGCTAAAATAAGCTTTAATAAACTCACTTAAGCTTACAAAGAAGCTGTTTGAATCTTAAACATAGGTGTTTAAAACTAAATTTTGCAACAGTGGAATTGGAAACATGAAGTTTAAATGAAACCTTGAAATAGAACTTGAAAACAGATGATATTGATAAAACAACTTAGTTTGAATACATAAGAACAGCAAATTACATCTTTAAACTTAATTTAGAACATTAATAATAAAAACGACATACAAGAGAAAATAAAAACTAACTACTTGCTATCTCTTGCTTCCTTTTCTCTCTTTTATACTCACAAAGCTTCCACGTGTCCTTCTGAGCCAATCTCACCTCTCTATTTGACCAATGGATGAGTTTTGAGTGATAACATTGGTTTTTATCATTTTGGCGGGAAAGCCTGTTTTGACTTGTAGCTCTGTATTTGCAACTAGGGGGGTGGTGGATTGTAGGGGTGATGATGAGGGTTAGAGGATAAGGGATAAGGTGGGAAAAGGTGGATGGGAGAGGTTGCAGGGTTTGCAGTCAAGTGGGGGGGGGGGTTGAAGATAAACAGGATAAGGGCGGGCTAAGGTGTTTGTTTGACTGGTTTTGACCAAAGGGTCCAAAAAGAGTATTGGCTGGGGGCCAAAATGTGCAAGTGGCAGGGGTCCAATTCTAATTTGACAAGGCATGGCTTAATATTGATAGGGACCATTTTGTATTTTCTGAAATTTGGAGGACCATTTCTGCCAATATACCAAAGATGTCACAAGGACCAAAACTGAAAATTTCCAATAGTACAAGGACTAGCTTTGACATTTTCAAATTTCCAGGGACCAAACTTGACATTTTTCAAAGTTTAGGGACCTAAGTTTTAAATTTGCAATTTTAAATCTCAAGGACTAATTTTGACAACTCATGAATCCCTAAGGACTTAAAATGATATTTTTCCTTATTTAGATTTACCAGGGACTGTTTTTGACAACTTTTGAAACTTGGGGGACTAAAACTGCCAATTATGCAAACTTGATACGTTTTTCACCAGATTTTGATATTTTTGCATTTAAAACACATAAAACACTTATTTGTGATATTTTTATCATTTTGATGCATTTCTGAGTGTTTTCAGATGTTTTTGCAGTTTAAATGGTACAAAAATGATGAGTATTTAGACACTCATCAGTTATGCTATACTAAATACAACTGATCAACAATACTTTGAAGATCAACCCGACTCTGCTTATGTTGTCACCGATGATCCGTTTGCAAATGTTAATAAAAAAATAGCTTTACTTGCAAGAGCATTCAACCATATTGCTACCAATAACAGTCGTCTCAGAACTTCTTCAGATCCACGTAATCAAGCTGCGATGCAAAGTGGACAAATCAATCAACCTAGGATTATGGAGATAAGTGGGAACACAATGACTGCTAGGAATACTGGGAATGTTTAGAGGTTTGCAAATCAAAGGGCAACAACTAATAATGCAAATGTTGGAAATGTTGGAAACACGAGTAATGCAGAGAATGGTCAGATACAGAATGGAAATGTTCAGACAGGGGGAAGGGTGATTAGGTGTTATAATTGTCGTGGTATAGGTCATATGGATAATGCTTTTCCTCAACCAAGGATTCGTGATTCAAACTATTTCAAGGAAGCAATGATGTTACCTAAAAAGGATGAAAATGGGATGACTCTAAGTGCGGATGAGAATCATTTCTTAGAAAGTGCAAGTATTGAACCAAATGACGAGTGTGAAGAATTCAATGCTTAAGTGATTTTGATGGCTAACATTCAGGAAATGCTTCTCATTAATTCAGATGGAGGTCCAACATTTGATGCTAGAGTGTCTGAGGTACCAAATTCTAAAACCTGCTTTATGAAAAATATATTCTCATTGTCTACTCACGAAGACGAGCATTTTGAATAATCTGAATCATTAAATGATTCACATATGGTTGATCAAGTTGAGAGTAATATTGTTTTTGATGAAGAACCATGTGTAAATCTTAATGATGCAGCAATTTAACAGCATGCAAATCCAAATGATTGGAATAAAGTACTTATTAAATCAATCATCAATAACATGAAATCTTAGGTCGATAAGTGCAATACGGTCAATCAGAATATGACTAAAGCAAATAGTGCTTTGACTGTATATCTGGAGAACTATAAGGAACGTGTGAAGTTTTTGGAAACAATCATTGATACACATAAAAGTCATGAAAATTCTTTTCAAGATTCTTTCATACGTGAGCAACAATTAAAGAAACATAAAATTTGGATCCTAAAGATCAAATTAATAAACAAAGAAAATCGCTTTCAATTTGTCATGAAAATCTTTTAGAATACAAACAAAAATGACGTAAACAATTGATAAATACCAAGACGAAGTGATCGAGTTGCAACATAAAGTTAATTATCTTGAAAATATCATCCATAAAACGAGCAACTCGATTAAAACGATTCTGATGCTCAGTCATGAGCCTAGCCTACATTATGATGGTAAACGCAGATTTGCAATTGGCAATAAAAATCCACGTTTCCTTAATCAAGCTACTCATATCCAACCTAAGTTATATAATGTTGTTACTTTTTATGATCTTTCAATCAAAATGTATGTGTATGAGGATGATGAATATGATGAATGGGCTGAAGGGAGACGATCTAATGGACAATATTTTGAAATATCGCTAATTGATTGTTCAAATTTAAACTCTCTCTATGAGCACTTTATACTAAAACATGAATGTGATGTTGATCAATGGCCTTTATCATCACCCTCTACAACCGATATTGTTCCGATCAAAAAGATTTTTCAAAACAGTCAAAATTCTTTACCAGAATTACCAAAACAAAGTCGCGTCAAATGGTATATGGCAACTTTTAAAGAAGATGTCAGTCTACTTGAAAAAATAATTTCAACACGAACAAAAGAAACTGCGTTAAACTTTCAATCACCAAATCCAAAAGAAATTCGAGAAATGTTCAAAAAGGAAGTTAAGCCAACCATTGATCATTTGCGTCTTTGCATTACACATTTTGAATCGGAATTAATAAAGGAAGTAGATGAGATGGTAAATGTTTTCGATGTATTTGAACAAGAATTTCAAGATTTAAAATGGGAAAACAAACGTTTTGAAAAAGAGATCGACCGATTCCTCGAAGCAGTCATGACTACCAATGTGATGTATGTTGCTTTATATCCTGGTGATCCTTCATACTATCATGCGTTATAATAAGAAAACAAAACATTCAAAGTTGAAAATGTGAGGATTTTAAAAGAGTCAGATGATGCCCAAGAGATTCTTGTAAATCAAATTGTTCAAATTGAATGAAACTTTCAAAAATGTCAAAATCAGTGTCACAATCTTGAACTATAATTGCATAGAAAAATCCTAGACATCAAAAGTTGAAAAACTTAACGATGAGTACATGGCTATGAAACTCAAAATTTCTAATTATGAAAAAGAGATTGAACATTTGAAAAACGAATACTAAACAGTTTTCGATTCTTTAAAACAGACACGTGCTCAGTCAAAGAAAGATGTAAAATAGTTGGTTGAATCATTGAATGAGACAAAATATGAGAATGCAACTTAAATAACCAAAAACCAGGATCAACAATTCATCATTGATGAATTAAAAGAAAAGTTGTGAATGCTTGAACAAGGAAAGTCTGTAAATACTAAGTTTGACAAACCATCATCTGTGGACAAACCAGTTCAAAACACAAAATTGAAGAAATAATTTTTACCAAAATCGCGGTTTACTTCAACAGATAATAGTAAACATGTTTTATCAAAACCAGTTACTTCACAGACTTTACCTAAAACAAACAACAAAATCAGTAACTCAAATGTCATGGCACCAGGAATGTATAAAATTGATACTACCAAGATCAAAACCACTTCACAAACAAATCCTAATTTGATTGCTTCTACTTCCACAAGAGTAAATGTCAGCACTAGTGTTAGCGGGTCACAGCTTAAGAGGGCCACACGAAATAATAGGATCTTGCAAAACATTAAAGGGAAGCGGAATAAAGTAAAAGATCACTCTCGGAAATCGAATAAGGATCATGTTACGTATAGCTTAAATGTTGCATCGGATAAATGTAATAGTAAAGTTAGTGTAACGAATGATAAACCTTTGAATGTTGTTAATTCGAATGTTTCTACTTTGTGTGTTTCTTGTGGTACTTGTGTTATCAGTGGTTGTCGTGATAAGTGTGTTGCAAAATTTTTGATATCTCGTTCATCGAAATCTCCTAAATCTCGTGCTTATAAGAATACCGTAGTTTCTAAGCCCACTGTAGCTAACACTATCGATTCTAAGATCACTACAGATTCCAAGAATGTCGTAGAAAGTCCCGTAGTTGCAACAACTAGGAAACCAATATCACCCAACGTGTTTACTAAGATTAAGGCTCTTACTAGTAGGAAATGGCAGAAGTAGTTAGAACACAATCCAAAATATAGATGGACTCCTAAGAAAGTTTATACTTCTAACTCTAACAATACGAAACCCATTTCATCATGGGGATCCAATTCTACCAATCTTCCATCTGTGTCTTCTTCTTGTATCAGAGGTGGTTCAACTAGTCCTTTGGATTGTTGATAGTGGTTGCTCCAAGCACATGACCAGGAATCTCAAACTTCTAGTAAACATTGTTGAAAAGTTCATCGGTACGTTCAGATTTGGAAAGGATCACTTTGCAGCAATTATGGGATATGGGGATTATGTCAATGGGAATGTTGAAATCTGTCATGTATACTATGTTGAAGGTCTTTGTCACAACCTCTTATCGGTTGGACAATTCAATGATGGAAACTTGGAAGTAGCATTTCAATCAAACACATGTTTTGTATGCGATCTGGAAGGTATCGATCTCTTATCAGGAACTTGTAGAACATATTTATATAAAATTGCACTTTCCAATATGGTCACTTCCTCTCCAATCTATCTTCTATCCAAAGCTACCAAGACTAAATCGTGGTTATGGCATCGTCGCTTATCACACTTGAACTTTTGTACCATTACCGATCTTGCTGATAAGGATTTAAAACATACGTTTTTAGGGGGTCATTTAAGCCCTAAATCAACACATTTTATATCCGTTACTATTTAAAATCGTTCCTTTTCAAATTTTTGGTCTTTTGGAAGCAAAATGTTGGAATGAAGTATATTTGGACAAAAAGGAGAGAAAACATGAAGAAAAAAACAAAGTCAAGACTCAAGCAAATTTCCAAGCCCGACGGCGTCCCAATCAAAGGGCGACGTCGTCCCTATATAAGAGTTTTGATCAAATGACACACTACGGCTCAGAACAAATTTTGGTTCTACAACCTGACGACGTCACGCCTAAACTCTGGAAGGCGTCTCCCTTATTTTCCACACCAGACTCCCAAGAACCAATCTCAGACGACGTCCTTCATGAATATTGACGGCGTCACACCAATCAACTGACACCGTCCCAACGATGACTTAACCCAAATGAAACCCTAATGACGGCGACCTGACGGCGTCACTAGCAAAAGGTGACACCGTCGCATTTGTAAATCTATGTGTGTATGCTTGCTTGTTTACCATGAGTAGCTAAATTATCCTTGTGTTTGCTTAGATCTATGAAACCTAGTTGTTAATTATTGTTAAGTTGTCTCTTGTCTTAATTGGTAGACGCTAGAGTAAGGAAAACTGACTTCTTTTTAATCGTTGCGAGATTGAACGTCCTAAATAGCAAAAAAGCTTAGGAGTGCACTTAGGACATTCGTTGTGTTTATTGCGTGAGTTGTAGCTTGTTGATAGTAGAGTATTCGGGGGAGATACTTAGGTACTTGGGAATCCCAGATAGTCTAGAGGAGAGTTACAATTCATAGAACTAGGGAATTAGGCACCTCCCATGACCAAACGGAATACAACGCACCAATTAAGATGAGGATGTGACAATTCAACCGACCAATAAGAGATAACTAGGGAATAAGAACATCTAACTAATCACATTTTTAATCATCATAAGAGCACACCTACATTAGCATAATTTATCCTTAGTTAAGTAGTTAGTTAGTTTTAATTAAAAGTAGTTAAAATCGATAGAAGTACCACCCCCACTCCTATCCCCCGAGATATATACGTTGCTTTTTTGGGAATTCTACTAAGTAAGAATTCTGCTAAAGAATCTGCTGAAGTGCAAGGATTCTGCTGAAGAAGAGATTCTGCGGAAGTAGAAAAACCGCGTAGTTTGTTTCTGCGGAGATAGATATTCCGCGTAGTTTATAGTTAGTTAGGATATGCATGAGCTTTATTATGAAGTGATAATGTATATCTTCTTTAGTTTTATGATTATACGTTTCTTGGGAAACGGTTTAGGGTTCCTTGTCTATAAAAGGAACACATTAGTTTGAATGATGTACGAGTTGGAAAAACAAGTTTTAGTTCTATTCAAAGATCCATAGAGGATCAAAGTATTCTTAGTTATTATTGTTCTTACTTGTGTTTGATTTCCGCTTTAGAATACAAGTAATAGAGATTGTCTATTAGTGTGTTTGTGATTACATAAGCATTACTAACGATCCACGAGCGCTCATAGATCTATCAAGGTCTTAGGTTCAACAAGTGGTATCAGAGCCTCACGAGAGTCTCTGTGATACTAAGAATATTCTTTTCTTTACACCCACACAACCAAAACTACCTTAACCATGCCTGGGTCAGACGATGAAATTGAAGTCACTACTAATCAAAACACCACATCTTTGCAACAACTCAATCTCTCAAACAGCAATGCAAAGTTCCCATACCTGAAGAAGGAGGAGTATGATTTGTGGGCTATGAAGATGCAGAATTGGATTTCTAATATTGATTGGAATCTTTGGGAAGTTGTGAAGAAGGGTAACAGTTTGAAGAGGCATGTCACAGATCCTGATGGTACTGTTACCATCGTTGGTCCCAAAACTACTGAAGAGATACTAGCTATTCAGAGAGAGAACAAAGTTAGACCTATTCTCCTTCAGGCTATACCAGATGATCACATGGGTGACTTTCACTACATGCAGGATGCTAAGGACATCTGGATGGCTATCTGGGAACGAGGAGTCAAAGAGAATGAGGAAATCAATGCTAAAACAACAGTTTCAAGAATTCCAAATCACTGAGGAAGAAGGTATCCACAAGGGATATGACAGGTTCCATAAGATTTTGAGTCAACTGAATCAGATGAAGGCCAGGCCAGACAATGAGGACTACAATTCAAAGTTCTTACGATCTTTACCTCCATCCTGGTTGCAAGTGAGCATTACACTCAAAGCTAAAGGTGGGCTGGATATGGTCACTTTTGATGATCTCTACAACAAGCTTAAAACTCTTGAGCCTGATGTCAGAAGTCCTTTTCGTTCATCCACTTCTAGTCACTCAGCATTTGTTGGGGCCTCCTCAAATAAGATGACTCATGCTCCAAGCCCAGTTTCCTCAGCATCGTCATCCTACATCACCACTCCATCAAATTCTCAACCTAAATCCAGTGGTGTGTTGGAAGATGTACTTCACTCTTTTGTTGCTGATTATGACAATCAGCAGCAACTAGCTTTTGAGGACCTTGAACAGGTGGATCCACTTGATATGGAAGAGATAAACTTGAAGTGGCAACTATCCATGCTCTCAGTGGACATCAAGAGGTTTGAGTGTAAGTCTGGGAGAAAGTTTGGTTTCCAGGGAAGAGATCCAGCAAGATTTGACAAACGGAAAGTCAAGTGCTATACTTGTGGACAGATGGGTCACTTCTCAAGAGAATGCAAGGATAGGAAGGCTGGTGATGAGGTTAGGTATTCTTCCTATCAGCAGAATCATATGGAAGCTGGAAATTCCAAAGCTGGATCCTCTAATGCTTTGGTCACTCTGGATGATCATGTCAACTGGAAGGTGCATGAGCCTGATAATGATGAAGCTCCTGGTTCTGAGCATGGTGTATTACTGGCATACTGTACTACAGAGGATCAGCATGATCAAGTTGCCTTAATGGGCATCTCTCAGGTACATAATTGTGTTTTTGGTTGTAGTGAAAGATATAATGAACTTAAGGAAGCCTATGATGAATTGAAACCTAAATATAATGAATGTTATGTCGAAGTTGAGGCTTATAAACAGGCTTTAAAAACATTAGAAAGACAAAAAATTTGGTTTCAAAAGAATCAACTGGCTTATGATGAAAAGATAAGGGTGTTAGAAAGTGATTTGGAATGTACTAAAATTGATTTAAAATGTACTGAGAAAGAAAAAGCTGATGTAGTTTCATAAAACCAATTGCTTCAAACGAAACTAGATGAGGAAGTAGCTAGACATAAAGAATGGTTAGTGTCAGGTGAGAAAGTAGCTAAATATCACTATGGTAGTCAATCTGTCAACTCAGGGATAGGTTTAGGTTTTAAAAAATATGTTGGCTTAGAAGCTAGGAATGATATGCGTAAATCTACTCCAGCAGGATTAGCTAATTATGTAAAAGAAGGAGAATTACATGATGTACCTGGACCTATTAGAGGAGAACATATGCCCATTGACCTTTCCATCACTGTTGACTTCGATGGATCACACCATCTTTATGGCAAAAAGTCAAGAGACTTCCCAGACCCTGATTCTTCATCTACTGACTTTGTCTCTTGTGTTGACAGTGACAAGTCCTCTGACCAAGGGTCGACTACTTCTACCAGTTGTGATTCAAATGAAAATTCAGACCTTCCCAAGACCTCACCCAAGCCTACACCCAAGACTCCTTACAAGCCTGTTAGAGTTGCTGTTGAGGAATCAACTTCCAAGACAGTTTCCTCTGAAGACTTGTCATTTAATTCTTTGCAAAATAATGTCTTTAATTCTGTTAAAAACATTTCTGTTAATGTTTGTGGTTTGAATGCTTTTGCATGTAATGAAACGTCTTTAAATTTGAATAAATCTTCTAAGAAGAAGAAATGTTTTGTTTGTGGAAGTAAATTTCATTTGATTAAGGATTGTAATTTTCATGAGCAAAGAATGGGTGTATGTGCTAGTCAAAAGAATCCTAGACTAATATGGAAAAATGTTAATGATATACCATCTTTTGTTCCACAAGCAACTTATAAAACCAGCAAATACAATTCTGGTTGGAGAAGATCAGTTGTGCGACCATATGTGCGACCAACTAGTTCATATTTTCAAAATGGTTATTGGCCTGAATGTTTTAACTCTATGTATGATGGAAGGGGATATAGGGGTACTGCTGTGAAGCCCTCAGCAGGTTGTTCTTGGACTAAAAAGGGACCTAATTTTCAAAGGAGGCCCAAGAACAATGGTGGATCTTATACATCTACTTGGCCTAAATCTTATGATCCACAAGGCAGGCTCAAGTCAGTAATGACTTGAGTCTTCATAGTGTACTAATATTTTGTATATATTCTTGTTGTTGTTGTAGGATCATCCTATGAGGAGTAAAGATGTTGGTATAGTTGATAGTGGTTGTTCCAAAAGCATGTCAGGAAACAAAGAGAAGATGCATGATTTTGTACCCATAGAAGGAGGAGGCAGTGTGACTTTTGGTGGAGGAGATGGTAGAATCACTGGGAAAGGCACAATTAGAACACCTCATTTGGATTTTGAGAATGTGTACTATGTAAAGGAACTGCAACATTTCAACTTGTTCTGAGTATCACAAATTTATGACACCAAGAACAAAGTATTATTTACTGGGGATGAATGTCTTGTGCTCTCTAAAGACTTCACACTTCCAGAAGATACATCAATTATGCTGAGAGTTCCTAGAAGCCACAATTTATACACATTCAATTTAAATGATGTTCAACCAGAAGGTAACCTAACATGTTTGGTGGCTAAAGCATCCCTGGATGAGTCTACAAAATGGCATAGAAGGATGGCTCATGTGAACTTCAAGACCATTAACAAGCTTTCTAAACTGGGTTTAGTTGAAGGACTTCCTTCCAAAGTCTTCACCAATGAACACAATTGTGTTGCCTGCAACAAAGGAAAGCAACACAGAGCCTCATACAAAGCCATTACAGCTATGAGCACTATTTCAGAACCTCATCAGTTGCTGCATATGGATCTCTTTGGTCCAACCCAAGTCAGGAGTATTGAGCACAAGTATTTCTGCCTGGTAATCACTGATGACTATAGAAGGTTTTGTTGGGTATTATTTTTGAGAACTAAAGATGAAACATCTCAAGTTTTAAAAGAGTTCATTACCCTTGTTGAAAACCAGCTGAACAAAAGGGTTAAAGGTATTCGGTGTGATAATGGGACATAGTTCAAAAATGTTGTATTAATAGAACTCTGTAAGTCTAAAGGGATAAAAAGGGACTATAGCACTCCTAGAACCCCACAACAAAATGGGGTAGCTGAAAGAAAGAATAGGACCTTAATAGAGGCAGCAAGATCCATGCTTGCAGACTCTAAATTACCCACTATGTTCTGGACTGAAGCAGTTAGCACGGCTTACTATGTACTAAACAGGGTATCCATTACTAGACCTCATTTCAAGACACCTTATGAACTTCTCACTAGGAAAGTTCCTGATATTCATTACCTCAAACCTTTTGGATGTCAAGTGTCCATTTTAAACACTAGTGATCCACTAGGAAAATTTGATGAGAAAGCTTATAAGGGGTATATTGTGGGTTATTCAGCTCATAGTAAGGCTTATAGGGTATACAATTTAACTGCTAAGAAGATTGAGGAGACTCTGAACCTGAGATACCTAGAAGATAAGCCCAATGTTCAGGGACAAGGTCATGTTTGGTCCTTTGACCTGGATTACTTAACTGATTACTTGGGTTATACTAGACATGTTGCTAACCAATCTGCAGGTACACAAGAGTCTCCCACTGACAATGCAGGTACCCTGGATGATGACTCAGATAGTGAGTCTGAACATGATGAACAACCAATTCTTGTACCTTCCTTCTCCCCTAACCATTTTGCAGGTGATCATTCTAAAGTAACTTCTGATGCGCATGAAGATGAGTCACACTATGCAGAGGACCTTGCTAGACTCAAGAAGCAAGAGTATGCAGCCAATCTAGAAGCTGAGAGGCTTGGTGGGGAGTTTGCAAGAGAAGCAGTCAGTGGAAACCATGATTCTCCTGACAGTTTTCCTGTTTCTCCGAACATCGCCAAATCTGCTGACAGCCCTGCTGCATCTACTCCAATTCCTACTAGTGTGTCAACAGACTTTGAAGAACCATATACACGATTTCCAAGTCCTTCAGATCTTGGTAATCATCAACCCAAAGATGGAATCTTCACCTCACCTTCCTATGACAGTGATTTTGAACCAACTGTGAACAATCTTGACACCACAATTGATGTCAACCCCTCTGCTACAAAAAGGATCAACAGTGCTCATCCTCAATCAAATATTATTGGTGATCCTCAAGCACCTGTTCGAACTAGAGGTGCTGTGTCAAGTTCTAAGTATGGTCAAGTTGCTTTTCTTTCCTATGTCTCAAACCAGCAAAGGGACAATCACACAGACTTTAAGCATTGTCTGTTTGCTTGCTTCCTTTCTCAAGTGGAACCAACCAGTGTTACTCAAGCTCTTGAAGATTCAAGTTGGCTTGAAGCAATGCAGGATGAGATGCAACAATTCAAGAATCAGCAGGTTTGGATATTGGTACCACTACCACATGGGAAGATTGCAATTAGGACAAAATGGATCTTGAAGAATAAAAGAGATGCAAGGGGTATTGTGGTTAAAAACAAAGCACGATTAGTGGCTCAGGGGTTCAGGCAAGAAGAAGGAATTGATTATGATGAAGTTTTTGCACCTGTAGCTAGAGTTGAGGCCATTCGAATCTTCTTAGCTTATGCATCTTATATGGGGTTCATGGTTTATCAAATGGATGTGAAAGGTGCTTTTCTGTATGGTGAGATAGAAGAAGAAGTATATGTCACTCAACCCAAAGGCTTTGAAGACCCAAATCATCCACAACATGTTTACAAGGTTGTGAAGGACTCCATCAGGCACCAAGAGCATGGTATGCTAGGCTATCTGCATTTCTGCTAAAGCATGGTTACATAAGAGGTGCCATTGACAAAACTCTCTTCCTAAAGAAGAACAACAGGGACATCATTATTGTGCAAGTTTATGTGGATGACATTATCTTTGGCTCCACTAAAGAAGCTTGGTGCAGGGAGTTTGAGGAATTAATGAAGGAAGAGTTTCAGATGAATGCTATGGGGGAGCTTACTTTCTTTTTGGGTCTAGAAGTTCAGCAGAAACCTGATGGTATTTTTGTCAGTCAGGATAAATATGTGAGAGACATTTTGAAGAAGTTTGATATGGAAAATGTTAGAACTGCCACTACACCTTATGAAGCTCCAAAACCAAAGAACAATTTTGAACCAGATCCAGCTGTGAATGTTCACTTATACAGATCTATGATTGGTTCATTAATGTATTTAACAGCTTCTAGGCCTGACATTACCTTTGCTGTGAGTGTTTGTTCTAGACATCAGGTCACTCCACTTACTTCTAACTTGAATGCAGTTAAAAACATCTTCAAGTATCTGAAAGGCCAACCCAAGTTAGGTCTTTGGTACCCAAAAGAGTCTCCTTTTGTATTGGAAGCATATACTGATAGTGATTATGCTGGTGTGAATCTGGATAGGAGATCCACAACTGGAGGTTGCCAATTTCTTGGTAGAAGATTGATTTCTTGGCAATACAAGAAACAAACTATTGTTGCTACCTCATCTACTGAAGCAGAGTATGTTGCTGCTGCCAATTGTTGTGGTCAGGTACTATGGATTCAAAATCAATTGCTGGATTATGGGTTTAATTTCATGAACACCACAATCTTTATTGATAATCAGAGTACCGTATGCATAGTTAAAAATCCAGTTTTTCATAATAGAACTAAGCATATTTAGATCAGGCACCATTTTATACGAGATGCATATGAAAAACATTTGATAAAGGTGGTTAAGATTCACACAGATGATAATGTGGCAGATTTATTGACTAAAGCTTTTGATAGACCCAGGTTTCAACACCTAGTTGTCCATATTGGGATGGTTAACCTTTAACTTCAAAGTTTGAGGGGAGACATAGGCCTCAGGGGAGGCATATGCCTCAGGGGAGGATTGTAGTTGTATGTCTTGTAAACTTTGTAGATTTTTGTTTGCTAAAACTAACCTGGTAATGATCTTTAAGTTTTGTATGTCTTGGTTTGGTTTGTATGCTTCTTTGTGTCTATTTTGCAGAGTGCATTTTTGAGAGTTGAAGTTCACCAAGTTTGATTAAATGGGAATATGGTCATGTAAGCTTAAAGTTTGTTTCTACTGAAGAAAAGCACAAGTATTGTTACAAGTTATCTCATTGATTCTACTGAAGGAAAGTACTGAAGTATAGATTAAGTGCTAATAATTAAGAGATAAAAGACATGTTGATCATTCATTCAAGAAACAATTTACAGCTTACAATCAACTTCATATGAAATACAAGACCATTCCTATACAAGATCTACCAAACATATACTAGTTCCTATCATCTATTTCAAAAGCTGGTGGATACACTTGACAAGTATGATGAAGAAGTTGAAGATGAAAATGGAGATGATGGATTGATGAAAACGACGATGAAGATGCTCAAGAACCTAGTTTTATATCTTTGGTCCTTGTCATGATGGATGCATTTGTGATATGAGAAATCTTCAGTTGTTCCATCTACTCGTTCCACCATTGAGCGTCACTCCATCTTCCCTTTTCCCTTTCCCTTCACTTATGCCCTCTTGCCCTTTCCCCTGCTTCCATGGTATGAAGCACCAATTCCTGGAGTAGGAAGTGCAATCACCACCTCTCTTGTCTTTGGGAGTGGTGGATTTCTGGCACGTGGCCTTGGTTGAGGTTGGGATTGTGATGGTTGGGGCTTCTCTCCACCATTTGATGTCCTTTCCTCTTCCTCTCTCACCAATCTATTGAAGATTGGCTCTAGACGCTCTGTGGAGTCATCAGAACCCATAGATGAATCACTTGGATCCACTACACTGTCATCTTCAGAAGAAGGGAGAAAAGGGGACTTTGAAGGTCGAGGCTCATCTTGATAAGGATATCGAAATAATGGGCGTGAATCATCACTGGATGATGATGATGATGAGGAGGATGATGAGGAGGAGGTTAGATAAATGACTTCTGGTTTGGTAGACATGGTTGTTGCTGCTGATTGTGAAATTATTGAGAAATTAGGGTTTTTGGAGTAAATTGGGGAAAATGATATGTGTTTATTGTGAATTGGGGTTATCTTATAGGCGGAGTCAGTGCTTGATGTTAATTAATGCGAGTTGGGTGGCACAGTAAAACTCAAGATATTTACTGAAGATACTTAGCCATTTGGGTTGTTTCTGCTGATTGACCTCCTTCAGCAGATTGACCATTGTTTCTGCTGAAGTGTTGATTTTAAATTTGGTTGGAGTTATTTTACACGTAAGATATGGTTAACGATTTGTTCCGATATTTTTTACCATAATTGGGTAACTTCTATTAATAACCCACTTCACATATCTTCGCCCAAAATCAGTTGATTCCCTCTTCACTCTTTTTAAACACACTTCCAGTTGCGCGATTCATAACCCATACTCATAATTTCTCACATGGCGGTGCTTCAATTTAAGAAAGATCATAACAAGGTTGCTTTTCTAGGAAAAGCTAAGGGACATGAATTGTATGAACCAATGGTGGATTTCTTGAAGCGTTCCAAGATTCATTATGCGCTTACACATTCTCCAAATGTGATATATGAATCGTTGATTACACAATTTTGGGCATCTGCTACTAAACGGAGTGGCACAGAGATTGTAGCAACTATTGATGAAACCGAGTATGTGGTGACTGAGGAGTTGATTAGGACACAACTTCGTTTGGATGATGAAGGTGGGGTTTATCACTCTAACACTGATATGTGGCACAAGAATAAGCTTAGCCCGATGTGGAGGTTTTTGGTGCATACTTTGCTTCAGTGCATAAGCAACAAGTCAGGCGGATGGGACCAATTCTATACCCAATTGGGTTGTGGTATTGTATGTCTTTCACAGGGTTTAACTTATAATTTTTATAAGTTTATTTTTGATAATATGGTTGAAAATATTCAAAAGAAAAAGCATAAGTTTCTAATGTATCCCAGGTTTTTACAAATGATTTTAGACATAACAACCCAAGACAGAGTCTTTTGTCCCATAGGAGCTCTTAGTGCTAAATTATTTCCTTCAATGAAGACTCATTATGTTGGGGCACATCATCCTTTTCTAGAAGCTATGTTGTCACAAGGCAATGTGGCTGCTGATGAGGGTAATGTTGCTGGTGTTCCACCCTCTACTAATGTTGTTGCTGATGGTAATCCATCAGTTTCCATTGATGAGGGCCCTTCCATAACTACTGAAGCATCACATGTTTCTCCTTACCAACCTCCACCTACACCTCTACCTCTGTCACCTAGTCCTAGTCCACCACCTACTCATGTTACTCCTGATGAGTTTGAGCCTGAGTTTAATAGACTGACCACACCTAGTCCTGTTAGAGAGCCATTTGCTGAAGGTTCTCCTGTTCTTGAGCATGTCTATATTTCTCCTGAAAGGTCCAATGAAGCTCCCATTACCACTAAGCAATCTGCTGGTGGAGCTGAGGACCCTATTACACTTACATCTGTATATGCTTTTTTGAAAAGGTATGTAAAAGAGGTTGCTGATCTCATAAAGGAGCTAGCAGATACGAAATCTTCACTTGGTGTTGAGATTGTGGGGTTGAAGAGAAAGGTTCATGATTTAGAGGAACAACTTGGGCATAATAGCAAATGGAAGTTTGTGGTTACTTCTGATGAGGAGCAAGAGGATACTCATTTGGATGCACTTGAAATCTTGGCTGATGTTGCTCAACAGACTCATGCTTCTTCTCCAATTGCTGCTGAATCCTCAAAGCAAAAGAAACCTATTATGTTTACTAGAAGAAGGAGAAGACAGTATTTGAGCAAGGATTCCACTGAATCTTCAAAGGTGCCAAGTGTGGTCAATGTTGCAACTGCTGATGATCATGTTACTACTGATGCTCAAATGGTGGATGTTGCTTCTGAACATGGTCAAGTTTCATCTGTGCAAGAACAATCATGTCCTACATCTTTAGCAGATCATCATGAAATATTTATTGCTGGAAGAAGTTTTAACCTGGATCCTAATGCTGATGTTGAAAACACTCCTCAACATATTACTCCTGATGCTTCCATGGGTGTTTCTTCTGAAAACATTAATACAGTTCCCATTGTTGATACTCCTCATGCTGATTCTGCTCATGAGCCTGCTGATAAAGGGAAAGGAGTTATGGTTGATGAAGAGCTTGGTTCAGATCTTGTGAGTGCACAGGAAAGGCTACAACAAGCAAGAATGCTAGCAGAATATGCAGATTTGATGAAGAGTCAAGCTTTGGCACAACAGCTTGCAACTCGGTTTACTACCAATTTGCCTCTTGAAAGACAAAGAGAATTGGATGCTCAATCCATTCATTTTGCTGCTGAGCAGTGGGATTCCTATACTCTTCAAGAGGCTTCAAATCCTACCCTTGCTCAGAGCATTTTAGGAGCTGATTTTGATAGTGAGAACTTTGCTGCACAAATGATGGCTCTTGGAGAACAAAAGAAGCTAGCTGCAGCTGCAAAGAGAAAAAGCCATTGCTGCTCAAAAGGCTAAAGCTAAGAAGGAGAGACCACAAACTGCAGCTCAGAAGAAAACATATATGAGGAATGTGGTGTATAACCAAAGTACTGCTATCTATCAGTCTGGTTTGACAAAGAAGCAAGTCTGGGCTTTATCTGATTCTGATTTGACTAGTATGTATAAAAAGATTATGAAGCAAATTACACCACCTTCTAAATTGAAGAGGATTGCTGGTGGTACGGATGCTCCCAAAGCCAAAAGACCAAAGACTGTTGAGATTGTGGATTCTTTTGATGATAATAGAGCACAGCAAAGCTCTCATGCTATTTCTACTGAGGAACGTACTGAAGGTGTACAATCTTCTGAGCAAGTAACATCTGCTGAACCTCTTGTTGTTTCTCCTGAAGCTTCACACAGTACTGCTGATACATCTATGGATCCAAAGGGGGCTACTAGCACTTTTGAGCATGTTACTATTCCTTCTTCTACATCTGCTGAACAAGAAGGAGCAGATATGGTTAGGAGAGCTGAACTAGAAGCTGCTAGAGCTAAACAGGCTAGAGAGGAGCTTGATCAGTTATATGAAATGGGTGGTCCTACTCCAATTCCCTCTGTTTCTACTGAAGATGCCTTTGGTACGTCTGAGAAGGTACCCTCTTCTATTTCTATAGGCATTTATATACCTGGGAGGAGAGGGAAAAAGATGTCTAGAAGAAGACACATTACAATCAGGAGATCTATGCGAGTGGCTGGGAAGAACACCTCTGGAGTACCTAAATCTAAAAAGGGAGGTTCTTCTAAGCATTTGGATCTAAAGGCTGCTGAGTCAACATTCATTAAAGAGGGATCTTCTGAAACTTTTCTTGAGGGGACTCATGGTGTGTTGACTACATGGACATTGACTGATGGACAGCTTAACACCATCTATAGATTGGATAACTCTTCTATGCAGTTTACTTTCTTAAGAGACATACTTCATATGGTGGATAGGCAAGATTTGAATACTCTTCATGGCCTTGTCACACAATATTATGCGATTCATACTCCACAAGGTTCTGGGTTGTACTTATTGGGAGATCTTCAAGTTCTTTTTGACTCTCAATCTCCAAATGGTAAAGGGTATTCCATTTGGATGGATTCACATAAGTGGAAGGTTGAGACTTGGAGATTTTATCCTATCCCAAGTGTGCATGTTGTGGAGACAAAGTGTGGGATGGCTGTGTGTATGTTTTCTGATAGGCTTTATCCTTTGTCTGTGAAATTGATGCAACGAATGCTTAGAAGGAAATTGGAAGTTCCTCCTGATCCAGTGGGGAATGATATGCTCCATGCTTAACAATTGATTGGATTGATTAAGACTCAGCTTCTGCAACACCAAGCATCTTTTTGATTTTGGTATCTTGTATTATTTCTTTCTTTCTTTGTTTTATTCTTAGTTTAAAAAAAATAAATAAAAAATAATAATAAACTATCTTGTATAGTCTTTGGTTGTCTCACTTTTGCTTGCAGGTTTGTTGTACATTACTCTGTTGATGGTTATCAACTCACCAGCTGTGCCTTGTGTACATCAAAGAGTTGGCTAGTCCAAAGGGTACAGCTTTGGTAAAGACACATCAAATCTGTTGATAGCTGTAATGGTTTGCTCAAAATCATAGGGTCGGCAACTCACCCATGATTAATTGTTGAGGGTTGTATGGTCATCAATTCACCATGGTTTATTCCTTTTTGGAATCCAAGAATTGGCTAGCCCACAAGTATATGGATTGTGGTAAAGGCAGTGGAATACCATATTAGGTTCTCAATTCACCAAAGGTGATTCTTTCCCCTAAGAATTGACTAATCCTGAGCAAACGGCTACAGGTAAAGACATTTCAAATCCGTTGATAGCTGCTGATTTGCTAATAATCGATGGTTATCAGTGTACCATAGTTTTTGAACTTAAACATTTGGCTACTCCAGTAGTAATGGCTATAGGTAAAGAGACATTAAATCCATTATTTTCAATGATTTACCTCTCACAGGAGTTAACACACCTGGATGTGATGAGAATAGTATGAAACTAATATGTTTTGATGTACACTTTGTCATTTGTTGCTACAAAGATCTGGAGTTTCAAAGTTTTGCCATCATAGAGATGTGTTTGTTTTGGTTCTTTGCTGCTGATGTTCGAATTCAATCCTCTTGTTCTGAAGTGTTAAAGATCTATCAAGAATCTTGAACTTAACCATGTCAAATTCAAGATTAGGGGAGGATTGTTGGGAATTCTACTAAGTAAGAATTCTGCTGAAGAATCTGCTGAAGTGCAAGGATTCTGCTGAAGAAGAGATTCTGCGGAAGTAGAAAAACCGCGTAGTTTGTTTCTGCGGAGATAGATATTCCGCGTAGTTTATAGTTAGTTAGGATATGTATGAGCTTTATTAGGAAGTGATAATGTATATCTTCTTTAGTTTTATGATTATACGTTTCTTGGGAAACGGTTTAGGGTTCCTTGTCTATAAAAGGAACACATTAGTATGAATGATGTACGAGTTGGAAAAACAAGTTTTAGTTCTATTCAAATATCCATAGAGGATCAAAGTATTCTTTGTTATTATTGTTCTTACTTGTGTTTGATTTCCGCTTTAGAATACAAGTAATAGAAATTGTCTATTAGTGTGTTTGTGATTACATAAGCATTACTAACGATCCACGAGCGCTCAAAGATCTATCAAGGTCTTAGGTTCAACAAGATGGTTAGTATATTTTAAGGGGAAGCTTATTGATCATTTACTTACCATCTACATGCATCACTTGAGGGGAAGCGTCTACGAGCTGCACAAGACCCCTATTAGATGAAGGGGAAGAAGATTAGTAGATGTGCAGCGGATTATTTGTGATGACATATTTTAGTATTGTTTCTTCATACAGGTTGTTTTGTCATATCGAGAAACTGGAACTTAACCTAGTCAAATTCCAGTTTAGGGGAAGATTGTTGGGAATTGCAGAGTACAAAACTACAAGCAAGAATGAAGAAAGAAGAAACAACGAGGGGTTATTATGTAATAGTTAGTAGCTTTCTTAGTAAGCTATTATTAGGGTTTTGTAACCTCCCTCTCCTATATAAAGAGGGTAGGCATCTAGTTACAAACCATCCTTTTGATTAATCCCTTTCATTTATATTCATAGTAAAACTCTTCAATGAGAGTCTAGACACACGATTATAGCGTGTATACATTAGTAGTAGTAGTTTTTATTTATATTCAATAAAGAAAACCTTATTAGTGATATTGATTTGATGTTATTATTCCGCTGTTTCATTCAATCAATCAATGTTACTCATACCCTAGTTGAGTCTAGATCTTGGTTTCAACATGCTTTCTAATAAACAAAAAATGACAAAAAAAAATCTCCCTCAACCTTACCTTCTCGTCTTACATCTCTTCCTAGCATCTCTATTCCCCTAGAGAACGAATCAACCCTCTGGGCTTACCCCATACTACATTACAACGATTAGGTACACTGCCTAGAGGGTTGTAAAACTTGCTCGTAGAAAAGGAAGTCTTTTAGACCCCGAACCCACGCTATCACTTGCAAAGCACAAACTGGGCGACGGTCTTCCACGATTCAAATATGGAAAAGATCACTTATGTCCTGCATGTGAACAATGGAAAAGCAAATGAGCAACATTCAAATACAAAGTTGTGGCTAGCACTGATGCAAGTCTTCAACTACTTCATATGGATTTATATGGTCCAATGTGAATTCAAAGTATCAATGGCAAGAGGTATATTTTGGTAATTGTGGATGATTATTCAAGATTCACTTGGATCTACTTTCTTCATTCGAATGATGAAGCTCCAAGAATGATCATCACATTCTCACTCATATTCAAGTTCAATTATATGCTCAAGTAAGAACAATTAGCATAGACAATGGAACATAATTCAAAAATTAAACATTGTGTGCGTTCTATGAAAAAGTCGGCATCACTCATCAAAATTTAATAGCAAGGACTCTCGAACAAAACGGTGTCGTTGAATGACGTAATCGTACTTTAGTAGAGGTTTCCAGAACAATGTTGATTTTCTCCAAATGACCAGATTTCCTTTGGGTTGAAGTTGTTTCAACCGCTTGTTCACACATAATCGCTCATTGATACACCCTTGTTACAACAAAACCCCTTACGAGCTTATCCATAATAGAACACCAAATATTCAACACTTTCATGTTTTTGGTGCACTTTGCTATCCAACATATGATCGTGATAATCTTGGTAAACTCAAAGCTAAATTTGACATTGGGATATTCATTGGCTATTACGAGCAATCAAAAGGATTTCGAGTTTATAACAATCGAACTAGGGAAATAATGGAAATGATTCATGTTCAGTTTGATGAACTCATGACAATCGCTTCTGAGTAAAATAGCTTAGAACCTGGTTCCAAAATCTTACAACTTAATGATCCATCAGCAGAATCATCCACTCTACCAACGACAAATGATTTGTAAACTCTCTTTGGTCCGATGTTAAGTGATTACTTCGACGAGTCTGCTTCAGGTGTTGCAAATACTTCCGTTGTACCACTACGTATACCCATACTTGATATCCAAAATCCTGCTTTACCTGAAACATCAACAACTTATGCCACTGCTGATGTACCCCCACTCGAAGTTACCACATCCACCGAACCAACAAATCCAATCAATCATGATGATGCTGATGGAGTTCCAAAAGAACAAACCAAGAAGTAAATGCAAACTTTGACAGGAATGCATTTGCGTTTGCATCAACATTAAACAACGAAGTCGCTAAGTCATCCTCTAGTAACCTTGAACCATCAAATATGCATACTTTCTATCAAACCCAACCCTCAACACATTAGTGGACAAAATATCATCCTCTAGCAAGAGTGATTGGTAATCCTTAGAACCTAGTAATGACAAGACAACAACCGATGGAGAATTATGTACATATGTTCTAACAGTATGTCTAGAAGAACCAAAAAACATCAAAGATGCTATGACCAACCCCGAATGGATTGAATCCATTCAAGAAGAACTCACTTAATTCGAGTTACTTGAAGTATGGGAGCTCGTCAAGAGACCTGATGAGTACACGGTCATTGGATTAAAATGGACATGGAGGAACAAAATAGATGCTGAATGAATGGTCATTCGCAACAAATCTCGTCTCGTGGCTAAAGGATATCGTCAGGAAGAAGGGATTGGTTTTTAAGAATCATTCGCACTAGTGGCTCGATTTGAATTAGTTAGGATGTTCTTGGCTTACGCCGCCCACAAAGGCTTCACCGTTTATCAAATGGATGTGAAAATCGCATTTTTGAATGGTGACCTACGTGAAAAAGTGTACGTGAGCCAACCCCCCGGCTTTGAAGACCCAGAGAAACCAGATCATTTTATCGTCTTAAAAAGGTTCTTTATGGTCTCACGAAAGCCCCACTGGCGTGGTATGATAAATTTTCATCTTTTCTAATTGCAAATAACTTTTCAAAAGGTATTGTTTTTGTATAATAAGCTTAACAACTTGTATTTTTCACTTAAGGGGTGTTTCAATAATGTAGTTAATTGTACGTTGACCGGTCAGATTTTTAAATTTGCTATCGTATGTAAGTGTGTTGTATTAATATTTTAAGACTTCTATTTTAGGAAGGTCCAAAATGATTTATAATGTAGTATATCTATGTGTAAAATGTATGGAATCATATAAATTATCATTTAGTACTTTGCACATTTTGCAACCTTTGTTTTGAAAAAATCTTCCGATTTAAAAAAACACAACTTTTAGTTTTTACAGTAAGTTTTATCAAAAAAAATATTCTAAAATGTCTATGTGTTGGTTCTCGTGGCACTCTTACGATTTAATAATATTTTTTGAACATTTAATTTAGTATGTATTTTGAAACTCTATTGATTTAATAATATCATTACGTAAATGAGAGTATATTTTGTGTTATATACGTTTGTATAATAAGCTTAATCACTTGTATTTCTCATTTTGGGGGTGTTTTATTAATTTAATTAATCATACATTGATCGGTCAAATTTTTAAATTTGCCATAACAAGGAGGTGTTGCCTTAATATTTTAGTACTTTCTTTTTGGGAAGTTCCCAAATATTTTATAATGTACTATAGATATGTGTAAAATGTATGGAATCATATAAATTAAAATTTAGCACTTTGCAACCTCTGTTTTGGAATCATACAAATTTTAGTTTTAAGGTAAATTTTATCAAAAAAAAATCTAAAATGTTTATATGTTGGTTCTCGAGGCACTCTTACAATTTAGTAATATTTTTCGAACCTTTAATTTAGTATGCATTTTGAAACTCTACTTATTTAATTACATCATTACATAAATGAGAGTACATTTTGTGTTATATAGGTTTGTATAATAAGCTTAACAACCTGTATTTTCATTTAGGGAGTGTTTTAATAATGTAGTTAATTACACGTAAGTGTGTTGTATTAATATTTTAAGACTTCCATTTTGGGAAGGTTCCAAATGCTTTATAATATATATATATATATATATATATATATATATATATATATATATATATATATATATATATATATATATATATATATATATATATATATATCTATACATTATATATAAGAGGAGGCATGCCACATAAAATGCCACTTGGCATCCCATAATGTCATGTCATATTTCCATGTCATCATTGTATTTATGTGGCATTGTTTTCAATTTTTTTTAAATGACATGTGGCGTTTTAATTAATATATGTACAATTTTTTTTTTTAAATTTTAAAATTCGTTTTTGTTTTTGTTATTTTTAATTTTAAAATTTTTTTATTAAAAAAAAGACATTTGTTGGAGTTGAACTTGGGTCATTCATGTTTTTTGTAAACAACTTACCACTAGAGTAAATTGTTTTTTGATTTATATCTTTCAAATCAATACAAATAAGGAGATTATAAAAAAATTATGGAATTTGTATTTTAGGTATGTATATTATGAAGATAACAATTAAAATAAATTATGATATATATTAATATACCATATATATTTTTAACCTATTTTTTTTGGGTATAAATACACCCTATTATCTTATTCCTAAACATAATTAGTATAATCGACTTCTTAGTTTTACAGGTGAAGAATCCCTAATTTTTTTTATCGAGTTTTCAGTTTAACATGTTTTTTTTTTACCACTTATAAGTGTAACAAGTTTTGTAGTTTTTTTAGTTCTTGAAATAGTTGATTCCTCTAACCTTAGAACCTTACGGTTACCTGATCAAGTGGCTTCCCGAAAGATGTGTTGCATATATCTTTGTTTGGCTTATTCATTGCAAACCGTGTTCTGGATTATGCTTTTTTGAGAATTTTATGATCTTAATATAGAATCCTTATTTACACACTTCATCATTTTTAAAGTCTGATTGATCATTGTACGTGTGTTCAGTCAACTGCATCAATCGTCCCACAATTATGGCAACCTGCAATGGGGCCCTCATGTCTAACGATGTAAATGAGAGTAAACCTGCTAAAGAGTTGGCTACATGCATTGCTTTGTCAAATAATGATTCTTATGTTATGTCTGCCTCTTGTGGCAAAGTGTTCCTTTTCAACATGATGCCTTTGGTGTTTTGTACATTGCTTCTTCATCATGTTATAAGCATGAATATTTGGGCATGCATATGCCATAACGGTTGTATTTGTTACTGATTAATGCATCATGATTTAGTTTAAATTAATTAAAGATTTATGCAAAAAAAAAAGTGAAACCAAGTTCACAAAAAATTAAATTCAAGTTTCACTTTTGCATACCGTCCGTTCTACATAATTTCATTTTTTGGATAAGAAGAAGCAGAATCGGGTTGCATTATAAGTTAGTTGCTTTTTTATTTAGTCTCATCTGAACAATTATTTCATAAGTAGGTTTTGAATTTTTATACTCACTTTGAGCATATTAAGTTGTCTAAACCATTATTGAGATGGTATTTTCATTTAGTAGGATTAGTGAGGATGGATATCTTGATCCTAGGACTAGACAAGTGGAATATGTTGATCATGTGTAACAAGTTTGATAAAACACTGGATGGTCTTTAATTCGTCTTACTTGCACAAACTCTTTTATAGCACAGACAATGACTACTTAGATGTCATCTTATCGTAGGTAATTTATATGGGAAATTGTATTAGCAACAAAAACGTTATATGCCGTTCTTTAGTAGTCGATATGTTCACCAAATGTGATTTTAGTTAATGCAGACAATGTCTATGTGAGCTCCAACTTGAGATGTGATGGAGGTAGAATCTCAAGAAGAGGTATGCTTCTACTTGACTCTTCTGCATAAAAAGCCCTTGAGGTTCATCACATAATTAAGGGGTATGTTGGATTTCTTATTTTGCTCTATTCGTGATCATAAAGTTGGGACAGCCTGCACTCTTCCTAATCCATCAAAACATAAAGACCAGTACATTCCAGCGACCCCTGCTAAATGACACACTCCTACAATGGCTACCAACATGTTCAGTGGTAGATAAAGATATGAAAGATATCTGTAGTCATCGAAGTCGAAGCAATAACAACGGAAAAGGATTGCTTGGACTGAAAGGAACATAGGTTCGTTATTGAATCTTGAGCATTGTAAATATATGATAGAACTCCACATTCCAGATGGATGTCCAAAGCCCAAATATCTTGCCCTCAGTTATTCAAGTTTGAGGAACCTTAATCTTGGTTGGAGTCTGGATCTCGAGAAGATAAGTCTTAAAGGATGTGAATCTGCTGAACTTCACATGCCCGATTTAAATGGAACTGCAGTTACACTTGCAAAAATTATGATATGCAATTAATATGAATGATCTACCAGATTGATTTCTCATTTGAAGGGGGATTCAGTAGAGGTGGCGAATGGGCAGATTGTAGCTCTACTACCATGCTATTAAAATTATATTAAAATTCTTTTAATAAAGTGATTTAGGAGGTTTAGCAGTTGAAAACGCGTTTGGCCTGATTCCATTTTAACCAACTGTAGAAAATTTATTGTTAAAGGCTTAAAGCCTTTGGAGATATATTGAAACGCGGTTGGACTCATGGGCTCGCTCACAGGTTAGCATGTATTAATTTGTTATATTTTGACATTAAATCCAAACGTTTGTTGAGGGTGTCAACATTAAATCCTTCTACTGAATCTGTTGGTTAATTGTGTGAGTTTTACGTGTAGGCCAGGCCTTATTCAGAATAATCAAAAACCTTATTTCAGGATAATGACGTTGGTACGTTCTTCTGAAAGTTTGTTATAATGCAACAATGTTATTCTATACAAGGTTTTTTTAGTTTGTTTTTCTCTTTTTATTTTCATTGTTAATGCATTCTTATTTTTCTTTAATCTCCTGTTGTTTTTTACAGTACACACACTGTTTTCAGCCATGTGATGCGGGTCACGGAAGATGGCCAAAGGTGCTGTAAGTTTGGACATTTTCTTCGGCATTCTGAATTGGCCTTAAAGAGGTTGCAAGGGCCCTCATCATTTCAGTGGGAGGTATGATCATTAAGCCCTAATTTTAAAAAACAAACTGCATGAGATACTGTTAAATACACTTTTTAGCTCTTTTAGGTGTGTTTGGTATTTAGTATTTTGATGTGGTTTAATGTTTTAGCACCCTAATTATTTGGCGAGTTGTGATTATTTAAGAATTTACATATAAGTAGCCTATTTGGAAGGAGTTTCGGATGGCTTGCCTTATGCCAAACACCCCATTGTAGTTAAATCAGTCATCACTGGGTAAGTGGGTGGACGGAGTGTCGTGGATTCGCAAAATGATTCCATAATAAAACTGAAAACCTTAAATTAACTTTTGCATTTAGTATATGCCAAATATGGTTCCAATAAAATGAAATGCTGTGAAACATGATTTGCTGTAGACCACGTGGTTATTTGGGTAGAGTCAAAGGATTAGAAAAAAAGCTTTTTGATATACTCACAAGGAAACAACGTTTTAAGCGACCCGCTATAGTGTTTGTGGGTTCAAGCGTTGGGCCGGATCTTTTGTCTAAATCAAAAGTGTCCATTTAAAGAATCATAACTCGCCAAGTAATTAGGGTGTTACAGTTTACTTCTTTGTTTTTATAAATATCTAGATGGATCATTGAACGCTACAGTTTACTTCTTTGTTTTTGTTTGGATCTGTAGTATAGTGATAGTAAGGGATCATGATACATAATTCATATCTGCAACAATGAGTTAGTTTGGGTCGTATGGGGTAATGCTACTGCAACTATAATGTACACATTTTGCATTAGTTAAGATGGTAATACAGGGGATGGTTAGTCAAAATACTCTTTAGCTCAAAAATTATGGGCATGAAACAAAATCTACAATGTCTATAAAAGAATTTTGGGAGTATTAAAAAAATGGTAGGTGGGTTGTGAGGGCGAATTGAATTCTTTGTTAATGTAAGTAATTTGAGCTTTTAGTATGTGATTGGGAGCATGTAGTATATCTGTATTTTGCCATTTGTGTGAATATATTATTGACCTGTGTTATTTCATATTAGTAGTATTTTTTATTGATTTTAATAATTTATCAAGCAATCCTTTTATGAAGTATTCATTGTTCTCCTCTTAAATTAGCATGAAATATCTTATTCACTTGTGTTATTTTTAGTGTTTTAGTGTATGTTCGTATAAATTTCCTACTCATTTTCCTGTATCGTTGCTCCAAAAATATTCTCAACAGACTAATCCGTCTAAAGACACCGTTACCCTTATATCATCATCTTCAGACCAACAAATTACTCATCAGTTTCAAAGTGATAGTTTACTCAACCAGCAGATTCATGATTTGGAGGTCCACTCTCTCTGATTACATAAAACCGCCAATTTTCCTATTTTAAAAAAGGTTGAGCTGAATCTCATTTCTTATTGAATTGTGTTGTTAACTCTATTTCCTAACAGGTGGGAAGGAAACCTGAAGCCTTACAAACCAACATTAAGAATAGGTTATGGATTATTGACATGACAAATCGTGCTGCTCATCATCGCCTTGGATTCGTGTTGGCGGATAAAAATATCAATGAATAAACAAGAGTCTGAACCTACAGTTCTATGGCTTATAAACAAGTGTTTTGTATACAAAAATCTTAATTGAGAGTTTCTTTTATGTTCCAGCCCAAATCGTCGGCAAGGCATAATGACCGGGAGAAAGTATTTTCATGGTGCGGCGTGATCTGTGGTGATGGAAGTGTATCCAGATAGTAATTTTTTTCAGGAGGTATGTGTATTCAGACGACAAATCATATTTATATATTAAGGGTATTCATTTATTTATCAATTAAATAGAGGTTAGGGAAGTGTTAGTGAGATGTACAGATCTGCGCATGATGTTTCAACGAGACACACATTAGGTTGTTACTAAATTCTGTAGATGGAAATTTTGATTCAGTTATCTTACAAAGGAGTCAATCAGGTTATATATCTGTAATGGGTAATCAGATTAAATAAAAGCAAATAGCTAATAAAAGAAATGGGTCGTACAATTCAAAAGCTGATTAAAGTGCAATCTTAATGCGTAAGACCTATGAAACTTTAAATAAAAAAGTTTCATAATCTTATATGACCTACCTATTACAGGTGTTTTAGGTTGTCTTTCTAAGTTATACTCGCGTGGTGGGACGAGGGTGAAAGAATTACTTGCACAAGGTGTCTCTCATAGTCGGAAGACTCCTCAACGGGTAACTCTCGCTACCAAGTGAATTTTCTCTTAGTTTTTGCTATGCGCAGTGTTACTCAAAGTTTAACCGATTGAGTGACTTGTCACTAATTAATATCTTTCTCAGGAAACTCATGTTAATCCTATGATATTTTTGTGCAGGAACGCATGGAAAAGAGAAGGAAAATGCCATACCACATGCATATCAATCTCGAACTTCTAGAGGTCGTTCATCGACGTGTGCGGTGCTCACTGACCGCCGTCCTGAAAACATTCGGGATCATGCTGTTATGGCAGCCACTAAAGCCTTAAGCAAAAGCGTCTTTGATAAATCATTTGAGGTTACCAACTCACTTGATGCTTGGAGACCCCTTAGGAACCGTGAAAAGGTCATGGATATGCTAAAAGACAAGATCAAGGAAGAAGCTCTAAAGACCTTTCTTACCACTTATTCCTCGTGCAACAGAAGCCTATAACTTGACCAGCTTTCGAAGATGTTTCACCTTTGGGATTATCAAACCCATTGCACAGGCAATAAAATGATGATCAATGATAAAATTCATCATGTCATATGGAATCAACCTACACAATCATTTGTTTTCCATGATGTTGAGCAAACTCTACTACAGGCTTTGGCAATTCAGTTGATAGAGAAGCTCACTCTCCTTGCTGAAAGCAATGAGAAGGCGACAGAGGGTGCTAGGCGAGGTGGGGGTGCGATAGAGAGTCTGAAATTGCGCATTAGAACTTGATCCATCACTCAACCCAACAACTTATCTGCATTGGTTTGACTTTTTAGAAGTTGATTCTAAACTTCTTGATTGCTTTTCAGTTATAGGAAACGGGTGATGGAGAGCTAGGCCTTGATGCTCATCAAGCCCCACACCGGCGAAAAGATGTTAGTAACCCAGGAACGAACCTGAGGCGTGTTACTGGACTGAAGGGGTCCCCTCTGAGACTGGCCAAACAACGGTCAAGCTGGAAAATATAGGTTGGTCTGACTCGGTCAGGCTGATTTGGTGATGGATCATAATGGATACTTCTCTATGTGTTGACGCAGGTTGGATTGGTTTGATCCATAATAGGGTTTTTTCCAAAATTTGGTGAGTTATATAATAAATAGTTGTAAAATATGATTACTAAAATTGTATCCACTTAACTTCAATATTGTCGATGAAAAGTAAGACTGTCTTATTATTTGTGTGTAACACTTATGTTATATATCTAATATGCAAACTTTCTTTTAGGAAAAAGCTTCTAATAAGCAAACATTAGAACTTATTATCGACACATTGCAAATGTTAGTTAAGGAATTACCAAGCTCACTTTTTAGCAATATGAAAATTCACCTAATAAATTATTTTGATGTCATAATCTAGAAAGGATATATATGAAATATTTGCTGAACCGGTGACTCCGGAAGAGGTTTGTGTTTTTGATTTATCAATGTATTTGATCAAACTATATGATTGTTTTACCGGTTGACAAATTTAACGGTTGACTTTGTGTATCCGTTTTTTAGGTCGATGACTACTATAAAATCATTGAGGAGCCAATACATTTTGGAACAATGAGAGCTAAACTTCATGAAGGATTGTATACGTCTCTTAAACAATTTGAGGTATTTCGCCATAATTGAAAATTTTTATGAACAATTGATGGGGAGTTTGTGAAAAGTGGTCTTCAGAGTACGGAAAAAAGTAGAAGCTTTATATAATAGGGTTGTTATTAGTCCAAAAAATGTGTTTTGGAATTTAGTTGATCTTCTGTCATTCAAGAATAGTCATTAGAGTTGCTTTAGGCATCGTTTTTTAAATGATTAATTTCAGTCATAAATGAGCATTTAAGCTTGATAGGAAATTCGGATCAAGAATCTAAAGCACCCTCAAAACTGATGTGTAATCAAGCTGTAAGGAGATGCACATGTTTAATAAGCAATCCCAAACATCCCCCTTTTGGTTATGCATCTGTGTCTTAATGTTTATAGTTTCACACAAATTTTGCTCAAAACAACACTTTTTGTCTAAGTTTAATTTAGTAATTATTTTATGTATAATTAAGATTACAAAGTTGAAACATCTCTAAATTAATCCTTCCTCCTATGCGACATAGTTCGCATTTGTGTTCCGTTAGTGGGTTCTTTGTATTTATTATAACTTGCAACAATAGAATCTTCAATCCTAATGAATTTAGTGATTCGAAGGTAATGAATTTGGAGAATAGCTCATGAAATCTTCAAGATATGTATGTATAAGACATTTGAATGGACTATTAGAAAATCAAAGATTACATTATATATAAGAGGATCGAACCTGACCTTAACATTTTTTAATGTGAGGTTTTGAACAGTTTATTGCATCTTTAGGGTGTGAGATTGCTATCTTATTAGTATGTAACCAATATGTCAATGCCTATGCGTGTTTCTCAACATGAGTGTATCGTGTCAACATGCCCTTAGATACAAGTTCCGTATGCAATGTTATGATAGGTTATAAAGGATAAGGGTGATATACTAATTGAAATGCATAGTCTAAGCCTTTAAATGGTGGTAAAAGCCAGTGAAACCACATTTTTTTTTCTTAGGAGACCAAAATAACTGTAACACCTATGTAATAAAAGGCAGGCCATTATACCCGACTTTTGTTTTTCAATTACACAGACCGACAAAAGAATAGTTACCTGTTTCATCAATATTCAGTTGACCTACACATTGTGAAATTATGTTAAATTTTTGAATCAATATTATTAATTAACCTTTTGCACACCCTTATAGAAATATTACTTGGATAAAAGATTTATTGACGGACTTCATTTTTGTTTTTTTCTATTTTTTTTTTTGTTCTATTGCGCTTATGGTTCCCGTATAATTGGTTATGTGGCAAATTGTTCTGTTGATAGTACTTTTTCAAGGTATTTGTAATGCGACACATTTGGCTAGAAGTTTGGGTATCTTGTAACTGAATGTCACTTTTAGGGAGTTTATGTTACTAAAATTGATAATCTCATTTGAATTTGATTATCTCATCTTGCTTATTGATAATCAAATATTAAAATTTGCATTTGCTAATTTATATATGTAGGCTTATTCAAAGACGGGTCGAGTAACAACAAAAAATGACTTATTCAGCTTCAGTGTGATCTTAATGGAGCTAACCACAGGTAGAAAAGCCTTAGAAGAAACCCAACCAGAAGACAGTGTGAATTTAGCTCATGATTTCGCAAATGCAAACAAATAAAGAAACCTTCATCACTAAATTAATAGACCCACAACTTCACCTAAATCTAGATAAAGCAAATAAAGCCAATTTAACCACAGTAGCTCAGTTAGCGGGTCAATGTTGTGCTCGCGAACCATACCAAAGACCAACTGAGTCATGCTGTCCATATGATGTCCTCTTTAACATACCTTTGGAAACCGTCTGAAATACCAAAGCCACATGACATATATGGAATTGACCTTGATATGCCGTTGCCTCAAGTGGTTTTGAAGGGGAAAGCATTGGAGGGTAAGAGTGATTTAATCAGGGTCAGTTTTGGACGGTATGATTCGTTTTTTTGTTTAGTTTTCCGTCTTATTGATGATTTTAATGACAAAGCTTCGATTGAGACACATTGACTGAATATACATGCTGATAAAGTCCCTTTAAATGTATTTATAATGCTTTGTTTACCATTAGTTCAAATGCTTTTGGAGAGAAGCATATAGTGTTTTGCGAAAAACTTTGGGAGACGCACAAATGCTGTCAAATCTTCATTATCCAAACGTGGTAGCGCTATATGGTGTAGTACCAGATGGAATGGGTGGAACATTATCTACTATTAGTCTGTTACTGAGTATACGACTAACGGATCACTTAGGCATGTTCTTATAGAAAATAATCGGTGAGTTGTTAGAACCTATATCTCATATTGTGTCTTCTGAAATAGCAAAAGATTATATACTATGTTGAAACTTGTGCAGAGCGCTTGATAGGCGCATTTTATATATCATTAGCATTATTTTTCTCTCTCTTCGGTTGTCCTTCCTCATACTGATTCCAATTTTTTTAATTGCTTTAAATTGAAGGAACACCGCCAGCAGTCACAACGCTACCTATTAGAGCTTATGTAAGTATAACAGTTTTTTGATATGTCAGCTTTACATGTTGGTTTGACAACGTATAAATGTTGTCCATTGATATAACACGTACATGATATGTATGGTCTTAAATTCATTTCAAAAAGTTAAGATATGAAACTGTTGCTTAATTTTATGGAGGCAATTAACTATTCAAACCAAAGTTGGGTATATGTACATAATGCACTACATTCTCCTAAGAATTCTATCTATGTTAAGTGCTTTCACTTTAATTATTAGATTCATCGGGTACATTACAAATTCGAACTCAATCTTTTAGGATGGCATTTAGTGATCATTAAAATGTGATATGTGCATTGTGTTTTACAATGTAATACGTGTCGAGTGATTATCTAAACTAATAAAAATATCTCTTCCAGGGAAAAGTCACAAGTTGATTACTGAAATGCTAAACCAGTGATCGCAAAAGTATCAAGGTGAGAAAGACGAGGTCGTCGTGTGCCCACCCTTATTCATGTTGCTGAGCACACTAAAGTTTCTGGAGTACTAATAACTCATATTATAGCTAATTAGCTGGTGCAAGTTTTTGATTAGGTGTTAAGGAAGGAGTTGTCGGGTCATTGTGATCACAGCAGCTAAACGTTGCACACGAGCTGTAATCAAAATACTTACCTGCTTTTAGCCGTTTTATGGATTAGGGTAACATCAATTATAGAGCTTAACCGTTTCATTTAACTTTTAATTACTTTTTAGTATATATTTGTTATACTAAAACCTAAAAATAAAAACCACAAGTCATACCCGTCCATCGGACGGGTTTTGACACTAGTATATATATATATATATATATATATATATATATATATATAGGGTAGGGTTAAAATGAAAAGTTTCTTATAATGAAAGAATGAGAAGGCTGTGGAGGTGACATTGTCACCTTTGCCACATCACCATGCCATGTCGTTGACTGTGTCACCCCCCCCCCGCAAAAAAAATTTTCCCGCAAAAAAAATTTTTTGGGCAAAAAAAAAATTCCCGCCAAAAAATTTCCCTCCAAAATTATTACCTGCATCACAGTTATAAAAATACCGCATCACAATTATAATTGTGATGCAGTAATTTATAACCTTAATGCACTAAAATCATGATTATGATGCAGTAAATTTATAACCGTGATGCAGTAACTTATAACCTTAATGCACTAATAAGTTTTGGTGCATCTTTATTATAAGTTAATAGTTCAGTGCATCAACTATGATGCACTAAAATCAATGTTATAACCTTAAATGCACTAACATCATGATTGTGATGCAATAACTTTATAACTGTGATGCAGTCATTTATAACCTTAATGCACTAAAATCATAATTGTGACGTAGTAACTTATAACCTTAATGCACTAATAAGTCTTGGTGCATCTTTATTATAAGTTACTGCATCATAGTTAATAGTTAAGTGCATCAACTATGATGCACTAAAATCAATGTTATAACATTAATGCACTAAAATCATGATTGTGATGCAGTAACTTTATAATTGTGATGCAGTAACTTTATAACTGTGATGCAATAATTTATAACCTTAATGCACTAAAATTATGATTTGTGATGCAGTAACTTTATAACTGTGATGCAGTAAAAAAATTTGGCGGGAAATTTTTTGGCGGGAAATTAAAATTTTGCCCAAAAAAAAATTTTTTTTTGGCGGGAAAAAATTTTTTTTTTCGAGGGGGGGGTATGGTGATGTGGCATGATGATGTGGCAAAGGTGACACATGTCACCTCCACATGCCTTCTCATTCTTTTCATTCTAAGAAACTTTTCATAATAACCCAAACCTATATATATATATATATATATATATATATATATATATAGGGGATAGCTTGGCTACAATTTTTGTAGCCAATTAGCTACAATCCTTCATAAAAAATACACTAGCATTGATCCAGGGACCCACATAATAGAATCAGGACCCACAAAAATAATCAGGGACCCACATTTTAGTTCAAAATTGTAATCAATTGGCTACAATTAATTGTAACTAATATATTCCAATATATATAATATTATTATATATATTATATATATATATATATATATATATATATATATATATATATATATATATATATATATGTGTGTGTGTGTGTGTGTGTGTGTGTATGTGTGTGTGTGTGTGTGTGAAATGTATGAAGTCATATAAATTATCATTTAGTACTTTGCACATTTGCTTTGAAAAAATATTTCGTTTTAAAAAAAACACAGTTTTTAGTTTTACGATAGTTTTATACAAAAAAAGTATAAAATGTTTATATGTTGGTTTCGTGGCGCTCTTACGATTTAAAAATATTCTTCTAACATTTAATTTAGTAACATTTTAATATTCTATTGATTTAATAATATATTTACACAAATGAAAGTACATTTTGTGTTTTATAGGTTTGTATAATAATGTAATTAATTGTACGTTAATCGATCAAATTTTGAAATTTGTCATAATAAGTAAGTGTTTTGTCTTAATATTTTAAGACTTTCATTTTGAGAAGGTCCAAAATACTTTATAAGGTAGTATAGATTTGATGATCAATTCTTAGTGGCAATTGATCAAAACAAGGTCTATATTGCCTGCACGTTATGTCACGATATATCATTTTTGTTAATCCAGATTTATTTTAGCAAACTCTTTTACCAATTGTGGACGTGAGTTTTATGGATAATAACAACTAGACTAAAATACACGGTTGGTCCCTAAACTTGTCAATCCGCTTCGCGTTGGGACAAACCTGGGCCTTTTCATCGTCGGGGGTCCCTATTTCAAGTTTCTTACTCGTTACTGGTCCTTTGACCATATTGCCGTTAGTCGAGGACGTCAGATGGCGTTAGATTTATCTTTAGTCCAAGGGCACATTTGTCAATTCCATATTTCAATTAAAAATTTCTTAATTATTGCCACATGTAATGTAACCCTCTTCCCGCCCCAATAAACACATAGTCTGTATTATTATTCGTCCCAGAACTTTCGTTACAAGAATTATCAGAATTCACAAACCCTAATTGCATGTCACAAAAACCCCTGTTATAATCAACAACCGAAACATGGGCTTTACTCTATGGAAAGTAAGAAGACATCCAGGTTATCCAGTTGATGATATCGTCCTATACGACTATGCTAAGAAGAAATATGGTACTGTGTTTTTTTTTTATTATTATAGTCATTGAAATTTGTAATTGGGGTATTTATTTTTTGCCAATTATGTTTTTAGAATGCCCTAAACATATATTGACATGTTTTCAGGTGGTATATCTAATATGTTTAGCATGAGGGTTCATCACAATGGTGTCTTTAAATACTGGCCTGGTAGAATTACGTGGAGGTATGGAAAGTCTAGTTGATTTGGTTGATGTTGATAGTGTGTCAGTTGAAGAGTTGGATGTTCTTATGTATGAATTGGTTTTAGATTGGTTCAAAAATACTATTACTTTGTTAAGCCTGGTAGTATTTAGATGATGGTTTGTATAGCTTAGTGAGAGTGCTAATTCAGAAATATTGAAATATCTTATTAATGACCATAAGATGATAGAGGTTTATGTTGAAAATGGTAAGACAACATTGATATTGATCAAATGTCACCAAAAGTCAATTAGGACGTTTATTGCTGATGTGGATGCAACAAAGAAAAAGGCAACTCTTGCTATTGTTCCATATTGCTCAAACAAATTGTTTTTAGAAAACATGTTAATAAATCGCGTAGAGGATATATGTCAGGTTACACATCAACCTTTGGAAGTCAATACTTGGTACAATCTAGTCATATGCCAGAAACAAACCATTGTTTCCATCTGTAGAGGTCTGTCAGACTGAAGATGTTGTAGGTGATGTCAACCAGCATATAGATAAACATGTTGAGCATATCCAAATAGATAGTCCTAAAGAGGTATGTCAAAATGATCAGAGTTAGTCATCATGAGGAGGAAATTTGTAACCGTGGAGCATATCCAAAAAGGTAAATCTTGTAGTAAGTGAAATCGATGAAGCTTTAAGTGATGACAATGTGAAGAGACAGACGTTATATGAGTGATGATGATGATATCGAGAACAATCGTGATGGAAACACAGTTGTCGATGAGGCTAATACTTTTGAGGAGCCTGATTTTAATGTTAATCTGTTCAAAGTGACTGAGACTACAGAGTTACCATTTATAGGTACCACCAGCCAGCTACCACATGATTTTTTTTTAAGAAAATGAGTTGATCTGTTAGATGATAATGATTTTGCAAGTGGTTATGAATGAGGATGATATGTTATTAGGAGAACAATTGAGGGCATACAAGAAACAAAATTAAGTGAGGCGCACAAACAGAGGCGAAATATATTTTTTCTGTGGTCAAAGTTTTGTAACTGCCAAAGAAGTGAAAGATAGGATCTACCTGCTTTCAATAAGACTAGAGGAAATTGCAACTAATTAAGAATGACAAACAGAGAATTAGGGTTAGGTGTCTTGGAAAAATACTTGTTTGTGGAATAACCGAAGGATCAGGGCTGGGAAAAGCCCCAAGAGGAAAACTTGTCCGATAACTAAGGCCTTGGAAGGGATGTATATTGCAACACGCAAGGAGCAAGCAAAAGATTGCCCATGGTTGTTGTATGTAGCCAAAAATACAGCTAAAGATGTATGGATTGATCGATTCAGGATGAACACAAATGTTTGCAATCAAGAGAGACTAAAGCGTGTGACTACAAGTTTCTTTTGAAGCAAATAGTTGACCAAGTTCAAGTCAATCCAGATATTCCAATCAAGGTTGTTCAAGATCAGCTCAGTAAACAGTTTGAAGTTCAGGTGTCTATGCAAAAGGCATTATGGGCAAAAACAAGGCAGAAAATGAGATTAGGGGTGATCGAAGCGCAATACACCTTTTAAGAGACTATGTTGAAGAGTTGCGAAACACCACCCCAGATACAATAGTTAGGATAAGTGTACAAACTGCAAACGATGCAACAAGTCCAACCAGAGTTTTCAAGAGAATGTATGTATGCTTAGGTGCTTTGAAGGAAGGATATAAAGCTTGTCAAAGAGAGTTGTTGGGGTTAGATGGTGCTTTTATGAGGCGTCCTTTTTACAGCAGTCGGTATAGACAACAACAATGGAATATACCCTTTAGCCTACGCGGTTGAAGAAGCTGAAAGCAAAGACTCGTAGATTTGGTTTCTTGAATGTCTATATCTTGACTTGCAACCAAA
>OU343224.1:20032711-20128344 GCA_910596185.1 Chrysanthemum makinoi | reverse complement strand
TTGTCAGCGTTGCACACGCTTGATATTTTGCTAAGTGATTCGGTGATCATGATACTTTTCTTTTGATTCGCTCTTAACTCGGTTCGAAGTCGTGAAGTTTTATCGCTTAGCATTCCGTATATCTCAAATTTCTTTTTGGAACCTACCAAAGAATGAGCTATGAGGAACTCGTTTTGTATCAGTGCCTTTTCTTTTGTGGTATGGTAAGTTGTTTTGATGTCGTATATGCCGTATGTATGTGTATCCGCCTCGCTTTGTATGTTACTTGTTACCTATATGTTATCCTGCTGTTCGATATTAAAGGTGTGGTTTTGTCATGACTTGGAAAGAATATGATGATAATAAGGACTTGTTATATGACGCAGTATTATGACGCTCTATCAACGCGGATAATACCGAGATCATATAATTTGAACTTATTGAAATCATATGACGCCCGGGGAAATGCTTGTGTTGATACGTGAATGGACTTTGACTTGTATTCGTTATCCCGCACTCCTCATGTTCGCTTGAAATCTGCACTTAATGGTGAGGTTTTCATATATTCAAGTACGATAAGCATTAAACGCTTGGAATCCTAATTGTTATGATTTGTGTGAACTATGGATTGCTATGTTTGCTCTAAATGTACGCCTCTCGTGTACCCTTTTATTGTGGTCATAGGATTTTTCGTAAGTGTTTGAGGAACATTAGATCCTTTAGTTTGATTTTCACACTCTAGTGAGACAAGTTAGGATTCGCTTCCGTCTATGCATATGGTTGTTCTCATCATTAGATATCAATAAGTTAGAGCGTTGTTTGATTTTCTATCTCATCTCTGCTTTTTCGGCCATTGCTTTGATAAGTATATGATTATCTCATATAAGTATTTGACTGTTAATTTGATTTTCGAAAAGTATGAGTTTGAATATTCTGATAAGAAATCCGTTTGTTCTGAGATAAGTTTCGCGTTCACTATATTCTTTGAAATTCTGAAATCCGATTCGTTTTCTGTTCTGTTCCGTCTTGTTCAATTTTCGAAGATCTAAAATTTTCTTTTGAGGGAAGAGTTGTAAACCCTAAAATTTAAAACGCTGTAAAAAGACTATTTTACCCTCCAGCTTTAAAACTTATGAAATGTATAAAATACGACAATCCCATTAACTACGTTTCTAGCCTAACTAGCAAATATGTAACTTATGTAAATAAATAAAACGACACACCACTTACGCCTAAATTATGCGAATTACACGCTTTTAATTTGCATGGGCCGAATCAAAGCATGCACCAACACCTAAAGTTAAGCCCACAATACATTGAATTTGGAAGGTGTATATTATCTTGTCCTCTATACTTAGCCATATTATATGCCCCTTATACCTTCCCATATAGTCCCATCTCAACTATATTGTAACCCTACTTTTCACATTAAGTAATTCACACCAAACCCTAGCCTCCAATGAAAGTGACGACAAGAAAATAAAATAATCCCTCCTCCCATTTAATATAACCAAAGAACAAAGTGCTCAAGAGGGTCTGTTTTGGTGTTGGTCGATGGTTTGCGCCGCTGCCGGCTTCGCCACCGGGTCATAGGTTTCGATTTAAGAGAGTGGCTGTTGTCATGGCTCACTAGGTCGAGATATTGATTAGCTTGATTTTGGCATCGTCTTGGTTCCTTGTCGCTCTTCTGCTTCGACACAACAAAAGGGTAATGTAACACGATCTCATCTCAATCTTCCTTTCCTCTTCACGTTTGATAATCGTGTGATTTTGTCTCCAAATCATATGCATGTTTTCGACTAGGGTCTCACATAAAATAATGGCATATGTCGCATGAAATCATGAATAAAGGCCACGTAAAATATCGAATATAGATGTCATATATGTCGACTAAGAATCTCGATACAAACACAAGAAATAATGAAGGAACACGAGCGTGTAATGTGAATCAAAAACATGGTTAAAACATGCATGCTGAAACGAAATTTTAAACATATGAAAAGAGAGTGTATTCTCGCTTGATATGGTCAAGTATAGATTGCTTTGACTTCATTATTTTATGATCATGTCTCGTTAGTCAGTCACAAAAGGATAGTCAGTATGTGAGTTGTGGGACAAAAGAAGCCTAAAACATGATAGTAAACTAGAATAGAATAGTATAAGGTGTGAGATATGAACCTGTTGTGGTGTATTTCGAATATAGATATATGAATGCATGTAAATCTGGTTAATAATATAAAAATGATATCATAAGTGTCTACCAAATGTAAAATACCTAAACTGATATTGAATCTGACCTCCTTGGGACCATATTGACATGCTTATTACGTTGTTTCTTTGTCAAGGATTAATGGGGTTAAAACATGTATTGGATTGGCATATTGTGGGTCATGTCTAGGGATTAAAACTTGTTGAGCTGTAGGTAAATATGGTATATGTATATCTCGTCATTTTAAGGAGATCACAAAGGAGTCAAATATCATGAATTAAAGTATTGCATGCATGGTCTTATTAAGGTTGTGTTCGAACAATGTTACGTGTGAGTCTTGGTTAATCATGTAAGTTATGAAGGTTTGTGTAAACTATTTTGAAAGAGAGTCCTAAATCCGCTCTTGACATTTATAAACCCTATACTTTGAATGATGATCATATAAGCCTCAAATAAGATATTTGTCATATTAAACCTTTAAGTTTACCATATATCATTTGTAACTCATAAGATTGGCTAATGAATGATTTATACTCTAAAATGTTGTAATTCCGTCCGTCGCTAAAAATGAGAATGTACTGATAACTCAAAGAATATTAAGGAGATTAATCCGTTATAACTTTAATGATGCTAATAAGTATTAAACAAATCCTAATCCGTGTAGATTCGTTGAAGGAGACGCGACGTTGTATCTTCGTGTTCGTTCATTCATTTTTTTTTCCTCATTTATGTTAAGGTACGTGATATTGAACCTTTTCAGAAAGGTTTCTTATGATTTTCTTCGCCATTTCTCTTATGCTTATTAGGATTTCCTATGCCATTGCTATGATTCCCTCTGCTTATGTGAATCTCGTTTGTTTGAACTTTGTATGTTGAATCTTACTGATCTCGATTGAATTTAAGAGTATGAACTTCTGATTATGAACATTTGTTTATGAACGTCCGCTTATGAATGTATGATATATGACTAAGATATGAACCTTTGACTTCTGAACATTTGTTATGAACCTTTCTGATTTGTTTGATGAGTTGTTTATCTGAAACTTCCGTTTAGTGAACCATGAAATATTTGATTTGGACTTTGTAATATGAAACCTCTGATATATATGTATGTGACCTTTATGATGAATTATGATCTGTGTCATGTATGAAAATCTACCTCGAAAGTTAGTTTGACACCCGAGCCAAATATTTCACTAGTCACGGGGGTTCCATGTCCGTGCAAATGATGCACCTCTGATATGACTCTAGGGCAGAGAGTGATGTTCGCACGTTCCTGGATGGTGAAGCATATTTGTATATGAGAAGGGGCGTATGGATGCATCCTAGATCTGATCTGTTATTCGATATGTTTTCTCGTGAATGATGTCGTGTAATACGCCGCTTCACAAAAACTGGGAGCTAGCTACTCCAATTATTTTCTGAGGTTACTTTTTGAAGGAGAAAGATATTTCTGATATGATATGTTCTGGGCTCGTGGTAGTTGACTAAATCTTTATATGTTACTTCTGTGTTAAGTATCATGTATGATTCGGTATTTTCGAGTGTTTATATTATGTATTCTGAAATGATATGTTAGTGAATGTATTATGTATTCTGATGATATCTTTTCTGATAATTGCTAATGGCTATGTTATGTCTTTGTCTATTTAGTTATAGTTTGTCTACTGTATCTTCTATCTGAGAGTGGACGCCATGATGATCAAGTATTTCCGCTAACAATATTGAATTAAGTATGTTAAATGTAGATTAATTGATTTGTATGAAGGCCATGTTTATTTTCTGGTAATTGTTTCCGTTAGTCATTAGACTCTTCGTTTGGTTGACACGAATCTATTAATCTTGATATGTTAAGTGTTGGATATTCATGTGTTTATGCTTGTGTCATTAATGTGTTTTGAGGTGATCGTTAACCTATGTGTTTTTTTCCGATTCTATATATTTATGCCTCAGTAATCCTCAATGATTCATTATTCTCATTCTGTTGTGATTTCATTATCCGTATCTTGTTTTGTTTAGCTTCCGCTTTGTTATATCTGTTCACCTGGCTTTGTAAGCTCACCACATTTCTTTTCCTGCAAGCAGTATTTAGCATTCAAGATGAGCTTATGGGATAGCCGACTGGTTGAGAGTAGAGACGAGAGCAAGATTTGAAAATAGGGATCTTAGATTTATTTTGAATATTAAGTTATTTATATTATCTTTTGTAAGTTTTGTAAAGGCTTCCGCTTTTGTATAGTATTTAAAGTTCTTATATGAAACCGTATTGTGATATCTTTACCCTTGTCTCGTGGGTGTTACAATTTATGGTATCGATCCGTGTTTTAGGACCCTTAGAGCTTAGGCTATGACCTATGAGAATTGGGTAGACATTAGGTTTCCGTCTCGTGCATATCTTTCATTCCCTTTTGATGGTCGTCGATTTGACTTCATATCCTTTTGCCTTCATGAATTGGCCTCCTCTCGCTCGCATCGCAATTTTGTTATTTTGTTTTCGCCATCCGCTTGTCGATCCTTAGATGGAGACTACCCGCAGAGCCGAAGAAGATGGTGTCGACCCCTGCCGCAAACAGTCCCCGGCCGAGAGGTTCGTGAAGCGTAAACACACTCTACTACCGCCGCCTGGAAACATCGATGCTGCCGAGGGAGTGGACGAATCAACCAAAGACGCGAAACGACGAAGACATGATTCAACCGTGGCTGGAAGGTCATCTACTTCATATGATTTGGGCGCCGACTTGTGATATTCCGATTCGCTTGTCATGCGCTTTGTGACGGTTTGATATTTGCTAAGTGATTCTCGACCTGATATTTTTCTTTGATTCGCTCGTAACTCGTTCGAGTCGTGAAGTTTTATCGTTTAGCATTCGTATATCTCACCTTTCTTTGGAACCGGCGTAATGAGCTATGAGGAACTGTTTTGTGCATTGGTGGCCTTCTTTTCTTTTGTGGTATGGTAAGTTGTTTTGATGTCGTATATGCTGTATGTATGTGTATGTGTATCGGTCTGTTTTGGTATGTTACTTGTTACCTATATGTTATCCGTTTTGTTCTGATATTAGTTATGTGGTTTGTCATGACCCGAGAAAGAATATGATGATAATAAGGACTTGTTATGTGATGCAAGTATTATGACGCCGATCAACGCGGATAATATCGAGATCATATAATTTGAACTTATTGAAATCATATGACGTCTGGGGAAATGCCTTGTGTTGATACGTGAATGGACTTTGACTTGTATCAAGTATCCGCACTCCTCATGTTCGCTTGAAATTCTGTACTTAATGGTGAGGTTTTCGTCGATCATCTGCTTACGTATAAGTATCTTGAAACCGGAATTGTTATGATTTGTGTGAACTATGGATTGCTATGTTTGCTCTAAATGTGTACGCTCGTGTACCCTTATTGTGGTTATAGGATTTTTCGTGAAGTGTTTGAGGAACATTAGATCCTTTTAGTTTGATTTTCTCTGACTAGTGAGACCGTTAGGATTCGCTCGCTCTGCATATGGTTGTTCTCATCATTAGATATCTGAATAAGTTAGAGCGTGTTGTTTGATTTTCTCAGATCTCATCTGTTTTCTGCCATTGCTTTGATAAGTATATGATTATCTGTTATAAGTATTTGACTGTTAATTTGATTTTCGAAAAGTATGAGTTTGAATATTCTGATAAGAAATCCGTTTGTTCTGAGATAAGTTTCGCGTTCACTATATTCTTTGAAATTCGAACCGATGCTTTCTCTGTTCGTTCACTTTGTTCAATTTTCGAGGACGAAAATTTTGTTTTAGAGGGGAAGAGTTGTAAAACCCTAAAATTTAAAACGCTTAAAAAGACTATTTTACCCCTCCAGTTTAAAACTTATGAAATGTATAAAATACGACAATCCCATTAACTACGTTTCTAGCCTAACTAGCAAATATGTAACTTATGTAAATAAATAAAACGACACACACTTACATCTAAAATATGAATTACATCGCTTTCTTAATTTGCATGTAATTTAAACTGCATGCACCCAACACCTAAAGTTAAGCCCACAATACATTGAATTTGGAAGGTGTATATCCATATGCTTCCCTATACTTAGCCATATTATACGCCCCTTATACCTTCCCATATAGTCCCATCTCAACTATATTGTAACCCCTACTTTCACATTAAGTAATTCACACCAAACCCTAGCCTCCAATGAAAGTGACGACAAGAAAATAAAAATAATCCCTCCCCTCCCATTCGAATATAACCAGCAACAAAGTGCTCAAGAAGGCTGTTTTGGTGTTGGTCGGACGGGTTTGCCGGCCGTCGCTGGCTTCGCGCTGGTCATAGGTTTCTGATTTAAGAGAGTGGCTGTTGTCATGGCTCACTAGGTCGAGATATTGATTAGCTTGATTTTGGCATCGCCTTGGTTCCTTGTCGCCTTTAACGACACGCAACAAGGTTAATGTAACACGATCTCATCTCAATCTTCCTTTCCTCTCCACGTTTGATAATCGTGTGATTTTGTCTCCAAATCATATGCATGTTTTCGACTAGGGTCTCACATAAAATAATGGCATATGTCGCATGAAATCATGAATAAAGGCCACGTAAAATATCGAATATAGATGTCATATATGTCGACTAAGAATCTCGATACAAACACAAGAAATAATGAAGGAACACGAGCGTAATGTGAATCAAAACATGGTTAAAACATGCATGCTTAAACGAATTTTAAACATATGGAAAAGAGAGTGTATTCTCAGCTTTGGATATGGTCATATAGATTGCTTTGACTTCATTATTTTATGATCATGTCTCTAGTTAGGCTGTCAAAAGGAGTAGTCACGTGAGTTGGTGGGACAAAAGAAGCCTAAAACATGATAGTAAACTAGAATAGAATAGTATAAGGTGAGATATGAACTGTTGGTGTATTTCAATATAGATATATGAATGCATGTAAATCTGGTTAATAATATAAAAATGATATCATAAGTGTCTACCAAATGTAAAATACCTAAACCGATATTGAATCGACCTCCTTGGGACCATATTGACATGCTTATTACGTTGTTTCTTTGTCAAGGATTAATGGGGTTAAAACATGTATTGGATTGGCATATTGTGGGTCATGTCTAGGGATTAAAACTTGTTGTTGAGCGTATGGCTGTAAATATGGTATATGTATATCTCGTCATTTTAAGGAGATCACAAAGGAGACAAATATCATGAATTAAAGTATTGCATGCATGGTCTTATTAAGGTTGTGTTCAAACAATGTTACGTGTGAGTCTTGGTTAATCATGTAAGTTATGAAGGTTTGTGTAAACTATTTTGAAAGAGAGTCCTAAAACCGCTCTTGACATTTATAAACCCTATACTTTGAATGATGATCATATAAGCCTCAAATAAGATATTTGTCATATTAAACCTTTAAGTTTACCATATATCATTTGTAACTCATAAGATTGGCTAATGAATGATTTATACTCTAAAATGTTGTAATTCCGTCCGTCGCTAAAAATGAGAATGTACTGATAACTCAAAGAATATTAAGGAGATTAATCCGTTATAACTTTAATGATGCTAATAAGTATTAAACAAATCCTAATCCGTGTAGTATTGAAGGAGACGCGACGTTGTATCTTCGTGTTCGCTCATTCATTTGTTTTCCCTCATTTGCGTTAAGTACGATATTCCGACCTTTCAAGAAAGGTTTCTTATGATTTCCTTTCTTCGTCATTTCTCTTATGCTTATTAGGATTTCCTATGTCATTGCTATGATTCCCTTCTGTTTATGTGAATCTCTCGCTTTGTTTGAACCTTGTATGTTGAATCTACTGTGACCGATTTGAATTTAAGAGTATGAACTTCTGATTATGAACATTTGTTTATGAACTTCCGCTTATGAATGTATGATATATGACTAAGATATGAACCTGACTTCTCAACATTTGTTATGAACCTTCTCGATTTGTTTGATCCGTTGTTTATCCAAACTTCTTAGTGAACCATGAAATATTTGATTTGGACTTTGTAATATGAAACCTCCTGATATATATGTCTGTGACCTTTATGATGAATTATGATCTGTGTCATGTATGAAAATCTGTTGACCTGAGTTAGTTTGACACCCGAGCCAAATATTTCACTAGTCATGGGGGTTCCATGTCCGTATTTGATGCACTGATATGACTCTAGGGCGTAGAGTGATGTTCGCCACGCCTCGATGGTGAAGCATATTTTGTATATGTAGGAAGGCGATGGATGCATCCTAGATCTGATTCGTTATCCTGATATATTTTCTCGGTGAATGATGTCGTAGGCATACGCTGCCTTCACAAAATTCTCGGGAGCTAGCTACTCCAATTATTTTCTCGAGGTTACCTTGAAGAAGAAAGATATTTCTCGATATGATATGTTCTGGCTCGTGGTAGTTGACTAAATCTTTATCTGTTACTTCGTGTTAAGTATCCTGTATGATTCTGTATTTTCGAGTGTTTATATTTATGTATTCAAATGATATGTTAGTGAATGTATTATGTATTCTGATGATATCTGCTCGATAATTGCTATTATGTTATGTCTTTGTCTATTTAGTTATAGTTTGTCTCAGTATCTTCTACCTGTATGTGTGACCGCGATGATGCATCATATTTCCACGCTACAATATTGAATTAAGTGTGTTAAATGTAGATTAATTGATTAGTATGAAGGCCATGTTTATTTTTCGTAATTGTTTCCGTTAGTAATTAGACTCTTCGTTTGGTTGACACGGAATCTATTAATCTTGATATGTTAAGTGTTTGGTTATTCTGATGTGTTTCGCTTGTGTCATTAATGTGTTCTCGAGGTGATCGTTAACCGTTATGTGTTTTTTCTGATTTATATTTGCGCTCCGCCAGAATCCTCAATGATTCATTATTCTCATTATGTTGTGATTTCGTTATCCGTATCTTTGTTTTGTTTAGCTTCGCTTTGTTATATCCGCTCACCGGGCTTTGTAAGCTCACCACACTTTCTTTTCCTCGCGGCGTGTATTTAGCATTCAAGATAAGCTTATGGGATAGCTGATCTGGGTTGAGAGTAGAGACAAGAGCAAGATTTGAAAATAGGGATCTTAGATTTATTTTGAATATTAAGTTATTTATATTATCTTTTGTAAGTTTTGTAAAGGCTTCCGCTTTTGTATAGTATTTAAAGTTCTGATATGAAACCGTATTGTGATATCTTTACCCTTGTCGGGTTGGGGTGTTACAAAATGAGTCGTCCACATCTCAGTCTGACGATTCTCAACTAGACCCCGTAGTTACATTTGACGATCAGGATGATCTTATGGTTACCTTTGATACTCAACTTGACATCGTGGTTATACTTGAGGATCTGAATAGTGATCATGTTGTGACTCACGCTGAACACGTCGAACTTTTGCCTTGTCCAGATATTGATCTCTTACTTAAAGACCAACAATCCCGAATGGATGAATGTTATGCATTAAATCAGAAATTACATAGTAAAATGCAATCGTAACTGTGGACATTGAATGCTTAAAACGGCAACTCAATTTTTCAAAATTCAAGAAAACCGCGAAAAAGGTTTTGAATCCGCTTTGCTAAATCACATCAAACGAAAAATCTTTGGATCGTCAGATTCATGATCTAGCAAGATCCAAGAATGCTTTGTTGTCTCAAATAGAACAACTGAAACATAAACATAAACAACAAATTAACGCCTACTTTGGAAACTCAAAAAGCCAAGGCGAAGTTGTTAACTTGTCAAAAATCAGCTCGAGTACAAAAAGCATTCCACCTAAACTAATAGATAACTATCTTGAAGAAATTGTCGACTTACAACACAAAATCAAAGAGTTTCAAATGTTGTTTATAAACATGGTGAATTAATCACAACGATTCAAAAGTTTACTTTCAAACCAAATCCAAATGGATATGGACCAATCTTGCCGACATAAACCTAAGTTTTCACATAGAGCATTCAAACCAAATCCTCAAGTTTACAGCAGTAACATAGAATTGATGATTCAATTATGATGTTGTTGAATATAATCGCATGGAGGAATTAGATGCTGATGACGAGAGTCGGTCAAAAATGGAAAATGTCATTTATAACAAACCATTTAACAATTCAAAAGCCGTAACTTTTGTCACACAACAACATACTTCTAACAAACCTTTGGTTATCACACCAGCCAAGTTAGTCTCCAACACAATGGTGCACAAATTAATGGTCCTTTACCTTCACTTAGTGAAGTAAAACTAAAGTCGAAAGTTGTCGTGTTATCAAATATTTTGACACTTTCTTATCTGACCTCAAAATTTTGGAACGTGAGATTGAATTTCATTCTCAAATAAAAGTTCAACATTTTCAATCACCAATGGCGCGAGAACAAAGAGATATTCTTCAGAAAAGAATTTTACCCCATGTCAAAATTTGAAAACTTGTGCACTATATTGGGAAAGGGATTTTCACAAGGAACTTGGTCTCATGAAAACAGTTTTCGAGAAAAGTAAACATCGATTTCAAATACTAAACGAAAAAGAAATATTGAGAAAAGATGTTGATCGACTCTTGGAAGATGTTATCGCCGTATATATCAATAATCTTGTGTTATTACAATTTGTTGCATATGCATCTGATTATATCTCTGCTGATACTGTTGATTCTGTTGAAATTGTTGAGAATAATCGATAATGTGCTTCAAATCGAAGTCTTAAAAGTTGAAAATGAACGATTATTAAACTAACTTTCAAATTCAAAACGCCGCCTTAATTGGTGTCAAAAAGATATTCACGATCAACAACTTGATTTTCAAAACAAAATCGCCCAGTTGCATGCAAAAAATCTTAATCCAAAACTTGAGCAACTTGATGATCAAAACGTGTCTTTTAAGTGTCAAATCTCAAAATATGAACATGAACTTGCAAAAGTTAAACAAGAATATGGTGTCATATTTGATTTACTCAAACAGACTTTGAAGCATCAAACGAACTTGATCATTATCTTGCACACACTAAAGAAGTCATGAATTTTGTTGGAAATCTTCGCTCAAAATCAAGATTTGTGCACACTATCATTAAGTTAAGGAAATGTTAGGAAAGTATGAAAAGTTCACCTAGCATCATTAAGAGAATTGCACTTGTAACACTTAGCAAACGTGAACCCATAATGCCTACTGACAAACCACAAGATACTAATGTGCTTCCTCTATCTAAACAGAATAGTTGCCTCATTTCCAAATGTACGCGACTTCACGACCTAGGAGCAATACAAGGAAGAATAGGAAGTTGCGACCTAAGAAAAGAACAATAAAGAATGCCGAAGTAGAAGAACACCCTAGGACTTTGAATAAGACTCCCGTTGCACCCACTTTAGATATTGCGCCCCACAAATGTAATGGAAAAAGTGTTGTAACGAATGCTAAACCTTTAAGTACTTTTGAAATTCACCGATGCTTGTGTTATTTGTCATAAAAGTATGCTTTCTGATTGTCATGACAAATGTGTTGCTAGAGCTATCTTGTCTCGCTTAGGAATCCTAAGAATCGAATACCTCTAGACCCACTAATGCTTCTAAGTCTCAGGCTTGATAAACCGCCTTAGCTTCTAAGAAATGCATTGATGTCCCTCAGTAGCTCCAAGATCACCTCCTAGGAATGTTGTACCACCTAGTGCATTCACTAAGACTAAAGCTAAGACTAGTTGGAGATGGCAAAAATGGTTACATAATACACTAGGATTTAAATGGATGCCTAAAATCATTGATGTGTGTATTTCTACTATAATCGCCGAGGAACCCTCTAACTCATCGGGTTCCACATCTACTTCTATTCCATCTGGTCGCCTCGGTAATGTATGTGATACAGATCATCCTTGGATTGTTGATAGCGGATGTTCCCGACATATGACAAGAAATCTTAAATCGTTATCAAACTTTATTGCAAAGTTCATTGGCACTGCCGATTAGGGAATGATCACTTCAGCCTATCATGGGCTACGGAGATTATATCAATTGCAATATCGAAATTAGGTGGTTTATTATGTGGAAGGCCTCGGTCACAATCTCTTTCACGTCAATTCATGATGGAGACTTGGAAGTTGCTTTTAGGGAGAAAACTTGTTTCATTCGAGATCTACAAGGAAACGATCTTAATGACTGCTCACAATTCTAGTCTCAGACACAATCTCAATGCAAGACATGATTGCTTCATCACCCATCTGTCTACTTTCAAAGGCTACATCAACAAAATCTTGGCTATGGCACCGTCGTCTCTCACATCTAAACTTTCAAACCATCACCAACCTTGCTCGACACAAACTTGTTGAAGGTCTCCCGAGATTCCGGTATTCTAAAGATCACCTTTGCTCAACTTAGAAAAGGGAAAAGCACTCGCTCATTTTCCTTCAAAGGTGGACACGCTCTCAAAGATGTGCTTCATCTTCTTCACATGGATTTGGTGTGGCGCGCTGCGCAAACGCATTAATGGCAAACGCTACTTCTTAGTAATTGTTGATGACTACTCTCGATGGACTTGGGTCTACTTTCTTCAAGCAAAGATCAAGCTCACATATGATCATCACCTTTCTCACGAAAATTCAAGTTCACCAACACCGTCCGCCAAATCGAATGCATAAAGGAACTGAATTTAGAACCAAACTCTTCGAGAATTTTATAAGAAAGGAATTGAGCATCAAACATCTATTGCACGCATACCCGTAACAAAACGGAGTTGTTGAAAGATCTAAACCATACGCTAGTGGAAGCCGCAAGAACAATGTTAATCAATGCTAAACTTCCAGATTACTTATGAAGAAGTGATCAACCGCATGCTATACTCAAAACCGGTCAATGATTACAAAACGCCACAACAAAACACCTTTTGAGCTTATCCACAAATGAAAACAAATCTCAAACACTTTTCATGTATTTGGATCTCTTTGCTATCCGAATAATGATCGTGATGACTTTGAAAGCTAAAAGCCAAAGCGACACATGGAGTCTTTATGGATATTGTGATAATTCTAAAGGTTACCTGATCCGAATCGTCAGACAGCAAAAGTTATGGAACCATTCATGCTAATTTTGATGAGCTTACGAAATGGCTTCTCGAAAGCATACTGAACCCGGTCACAACCGCAACTTCCCTCAAACCCCATCATCACCGACACAAGCCCCCACTTACTCACAACAAATGGAAAAGCTATTTGCTCCTCGCTTAGTGATGACATTGATGAACATGTTCCAGTGTATCCAATGTTTCACGCTAACCCGATCAAATTCCAATACCGACACAACCGCTACAACAACTAATCGTTGATGAAGCACCACCATTGACTCTACTACAACAGCTTGAACAAACCGCATCCAACGACAACCAACCGATGATGTTCTTAATAGAACCCCCCACCAGATTTTGATCCAAATGCATTCTTTAACCCGCTTGCTAATGAAATCATTGCACCCGATGTTGCGGAATCATCTACAAGCCATTTGAATCCTCAAAATCTGCACAATGTATACCAACATCAACCCTCTACACATCGCTGGATAAAAGACCATCCTCTTGAGAATATTATTGGCAACCCAAATCAACCAATACAAGACAACGTCTTCACATGATGGTGAACATTGCATTTATGCACTCACCGCTCCGCCAATCAACCTAAAACATTAAGGACGCAATGACAAAAGACAACCGGATGAATCCATGCAAGAAGAACTCAACTAATTCAAACGCCTTGAAGTATGGGAATCGGGTTGAAAGACCAACGGGGTCTACGTCATTGGTCTCAAATGGATTTGGAAGAACAAATTGATGTCAAGGGAACATAATCGTAAACAAGTCACGCCCGGTGGCTAAGGGTTATAACAGAAGAGGGTATTGACTTTGAAGAATCATTCGCCCTTGCTCGCCTTGAGGTTGTTCGGATCTTTCTCGCTTCGCAGCTCATATGAATATAACGGTCTTTCGATGGACGTCAAAACCGCTTTTCAATGGACAACTGAAAGAAACGGTTTATGTCACCAACCGTAGGATTCGTTGATCCGAGTTCCCTAACCATGTCTACAAACCAACAAAGCTCTATACGGTCTCAAACAAGCTCTCGGCGTGGTATGATAAATTATCATCCTTTCTCATTCCCAATAATTTTACCAAAGGTTCGGTCGACCCAACTCTTTTCATACAATATCACGGGGCACATATCTTAATTCTTCAAATTTACGTAGATGACATCATTATTGTGTCAACACATAAAAAGTACTCAATCGCTTTTGCAAAACTAATGAAGAAACATTTTGAAATGTCCATGATGGGTGAACTTACGTTCTTTCTAGGACTGCAAGTTCATCAATCACCCCGTGGTATTTTCTTGAGTCAATCCAAATATGCCCTTGAAATTCTTAAGAAATTTGGAATGCAAACCTGTGACACCTATGCCACACCAATGGCTCATACCAAGAAGTTAGAAGCTGATTTACATGGGAAATTGGTGGACCCTACCAAATACCGAAGTATCATTGGGTCTCTCATGTATCTAACAACAGCGACCCGACATTGTTTTTGCCGTGATATCTCTGCTCCCGCTATCACGAGACCAATGAAACCCACCTCTTAGAGGCTAAAAGAATCCTCCGATACATCAAGGGAACCATTAATTTGGGAATCTGGTATCCAAGGATTCTCGGTTTTGAACTAATAGCTTTTTCGTGATGTCACCACGCAGATGCTTAGATTCACTAAAAGTACTTCGTGAGCGCTATATTTCTTGGTGATAAATCGGTGTCATGGCAATCAAGAAGCAGGATTGTACATCGCCTCAAAGTAGCGTAATATGTAATAGTCCATGCGGTTGTTGTGCTCAAGTCATTTGGATGAGAACACAACTCAAAGACTATGGTTATGTATTTGATGTAATCCCGATGTACTGCGACAATCGGAGTGCTATTGCATCTCTGCAACTCAGCTCAACATTCAAATCAAAGCACATCGATCTTCGATATCATTTCATCAAGGACCACGGAACAGGTAATGTTGAAATATATTTTGTGGGTACTGAATACCAACTGGCAGATCTCATCACTAAAGCCTTAGCTCCTGCTAGGTTTAACGAGTTGGTCCACCGGATTGGTATGCGGTGTTTGACTCAAGAGGAACTGGATGAACTCTTAAAACATTCTTAAAACCAGTCAAACACCAAAACCTCTTTTGTAAATATTTTTCAAAAACAAAATACAAAATTATAAAATCAGATAAAACAACAAAAATATTCTTCTATCTATATTTCTTTAACATGGCAAGTACAATCTTCCCACAACACTCAAATCTTTCAAAATTCAGTATTTTTCGATCAAGTGTTGAGGGGGAGAAAGCAAATATTTTTTCAGGTTCATAAAACCTTGTACTTGCATGTTACTTTATCCCTGTTGTTTCTTTAATAATGGTGGTCACATTTCGGTTCATCGACACTCCGACTAAAATTTATAAACTTTCATTATTTCTTAAGTTAAAGGGGAGTGTCGTCAAATTTCTTTCCAAATATCATTCGTTGATAACCAAAATGGAAAGTTATGGACATTGGATGTAAATGGAAAAGGTGGAGGGGCTAAACTCAAAAGCTTAAAGTTACTTTAATAAAAACATCCACCTAACTCATTTATTACAACATTTAATATCCCAACCACCCAAATCCTACTTCAAAAACTCATCCTCAAACTGTTTTTGATCATCAAACTGTAAGTGTTTTCAATGCTTCTAACATGATTACAAACAAAGGTTTTAATATCATAAACATCCAACGGTTAAACGTGAGTTTGAGTGATTTTTGTGTTCTACGATGCGTATGAACACATAATCATGTTTGAGTGTTTTGGTTAAAATGGTTATGTCAAACGTTTATTTTATCACTATGATTCCATTTTATCATCTATACTCACGTAAATACGAATTGTTTGATTTTGAATATTATGGTTCATGCGTATATTTGGGGGTTTTCGTGTGAACGTTTTGGTTAAAAAGATTATTGTGTGATGTTGTTTACATGATGAATTGATTATATCCATGTCTAGAATCAACCTTAAAACACTAATGATCGTTAATGAGAAACTAGGGTTTATGTTCTTGATATTTGGGTATTTTTGATTCGTTGAGAATTTGATGTTAAAACTGGACGAACAACACTATATGCTTCCTAGATATCCCGAAAAAACTTTGGTGCAATTCTATGGCTAGAACACTTATTCGAAAAATTAAACCTTAGGGTTCTAGTCTTACGCAGAACATGTTCTACGATAACCGCATTAATATGTTTTCATGTTTAAACTGATAGAATTGAGTGTAGATGTTAATGTTGATGTTATGATGAAATTATTTCAGGTTTATCACGAGTGAAAATTCACAATCAAGGGTATTTGCCATCTACGCATAAGGATCACCTTACGCCAGAGCATGTTATGTGTAAGAGAAATCTTACGCCGTAACGCTTACGCCGCGAAGGTTCTACATAAGGGACTACGAGTATCCTCGTGAAGGATATGCGTAAACAAGTGACCCTACGATAAGGTGGACTCTTACGAGTAAGCCCGACGCGTAGAGTTCAATATACGCCACGCTGCAGCTTTACACATAAGGCACTCTTTTCCACACGCATTATTTACGCCAGAAGTCAAGAACCCACGCATAAGCTTACATTTATGCGTATAATCACTCGCTTTACGCATAAGCTTGCCATTTCTACGCCTAAGACTAGTTTAACCTTTATTATGAATTGTTACGCGTGCAAACTCGTAAATAAATAAATCATAACGCCACGAAACCAATAATGTCACTATAAGCTTAAATGTTTAACAAGTTGTGAATAATAAGTGAAAACATGGACTTTAAAACTTAAAGTTAATCAACTCACGAAACTTATCACGACGCCATTGGACTATTGGACAAACAAGTGACATTGGACTCAGAACAACTTCCATATCACATTCAATAATTAGACAATAAAACCATCCGTTGACTAACATAATGTCTTTCGATATGTTGGTTCTTTTGGCTAAATATCTTCGATCATAACATGGACGCCAAATGCGAATGTGGAAGCACCAAATGTTCTCACCTTGTTGATATCTTCCTCATGGTTATCCGATGAAGATCGGAAAGAACAACCTTCGTGTTGATTTTGATACTCACCCGCCGAGTCTTCTTGTTTAATTGCTGTGGACATTCTGAAGAATCATCCTTATCATAACATGCTCACCAATTTTGCTACAGGTCGAGATCTACATTCATCGTTCCGAATACAATGCAAAAGATCAAAGGACAAAATGTTGTGACGGTGACGCTCAATGACAAACAAGTCACTATCACACCTGCAGACTTAAGAGCTGTCCTCCTCATTCTGCCATCGAGCCACCAATACAATGTCGCACCAACCGAAGAGACCGTTCGCATTCATGATCAACATTAGTTATGACGAAGCTACAGGAGTAATCACAAAGCATTCATACGTAGATCTTAAGAATATTCCTCAACCGTGGAGAACTCTCTACATCATCATCACCAAATCCGCTCGACGTGACAGTACATGAGCATCCCAAGCTCATGGAAATGTAGATCTTTTGGGCTTTGGTCAACATGAAACACATCGAAGTTGAAGCTCTGATATGGGATGACATGATGTCATTCCTCAAAAAGCTTGGCTCCAAAATCCCATACATCATATATACAAAACTGTTGATCCAAAGAGCTCTAGGATACAATCCTGATATCCCCAAGAGACTTAATGACCCCAACAATCACTCCATGTTGTATGAGCCTACACTCACGTCGATTCAAGGAATCTACAACAAAGAAACAGTGGTGTTGTGTCACGATCACTCGATGCAATCAAACAAATTTTACTCATACAAAAGATATCTGGTAGCAGTTGATGAAGGTAAAGTTGGTTTTCTCGATGACAAGTCTTCCGCACACCGACTAGGAAACCAGAGAGGCAAGCAGAAGTGTTGCAAGCAACCGAGAGTCAAAGAGTTCCCTAAGAGGAAACCTCCACTCAAAAGGACAGTTCCCTCAAGGAAGTGTTCTATTCCCATTCCCAAGCCTGAACCGCAAAGAAAGCTAGTGGATGAAAGCTCTAAGGAAACCGATTCAGACGAAGAGGTCATCTACTCAAACCGCAACGATGTCACTCCAATAGTAGCTAAACCCCCCAAAAAGCTGACCAAGGCAAAGGGAAGAGTCCAGATTTGAGCAAGAAGAAGAAAGCTCAAATGAAGAGCCACTGGACACTGACTACAGGAAGAAGTTCAAAATCATTAGACTCCAACACAAGGCAAAAGAGTTTGAACAGGATCAAATGCGTGGCCCAAGAGGGTCAAGTGGTGGTGTTCAATCTACACCACCTGACATGTTAATCAACCCGATAAGGGAACTGGTGCCACCACTCTGAGCAACAACAAAAGAGCCTCAAGGATTCTATTGATTATAACATTGAGGAACCGTGACACGAGAAGTCCGAGAAAGAAAAAGCCGATGAGGAAGCTCGGATTCAGCTGACGATGAAAAGGCTAAATCTAGACAAGATGACGAAATGAACTATGATGATTTTCTTCTCAACAATCCAATTGCTCCAAGGAGAAAACTTCGAACCTCCTAAGGACCCAATCTCCTCATGTCTCTTCATCATCGATTCATCTCTCTCACTCTTCACCACCACCATCCGAAGAACAACCAAATCCACATCCAAATCGCGGAAGAAGCCAACGACTCTTGGATATCTCGCAAAGACAAGGATCGTAAAGTCGCCAAACAAAAAGAAAGAAAGATGTGCTTTACAAAAGTCAATTTTCACGACCGTGTCCAGATCTTCATGATGAGAATGACAAGATGTCAACTGAAAGGGAGTACATCCAGAAGTTCATGCAACGTAATCTTCAAGGGGAAATGAACGAGATGATCAAAGGTTACACTCACAAGTTCCTTTGACATCGCTCTGGTGTGACAAAAGAAATGTACACCGCACAACGTCCAATCTATTGCATTTGGCCAAACAAACTATGAGATCAACACCTATGACAAGTGAAACATCAATCCAACCGATCCCATAATATTCTCGATGTGAATTGGTTTCCAAGCTGGTATCTCAAATGTCTAAATGATTCGAACATTTACTTCTACGAAGGTAAATTGTTTGAAGCATTGCTGAATACCAACTCAAATCAGCATGCAGAAGAAGCTCAAAGGCCTAAACGCCCAAGAGACAATGAAGATAAGGATAAGGATAAAATGACGAGCCTAAACGCCCAAAGCAGTCTGAGAACCATCATCTATGCCACCACCACCCCCCGGGACTTCACCACCAAGACTATCTCCTCCTCGGCTTTTGCCGACAAACCTCGTGACTCTGTTACCACCGCATGAGAAAACGGTGATCACTTTGAGTATACTCATGGTGAGGATGAGGAAGTCCCTGAGCCCCAACAACAACCCACCTCTCCCGCCAACAAAGAAAACCATCATCCTCATCAAGGAGAAAGAAGAAAAGAAGACGCCTAAGGCCGATGTCGCTCATGGCTAGACGAAGATGACACCGAATTTGAATGGATTTCTAAAATTTTTGATGCCACTCCCGCCTAACCGATGATCCAGATATGGTAGAAGGTTGTACGTTGGAGCATGCCAAGTTATCGCAAGAAAAGTTTCGTGTGAAGAAGATGACAAATCGAGTTGAAACGAATCAAGAATGAAGCATTTCAACTACTCAAAGAAGTTGAAAGTGCTATTGAAGTTGAATATCACCTTGAAAATATAGCACGCGCCATGTCTAACAACATTGATTGGCTCAACCCCTGGCAAACATTGACTTCACCAAAAGAGACAACCCTCCATACTACACCGACCGTTTAAACCTCTACCAACGATTGGTCAACCAGATCAACCTAAGATTCCATTCCGCTACTTCTTCAACAAAGACTTGAAATTTCTTCTACACGGTAGCGATAGTTCAAAGAAATATCCTATCACTTACACTTCCGCTCCGGTACCATATACTCAAACCCATAGCCATCGAAGAAAAGCCTACCCACATGTTTTCCAACAGCATGGAACGGTATGACATTGATGCAATGTACGAGATTCACCATTGGCCGTAACGCCAACTAATCTACTACAAAGCCGCCAGTTCAAAATCTCAACATGAAGTGTAAAGGATAAAGAGATCGCTTTGCAAGCATGTCACCCTTCGCCTAAATGGGATTACACCTTTCTCAAGACTATCGTGGTCAAAAGACAAGATGAGGGACTATGAATTGCACTTTCCGTAACTTGTCTCAATGACATTGAAGATCCGTATCTTGCCAAAGTCCGGGAAGAATGAGACATTTCTGACTAAAATTCAACGCGAATACATCAAGTCCTTGCTCATCTTCATCGTAACCATAGTGATCCATGAACGTGTAAGATTTACAACTTGCCGTTGAATCGTGATCGACTCGTGTCAACCTCCCTACCCGCACTCTAAACTTCCGATATCAACCATCTTCCACAATACACTCTTGTTAGCAAACCGTTTGGAGTAGTTTGCCGCAGTGAACTACATCGCGAATCGCTTGATGGCGTAGAGATCTTAATAAGTTTGGAGATCACACACTGAAGAGTGTTAGGGACGGCTTGGCTTATAGGTTGAAGGCGATACATGAAGGAATTGGTTCACCAAAGCGATGGAATTCTCGAAAGAGGGATGTGAAGAGGATCATCAGATCGATGAAAGGTTGTACGAAGGGACCAATCGAACTCGAAAGCTTTGTAGGTGGTCGCCCCAGATTAATCTCACAAAGCTATCAACGCCTCGCTCGCATTCCTCGAAAGATTGATGGACCGCTAGTACCCCTTAAACTGCTTCTATTTCATATTAATTTGGATGTGTGATTTATAATGACAATGGTTTGTGCACACATACCAGTGTACAACCCGCATTTGTAATGAAAGGACCTCGTGGTACGCCTGCCACAATCCTTATTAAAGGAGCGAAAGTTTCTTACTTTTGAGTAAAACCTATCAAACCTTTCAATTTTAAAAGGTTTTGCTCAAAAGAACAAGTACTTCCCCTTATGTTTTTTCTAAAACTCAACCTTAATGCCACTTGAGGGGAGTATTTGATTAAAAACTTTGTTCAAAAATTGTTCTTCGTGTAATCTTCCCACAAAACTCAAAATGGTCATATTTATTTTCAACATTTCTTCAAAAATAACATATTTATATGCCATTTTTTAGGGGGAGAAAAATTATGTGATAAGAAATATGTTGTGAAATTGCAAATGAATCTTTGTGCTACAGACTTAACCAATGAATTGACGAAACCTTAAATGTTAGTAACTCGAAAAGACTTGTCCGGATGGGTAATAATTTCAAGCTAGTTCGCTAGTGATGTAAACGTGTCTCGAAAAGGACTTGTCCGAGTAGAATGTACCATTCGAGAAACTCTTGGTAGTCATGAACTTTGTCGGGTTTGACAACCTCTCGAGGATTGTCCACACCTTCAAGGTAGTTATTAGAGCTAGTTGTCACCTAAAAGCTGACAATGTATCTCTTTAATTATGCAACGTAATCGTGTCTCGCAAGGAATTTTCTATCTTGAGTCGATCAATTCAAAAGTGCGAGCTCTTTCCTCACCGTGCAGATTTCTGTCAAAACTCTTAAGCACATGAGGGGAGTATTTCTCAAAATCCAAAACTCAGTGTACAAACATGTTTTTCATTCACAAACACTTGGAGAGATTTTCATGAAAAATAGTTTTATGGCAATGGAGTTATAAGGTGATTAATAAGTTAGAATAACCGCCCTATGATCCGCCAGAGCCGGAGGGATCTACCCAAGGACACTACCAATAGTTAGAATTATAAGTCTCGGTATGATTATAAAAAAAAAAGGAGAAAATGAGAATCGGAGAAAGAAGGAGTTGAAGAATTAAAAGAAAAGCAAAGAAAAGGGTGAAAAGAAATAGCCCTCCGCATTTTTCAACTTAGGCGCATACACCGTTCAATTCATATGCTAATGGGTCGTCACTTGATGACGCCGTATTGAAGATTAAAAGTCGTCATGGACCCAATGACGCATGCACTAAACCTTCTTAGCCACTCAAGTTTCTCTCAACAGAAGCTTGTTTCATTCTCACATGGAACCCTACGTGAAATCTATTCGGCTTTAAAGATTGCGGTATTGAAGAAGGAGACCCTCTCCCTAGTCTCCGCTAAACCAAAGCGCACTATTGAGTCTAGAGCCACGAGATTCATCAAAAGATCTCATAGGTACACTTGACATTTCATCACTTGTTGTTCAAAATAAGAACAACAAAGGGTACGCTATCGAGTCCCACACGTATCCTAGCAACTGTCGAGAAAATTTATGAGATGTTCACTATTGTGATCTTCGATTGAATGGAAACTCGCCGTGGTCAACATCAACAAAATGACAAGCCAGTCACTTAGTGTGTCTCAAACGGCCTACCGTGAGGTGATGCTTTCGTGTAGCTCAATGACTCATCCTAACCGTAGGTGTACTTCGTACATCGTGTTATCTCACTTGTGGGACTCAGCTCAGAACGCCTTTGTAAGAATTAGAGTTGTGTTTTCACACTATGTTTAACTCTCGGTTCAAACTTGTAAGTGCCGGAATCCGCTTATTACTAACCTTTCTTATGTTTTCTTATGGAAGCTCGAGCTGACCGATCATGCATTCTTCACATGCTCATACCAACAACATCACTAATGGAAGTTCTACAAGAGGCAACACAAAGTCTAATGACTCGCCAAGTCAAAGAATCTACAAAGTTAAAGACTAAGAGAACTTCATCTGCATCGAAGCCAACGCTAAAGAGCGCAGTGAGCATGTTGAAGAAAGACGAGAGACACCGAGCAACGGTTGATTGATGCATACAACAACAACATACTATCACTACCATCACAAAGAACAAAGATAAAAGAACAAAGAAAATGATGACGCCAAAGCGTAACTTTCAAAGGAAACAATTTCTCTACACGGGAGATTGTTCAATCAAGACAATTCTTCTCACAAGAAAGAAGAATGTCAGAAGAAGTCAAAGCTACTATTACATCAACACCTTCACCGCTCATCATCAATCACTAACACTTAAGGGGAGATTGTTGGAATCACTCCTAATCTAGAATTCAAGTGTTAGTAATTAATATGTAATAGTTAGCTTAATATGACTTTTATGTTAGTAATCATGCCAAGGCTTATGTAGAAAGCCCATGAGCCTGGCCCAAGTCCAATAAGGAAAGGAAGGGACTAGGAGTGTTGCCCTAGCTCCATCTCCTATAAATACCTTTGTAATACCCTCACTTGAGGGTTGGTTGTTCAAATCATTTCACTTGCTATGCTTAACTCTTCTTTCATTCATACGCATAGTGTTTGTATTGTTCATCCGATCACTTCTCTTTCTATTTCTTCTATTTGATGCTTGTGTTACTAATATGGTGACCTAACACTAATCTTTATCATATGTATTGGAATGTGATTATTTACTACTGTGGTTGGAATGAAACTATCAAACTGTAGCACACCAGCGAGCCCATATGTCATCGTGCATGACAGTAGGTTAACCACCACCCATGAGCCCAAAATACATGTCTGGTCCAATGACTTCCCTGTGTAAACAAAGGTTCATTCCACACATAGGAAAAAGGGTCCCTTTCTGGATGGTCAAGAAAAACATAAGCTAATACGCCTGGTAGGTGAAACTGGTGCACTACTGCACCATAACCCATTTTAAAGTAAGTGAAACCATGAATAGGCATATGTATACTAGGATATTTATAACTTTTTTAATTGAAGTACTTTCTATGTAGGTGAAGTGGATCACGAGCCTCAAATATCTTGCTGAAAGAGGTCAAGGCCAAACATTGACGCAAGTTGGGTTGTTCAGAGGCCAGTTTTCTCGCAAGGCGAATTATAAGTCGCTGTCTCAAGAGTCACGAAGCAGAAGGGATTGAAGATTCTTTGTTGTGATAAAGATGGTATATACAAAAAAAAAAAAAAAAGCCAACGTTTGTAAAAGAAGCTTTACTTCGATTTGAACCGACAACATGTACTTTGTTCTGGTATATTTTATTAACTTCTATTTTCTCATATTGGATAAACATTCATTTCATCCTTCTTAATGCATCTACTAAATATTTTGTGGTATGTTTATAATTGATTTACTTAATTTTTTGTCAATGATAATCATTAACATCAAACCCACCCACTTACGCGCTATGCAACTAGATATTTGCTAACATGAACATAAGATCTAGAATTGGTTGAATTTCAGAACTTCTATTCAATACTTGAGTAAAAGAAAGCTATAAGTTTAACATTTTTCACAAGATAATGGAACAAATATTCAAGCAGTTAAGACCACAAATAGCTAAACCCATTAACACAACGATACTCATCATGTATTTCAATGAAATCCCTTTCTTTCAACATGTACACTTTCGAACCATTTTTGACCACCCTTCTTTCGTTATAGAAAAATATGCCAATGATATTCATAAGTTATGCGCCCTGAGGAATCATGCGCTACTTGGGCGGCCATGAAGGCTAGTGTGTATATATATATATATATAACAAACTCGTCCATGGACTGACTTGTGGTTTTTGTTTTTAGGTTTTAGTAGAACAAATATATACTAAAAAGTAATTAAAAGTTAAATGAAACGGTTAAGCTCTATAATTGATGTTACCATAATCCATAAACGGCTAAAAGGTGTAAGTATTTTGATTACAATTGTGAAACGCGAATAGCTGTGTGGATCACAATGACCACAACTCCTTCCTTAACACCTAATCAAAAAACTTGCTCTAATTAGCTATAATATGAGTTATTAGTACTCTGAAACTTTAGTGTGCTCAAAGAACATGAATAAGTGGGCACACGACCTCGTCTTTTCTCACCTTGATACTTTTACGATCAATGGTTTAGCATTTCAAGAATCAACTTGTGACTTTTCCTGGAAGAGATATTTTTATTAGTTCGTATAATCACTGACACGTTACATTGTAAAACACAATGCACATATCACATTTTAATGATTACTAAATGCCATCCTAAAAGATTGAGTTCGAATTTGTAATGTACCCGATGAATCTAATAATTAAAGTGAAAGCACTTAACATAGATAGAATTCTTAGGATAATGTAGTGCATTATGTACATATACCCAACTTTGGTTTGAATAGTTAATTGCCTCCATAAAATTAAGCAACAGTTTCATATCTTAACTTTTTGAAATGAATTTAAGACCATACATATCATGTAATGCAGTTATATCAATGGACAACATTTATACGTTGTCAACCAACAACATGTAAAGTCGACATATCAAAAAAAAATGTTATACTTACATAAGCCCAATAGGTAGCGTTGAATTCTGTTCCTTCAATTTAAAGCAATTAAAAAATTGAAATCGTATGAGGAAGGACAAACGAAGAGAAGAGAAAATATAAACTCTAATGATATATAAAATGCCTATCAAGCTCTCGCACAGTTTCAACATAGTATATAATCTTTTGCTATTTCAGAAGACACAATATGAGATATAGGTTCTAACAACTCACCGATTATTTTCTATAAGAACATGCCTAAGTGATCCGTTAGTCGTATACTCAGTAACAGACTAATAGTAGATAATGTTCCACCCATTCCATCTGGTACTACCATATATAAGCTACCACGTTTGGATAATGAAGATTTGACAGCATTTGCGTCGTCTCTCCAAAAGTTTTCAAGAAAACACTATATGCTTCTCCAAAAGCATTTGAACTAATGGTAAGCTAAGCATTATAAATACATTTAAAGGGACTTTATCAGATGTATATTCCAGTCAATGCAGGTCTCAATCGAAGCTTTGTCATTAAAATCATCAATAAGAACGGAAAACTAAAACAAAACGAATCATACCGCCCAAAACCACCCTGATTAAATCACTCTTACCTCCAATGCTTCCCCTTCAAAACCACTTGAGGCAACGGCATATCAAGGTCAATTCCATATATGTCATGTGGCTTTGGTATTTCAGACGGTTTCCAAAGGTATGTTAAAGAGGACATCATATTGATAGCATGACTCATGTCCGGTCTTGGTATGGTTCGCGAAAGCACAACATTGACCTGCTAACCTGAGCTACGTGGGTTAAATTGGCTTTATTTGCTTTATCTAGATTTAGGTGAAGTTGTGGGTCTATTAATTTAGTGATGAAGGTTTCTTTATTTGTTTGCATTTTGCAAAATCATTGAGCTAAATTCACACTGTCTTCAAGGTTGGTTTCTTCTAAGGTTTACCTCGTGGATTAAGATCACATCGTCGTGAATAAGTCATTTTTGTTGTTACCGTTTCGCCTTTGAATAAATAAGCCTATATATATAAATTAGCAAATGCAAATTTTAATATGTGATTATCAATAAGCAAGATGAGATAATCAAATGAGATTATCAATTTTAGTAACATAAACTCCCTAAAAGTGACATTCGCCACAAGATACCCAAACTTCTAGCCAAATGTGTCGCATTACAAATACCTTGAAAAGTACTATAAGAACAATTTGCCACATAACCAATTATAACGGGAACCATAAACCGCAATAGAACAAAAAAAAAAAAAAAAAAAACAAAAATGAAGTCCGTCAATAAATCTTTTATCCAAGTAATATTTCTATAAGGGTGTGCAAAAGGTTAATTAATAATATTGATTCAAAAATTTAACATAATTTCACAATGTGTAGGTCAACTGAATATTGATGAAACAGGTAACTATTCTTTTGTCGGTCTGTGTAATTGAAAACAAAAAGTCGGGTATAATGGCCCGCCTTTTATTACATAGGTGTTACAGTTATTTTGGTCTCCTAAGAAAAACAAATGTGGTTTCACTGGCTTTTACCACCATTTAAAGGCTTAGACTATGCATTTCAATTAGTATATCACCCTTATCCTTTATAACCTATCAACATTGCATACGAACTTGTATCTAAGGGCATGTTGACACGATACACTCATGTTGAGAAACACACATAGGCATTGACATATTGGTTACATACTAATAAGATAGCAATCTCACACCCTAAAGATGCAATAAACTGTTCAAAACCTCACATTAAAAATGTTAAGGTCAGGGTTCTCCTCTTATATATAATGTAATCTTTGATTTTCTAATAGTCCATTCAAATGTCTTATACATACACATCTTTTTCATGAGCTATTCTCCAAATTCATTACCTTCGAATCACTAAATTCATTAGGATTGAAGATTCTATTGTTGCAAGTTATAATAAATACAAAGAACCCACTAACGGAACACAAATGCGAACTATGTCGCATAGGAGGAAGGATTAATTTAGAGATGTTTCAACTTTGTAATCTTAATTATACATAAAATAATTACTAAATTAAACTTAGACAAAAAGTGTTGTTTTGAGCAAAATTTGTGTGAAACTATAAACATTAAGACACAGATGCATAACCAAAAGGGGGATGTTTGGGATTGCTTATTAAACATGTGCATCTCCTTACAGCTTGATTACACATCAGTTTTGAGGGTGCTTTAGATTATTGATCCGAATTTCCTATCAAGCTTAAATGCTCATTTATGACTGAAATTAATCATTTAAAAAACGATGCCTAAAGCAACTCTAATGACTATTCTTGAATGACAGAAGATCAACTAAATCCAAAACACATTTTTGGACTAATAACAACCCTATTATATAAAGCTTCTACTTTTTCCCGTAGACTAAGACTTTTCACAAACTCCCCATCAATTGTTCATAAAAATTTTCAATTATGGCGAAATACCTCAAATTGTTTAAGAGACGTATACAATCCTTCATGAAGTTTAGCTCTCATTGTTCCAAAATGTATTGGCTCCTCAATGATTTTATAGTAGTCATCGACCTAAAAAATGGATACACAAAGTCAACCGTTAAATTTGTCAACCGGTAAAACAATCATATAGTTTGATCAAATACATTGATAAATCAAAAACACAAACCTCTTCCGGGGTCACCGGTTCAGCAAATATTTCATATATATCCTTTCTAGATTATGACATCAAAATAATTTATTAGGTGAATTTTCATATTGCTAAAAAGTGAGCTTGGTAATTCCTTAACTAACATTTGCAATGTGTCGATAATAAGTTCTAATGTTTGCTTATTAGCTTTTTTCCTAAAAGAAAGTTTGCATATTAGATATATAACATAAGTGTTACACACAAATAATAAGACAGTCTTACTTTTCATGGCATTATATTAGTTAAGTGGATAATTTTAGTAATCATATTTTACAACTATTTATTATATAACTCACCAAATTTTGGAAAAAACCCTATCATGGATCAAACCAATCCAACCTGCGTCAACACATAGAGAAGTATCCATTATGATCCATCACCAAATCACTGACCGAAGTCAGACCAACCTATATTTCCAGCTTGACCGTTGTTTGGCCAGTCCGAGGGGACCCCTTCAACGTTAGAACACCTCGTTCCCTCGGGTTACTAACATCTTTTACGGTGTGGGGCTTGATGAGCATCAAGGCCTAGCTCTCCATCACCCGTTTCCTATAACTGAAAAGCAATCAAGAAGTTTAGAATCAACTTCTAAAAAGTCAAACCAATGCAGATAAGTTGTTGGGTTGAGTGATGGATCAAGTTCTAATGCCGCATTTCAGACTCTCTATCGCACCCCCACCTCGCCCGCACCCTCGTCGCCTTCTCATTGCTTTCAGCAAGGAGAGTGAGCTTCTCTATCAACTGAATTGCCAAAGCCTGTAGTAGATTTTGCTCAACATCATGGAAAACAAATGATTGTGTAGGTTGATTCCATATGACATGATGAATTTTATCATTGATCATCATTTTAGTGCCTGTGCAATGGGTTTGATAATCCCAAAGGTGAAACATCTTCGAAAGTTGGTCAAGTTATAGGCTTCTGTTGCACGAGGAATAAGTGGTAAGAAAGGTCTTTAGAGCTTCTTCCTTGATCTTGTCTTTTAGCATATCCATGACCTTTTCACTTCCTAGGGGTCTCCAAGCATCAAGTGAGTTGATAACCTCAAATGATTTATCAAAGACGCTTAAGGCTTTAGTGGCTGCCATAAAGCATGATCCCGAATGTTTTCGGGATGGTCATGAGCACCGCACACGCGATGGCGAATCTCTACGAGATTGATGATATGCATGTGGTATGGCATTTTCCTTTTCCATGCTTCCTGCGCACAAAAATATCATAGGATTAACATGAGTTTCCCAGAAAGATATTAATTAGTGACAAGTCACTCAATCGGTTAAACTTTGAGTAACACTGCGCGTAGCAAAAACTAAGAGAAAATTCACTTGGTAGCGAGAGTTACCGGAGGAGTCTTCCTCGACTGAGAGACACCTTGTGCAAGTAATTCTTTCACCCTCGTCCCACCACGCGAGTATAACTTAGAAAGACAACCTAAAACACCTGTAATAGGTAGGTCATATAAGATTATGAAACTTTTTTATTTAAAGTTTCATAGGTCTTACGCATTAAGATTGCACTTTAATCAGCTTTTGAATATTACGGCCCATTTCTTTTATTAGCTATTTGCTTTTATTTAATCTGATTACCCATTACGATATATAACCCGATTGACTCCTTTGTAAGATAATCAAAATTTCCATCTACAGAATTTAGTAACAACCTAATGTGTGTCTCGTTGAAACATCATGCAGACTGCACATCTCACTAACACTTCCTTAACCTCTATTTAATTGATAAATAAATGAATACCCTTAATATATAAATATGATTTGTCGTCTGAATACACATACCTCCTGAAAGAAATTACTATCCGATACACTTCCATCACCACAGATCACGCCGCACCATGAAAATACTTTCTCCCGGTCATTATGCCTTGTCAATGATTTGGGCTGGAACATAAAAGAAACTCTCAATTAAGATTTTTGTATACAAAACACTTGTTTATAAGCCATAGAACTGTGAGGTTCGACTCTTGTTTATTCATTATTTTTATCCGCCAACACGAATCCAGGCGATATGATGAGCACGATTTGTCATGTCAATAATCCATAACCTATTCTTATGTTGGTTTGTAAGGCTTCTTCCCACCATGTTAGGAAATAGAGTTAACAACACAATTCAATAAGAAATGAGATTTCAACCTTTTTAAAATAGGAAAATTGGCATGTAATCAGAGAGAGTGGACCTCCAAATCATGAATCTGCTGGTTGAGTAAACTATCACTTTGAAACCGATGAGTAATTTGTTGGTCTGAAGATGATGATATAAGGGTAACTTGTCTTTAGACGGATTAGTCTGTTGAGAATATTTTGGAGCAACGATATACAGGAAAATGAGTAGGAAATTTATACGAACATACACTAAAACACTAAAAATAACACAAGTGAATAAGATATTTCATGCTAATTTAAGAGGAGAACAATGAATACTTCATAAAAGCTTGATAAATTATTAAAATCAATCAAAAATACTACTAATATGAAATAACACAGGTCAATAATATATTCACACAAATGGCAAAATACAGATATACTACATGCTCCCAATCACATACTAAAAGCTCAAATTACTTACATTAACAAAGAATTCAATTCGCCCTCACAACCCACCTACCATTTTTTTAATACTCCCAAAATTCTTTTATAGACATTGTAGATTTTGTTTCATGCCCATAATTTTTGAGCTAAAGAGTATTTTGACTAACCATCCCTGTATACCATCTTAACTAATGCAAAATGTGTACATTATAGTTGCAGTAGCATTACCCCATACGACCCAAACTAACAATTGTTGCAGATATGCATTATGTATCATGATCCCTTACTATCACTATACTACAGATCCAAACAAAAACAAAGAAGTAAACTGTAGCGTTCAATGATCCATCTAGATATTTATAAAAACAAAGTAAACTGTAACACCCTAATTACTTGGCGAGTTATGATTCTTTAAATGGACACTTTTGATTTAGACAAAAAGATCCCCCAACGCCAAACCACAACACTAGCGGGTCGCTTAAAACGTTGTTTCCTTGTGAGTATATCAAAAAGCTTTTTTTCTAATCCTTTGACTCTACCCAAATAACCACGTGGTCTACAGCAAATCATGTTTCACAGCATTTCATTTTATTGGAACCATATTTGGCATATACTAAATGCAAAAGTTAATTTAAGGTTTTCAGTTTTATTATGGAATCATTTTGCGAATCCACGACACTCCGTCCACCCACTTACCCAGTGATGACTGATTTAACTACAATGGGGTGTTTGGCATAAGGCAAGCCATCCGAAACTCCTTCCAAATAGGCTACTTATATGTAAATTCTTAAATAATCACAACTCGCCAAATAATTAGGGTGCTAAAACATTAAACCACATCAAAATACTAAATACCAAACACACCTAAAAGAGCTAAAAAGTGTATTTAACAGTATCTCATGCAATTTGTTTTTTAAAATTAGGGCTTAATGATCATACCTCCCACTGAAATGATGAGGGCCCTTGCAACCTCTTTTAGGCCAATTGTAATGCAAGAAGAAAATGTCCAAACTTACAGCACCTTTGGCCATCTTCCGTGACCGATCACATGGCTGAAAACAGTGGTGTGTATCAAAAACAAAGGAGATTAAAGAAAAATAAGAATGCATTAACAATGAAAATAAAAAGAGAAAAACAAACTAAAAAAACCTTGTATAGAATAACATTGTTGCATTATAACAAACTTTCAAGAAGCACTACAACGCTATCCTTGAAATAAGGTTTTTGATTATTCTGAATAAGGCCTGGCCTACACGTAAAACTCACACAATTAACCAACAGATTCAGTAGAAGGATTTAATGTTGACACCCTCAACAAACGTTTGGATTTAATGTCAAAATATAACAAATTAATACATGCTAACCTGTGAGCGAGCCCATGAGTCCAACCGCGTTTCAATATATCTCCAAAGGCTTTAAGCCTTAACAATAAATTTTCATTGGTTAAAATGGAATCGGCCAAACGCGTTTTCAACTGCTAAACCTCCTAAATCACTTTATTAAAAGAATTTTAATATAATTTTAATAGCATGGTAGTAGAGCTACAATCTGCCCATTCGCCACTCTACGAATCCCCCTTCAAATGAGAAATCCATCTGGTAGATCATTCATATTAATTGCATATCATAATTTATGCAAGTGTAACTGCAGTTCCATTTAAATCGGGCATGTGAAGTTCAGCAGATTCACATCCTTTAAGACTTATTCTCGAGATCCGGATCTCAACCAAGATTAAGGTTCCTCAAACTTGAATAACTGAGGGCAAGATATTTGGGCTTTGGACATCCATCCGAATGTGGAGTTCTATCATATATTTACAATGCTCAAGATTCAATAACGAACCTATGTTCCTTTCAGTCCAAGCAATCCTTTTCCGTTGTTATTGCTTCGACTTCGATGACTACAGATATCTTTCATATCTTTATCTACCACTGAACATGTTGGTAGCCATTGTAGGAGTGTGTCATTTAGCAGGGGTCGCTGGAATGTCTTGGTCTTTATGTTTTGATGGATTAGGAAGAGTGCTTGTTTGTCCCAACTTTATGATCACGAATAGAGCAAAATAAGAAATCCAACATACCCCTTAATTATGTGATGAACCTCAAGGGCTTTTTATGCAGAAGAGTCAAGTAGAAGCATACCTCTTCTTGAGATTCTACCTCCATCACATCTCAAGTTGGAGCTCACATAGACATTGTCTGCATTAACTAAAATCACATTTGGTGAACATATCGACTACTAAAGAACGGCATATAACGTTTTTGTTGCTAATACAATTTCCCATATAAATTACCTACGATAAGATGACATCTAAGTAGTCATTGTCTGTGCTATAAAAGAGTTTGTGCAAGTAAGACGAATTAAAGACCATCCAGTGTTTTATCAAACTTGTTAAACATGATCAACATATTCCACTTGTCTAGTCCTAGGATTAAGATATCCATCCTCACTAATCCTACTAAATGAAAATACCATCTCAATAATGGTTTAGACAACTTAATATGCTCAAAGTGAGTATAAAAATTCAAAACCTACTTATGAAATAATTGTTCAGATGAGATAAATAAAAAAGCAACTAACTTATAATGCAACCCGATTCTGCTTCTTCTTATCCAAAAAATGAAATTATGTAGAACGGACGGTATGCAAAAGTGAAACTTGAATTTAATTTTTTGTGAACTTGGTTTCACTTTTTTTTTTGCATAAATCTTTAATTAATTTAAACTAAATCATGATGCATTAATCAGTAACAAATACAACCGTTATGGCATATGCATGCCCAAATATTCATGCTTATAACATGATGAAGAAGCAATGTACAAAACACCAAAGGCATCATGTTGAAAAGGAACACTTTGCCACAAGAGGCAGACATAACATAAGAATCATTATTTGACAAAGCAATGCATGTAGCCAACTCTTTAGCAGGTTTACTCTCATTTACATCGTTAGACATGAGGGCCCCATTGCAGGTTGCCATAATTGTGGGACGATTGATGCAGTTGACTGAACACACGTACAATGATCAATGGACTTTAAAATGATGAAGTGTGTTAATAAGGATTCTATATTAAGATCATAAAATTCTCAAAAAAGCATAATCCAGAACACGGTTTGCAATGAATAAGCCAAACAAAGATATATGCAACACATCTTTCGGGAAGCCACTTGATCAGTAACAGTAAGGTTCTAAGGTTAGAGGAATCAACTATTTCAAGAACTAAAAAAACTACAAAACTTGTTACACTTATAAGTGGTAAAAAAAAAACATGTTAAACTGAAAACTCGATAAAAAAAATTAGGGATTCTTCACCTGTAAAACTAAGAAGTCGATTATACTTTTTAGGGATAATTATGTTTAGGAATAAGATAATAGGGTGTATTTATAACCAAAAAAAATAGGTTAAAAATATATATGGTATATTAATATATATCATAATTTATTTTAATTGTTATCTTCATAATATACATACCTAAAATACAAATTCCATAATTTTTTTATAATCTCCTTATTTGTATTGATTTGAAAGATATAAATCAAAAAACAATTTACTCTAGTGGTAAGTTATTTACAAAAAACATGAATGACCCAACTTCAACTCCAACAAATGTCTTTTTTTTAATAAAAAAATTTTAAAATTAAAAATAACAAAAACAAAAACGAATTTTAAAATTTATTAAAAAAAATTGTACATATATTAATTAAAACGCCACATGTCATTTAAAAAAATAAAAAAAAAAAATGTCATATAAATACAATGATGACATGGAAATATGACATGACATTATGGGATGCCAAGTGGCATTTTATGTGGCATGCCTCCTCTTATATATAATGTATAGATATACACACTAGCCGTTTAAGCCCGCCCAAGGGCGGGCACGACTTGTGATTTCTTGCTTGTTTAATTCAAAGCGTTGAAATAATGTTTAGTACACTTGGGCAGGCACGACTTGTGATTTATTGTTTTTTTTAATCCAAGTGTAATTTAGTTTAGTTGTATACATAGTGTTATATATATATATATATATATATATATATATATATATATATATATATATATATATATATATATATATATATATATATATATATATATATATATATATATATATATATATATATTACTAACATTGTTTTGCTATTTTAATTGTGATATGATTTTTGTTATTTTAGTGTTAAATTGTTTGTATATGAACATTATATACTAAATAGAGATTATTTTAATAATATGTTATTTGGCAGACACGACTTGTGATTTCTTGTTTGTTTAATTCCAAATGTAATTTAGTTTAGTATTGTTTATGTTTACATAGAGTTATATATATATATATTAACAAACAGTTGTTTTGCTATTTTAATTCTGACATGATTTTTATTATTGCAATGTTAAATTGTTTGTACATGAACATTATATACTAAATAGTGATTTTTTTAATAATATGTTATTGTTATTTTTATTTGATTATTCTTATTATAATATTATTAACACCTAACTACTACTAATGTTTATTTTATTAACATAAAGCGTATCAAAGAAGCTGATAGAATTAAAGCGACACCTTGGATCACCAACTATTCATCTTCTCCAATAATCTATTCGATCTTCTTGCTAATATACAATGTGAGTTTGTTTATGAACTTCGATTTTGGTTACTTGTTATTATTTTAATTAGAGTAAAAATGAGTATTTTTTAGTATCCGACTATTTTTTTGGACCTTTAGTGTGCATGTTTAAGTTAAATATAATGTATTTGTTTGTTGGCATATGTATTTTGATATACATGTATTTGTTTGTTATTGCAAGCTGTTATTGTTGCGAATTTGTAAAACCCCCTTTTATTCTGTTTGATGTATGTGTGGATTGTTAATAATGACATTTTTGATTGTGCAATCAAAGTTTAGTGTATATAGGTTCAAAAATGCCTACTTCAATGTCTGTTTGTGATCAACTAGCGAGGCGGATTTTAGAAAGAGAGCGACAGAGATTCAAGGACGGGTTCGCAGAATGGGTCAGCTGGTGACGGAGCTGGAGATATTTTTCTGGGAGGGATCTTTGAAATGCATTTCACATCTCTTGAAGGTCCAAAAACAAGATTTGCTGGAAGCTACTAAACTCCTGATGAATGTTATTAAGATGCAGCAGTGCCTTGAACAATTATTTGTTATGGTGGAGATGGTGAAGGCGTTGGAGTATTAGTGGCGTCTGCTTTGTTGCTATGGTCGTTTATGTGTTTTGGTTTGTAATATTTATGGGTTAGATGCAGGGTTTAACAATCTTTTGCTTGTGGTATTTGATGGTTGTTTATTACTCTTGATGATGATGTTAGTATGTGTATTTATTATGACTTAATTATCTTAATATATATTTTAGATGTTTAGTAATGTGTTGTCACTTTTATGTTATTTTTAGTTTATAGTATGATCTTGTTTAGGATTGTTAGTATTTGTATTGTTTAATTTGATGCAGACGTATGTTTTATGTTATTTTTAGTTTATGTTTTGATCTTTTTTAGGATTGTTAGTGTTTGTTATTGTTTAATTTGATGCAGTCGTATATTGCAAAGGGTGCATTACATATTCCTTTTATTTGTTATTTAAGCTTTATAAATCAATAAAAGTATTAGGCAGTTGTTTCTCTGTTTTGATGTTGTGTTGTTTGATTGGTTACTTAGCATTTTCCATCCAATATAGGTGGCTGTTGAATCCATATATTATGTAAACAAAATGTTGTGGCATGACATTGTGTTGAATCCAGGTATTATGTAAACAATTTGTTGTGGCAAATCTATTTTTGGGCACATCCAATCATTAGTAGTATTATTAAATCATGTTGAATAACCAATAGATTAGCAAAAATTTTTGGGGAAAATCTGTGTTTAGGCGCTTTGCATTATTAGTACTATTCTTAAATCATGTTGAATCAATAACATATTAGAAAATGAGAAATCATTAACGAAAGTAACAACTTGTTTAAACTTAAATACATAATTTCAACAATATATAAACAAAAACTGAAAATATCCTGAAGGTTGTGTATTCAAAAAAGAGGTTACAAATTTGTAAATGTATGTGCAATACACAGCAAGACTGCGATTGTATATTAATAGACATGAAATATAGCTACTCGTTGGTTGACACCGTCGATAACCTTTGTCTGATAACACATTAGTTTAATACGCATCATCTTGTGTTCTTTAAAGCGACAATCTTTTCCAAATTGATACCAGTTTCCTTCCATGACCAAAGATTGAATTTGAAAAGGGTTTGTCTGTTTTAAAAGCACTTGTAAATTGATATCATATACGACATTCATGTGGACAATCTTTGCTTTTCTGTACTTGTGCATGTCCAAGTCATCCCAGATTGGTGAGTTGATTATCTGGTTGGTCAAATAAGATTTTGCATATGTTAGAATGTTGTACTACTTATATGTAATGTTTGTTTTTGCGATATTATTAGTAATATATTACCATTTTGTAGTAGTAGCCAATATCTGGACGGAAGGGTGTGTAAACAACTCTGTCTTCATTTATGTGAGACGCGTGATGATACCATGTGCATATGTGCTGCATTCTTACGTCTGCAATAATAAATTTGGTGTTAGTTAGTTAATTTCTTTATAGTTTTTTCTCCCAATATTTGATGTTTTGTTAAAAGTTTAAGTTATTTATAAAATCAAATACTTACCATGTCTATCGCGATACATAAGTGGTCTGGGTGGTTTTTTTAACAAAGTTGTTCGTATATCTTCCCTGCTCAATCCTAGTCCATCATATCCTCCTATTACGACAACTGATAAGGTATATTTGCCTAGGTTTTTGAACCCAAGCTTCTGACGACACTCTATGTCTGGTGTTACTACAAACTTGTCCCAACCGGATCCTGTGAATGTATTCATTCTAATGACTCTATCCTCCCATGGTTTTACTCTCTTGTGGCCAACTTGGAATGTCAGACCATCATAATGGAGTGTGAAGGTGTTTTTCCAAATATCTTGTAAGAAATCCCCTGGCAGTAACTGCAAGTAATTTTAAGAAATTGTAAATTTAGATAGTTTATGAAATTGATAAGTTAGATATAGATCGTGTTTTTTACCGTGAATCCTAGGGTATATGTTGACAAACATCTGATCATTCTTGGTCCTATAGTACGCTTGTCATACCCTAGACACTATGATCCATTTATGTCATATACCGTAACATTAAAGTCTTCTTCTCCTTGCCTTATAAAATGGATTGTTGCTGTGTTGCGAGGCACATTAGATGCAACAAACGCAGTCCATTCTTTGTCCGATAGTACCCATTTGCCATCTATGTTTGTGATCTCTGTTTTTTAACGGTACCTGTCATGGACGTTCAAGTACAACATGTTGTTTGGAGTCTTAAAGTACTCTGTAAATATGTCGGGGAGAATCTGTTTTGGTAATTGTAAAGTAAGTGATATGCAATTATTCCTACATTCATAAATGCATTTTTTCTAGAGCTTGTATATAACGTAAAATTTGATGGTTTAGTTTTACCTGTGCATTTTCCGGGGTGTCATGAATGTATTCAAAAAGAAATTGTTGTGCCATCCTGTTTCAACACTAATAAATCATGAAAGTGAATATAAGTTTTTGGTTGCTAATAGTAATTGCTTATGGTTAAGGATACGTTGACTTCAGGATAATAGTTTGTTGATTTACAATGGCAAACATTCTGTAAAGGAAGGTTAACGTATGTAAAGCAATTCCTAAGTTTAAATCCAATATTACAATATGAATACGAATATTGTGAGAATGATTGTTGTGGTATGTTAGTGGATGATGGTTTTTACACTCAAACACATTAACAGAGCATACTTATTATATGAAAATTTAGTATAAACTTTAATGATCATGATAGGGTTTCTTTAAGTTATATCATATATCATTGTTATTAATATCAGGAGATTCATAATCAATGGGACAAAAATATATTATACATGATTCTAAGTTGATTTTAATCCTATCATCGATGATCTATACATACACTATTAGGTTGCAAATCGAATATATAGATAAATCATATGAAAGTATGGTTAATTTACATATAAAAAGTGTGTTTGTGATTACCTTTATATCTTTGAAGCATTTCGTTATTGATTAACTTGACTTGGTAGGACCAGATTTTGTTAGGTGGTTACGTAGGGGATGATGAGTTGTGAGGTTTATAGGGTTTAGATGCATGTGTAGGTATTTGTATATAATAGATATTCGTTTTTTTTTTTTTTTTTTTTTAATATATATTTTTGGCTTCTAAATAAATCTTCTCCTTTTGCTTATTATATTTGTTATATGGTTTGAATAATTGATTTAGATTTAGTTAAAATTTCGGACTAAAATAAAGCTTTTGACCTCAATATATTGTTATTTCGGTTGTGGTTTTGTATATATATAGCAATTCATGAATGATGTTATTTGATTGAATTATATATGTTTGACCGTATTGTAAATGTAAATTGTTAAGTAAGTATATCATGTTTTGTTAAATTGTTATATGTAGTTAATCAAAACTTTTTAATTGTTGAAGTTTATGATTTTTTTACGTAAATTACTTATATGTTATGTTAAAAAATTAGTTTTTTTAAGTTGTAGCATTTGTTTTTATTGTTTTATTTTATACATGATATGAGTTAGAATTGCATGTTAAATATATATAGTGTTGTATAAGTAAAGTAGGTAATAATTACCTATATTTTTATATAGATTAATTTATTCTTAGTTCTACTTCTTATCTGATTTTTTATTTTGGTATATTATTTTAGTAGTAGACTCAATATAACATCAAAAATCTTGTTTATCTCCGATCATGAGCATCAAATTTCCGGTACTGAATCATTTTCTCTTCCCCTCTTTAGATTTTCGTTTTTATTGTTTTTTAATCGAATGTCTGATATTGTATCTTTTTTTTTCTTAGTGATTGAGATTATATTTAATATCATTGATTCTTGATAATAACTGTTTTTCTTAGTTCAGATATTGGTTTTTATAATAATTAAGGGTTAATTTTAAGATTGTATATTTGCATGTGCTGTTTATTTTTTTAGTTTGTAAAACCCCTAATTTGGTAATTTATCAGGTTAAGATATTCTTATGTATTATTTTATTAGTTAGATATTATATTGTGATTTAAATTGTTGTATTTTATATTGTTGTTTGTTTATTGTTGTATCTAAATTTATTGTTTTGTTAGTTTAATAGTTTGTGATCCTTTAGATTAGTCATGTGTTTGTTAAATCAGTTATTAACTGAATGTGAGTGTCCCTCAAATCCATCATGTATAAAAGAATATGTTAAATACAAACATACTTAACATCCTTTGATTATCAATACCTTTTAGTGATTATGAGCATTAAGTATATATCAGTGTAAACATACTTACAATACTTTCATACAACAAGTATAATAAGGTTTTTTTGGCTTTGTGAAGATACTAGTGTGATTTTTGTTAGTTTGATAGTTTATGATCTTTTAGATTAGTAATGTTTTTGCTAAATCAGTTGTTAAATGAATGTGTTCCATTAAGTAGGGTTGTGCATTGTAATTATTAATTGTTTGTAACATATTATGAATTAGTTTACGCGATCATAATTGATTTGTAAATGATGTTATTTAGCTGTTAAATTGGGAATTTAGTTGGATTTTGTTATGTGTGTGTTTGTTGGTTTAGTGTTGGCAGTTGAGTTTTTATTGTTGATGTAGTTCAATATGGATTTCTTTGTCATAAATGGTGTTGTGTTGTGTTTGTATTTCCCGTTAAATGTGGTGCCGCGTTTATTATTTGCCAGTTTACGTTTGAATACTTATAAGTTAATGTGGTGTGTGGCAGAAAATGATTGGAACGCAGTTTGTTATTGAAGTCGACAGTAATACAAACCGGAAGAAGCTGGTATATTTGTTGTGTTTAAACAGTTTTGAAATTTGACAAATAAAATTTATTTTGTTATTATGATGTTGTAATCGTGTTTATTAACAATGTTGTGTTTTATTTTATTTCAGGATCTTTTAGTTTGGTTCAAAAAGGTTTATATTAATGGCAAAACATGGGTTTATTTGATTAACAACAGATGTAAGAAATTTAAGGTGTTGTTAAAGGAAAGAAAAGGACAATGGAAATTTGATAAAGAAACTTGGAAACACTTCATTAAGCTAAGTGGATATGAAGATATTACATTGTTACACTTTTTAAACGAAAGTGCGGATACATATTATTTAACAGGGTATGATGCAAATGGTATTGAATCAGGTGGTTATGGAACGTTGAATGTACCAGGAAGACTTGCAAGGTGCACTGCTATAGTACGTCTTAATATAGAGGAATGTCCGGTATGTTGAATATTGCATATGTTATTCAACTAAATTAGAATGTTTTGTTGTGTTAAGTATATTATTCAATGGTATTCAGTAATTTATTTTTTGTGTTTTTTCGTAGGTGCTACCGTTCAATTTTCTTCCTTATGTAGGTAATAATGTTTTCATGATTAAAATGACCGGTTCTGAAGTTCAAGTGATAAATGGGCTTCAAGCTTTTCCTAGACATAGCATAAATTATGGCCATGTGTATAACAACCCGAAAAATTCCGGATTATTATAATCAAGTCAGAAAATTCAAATCAATTATTTTCAGACAGATGCTAATATCTAAAATTTGTAAACGAGAGGTTATCTCGTGAATTTAGAACATCACGACACCGCACGCATACCGACACCAATTAAATAACGGCAAACAATTATAATCAAATTTCAACGTAATAAGAATGTTATATTATTACGTTTAAATTATCGTTTCCAAAAACATAATTTCGGGTACCGGGAAGGTACATTTACTTGAGGATTCGACAAAACGCGGGTACAATCTTTTACCCTGTCTAATAATAATAAAACAAAATATAACAATTTCCAACCCTTTGAAACGTCATTTTCCTACTCTCTCTCTTCTGGTTCACGCATGCGCCCCTCTGATAACTCAGAAACACCATTTTGGGTGCTTCCTCCTTCTTTTGATTTTCAACTCCAAAGGAACATTATCCCCATACTACTTTCAGTCTCTCTCTCATCCCTAGTAAGTCATAGGCGTGACTATGAAGATAGCAACCATTGCTGAAAATGGGCATGAACAACCCACGAGGTTGAAGACATCAAGAGACTCCTTACCTTGATTTCCCCTCTAAATAGAGAGCAAAAATCACAGGGTATCTCCCCACTTGCACACAAATTTCACAAAGTTAGGGTTTTATAATTTAGGGTTTTCTCAAATTGAGTTGGGGGTTTTGTAAATTGAGTGGTAACTTGTTCAATTCGAAGTGTTAATTGTCCTTTGTAATCAAGATTGTCCAAGAAAAGCTCGTGTCCAGTTTATGTTTCAGCCCCTTTTTTCATTCGACCTCATCACCATATTGTAAGGATTCTGAAAATTCTTTTATTTTGATCTTTCAATTGATTATACTCTTGTTGTTATGAGTAATGTTGTTGAAATATAAATCTTGATATGGGTTATCGAATGACTTTCATTTTACACAATCAATTATGAGTTTTGGTTATATGTTTTTGAGGTATCGTTAGTTGAATTTTTTTTAAACCAATCGAAAATAAAGAAAAATGATGATTTAGTTTTCTTGATGGTTGTTGTCGTTGTTGGTTGCGAAAGGTAACAAGACAAGGAAAAGAAAAAGGTCAAAACCTTATATTTGGCTAAACTAGAAATTGGCTTATGTGTGTGTAATCGGCTCAGTGAGCTTATTCATCTTATCGATGTTTTCGGCATAATCCCCGGCTTATTCGGCTTATTCGTGTTTCTTCCTTTGGCTTAATTTTTGGCTTTAGACTTATGTTCTATTATATTCATTGACTTATTCTTATTGTGTCTCGGCTAAGAGTGAAACATCACTCGAAATGTTCACTCTACCTCGGCTGAGGTCAATATTCCCTTCGAAGGGTATTCGCCCTTACTTGTTGTGTCGACTTGTACCGCCTTATATCACAAGGGCGTCAAGTCATTTACTCAAATCGGGTAGTACCCGATTAGCACGAATCAAGTGTTGGTCGACATGGATTACGGTTAATGTGTTACATCATGGTCGGGTTAAAAGTAAACCTTCCAAAGGATGTGTCTATATTGCGTTTGTGTTGTTTCGAGTCACCAACAGAACACCTCAAGGTGGTTGTTATTTCATCTAACATTAGACCACGATATAGTCGAGAAAGACTCGTGAGAGTCTCGATGTGTTTAGGCGTCCAGTCGAATCCCTGTGTGCCAAAATATAAATTGCAACTGAATGTGGAAAGCTTTAAAACTTAAATTAAGTTGAGTTAACTTTGTTTTGGGTCCCAAAGCCCAGGCAAGAGTGTTGCTTATTAAGTGGGCTGAGAAGCCTATCAGATTACAAAGGGTGCATCCAGTTGTGTTACACTGGGCCGAAGCCCATTCCAAAATTTTAAAATGGGTTTTTCCGCTATTATTCAAACAGCCCAATCAGGCATTTGCCGCACCTGGTATCAATATTTTCCGTCATGTTGTATAATTTTGACACATTTTCATAATAAACACCAATCATTATAGCACAAAAATACTTAATATGATACAAAATGGGATAAAAATTTGATAATAGGAATTATCAAAACAAAGTTTATATATGATGTCGGATAAATAGAACTTTTGACAATTATTAAACCGGATACTACAATATAAAATACAACTTTTTGACAATTAATGATGTCGGATAAATAGATTATACATCTATGTTATGTCAAATTTCCGATAAACACATTTGTTATTTTACAAATGATATATATTTATTGAAATGTTAAAAATGATATATAAATTAGGCCAACACTTACATCAAACTTGATTTTGTTGATTAATCTTCTTTTATAGTAAGTACAATTATTTCTTTTAAAATGTATACATTTGACGCATGAAATGTATTTTTGGAAACTTACAAATGTGTACAAGTTGAATTGTATTTAAAACTTTTCTTTATACATTTATTAGTAACGACATAAATATATATATAAATTATATATATATGGGTATATATATATATATACTTCCTTCAATTATGATATCTATTTAGTCCGATAATGTCCTAATAAATGTACATACCTTCCTTACATTGTCTTTTGGTTGTCATCAAACTGAAGCCTCATTCATCTTTGATATTCTTTTCTACGTATACCCTTCCATAAGCCAATACACTCAAACTTTTGAGAATCTATTACCAAACCTAAATAAAGCCACATAAGCAACAACAACAACGCAAGCATTTAAAAACATATAAACTTAGTTAAACTTTATCGAGTCTTAAACATGAGTAAATACTAAATTGTCGTACTAAATTAGGTTGCGTGTAGGAGCCGTGCACTACTACTAATTGATTTAATTCCCTTCGGACTACTAATGGCCAAGGTGAGTTTCATAGCCCCTACTTTTACCTGTTTTCATAACTGTTTTGGGGGAGAATACATGCTCGTTTTCACTTAAACTAAATGCTTATTTTACCTGAACAAGTGAATTGTTTACTCAAACTATGCTGATTGACTGAATGTATTATGTATTTACTTGCCAATTACTTGATTACTTAAATGCATTCTAGTGTAAAGTTAATGCTTGATTTTACATATGGACACATGTACTTGAAACTGTTATGCCTGCATGACTGAGTGAACTGGTCACATGACCGATTGAACTGGTCGCATTTGCTATGTACATACATGACCGAATGAATGGGTCACATTGCCGAGTGAACTGGTAACATGACTGAGTGAACTGGTCACATAATGAAATGTATTAAATACTAAATCTGGTGGTCCATAGAAACTTTTACAAATTAAAAATCTATGAACTCACCAACCTCGTGTTGACACTTTTTAGAATGTATCTTCAGGTTTTGAGGTGATAGCTTATCTTTGGAGGTGCAAGGCAAAGGCATGGCATGGTCATAGACGATTTTGATTATGTATTGGGACCACATTTTGATAATGGCCATTTTCCGCACTAATCAATAATGTAAACATTATTTTCATGAATGAATAAAAGTTTATTTATGAAAATCATTTGTGCTATGCTTATGTTGTGATATCGATTTAGTAGCACCCCAATACTTGTGTGCTTCTGCTGAGCCATTTTGGGGGTGTTACAATGTGTTTTCCGGTTTGGATTGGGATGATGTTGTTCTTTTTGGAGGCTTTGTTCCTGGAAGAAGGATTGTATTGACTAACATTCTGATTAATAGGTTGAGTCTTATGAATTTTATGGGTGATAGTCGCAAATTAACTACAGAAAAAGTTCCACACACAATATTGCATTTTGATCAACCAAAGCACATTCTTGATAACGGTAAGTATACACAAGTTCATGAGTTTTGTTTGAAAATAATGTTTTTGAAGTGGGCTTACACGTTGCTTTAATTTTGTTGGTAGATCCTCGTATGTTCCAAATATGTAATTGGCGTGGTCATGAGTTGGAACACAATGATGAGAATAGAAATTTTTACACAAAGCTTTATTGCTATGTGTTTGAGCAACACCGGCTTGTAAGTTTTTTGAAACATTCCTGCTTTTATCAATTTCTTGTTGAAATGATTTGTTAATTAAGACGGTATTAACTATTAACGTTATATCGGGTTAATATAGACAATACCAGCGGGATTTGTGAAAGCGCACAAGCTATCCAATTATCTTCATGCATTGCTTCGACACAAGACATTTGCATTCAGGATGTTCCTGCACCAAGATATCCACTCAGAAAGGCCAGATCGGACAACTCATATTTCTTTTAAAGGCAATTGGAGGCAACTTGCACGAGATTGGAATTTGCATCAGGATCAGACATTAAGGTTTAAGTATGTTGCGGATGTTCCAGATGAGCAGGAGTTTATTTTTTTTGGTGAAGAGCCAATATATATGCCTGTCTTTGATGTTTGTTGAAGTATGATTGTTTAATGGTTTATTATGCTCTGGATGTTTTGTTTGAAACGATTATTTTATGTTGTTGATGGTTAATTGTTAGAAGTATGTTATGGGTTATGGTAAAATAAAATGTACTTGTGACGATCGATAAACGTTAGTCGTTTTTATGTATTGTGTATGAAACTATAATCACTATGGTTTGTATTTATTTCTGTTTTTTTGGTATTGTAAATTTTAATTTTCATTTGCAATTCTGTTGTGGTTTATTTTGTTTTGGTATAGTTTTATAGCTTATTTTTTGTTACAAACTTTTTATATTAATGTTTAGTTTATGATAGTATATCTTTTAATGTTATATACATTTTAATTGACAAAAATATTTTATTTAGAGTTTTTTTTATTATTTGTTATTTATGAGGGTCAAAGTATATAATGTGTTTTAGTAGAGGGGTTTTATGGAATTTGGTGATAAATCTCTGCATGTTGATAGACATAAAGACGGCTTCAACAGTCACTTTAATTAAGTCTACTCCTAAACTCTACAATATTCATTGCTACTATCAGTAATACTCATTGCTACTATCACTATTGATAAATCAAAACAAAAAATTTGACTAATTGCACAACTGAATCATAGTTCATCTTTAATCAAGTATTTTTTTTTTGTCTTTGCATTTGTTTCTGTCATTCATAGTTGATCTGTTAGTCTTCATTTTGAATGTAGATATTAATGTTATTTAGTAAATATGATTATGGTTTTGTTCATATTTACGGGTTTAATACTTGATTGATAATCAAATACTACTTGATATATGAAATACTGTTTTGCCCTGTTTTTGACCAAATACTGTTGATAAGGATTTAAAAGGTACCTTTTTTAGGGGTCATTTAAGCCTTTACTTTTGTATCCGTTACTACTTAATTTCGTTCCTTTTCACTTTTTAGGTCTCTTGAAGGCAAATTGCTAGAATGACACTTATTCGGACTAAAAGGCGCGAATATACGAAGAAAATGGCCAAAGTCAAGAATCGAGACACTTTCATGGGCTGAAGGGGCGTCGTCAGGTTCTACTTGTGACGCCATCGGAACAAGTTTTGTGATGACTCGGTAGCCAAATTGCTTATTTACAAGTGACGGCATCAGGTTTTAAAAGAGTAGGGCGTCGCAGCTCAGACGGCCTAGATTTGATTCAGACGACGTAAGAGACTAAAGGAGAAGGCATCACAGTCATAAGGTGACACCGTCACAATGCTAACGTGGCCAAGACGAAACCCTAATGACGGCGACCCGACGGCGTTATAATTAAAGAGTGACGCTGTCGTAGTTTGTAACACTATATATAGAATCCGAATTTTTCAGTTTTCGGTGTGTAGTTTTGTGGAGTAAAAACCTAAACCGAACCAAGGCTGTCTTGTACAGTATTTTAAGGTTCCATACCCTATCTTACATCAAGATAAGTGTTTTACTTCATTAATTCAATTATGTATTCAATTGATTGTGTGTATGCTTGCATGTTCTCCATGTCCGGCTAATTTATTTGTGTGTTTGCTTAGGTAATATGAAACCTAGTTATTGAATATTGATTGGTTGTCTCTTATCTTAATTGTGATTGACCTAGTATTGCGATAGGTCATTCGTTGTGCTATTAATGCTTGATTAATCTTTGTTGAACCTTAGTTTATAATCACCTAGAGTTATTGTAGGCTAAACATCCAAAGAATACCTTAGTGTTAAGTTTATAAATCCTAGAGATTTTGTAGTCATTAACCTTTGGTAGCTTCAAAGAGTTAGGGATAAACGCATACCCTACGACCTTAGAAACACAACGCGTTAAGAATAAGGACGTGACAATTCAACCATCAATAGGAGATAACTAGGGAGTAATAAAACCTAAGTAAATACATTCTTAATCATCATACGAGCACACAACAATAGACATAGACTACCCCTAGCTTAGTTAATTAGATAGTTAGATAAGTAGAGTAATCGGTAGAAATACCAACCCCCAAATCCAAACCCCGAGATTCGTACCTTTACATTTCCTAAAAAATATAAAAAAAAAGATTAAAAAAATAATATTCCTCAACCCCAACCTTAGCGTAGTAACTTCTCACTAGCATTCCTATTCCCCTAGAGAACGATATCAATACCCGTGGCTTAACCTAATACTACACTACAGCGATTAGGTTCACTGCCTAGGGTGTTGAAAAACTTGTTCGACGAAAAGGAAGTTCCTTTGACCCCGAGCGTCTTTGTGTAAGCGTATCAAGTTTTGGCGCGCGCCGGGAATAGAATAGCTATTTAGGAGTCCACCTCGTTTAGGTTCCCTTGCTTGATTCCTATCAAGTAAGATTTTTCTCATTTTTAGCTTCCTTGTAGTCTACCCCCTTCTTTGTGTTTGTGTTCGTAAAACCCTTTTCATTTGTCGCTATGGCAAGTGAAGTTGCATTTGAATCATTAACAAATGAGGAACAATTGAATTTCACAGATTGGATTGCTTTTTATTGTTCTAATGAATTTGTGAGTGATCTTTGAGATATCCAAAAGGAGACGGGTGTAAGGTTGGATAGATTTGATAAATTTTGTACTTGTGTGGCTTCTATTCAACGATCATTGTTAGAATCAACTCCTTTTAGTGAGACACTCTGGAAATTTTTTGAGAAAGCCTTCTAAGCATAAACCATTAGTTGTCACAACTTGAGGAAATGGATAAGGAGGATTTATCCAACCTTAGGCATCATGATAAAAAAGACCTAGTTTTTAAGAACATGGAACCTAAACCCGAACAAGATTGTGAGATGGTTATAGTTGAACTACCTAGTTGCATGAGTGGGATAGATTTCACCAAAACATATGACACGCGTAAGGAATCCTTTAGGCAAATAGAACATAGTGATCAAATTTTTGAGAATGATTCTTATGAATCGGACCAAGAATTTGAAATGGCTAAAGAAGGATTTGAGATACTTAGGAGTGTATTTGGGTTAGATCATACTAAAACACATGATGAACATTTAGGAGATCTAGATATAATGGAGAATGAGGTGGAAACTCCAAGCCCACAAGCCCTACCACCACTTGAGGAACACGCATCGCCTATAACTTACCCGGAAGAAGTAGAAGAGACTATAGGAACCCCAATTGATATAGAACCTTTGGACCAAATGCCACTAGAGAATGTAGATTTAGATGCTTGTTGTCATGACCTCTCTCTTAGTCCTAGGGAAGTTCCTAATTTTGATGAACCGGAGCCTCAACCAAAAACCTTACCCAATTTTCCGTCTTTAGATGTGAATCTTGGAATTGAATTAGGCCCTAATCCACCCATCAAAATAAATAGTCCGGGTAGTTGCTTGATAAAGGTGGTAGACTCTTGGCCATGTAGAGTGGAAGCTAATATAGGAGTAACCCCTGACCTTACACACTTATATCACCCATTCATGGTTGATAACAAGAAATATTATGGGTTTAAACCGGGTTTTATTAGGTCAAGATGGATCCTTAACTAAGAATCTTTTGAAGTTGATAGAAGATGATCCATTTTTAGGAGAGAGATTTGATTCACCCGCTACTCCCATAAAATTAGGTAAGGTTAGAATGAATGGAGCACACCCCTTTGAGCATATAAATCACCTATCACCCTCTCCTCACGTAGCAAATTTCGACTCTAAGGGTGTGTATCGCTACTATCACCCGCGCTTAAGCTTAAGTGTAGAAAAAACTTCCCCTTTATCCGTTAAATAAGGGTAGAGTCAAGCTCGCGACTCGAACAAAAACAAGCGCTTCTTATACGCCTACGCGTAAGCTCTACGCATAAGGTCCCCTTTTCCTACGCGTAATATTTCTTACGCGTAAGTTAGGACCCTACGCATAAGCTTTCGCCTACGCATATATGATTCGATATGTAGCGAAGGGCAGTTTTAAAATTTGTATTTCCCGATTAAGAATCAATCACTACTTGAGGACAAGTAATAATCAACCTTCCGGAGTCGTATTCCACGGCGAGATATGAATTGAAATTTACGTTTATGTTTTTCGTTTGATGCTTGATTATCAAATATTTTTGGTTTTGGATTTTTGAAAAGATTTATAAAACTATTTTAGCGAATATGGAACTAATTAAAATTAGGCTAACAACTAATGACGAAATAAAATTAAGCTAACAAAATGATAGACAAAGCTATGCTCGTCAAGTGAGGTGAAAATGGAATTAAGTGTGAATAAATTAAGCTCTTTTTAATTAATACCCGTCGAAATTAAATTATTTTCTCACAACCTTGGCTTATATTGAAAACAATCCTTTTTCTCTTGGTAAAAATCAATAGATTTAAATAATCAATTATCACAACGGCTTTTGCCCGTTAAAACAACCAACTAATTATATCTAAAATAATCCGGAAACTATTAATCAATAATCTTCGATACCCGTTTAAAAAACTATTTTCTCACAACGTTGGTTTATTTTGAAAACAATTCTTTATCTAGGTAAAATTACTAGATTTAATAAATTACTCTAACGGCTTTTGCCCGTCAAAACAACAAATTTCAATCCAAGTAACCAAAGATTATTAATCAACAATTTCTAAGTTCTTCACACTCAAATCCCATATCACTACTCACTTAACAAGCATATAAGAATCTACTCAATAAGCATAACTACTAAACCAACAATAATAACCTCAATAATAATAAACATTTTATTAACTAAAAATATAAGCTAAAGAGAGAGTAGAGAAAATAGAACCCGATCTAAGCAATGAGACGAATAAAGACCACCCGATTTTATAAACTTGACAAATTGTAAAGTTTACTTCTTTTAAGCATTAATATAACCAAATAATCTATAAAGTTTGTGACTTTATTAACTATTTAGCTTATTAAGACTAAAAAGCTATAAACTTTATAAATAAGTTAGCTTATAAAACCCTTAAGCTCCTCGCCTTAAGGTTGAAATGATGAGAAATTAAGAAAAGAACACAACTTTAACAAGAGTTAAGACAAATAATCTATAATATGGATCAAATAAGCTATGGAAAAGCTTATTGATTAAGAAAAACTAACAAAAGGTTAAAACTTTGAAACTAAAAATACTAGATCTAGAGTAATAAGCTAATGAAAAACTTTTATAAAAGAAAAGCTAATAAAAATCAAATCTTTATGTGTTTTATACGAAATTTGTAAAACAAATATTAGATCTAAATTTATAAATGCTTTTAAAAGAAAGTAGTAAAAGAGAACTTATGAAATAAGCTAGATCTAAATAAGCCACAAAAAGCTAATAAGCTTTCATGCCTTATTAGATAAGATAAGAAAAGAAAAACAAAAGAGTAGAAGAAAAAGATGAATAAGCTAAAAGATAAGCATTAAATTCATTAATAAGCAAAAGAGTCTTACAAAAGCACTTGAAATAAGCTAGAAATTATAATAAGCTACAAACTACTCCTACTCCTAAAAATAAATCTACTCCTACTAAAAAAAATAAAAGAATTGTGTGAAATTAATGTGTAGGTCTCTTCCTCGGATCATTTGCTCTTGTTAGTATTTATAGCCCAATATTCGTCTGGATCCTTCCCCAAAAATTATAGTATCCCATGTGATATATGCCACGTGTTGGCAAAGGATTGGCTGAACCTTTTTGCAATTTGTAGCGAGAGTTGGTGGTGCAGAAGCCAAAAAAAATACACGCGCTTATAAGGTATTAATTTTGGAGCGTGTCCTTTCACTCGCTGGGACCAAGGTAGAAATAATGAAATTGAATATTTCAGTTGATTAACTTTCTCAATTCACGCTGGGCCAGGTTCTTCTCATTGGGCCTCTTTGTGGTAGTTTGCAGCTGGGCTTGATTTTGCATTGGGCTGAATTGGACGAGATGGAGCAGCTGGGCCTAGTTGAGATAATTAGTAAAAATTAAATGCCACTAGTGGGGATTGAACTCTTGACCTCTTACTTAGAAAGCATGCACCTAACCACTAGACCAAGAGCCTTTTTGTGGTAAGTCTTTTGCATTTAATTCTTTTTAGCCCTCTTTTCCCTTGATCCAATATTTTAGCCATTATCTTTAAAAATATAATCTTCGTTCATGCTCCATTTAATATTTCAAATTTTCATCTCTTCCTTGATACTCCAAGTAAAAATAGCCATTTGAATCGATACTTCATGATCTTTCCAATGGTGTGCTCGGGTAATCTTTATGACTTCTTTTGAACTTCGATAAACATGAAAATGTCGTTGAAACTCATCCGAAAATCACCGTTTTTGCTTTGTTTTCAAACCCTTGTACCTGCAAGACATAATAACACATATCCAACTGATAAGATCGTTTATAAGCTCAGCTAGGGATCAATAACAAAGATTAATAACATGGTACGCAGCGGAATAATCAAAACAATACTTTGTTATTGAAAAAGGTTTTTCATTCACTAATACTCTAATATTAGACGTTTATAGGAACACGTCTACTAACTAAACTAATAACCTAGGCGTTTACAAGACCATACGCCTAGGACACACTCTAATCTAAATCCCTAGACGTTCTTCCCTAACGTCTAGGCTAAACACACACCTTTTAATCGACTACATTATTGGAAGACTTCATTAAAAACCTACACCTATGTCCTCTTTATATACTAGAGGATAAGGACTAAATAATAAAACTTCCATTGCAAGCAAGTCCTTCCATCTTTTAGTAGGTTTCCTTCTTGTCATATTAAGTCCCTCTTGTTTCATTCTTTTTGTCTTTATCAACTCAAACTTGTAATTCCCAACAATCTTCCCCTAGTTGATAATGACAAAACCATTCTTGAACGAACTTCCCTAGGCGTAGTAGAGAAATTGAGATCAGGGATCTCACCATGAATGAAACAAGTATGTCTTCCTTTGTCTTCCCCTTAATCCATGCCATGTCACTCAAACATCTCTTCCCCTTTTTGTTATTATCTAAATAGGGAACGTATGCAAATAATGATCTTGACCACCACGAACCAATATCATACTTCCAATCTTAGCCGTCCAATGCTTCAAATCGCCCACCATTACGCATCATCAGAAAAATGGATCCAAAACAGTAGAAAACTTCAACTAGCAGTAGTAATAATGATCAACAGTAGTAAAAATCAAACACTTCCCCTTGAGTGATGCATGTAGATGGTTAAACTTTTAACAATAAGCTTCCCCTAAAAACCATATGTTAACCATCTTCTTGATTCTTCAAAATCTGTAAGCTCCTTGTAATGATCACTTTGTGAAGAAAACCAAATATAACAAATTTGATGAAGAAGTAGAATTTCTCAAACTTGTGTCTTAAATCTTTACTATCCACGGAACTCCATACTTATACGGGCAAAATATAAGTAGACCGCAATCCCTTGAAAAGAATCCTCAACTAGTATGAGACACTGAGCACTACAATGTAACTCCTTCAAGTGATAGCTTACTAGGTCTTCATCCATCCACCCTCTTGACCTATGAAAACTAGATTTGTAACACCCCCAAAATCACAATGTGACAGCGGAAGACTATTTGGGGTATTACTTAGAGGATCATAGTCATAAGTTATAGAAAACGACTCTAAAGAGACGTTTTAAATAAAAGATAGTTACCATTTCATAGAACTCAGCGTTTTGGAAACACAAAAAGGAATAACACATGTTTTGAGATTACACAAAAGATAGTTTAAATATTCTGAAATGATAACTTTAATTGAAAACAACACCACTTCAAGAGTTCCACGACATCCGGCTCCGCCTTCATGATGTTCTAATTAGTACACGAGATGAACATGCTTAAAAAAAGTCAACAAAAGTTGAGTGATATTCATAGGTTTAAATAAATGGTTGAACACAAGTAAGAGATGATAATTGCTTTGAATACAATCACCATGGAAAACATAGATTATTATTATGCACTAAGCTCATGACACCAAACTAACTGCATACACCTAATTAATGGTGTAAGTAATAATATTGCCCTCAGAGATGGAATTGCCAATTCCATAGTTAATAAATATAGTGCGCCCCGATTATTTCCGATAACCGAGTCAGGGTCGTTAATTCCCATAGTACTATCCACAATATTCGCGTTCACTAGCAAGTGATTAATGGTTCATGATGTAAGGGACTTATGGCAGGCAACTTAGGCTATAATAATAATGATCAGGCAAGCATACAGTTTAAGAAAAGACTTGTGTTCTAGTTTATAACATGCATCTCCCTCGCGGGGTTTGAAAGAAATAAGTAAAGGCGAGGCTATGAACTCACCTTTGCAATTGGTATCCGAGTAGTATAAAGTCAAGTAGTATGAGCACGAAGTACCGTCACGCGACCTATAATTAGCATGGCAAGTCTTAGTTTATTGTTTTTATCCATGATTTAATGTATTGAAAACGGTTGAAGCATTTTCAAGAGTTTGTGTTTATTGTTGCTTGTGTTGGCAATGGTTAAGTTTAAATAAGTTTCGAAATGCTTATAAGTATTTAGCTCTTGGAAAAGTGAGTGGGACAGTTTACTGAAACATTCAGTATAAGAGTTGGCTCGAGTATATTTATTAAAGTGGAAAATAATTACAAATCAACTTGTATTTATTTGATTTTGTTTAGTTTTGAAAAGTATAGATATATGTACAATATATATTTATCGAAGTTGTGAGAAAATATTATATTTAGAAAAGTATAATATTTTCTAGTTTATGCAAATGTGATTTTCAAATAGAAATATGTATCAATTATATTTATGTGAAAGACTCAGTAGAAAATATAAATTTATTATCTTATAGAAGTTCTTAGGATGGGAAAACGTTAAGTGTAGAACTTGGAGGGATCAAAGTTGTAAAGATTTATATAAGTTTCAAACTTTATAAGGATTTTAAGAAATGTGTCAAGTGGTTCAAAGTCGAGGGTTGAAATCGTAGATATCAATATGAGTTTACAAGGCTTATAAAAGATCTTAAGGAAAATGACAAGAGGTGCGAAGTTGGGGGACTGGAGAACTAACAAAAGCAAACGACAGTGGACGAAAGCGACAGGAGGATCACCAGGGAAACCGAGACCAGAATCAGCAAAACAAGAGGCAGCGAATAACCAGGAACTATGGAGCGACTACCCAGGAGCGCAAAAGATACGCAGGTCCACATCCTTTGTGTACTCAATGTAATTATCATCACTCGGGGAGACTAGAAGGTGCGGCAAATGTGGGACAGACGGGCCACTTCGCGCGAAATTGCTCAAACAGGCGGGAATCAAGGACAGAGAAAAGCATGTTACGAGTGTGGAAGTTTAGATCACCTTCGCATAATACCCCAAAGCTGAAAAGAACTCCCAATCAAGGAGGTAATCGTCCAAACCCGGCATTGGCAATAGAAGGTCCACCAGAACCGAACATTGAAATTCCTCCCGCGTTGGTCGAGCATTCTATCTGGGTACCGAGGAAGCCATAGCGCTTAACGGGTACATTCTTTCGAACAACTACCTTATTTCTATACGACATGATTTTGAGTGCATAACTTCCTTCCAATCTTTACCACGTTCACGACCTTGATTAATTTGAGACCTATTGATATTGACCTTAGTTGTTATATATTTTGTTGATTGGATTTGATTGTGTAAGCAAATCGAATATCGGGCGAATCTTTCAAAAGACTTCATTCAAGGATGTTGATTCCTACCTTTCTAACAACGTGTTTCCTAGCTTGATCTAGTGACAGTTCTTGTTTGATGAGTTGCGAAAATCAAGCTAAGAGACAAGTTTACTCAAGTCGGTTTAGTTTAATCTCATGACGGTTCTTGTTTGATGAGTTGTGAGATTAGATTAGAATCGACCACCTAAAGGTCTTTTGAGAGCTACGTTCGATATTGGGTAAGGTTACACTATCAAATCTAATCACGGCACGTACTTAGTTGAATGGGGAACACATGCATGGACATTGATATGATCATTTAGACTGTTCATACGAGCATGAACTTTTAGAACTCTTGTCGAGGTTCGGACCATAGTATCGTTAATCGAATCATGAGGACATGATTCCGCTGACATGGGAAGAATGTCACAATTCTCAAATTTCCGGTCATTTATTAAATTAAGTATGCATCATATTAGTTCATTCATGACATTTCATTTCATATTTAACGCGTAATTTTTATATTTAATAAACGTTAACGTGTGAGTTATTATTTTAAATATTTAATCCGTTACTTTCAAAAATGATCCCGATATATTTTTATACTTTCATTTAGTTATATAAACTATATTTTGAGTTTACCTAGTGTTCTAAATTTATTTGGTATATAAATCGTTAAATTTATATTATTACGACGCTTTTCTTAAAAATTACTCGATAATTATTTTATCACTCAAATTTCACAAGGAATGTATTTTTACAATTTTTATTATCTCATTATATTCTATTTTGATCTATTAAAAATTTACTTGTACCAAAAATCTACCATTTACCTTCACTTATACATTTTTCTATATTTTCAATAATTACACAAACAATTCTACAATACATTTAAAAAAAAAAAGATATTTTGTTGACACAATCCCCCCAAAACCGGTCCAAGGGGGGGAATGTATCCTAGTTGGTAGATATTTTTTTTGTATACATTTATACACTACTTAAAAGTCAAGATTCATTCATTTCATTTCATTCATCCTCATAATTCACATAGTTAGATAAAAACTTTTTCTTTCTCTCCTTTGTTCTTCCAAAACCGGCCATCATAGTGTCTTCAAAGGGATCATCACAAAATTTTTCTCAAGATCAAGTTAATATCAATCTAGATCATACTCTTTATTAGGTTTTGAAATAAAAACCAAGAGTATTTAAGTTTAACATTGTTACTTGCACCTCATCATATTAACTTGTAAGCATATCATTTATGTTTTTCATGTTTCCTTATCATCTCATATTTATCTTTTCATTTTTGGAGCAAGCATGCATGATTTGAGTTGTTTATACCATTTTACATGATTTTTAGAGATATATATATATAAAGTCATCCTATAATTATCCCCTTTGTATATGTTGGTCTTGATGATGTTTAGGAACCCATGACACCCTAAGAAGTTGTATGGTAGGATTAGATTAGTTTTGGAGTTGATTTGAAGGGATTAGAATAGGTTTTGTCCGAGAAAAACTATTTTCGATAAGTATATATTGTGTTCTGTCATTGTTTTGATTTTCTGGAAAATCCGACAGTAGGCACGACCTTTTGGCCTTGATATTTAGAAAATATACTTTAAAACGAATCCGTGGCCGCTTGAACGGAATAAAACGGAGTTATAACGAAGAAGTTATGGATTTTACAAGTTTGACGACGAAATATATATTTTTCTGAAATTTCAGCATGCTATTCTTGTTTTATTCGAGTCAAAAACGAGCCTTAAGCTTTACAAATTATTTCGACTTATCAAAAATATATTAGTTTACTTCGATACGAAGCTAAGGGCGTATTATACGTAGAAAGCGGATTTGAAGCGACAAATATATACGCGTTTTTACAAACTTGCCGTAACTATTATTTTCTGAAAAACTATATTATTTTACGAGACAAGTGTTACGGTTCTTTGAAACGACCATGTTAGAGGCTGTTTTTAACTAGGTTGTGAAACTTTTTGGAACAAAATGTCTTATAATAAAATCAAGTTCACCGGCCATATTTTTCAAAACGACAAACTGTTTGTAAAGCGGAGTTGTAGTAAATTATTTACGGATGTTCAAACTTGGCCGAAACTCATTTTTACACAACATTTTAGCCAAAACCACCATCTTTAACCCTTATTATCTTTATGTTCGAGACCTTTTGGTCGAAAACTCCTGAACTGAAACTTTTAGATTTCGATACAAACTTTCCAAAACCGTCGAGTTCGTTCTCTAGCGTGCGGCGTACCGTTTTACGACTAGTTTTCCAAAGCCATTTTTATCACTTTCAAGAATTTCCGACGACATTGTTTTGCGACGAAAAGTGATAATTTCACCATAAATCATTATAAAACCATTGTAGGATGACATTTTGACGAAAAAACTTGTAATGTGATTTTTGATTGGTCAAGACGTCAAACGAGTATTTTTCGACGATAAGTAATATTTTCAAAACTCAAAAATGGTATAAATATCATCCGAATTGCGTGCATAACATTACATCATGACTTATTTCATATCATATCATTCATAATAGGTCAGTTTCGAGACTCACGCTACATTTCGGTGTAACCGCTTTTGTCGTCACATCTGTTCATCAAGTGAGTAATCACACCCCCTTTTTACCGTTTTACTATATTTTTGGGGCTGAATGCATGAACCATACTTGAATTAAATTGATTCTTACTTTTGTGAACTCTTTTGACTAGAACTTGTGAACTCGACTTAAATTTTGAACTTAAATACAAACTTATGACTTGTTTGAACTTATTGAACCGTACGTGTTATGACCTTGTCCTAAAGTCTCCCATGTTCGGAGCATCACTACAAAGTCTCCCATGTTCGGAGCATCAACTTAAAGCCTCCCCGGTCCGGAGCAAAATGTCTCCCTATGGGAACGGAGCATTTTCAATTAAAGTCTCCCATGTTCGGAGCATCACTACAAAGTCTCCCATGTTCGGAGCATCAACTTAAAGCCTCCCCGGTCCGGAGCAAAATGTCTCCCTATGGGAGCGGAGCATTTTCAATTTAAGTCTCCCTGTTGAGGAGCGGTGCAAAGTCTCCCATGTTCGGAGCATCTCTAAATTATTATATACTTGGTATTATATTGGGAACTATTATGACCACTTACACTTGACTACTTGAAGCACTATATATTTTTGTGCAATGGGTTGTGTACACACAGGTTGCAAGTTTTGTATGGGCGGAATTTGGAACTGAGTGGATACACAATGCCTTTGCTTTGTGGACTATTTTTTTTTCGTTGACCGAAAGCTTTGAATATTTCTTACGAGATTTCTTATTTTGCTAAACGTGTTTACTCACCAACTATTTTCATAGTTGACCCGTTTTTCTCTCATGCATTTCAGGTGATCGTTAGTAAGCTTTTTCTATCAGGTCTTGCATAATGAAGTTTTCACTTGTCGCTACAAGTCGTTTTGTAATAAAACTCAATATTTTGGAATCTAAACTTTGTAATATATTTGCCGATGACGGCTAAACTAGTATTGTAATGGAGTATTATTTCTTTTTAAATCTTAACGTTGGTATGTTCTATTATCTTGTGCTTATGTTCCCTTCCGTTACACCTCGTATTTCCGCCTCCGGCGAGGGTGTGACACCAATCTATAAGGTGCTCGTGCCACGGGTGCCGCTCCCGGCATTAGCTCGATTTGGAATTCTACTTGCCGAATCGGATGAAGACCAGCAAGTCTTGAAATACTTCGGGAAAGTCCTAGCCACGGGGCGTCTTTTAGTTGCTTCTCATCCGCTTTCTTATTCTCCGTTACTTGTGCTAGAAAAATGTGGCATCCTTTTTCTATGTACTTTGCGGTTTTGGCGAGATGATATTCAATCGAGTTTTACTACGATCACCCCGAATGATTAGAGTTTTGCCATTGAGAGGAAGGTGAACGACTTTCTCGTCACAGATGATTCTTGCACGATTCTTGGATAGCCAATCCATGCCAATGACAGCATCGAAGCTACCAAGTTGGATAGGCATAAGGTCTATATCGAATGGGTGGTTTGATAAGGATAGGTTGCAACCTCGAAGGATAGTGTTAGTTCCTACTATTTTTCCATCGGCTAGCTCTACTTCATATGTGGTATCTAGGACGGTTGGGGTGATTTTTAGTAAGGGTGCAAACTTAGAAGACACAAAGCTTTTGTCGGCTCCAGAATCAAATAACACCTTAGCTAAATGATGATTGAGTGAAAACGTTACCCGTAGCGGCGTCGGGTTTTCTTGTGCTTCTCCATCTCCTAGCACATAAGCTCTTGCTCTAGCAGGGTTGTTGTTGTTGTTCCCGTACAGTTTTGGGCATCTACTCTTGACATGCCCCGCTTCTCCACATCCAAAGCAAGTTATCCCCATGGGTTGGAGGTTACTTCCAGTAGCAGGGCTTCGGCAATCCTTGTGGGTATGGCCCACTTTGTTACACTTCCCACACTTAATAGTACAACGTCCCACATGATGCAGGTTGCATCGAGTGCACAAAGGGTGTGGTCCAGCATAGCCTCTTCCAGTGGCGGGTGTAGCGGCATAAGCCCTCACAACTTCTTGTCTACGGTTTTGTTGATTGTGGTGGTTGTTTCGGTTTTGGTGATATGGGTTGGGATTGTTGTTGCGGTGTTGATTGTGATTGTTGCGGCCTTGGTTGTTGTTGTTGCGGTTATTGTTGTGATGGAAAGAGTTGTTGTGGTTGTAGTTGTTTGAAGTGTTGCCTCGACGGTCATCAAACTTCCTTTTGTTGTCGTTATTGCCTTGCACGGATCCATGTTTCAGGACTTGATCCATGAGTTGGTAGGAAATTGTGATCACTTCTTCCACGGTTTTGGGTTTTGATGCAGTAACATTGCCCTCAATGCTTCGGGTTAATCCCCCAATGAGATTTTCCAACAACTTAATTTCGTCAGAAACCATGGATGGGCATAGAGCTTTCAATTCTTGGAAGCGCTTGAAGTAGGTTTTGAGATCATTGCCTTTAGTAGTCAGATGGTAGAACTCATCTTCAAGTTTCTTGATCTTGGTCCTTGGGCGATTTGCTTCATCATCAATTGCTTTAGTTAGGTCAAGTGGTTTTGTAAGCTTCTTCCATGCCAATAGGTTGGGCATGAGCCTTCCACCAAGACAATGCATCTTCCAGTGAGTACCGTAGCAAATTTTACCTTGCAATCTTCTGAGCAATCACTTAGAAGAAACACAGTTTCAGATCTTTCGATCCAATGAATAAGGCCAACTGTGCCTTCAGTTCCTTTGAAGAAGGTGGGTTTGCAATTCATGAACTCTTTGTATCCACATTTGCGATTTGCCACAGCTTCATTCTGGTTGGCTTGATTTGGGGCTTCATTTGCTCGAGCTGCCCGGTCTTGCAGCAAAAGCAACACCGATTTCATTAGTAACCAGCCTCCGAATTGCTTCAGGGGTCATCTCGGGAGTTTCAGTAGAGGTAGAGGTAGTTCTTGTTCTTGCCATTTTTCTAAAGACATACACTCAAATTTTAGAATCATTCAACATAAGTGTGAATTATTATAAAAGAAATGGTTTCATAATAGTCGAGATCATCACATTATATCAATAGAGTATAATCATCATGAGAAAGAATCACAATATGTTAGAACCACACAAGGAAATATATATAAATGATCACTTCGATTCATACACTGATAAATAAGAAAGATCATCATACATGAGAACATCAAGAAATAACAACCATAATGCCATATGTCTATCATCCATACATAGTGATACAAAACCATACAATGTCGCATAAATAGCTTGTTCGATAGTTTACAAAACATGCGAATACAAGGCCTTTATTAGTGCCACATGCGGCAGGCTAAGGTACCAGAAAGCTAAATAGATGAATCACTGATCTAGAGGCTGTCAGGTGTGCTCCTCAATCGGCGCTGTAGGTCACGGACTAGCTCTGCCAGCTCATCCACCTCTCTATCTCGTGCCTCCAATCTCTGCTCCAAAGCAGTAGCACGAGTCTCCATGATAGTCATCCTCTCTGACTGTCGTCGCACAACCCCCTCCAACATCTCGGCTCGTCCGAAGTCCTAATCTATCTGCCTCCATCCTCCTCTCCAACACTGTAACTGCTCCACTAGCTCTCTCACTCTGGGCACCAATCCTATCAAGCTCTCTCTCCATCGTACTCCTCCCTTTCAGGAGCTCTACAACCTCATCTTCAATGTTCTCGATACGTACCAACGGAACCTCATCAACGAATGCCATAACATCCTCGAGTGATCCTCAAATCGCGAGAACTTCGGGCAGCTATCAATGGAATGGTATGATGAAGGGGTTCTCCAGTAACGGAAGAGTCTCAGCAGAAAGCGATGCTCCCCAAGCTCCATAGTGCTAGGTGCACCCTCCTCCGACCTCCATCGACTAATGAGTGGCATCATGTATGACCAACGTCTAGCATCGACCCTCCTACGGGCTCTCGAGGTACCAAACATAGTCCGGTAATATGGGTCCGAATGTGTGGGTGAGAGGCGGGCTCTCTTCCAAGAGATGTCACGGCTCGGTGTCGTCACCAAGGGTGATGGTGCACGGGATGAGGATGAAACCGATGCAGTGGTGGTGCGATAAATGAATGTGGTAGGTGGTGGTAGTGGTGAGACAGGTATGAGTGGTGGTGCAGGTGCAGCTGATGGTGGAAGCGAAGGATGATGGTATGTCACATGGTGGAACAAAAGTGATGGGTGCCTTTACTCGTTTCCGAGCGGTATGTATAAAGGTAGCACCCTTCTTTCGGTAACGGAATGGCTGGCCAAGCGGCGGGCTCGTAGGGTTTGAGAACCCTAGCTTCGCCTTAAGCCTTCGGCGAATAGGCGATGGTGATGGGCAAGAGATAGAAGATACGGAATCAGTGGATGAGTGTGTCTGGGACATAACATCAGAGGGTGATAGCCACTGCTGTGACTCCAAATATCTGTCATAAGTGGGGGACCAAAGGCAACGCCTTCAGGTATGGTAAAAGCAGGTGGGGTGACAGCGACTTCACCCTCCTCGAAGGGCTCATCTCGAGAGGACATAGGTGCAACGAGAGCGGTGCGCGGGAGTAGAGGCAGAAGACATAGCATCCTCCATCTCGGTGTGGAGGTCGGTCGATAGGGTGAGTAGCAGACGACATAGTACTGTAACAACCCAAAAGAAAATATGCACTCATAAGTAAATAAAGCCATGCGATAAATAAGATTTAGTTAGTCGCGCATAATCGCCACGCAAAATCTAAATGCCTAACCAAATGAAAGTTAGCATTGTAAGTTTTTATCATGCAAAGTTTTACTAGTCATGTAGTATCACGCTAAGTGAATCTCCTACATGTTATCGGTTGAAGTAGGCGGGAGGACGTGAAGTGATGGTGTAAAACGGTCCATTTGAAAACGTGGTTATAGTCCAATTTGTTTTGAAAATACAAGTTGGTTCTCTATAACCTAGGCTCTGATGCCAATCTGTAACACCCCAAAATCACAATGTGACAACGGAAGACTATTTGGGGTATTACTTAGAGGATCATAGTCATAAGTTATAGAAAACGACTCTAAAGAGACGTTTTAAATAAAAGATAGTTACCATTTCATAGAACTCAGCGTTTTGGAAACACAAAAAGGAATAACACATGTTTTGAGATTACACAAAAGATAGTTTAAATATTTACGAAATGATAACTTTAATTGAAAACAACACCACTTCAAGCGTTCCACGACATCCGCTCCACGCCTTCATGATGTTCTAATTAGTACCTGAGATGAACATGCTTAAAAGTCAACAAAAGTTGAGTGATATTCATAGGTTTAAATAAATGGTTGAACACAAGTAAGAGATGATAATTGCTTCAATACAATCCCATGGAAAACATAGATTAATATTATGCACTAAGCTCATGACACCAAACTAACTGCATACACCTAATTCCTGGTGTAAGTAATAATATTGCCCTCAGAGATGGAATTGCCAATTCCATAGTTAACCAAATATAGTGCGCCCCGGTTATTTCCGATAACCGAGTCGGGGTCGTTAATTCCCATAGTACTATCCACAATATTCGCGTTCACTAGCAAGTGATTAATGGTTCATGATGTAAGGGACTTATGGCAGGCAACTTAGGCTATAATAATAATGATCGGGCAAGCATACGGTTTAAGAAAAGACTTGTGTTCTAGTTTATAGCATGCATCTCCCTCGCGGGTTTTGAAAGAAATAAGTAAAGGCGAGGCTATGAACTCACCTTTGCAATTGGTATCCGAGTAGTGTAAAGTCAAGTAGTATGAGCACGAGTACCGTCCACGCGACCTATAATTAGCATGGCAAATCTTAGTTTATTGTTTTTATCCATGATTTAATGTATTGAAAACGGTTGAAGCATTTTCAAGAGTTTGTGTTTATTGTTGCTTGTGTTGGCAATGGTTAAGTTTAAATAAGTTTCGAAATGCTTATAAGTCTTTAGCTCTTGGAAAAGTGAGTGGGACGGTTCTGAAACATTCGTATAAGAGTTGGCTCGAGTATATTTATTAAAGTGGAAAATAATTACAAATCAACTTGTATTTATTTGATTTTGTTTAGTTTTGAAAAGTATAGATATATGTACAATATATATTTATCGAAGTTGTGAGAAAATATTATATTTAGAAAAGTATAATATTTTCTAGTTTATGCAAATGTGATTGTCAAATAGAAATATGTATCAATTATATTTATGTGACGAAGACTCGTAGAAAATATAAATTTATTATCTTATAGAAGTTCTTAGGATGGGAAAACGTTAAGTGTAGAACTTGGAGGGATCAAAGTTGTAAAGATTTATATAAGTTTCAAACTTTATAAGGATTTTAAGAAATGTGTCAAGTGGTTCAAAGTCGAGGGTTGAAATCGTAGATATCAATATGAGTTTACAAGGCTTATAAAAGATCTTAAGGAAAATGACAAGAGGTGCGAAGTTGGGGGACTGGATTTGTCAAGTTACGAAAGTTACAATTATAACAAAAAAAAAATAACTGCCATGAGGCAGATTCGAACTCACAACCTCCCCAGTTAACCACCAGCGCTCCCACCAACTGAGCCAAGGGTCTTTTTGTGTTAGGTTTCACAGTGTAATTCTATTTAATGGGTATTCATGTTTCATATTTGTTATGCATTTCTTCACAGTAAGCCATGTTCGAAAGTTTGCATGCTTATGCAATACATTTTCTTTTGTCCGTGATTTTTAACAACGTTGCCGAGTGGACCAAGGAAACAATCTAAGCCTTACATTTGCGTTTATAGTTAGTTTCGAAATATAAGTATCACATTTGAGTTTGTAGTTAGTTTTCGAAATATAAGTATCACATTTGAGTTTGTAGTTAGTTTTCGAAATATAAGTATCACATTTGAGTTTGTAGTTAGTTTTCGAAATATAGTTGGTTTCAAAATGGGTTGACAACGTAGCTTTTTATAACGAGGTCGTGTACAAGTGTCGTGACAATGAATCGATGTGTTATGAATGGTTAAGAAACTACATCGTCCTACATACGGAAAAAGGGAGGAAAGACTTACGACACCAAGAATGGTGGGGAAGAATACGCACGGACAAGGATGAGAAAGAGACCCGATATACTTTCCAAAGTGAACCCGATTACCTTGCTTCCCAAAACCCTTATGCTCGTTTCCAAGTAACCTTAGTTTCCCTTTGAGTGTTTGAGAGTTTAATGAGCTCGAAGAGGGTGTGGAAGAGTATGTGTCGAAGTGAGCTTAGAGCAAACCAAGAGAAAACCAAACTTCCAATGCTAAACTTTGCATACACTTAGAGGTTTTTGAATGAGATTTTGTAAATGAGATGTGTGATGGAGTTGTGGCTCGTGGGTTTTTAAGAAGAAAAGGAGGAGAGCCTTTGGTTAAAGACCAAGGGTTTATGTTGAGCTTGGATACATGCAATCTTGATTTTACTTGCACCTAGGAAGTATTTAAGAAACAAGCAAATGGTTTGTGGTTTTAGGGGGGTTATACGGCAGCCACAAGGACAAGGAAAAGAGTGAGATGTGTTGTGTGTGCATGGGAAATATGTTTCATCATGTTTCAAAGTCAAATGCTTAGTTACATGTTGGGTTTTTAGTTTACTTCTCAAAATATGTTTCAAGATCAATGTATTTGCAAGTTTTGGAAGAGATGGGTGTACCTCTTGTGGGCATATTCGGTTACAAGGAAAAAGAAAGAAGGGATCTCAAATTTTTTTGTTATGTATATCGTGTCCCGTTTGAGCTTAAATGTGAGTCACGGTGTCCCGGTTTGATGTTTTTGGACTAACGTGTAATATATAATTTTTGGCATGTTTTTATAAAGGTAACAAATAAAATAAAATAAAATATTAATTCTAACTCGTAGAAATATTTATTTGACTTTAGCCATAACTAATTTAGTGTCGGTACGCGTGCGGCTCGTAAGACAAGAAGATTTCTTGTGAGACTGATTTCAGTTATCAGTAATTATCGGGCATGATTAAATAAGACTACTCGGAGTTGCATAAATTTTTATGCAATAAAATGAAACGTTCATGCTAAAATGCTCAACTTAGCTCAAATAAGTTTTGATAAACAATCTAGTTTATTAATATGAAGGTTGATGATAGTGAAATTTTACAGGTGGCTACAAGATTCATCAAGCTAGATGATAAGAACACAAACCAAGTAATTCCACTTCACCTTCAAACAAGTGATAAATAATCCTCTTCGTAATCAATTCTTCAATAAATCTCCAAAACGAGCCTTTTTAAATCCTTTTAAGAACAAATCACCAAACTCCTTGTGTGTGTGAACAATAACCTGTGTGTGTGTCATCCAAAAATCATACTCGACTTCCCCTTAATTTCAAATCTTCTCGTAATAAACCATGAGCAGTACTTTAAGTATTACGTTGAAAATCATACCAGTACTTACAACTCAAAGCAGTACTTTGTTTAATCGTGCAAGTAGTAGTCAACTTGATTCAACTTTTCTTCAATCTAATGATGACACAGTAGCCAAACAACTATCTCCACAAGACTAGTATTCATAAGACTTTGATAGTCCACGTGCCATCATATGCGAATAACATATCATTGAAAAAGTAACAGCAGAAAACGACATATATAGACCAAATTATAGATGAGTCCCACGTCCAAATTATAGACCAATCGAAATATACAGTGACCCATGTGATTACCTCTTGAATTATATGATGATAGCCATTGTTTTTGATGATTGTGGGTCCCAGCAGCACCATCTTTACGTGTAAACAAAATCATGAAACTAAATCCAGTCACAACCTGCTCGAACCATGACATATAATCTGTTGTATCTGCTTCTATAACATGTGTAAACTCTCGAATAATAAAGCTTTTCAAACACCTTCGTCGGATCACTAATCAACGCATGTGATTACTTGCACATGATAGTCCCATATTAAATTCAAACAAATCGTGCACCATTCTTAAGAACTGATATGAATATGAAGTGCCCCATTGACCAATTAATTTTCAAACTTACTCATGGTGGGACCAGAACTATGGATGACGTCTTGATCATTGCCCCATTGACCAATCCTAACCAATTAATGAAGAATCTTTCGTTCCATGATGATGGTTTCGAACTATACAAAAATTACTATAACCAAATTCACCCATTAATTCACCGACATCATTAATAAATTCAGAAAACAACAAATCGATATTCGGTAACCATCATTCAATCAATAAATAAAACCTGCAGTACGAGGTTTATTATGCCCACATCTAACACACTTGCATTAATGATACATCAACGTATTTAATAAACCCAGTATGATGTTATCTTCTTTTACGAATCAATAAAAAGGAACATCGATACCTTTAAAAATTCTCTTCGACAATAAACATCTTCAAAACTGCTTTCTTCCTTCGACAATAAAACCTTGCAGATCCCTATATCAAGAGCTCCCCGCTCTGATACCAATTGATAAGATCGTTTATAAGCTCAGCTAGGGATCAATAACAAAGATTAATAACATGGTACGCAGCGGAATAATCAAAACAATACATTGTTATTGAAAAAGGTTTTTCATTCACTAATACTCTAATATTAGACGTTTATAGGAACACGTCTACTAACTAAACTAATAACCTAGGCGTTTACAAGACCATACGCCTAGGACACACTCTAATCTAAATCCCTAGACGTTCTTCCCTAACGTCTAGGCTAAACACACACCTTTTAGTCGACTACATTATTGGAAGACTTCAATAAAAACCTACACCTATGTCCTCTTTATATACTAGAGGATAAGGACTAAATAATAAAACTTCCATTGCAAGCAAGTCCTTCCATCTTTTAGTAGGTTTCCTTCTTGTCATATTAAGTCCCTCTTGTTTCATTCTTTTTGTCTTTATCAACTCAAACCTGTAATTCCCAACACCAACATATTTGCAATATAACTTGACATATTTCATGGTTATTAGTCCGATTTAGCATATTTTTAGATATAAAATGATATGTGTTTTAGCACTCATCAAAATACCCCACACTAAAACCATTGCTGGTCCCACACGCAATGTTAATTACACACGCAGTGAAAGAAAATCTTTTAAACCCCCTTATTTAATCCCTCACATCAAACAAGAACAGAAAGATGTTCATCGAGGGGTACAAAAAATCTTTAGCTTTGAAAACGCCTCGTTTTAAACCATTTTATTTCATATATAGATATATCATTAAGCACTTTCCTTTTTGTGTGACGGTTTGTTGAACTTTCATGTCAATCGATAACTCCCACATTTTTCAAAAGACATTTTTAGGATCACGGAGTAGGAAACACAACTCAGCGAGGAGTGACCATACGGATAGAATACATCGTCCCTGATTTTTCACAAGTCCCCAAACTAAGCGTAAAATCGAAATCATTGTTAAATATGATTTTAGATGCTAACACTACCCATGGAAGTTACTTGTGTAATTACCGTTTGCTCCCATTTTCCTATTTTTCCTCTACTAATTTATTTTTGTGAGAAATGAATTTCTTCATATTTTCTCGTTTCGATAGGTTTTTATTCCGATAAAGATATAAAGCTAAGTCGCTAATTAGTTATCCACCTTCCCTCGAAAATCGTTGCACACAAGAATGAGGTCCACATCAAGGTCCTAATTTCGCACGATTTAGGGAGAATCTCCTTTTTATGGCGACCGAAACAACTCATCTACGAGTCCAGAGACAGAGGATTTATTTAGATATCTCCTGGATTCAAAGTTTGGCTTAACACTTATTTCAGCACATTTGCATTTTTGCAATTTAGGCCCTTGGTCTTTCCTACCACTAACTCAACGGGATTACCGTTTTATCAGAAGTCTTATTATGACTTTGGATTTTCCTCAACCTTTTTAGAAGTCCATGACAACGGGGGTACCGTCGGACATAGAAAACTTTTATGGCTTTGGATTTTTCAACTTTAATACATTTGGGCTTTATTTCATGTTAATTTTTGTGCCAAACTCCAAACCCTACGGCTTTTATAACAATAGAAACAATAGCGACAAACTATCGGAATTAGTTGTCTATTACACATAACACCGACAGTACCTTGATGTGTACCCAACTCTCATGAGCAAGGATTCTCTAAAGAAGAATAAAGAACTAACTATCGCCAAAAACTCAACATCTCTAATTATTTATTCACGGATATGGGGTGAAACAATCTTGTGGGAACAAAAAGCCATAAGTACCTTAGATGAGCTCTAAAGAGAACCAACTACTCCACGCTTAGCATCTAAACTCATAAGTAACTCTATCATTTCTCGATCTCCGCAAATTTAAAATCCCAAATAATGAGATCCATGGATGCTTAGCCGATAATTAGATTATCTATGGTTAAGGGAACAAGCTAGGGCTCAACACGCCGGTCAAGTCAGAATTCTATTCCTACTCTCACCAAATGGAAAGTCAACAAGGTGTCAAAACGTATATTAATTTAGCAAATGCTTCATCTAATGAAATCAAGTTATGCATATTTAAAGTTACTCAGGGAAACTTGCAAATCCTTGGCCTTGTGAGCTAGAATTCGCTTTTTATAGCTTCTTGTCTAAGAGACTAGCAAACTTTTCAATCAAAAAGACTAGCAAAAGCTTCAAATTTTTTTGATTTTTATTTTATTTATTTATTTTTTTTTGCATAAATCGGTTAAAAACGGGGTTGCATGGGGACCATACAAAAGCAGAAAAAGTCATATTTCGATAGAAATCCACCCCACACTTAAAACTTAACATTGTCCTCATTGTTTAAAAATTTCGGGTGTTAACCCCACACTTAGAATTGAAAAAGGCGAATGTTTTAACAAATTCTAAGTGTGAAAGGTGAAAAATCATTTTTAATTATGACAAAGGGTTATCCCAAGATATAACATATAAATGATCAGAGACCGAGTGTTGGAGGGTTTGAAAACAAGCACGGAGGTCTTCTTGATCATAGGGATTCTTCAAGCAAAACGGGAACCTGCAAACACACATGGAAAGAAACACAACCCCACACTAATCTACAACACACTTATTAGAAAAAGAAAATAAAGATAGATAGATAGATAACACGGGTTGCCTCCGAGGCGCTTGTGTTTTTGTTAACCGAGTCGCTAGCTTGACTCGACCCCTAATTCATTTGTCCTTGGGGGAGCAAGTGTGGAATCCATCAATTATGAGAATTCCGGGATCAAAGATTGTATCCTCATTCCCGAAGGAGTGAAGGATAGGAGAAGTCACATTATATGTGAGGAAGGGAAGAAAGGTTACGATGATATATGTTTCTAGCTCAAATGACTCAATAGGAAGAAAGAGTTCATATTTGGATAGAGAATTTTGAAAAACATTTTGATCACATTTTAAAAACTCATTTTCTCTTCCAACGAGTATCCCTGGTTTAAAAATTTTGTCTTCACAAGATGTCTCAATGGGATACTCGATGGAAATCTCATCGGTGAAGAAAGAAACGTCATCACGTGACGGAAGAGATGAGTCATAATACATAGGTGGGACAAGTGGTGTGCTCTGAGAGCTAGCAATTTCCACCACTTCCGTTATGGTCTCTGTATCGGACTCGGACATTTCATCAAAAAGAGGATTTACTCCGCAAAAAGTATAGTCATCGTTAAATTCAAAAAGTGGATTTGAGAAAATCCCGGAAGTAACCTCAGAAATGTTAAGAGAGTCATCACGAAAAGGCAAATCATACTCATCGTCGGATATATCCTCAGACTCACTTGGGATTGGGACAAGGTCCTCAACACTAGACAATTCCGTTTCGAAAAAGTCTTTGAGATGCTCGTCCCCATTATGAGAGAGTCCTCGGGATCCTCGTTGGGTAAGACGGATGTGATTGCAACAGACTGAGGGAGTTGAGAGATAACATCGTTCAATGGAATAGCACTCTTCTCGTCATAATCGTCGTCGTTACCAATCAAGTGCATCTCGCGAAGGCTAGCTTTTAGTTCTTCGAATAGTAATTCTTCCATAGTTTTGTCACGAGACGCCATAAGAATTAAAACGAGGGGTTGAGAAGACAGAATTATCGTTTTAGAGGATAAAGAAGATTATTTTTAATTTTTGAAAAATAAGAAAAATATTTTGGATTTTTTTGAAAAGATAGAAAAGGGAAAATATTTTTGGATTTTTTGAATTTTTCAATTTTTTTAGTGATTTCTCTTTTAAAACTATGAAAATTAACTTTCAAAAGAAAGGATCCTCAAGGCACTAACTCGAAACACAACGCAAAAATCTTAACATATCTCCCGCATAGCCAAAAGCGATTCGATATGTAGCGAAGGGCAGTTTTAAATTTTGTATTTCCCGATTAAGAATCAATCACTACTTGAGGACAAGTAATAATCAACCTTCCGGAGTCGTATTCCACGGCGAGATATGAATTGAAATTTACGTTTATGTTTTTCGTTTGATGCTTGATTATCAAATATTTTTGGTTTTGGATTTTTGAAAAGATTTATAAAACTATTTTAGCGAATATGGAACTAATTAAAATTAGGCTAACAACTAATGACGAAATAAAATTAAGCTAACAAAATGATAGACAAAGCTATGCTCGTCAAGTGAGGTGAAAATGGAATTAAGTGTGAATAAATTAAGCTCTTTTTAATTAATACCTGTCGAAATTAAATTATTTTCTCAAGCGTTGGCTTATATTGAAAACAATCCTTTTTCTCTTGGTAAAAATCAATAGATTTAAATAATCAATTATCACAACGGCTTTTGCCCGTTAAAACAACCAACTAATTATATCTAAAATAATCCGAAAACTATTAATCAATAATCTTCGATACCCGTTTAAAAAAACTATTTTTCTCACAACGTTGGTTTATTTTGAAAACAATTCTTTATCTAGGTAAAATTACTAGATTTAATAAATTACTCTAACGGCTTTTGCCCGTCAAAACAACAAATTTCAATCCAAGTAACTAAAGATTATTAATCAACAATTTCTAAGTTCTTCACACTCAAATCCCATATCACTACTCACTTAACAAGCATATAAGAATCTACTCAATAAGCATAACTACTAAACCAACAATAATAACCTCAATAATAATAAACATTTTATTAACTAAAAATATAAGCTAAAGAGAGAGTAGAGAAAATAGAACCCGATCTAAGCAATGAGACGAATAAAGACCACCCGATTTTATAAACTTGACAAATTGTAAAGTTTACTTCTTTTAAGCATTAATATAACCAAATAATCAATAAAGTTTGTGACTTTATTAACTATTTAGCTTATTAAGACTAAAAAGCTATAAACTTTATAAATAAGTTAGCTTATAAAACCCTTAAGCTCCTCGCCTTAAGGTTGAAATGATGAGAAATTAAGAAAAGAGCACAACTTTAACAAGAGTTAAGACAAATAATCTATAATATGGATCAAATAAGCTATGGAAAAGCTTATTGATTAAGAAAAACTAACAAAAGGTTAAAACTTTGAAACTAAAAATACTAGATCTAGAGTAATAAGCTAATGGAAAACTTTTATAAAAGAAAAGCTAATAAAAATCAAATCTTTATGTGTTTTTATAAAGAAATTTGTAAAACAAAGATTAGATCTAAATTTATAAATGCTTTTAAAAGAAAGTAGTAAAAGAGAACTTATGAAATAAGCTAGATCTAAATAAGCCACAAAAAGCTAATAAGCTTTCATGCCTTATTAGATAAGATAAGAAAAAGAAAAACAAAAGAGTAGAAGAAAAAGATGAATAAACTAAAAGATAAGCATTAAATTCATTAATAAGCAAAAGAGTCTTACAAAAGCACTTGAAATAAGCTAGAAATTATAATAAGCTACAAACTACTCCTACTCCTAAAAATAAATCTACTCCTACTAAAAAAAATAAAAGAATTGTGTGAAATTAATGTGTAGGTCTCTTCCTCGGATCAGCTGCTCTTGTTAGTATTTATAGCCCAATATTAGATGCGGATCCTTCCCCAAAAATTATAGTATCCCATGTGATATATGCCACGTGTTGGCAAAGGATTGGCTGAACCTTTTTGCAATTTGTAGCGAGAGTTGGTGGTGCGAAGCCAAAAAAATACAGCGCTTATAAGGTATTAATTTTGGAGCGTGTCCTTTCACTCATTTGGGACCAAGGTAGAAATAATGAAATTGAATATTTCGGTTGATTAACTTTCTCAATTCATGCTACTTGAGATATCTTATTTGGGCGAGTTCTTCTCATTGGGCCTGCTGTGGTAGTTTGCAGCTGGGCTTGATTTTGCATTGGGCTGAATTGGACGAGATGGAGCAGCTGGGCCTAGTTGAGATAATTAGTAAAAATTAAATGCCACTAGTGGGGATTGAACTCTTGACCTCTTACTTAGAAAGCATGCACCCAACCACTAGACCAAGAGCCTTTTTGTGGTAAGTCTTTTGCATTTAATTCTTTTTAGCCCTCTTTTCCCTTGATCCAATATTTTAGCCATTATCTTTAAAAATATAATCTTCGTTCATGCTCCATTTAATCTTTCAAATTTTCATCTCTTCCTTGATACTCCAAGTAAAAATAGCCATTTGAATCGATACTTCGTGATCTTTCCAATGGTGTGTTCGGGTAATCTTTATGACTTCTTTTGAACTTCGATAAACATGAAAATGTCGTTGAAACTCATCCGAAAATCACCGTTTTTTGCTTTGTTTTCAAACCCTTGTACCTGCAAGACATAATAACACATATCCAACATATTTGCAATATAACTTGACAAATTTCATGGTTATTAGTCTGATTTAGCATATTTTTAGATATAAAATGATGTGTGTTTTAGCACTCATCAATATACAACTCCTGTTTACGCGTAACTTTATCATTTCTACGCCTAAGCCTGGATTGACCTTCATAATGAGTTGTTACGTGTACAAACTTGTTAATAAAATAATCATATCGTCACGAAACCAATAATGTCACTAATAAACTTAAACGTTTGATGTGTTGTGACCTATAAGTGATAACATAAACTTTAAAACTTAAAGTTAACTAACTCACGAAACATTTCACGACGTCATTGGACTATTGTACAAACAAGTGACTTAGGACTCGTAACAATCATTGACACTGTACATTCAATAACTAGACAATAAGACCTTCGGTTGACTAACATTATGTCTTTCGATATGTTGGTTCTTTTGGCTAATGTTATTTCGAGATCACGACATGGTGAACAAATGAATGTGGATGCATCAGAAGTTCTTACAATTGCTGATATCTTTCCAGATGGTTATCCGAGAAAGATTGGAAAGAACAACCTTAGGGTTGACGTTGACACCCTCACATGCTCAGAATCTTCTTGTCTCATTGCAGTGGATATTCTCGGGAATCATCCCTACCAGAACATGCTCTCACACTCGCCACGAGTTCCCAAAGGTCTACATTCAACAATTCGGGATTCTATGCAGAGGATCATCGGTCAAAGTCTTTGTGACGGTGACACTTAATCACAAACAAGTCACTATCACTCCTGCAGACTTACGGGCTGTACTCATCATTCCGGACATCGTGCCTACTGACTTCTTTGCTACACCTACTTGAAGAGACAATTCGCAATTTCTACTTAATATTGTCTATGATGAAGCGTCAGGAATCATTAACAAGCACTCTCACGTGGATCTTAAGAACATTCCTCAACCGTGGAGAACACTCTACATCATCATCACTAATTCGTCTCATTAGGTGGCGGTGGCTATGAGCATCCCAAGCTCGTGGAACTGCAAGTCTTCTCGTCATTGATCAATAAGAAGGACATTGAAATCGAAGCACTGATATGGGATGACATGATGTCATTTCACAAGAAGCTTGGCTCAAAGATTCCCTATGTCGATACGAAGCTTTTGATCGAGAGCACTTGGGATTAATCCCGATATTCCCAAGAGGCTTAATGACCACGACAATCACGACGTGTTGTTCGAACCTATCCTTTCTATCAGAATCAAGGAATCGACAACAAAGAAACAAGGTGCCGTGCTGCCTGATCACCTTCTGACCAATGAAATCAAAAATCTTGAAACATACAAAAGGTATCAAGTAGCAGTACGAGAAGGCAAAGTTGGTCATCTCGATGAAAAGTCTTCTAGAACTTGATTCGCTCCCGAACAGTCAAGTTTAATCACACAACCTAACCACTTGTGAATGGTCAACCGTAATAAACTTAAAACAGCTCAGAAAGCAATTCAATTAAGATCAGAGGAATATAGTGGATTCCTGGGTCGTTAAGTCCCACGGAGACTGAATGGTGTTTGAACAACCGGATGTCGAATAATCATTAAGGATAGTGATCAGTAAGGATTTTGATGAATAATTACACTACTGATTGATTGGAATGGATATTGAATACAGAATTGTAAAGCACAACAATCCGATAAAAGAAACGTAAATACGTACGTTTATTAAACTACGTAAACGTACAAAATAAAAAGTGAATTTAAAGAAATAAAAGACCTAAAAATATGAAAATGACATTTTTGAAATCCTAAAAATAAAAGAAAATTATTAGAAAAATAAAATTATTTTTATAACTATTTATCTAATTACTATTAATTAAAAACTATTTTTAACTATTTATTAATAACCTAAAATATGATAAAATGTGAAATAAAGCTAGAAAAATAAAATTATGACTTAGAAAAATCTAAAATACTATAAAACTTATTTTAAAATTGAAGATATATTTTTTACACTTTTTATCTATTTATTACTAATTAATTATTATTTAAAATACACTTAAATACTAGAAAATATAAAATTAACCTGGAAAAATAAAATTTTAACTTAGAAAAATCTAAAATATGATAAAACTAATTTTAGAACTGAAAAGATATTTTTATGCTTTTTAATTATTTATTACTAATTATTTAAGACTTTTAACTATTTAAAATTATAATAAATACTAAACAAACAGAGAAAATCATGAAACTTTTTCTAAAAATATCCTAAGGTGACAGAAAGCTAAGAAAATTATAAAAACAAGAAGTGCTTAATAATAAACTGAAAAGAAAAATCAAAAAGCTAATTAATATTAAATAAACGCTATCACTATATTTAAAATGATGTTTTGTGGATTTTCTTTTTGAAAACTATTTAACTACTGATATTAAGCTACTTTAATGAAAACAAAATTTTTACAAACTAAAAATAAGTCATGCGAAGCTTAAAAAGTTAAAATTGCAAGTTTTGAGCTTATTATGAAGATTTAAGCCTAAACAAGCTTCAAAGCTAGAACCAAAGGTGGAATAAGATTCAACAAGCTATAAGCTACTCAAATAAAGCTAAAAGACACATATAAGCATCTTGATAAGCTAGAAATAAGCAATAAGCACTTATGAGATACCCTTGTACCAAAGCAGTCTGTGGGGTTTTGTAAAGCAATTTAAGCTTATCAAATAAGCTCAAAAGCTCAAAACAAAGACTGAGTCAACAAGCTGGGCTGGTGGTCTATCAAAAAAAAACAAGGCTCAATGCCTGGGGCCCACTATTAAGCTCTTGACAAGCTTGTGAAAGTGGCTTGTGAGCCTGAGATAGCAGTTTACACCAAAATGGGACAAGAAATAAACTACTTGCAGCCCTATATAATAAGCTAGAAAGTGGAATTTTAAGCTTGGGACCTTAAGATGGCTTGGTTAGCTTTCCAAAGAACTAAAATTCACAAGCTGAGGTTTAATTATGAGCTTGTGACAAGCTTGTGATTTGGTAGCAAAGCGTACACAGGGCACACTTTATGACAAGGGGTTCCAAAGAAGCTAAATAATAAGCTATTAAAAAGCTGAACTAGAAAATATAAAAAATACAGTGATGAAGATGAGAAACTAGATTTTGATATCCCAAAAGCTCAAAACATAAAACTCAAAGTTAAGCCCTATATAAAATAATATATTTTATTCAAAAACGACCAAATGGAAAATTTTGACTTTTATATTAAACACTAAGGTTGACTTTGATGAACTTTAAGCTGATCCTACTCACTTAATATGTTGTAATAAGATGAATTAAGAATGGTTTGAGCAATATAAACAACTTATGAACACACAATCATGATCATGGATCATGAAAATCCAACAGTTAACACAAGATGTGATCAAAAGCTAATTTTGACTTTTTAACAAACAAAGACTGGTTTTTCTTGTTGAAATGAGATATTAGGACCAAGTGAGATAAACAACAAACAAGGACACTGTCTTGAAAACCCTTTAACTCAGTTAACAAAGCAAAACCAAACAAGCCTTATTGAGACTGTTTTGGTGATTTTCAAAGATTATCTGATTCAGTCCATGTATTTGATTAATAACCATATATTATCATATATTGAAACTAAATAAACATTAAACAACATCAATAACAACATAAAACTTATTAATAACACTTATACTAATTTGACTTTAACAACTATAAATTAAAAAGAACAAACAACTGTTTTTAATGTTTAGTTATGCTTAACTATAACTAAGAAACATAAAAACATAAAGATTTAAGCTAATTAATGACTTTAATAGTAAAATGCTAAAATTGCACAAAAGGCTTACAAATTGAATCCAAGCACAAACTGAGAACCAAGAGCTGATAACACAACCTATAGCTTCCCAAGAAGCTCTAAACCGGGCAATCTGTATTCACCCGCTCCAGCTTTGACCTTCACTTCCATGGACTTTTTTATTTTTATCTAATTTTTTTGTATTTTTGGTAATTTTTCTCTTTTTGATACTAGACTGATTTTTATTGTTTCTAAAAGCTTAAATAAGCTTTCTAGGAGCTTACATGAACTTATTCAATCCTTGACAAAGGCTACAAACAACATTTGAACATTCATGAGAATTTTGAACATGGAAATTTTGCATAAACTGAAAACAAGTCTTATTACTGAAATTGAAACTGAAAAAGGTTCATAAACACTTTAAATAACTTAAACAGAATACTTGGAAAGCTTAAATTACACTGGAAATTAAAATTGAGCTAAAACGACTTAGAAAATTACAAATTACACTAGTTATTTTCTTCCTCTGCATCTCCTCTCTCTTTTATAGCACTTTGAGACCCCCCATATGCCTCTGAACATTTCCCACTTAAAATCTTGGCTTTTGGATGAGTTAGAAGGCAGTCTAAGCCTCCACGTGTTTTGGCGGGAAAAGCGATTTGACCTGTGTACGTGAAATTGCAACGGGGTGGTGGCATTAATTGTGGCGTGTTTAGTTGGTAGATGTGATGATGAGTTGGGCGGGAAACCACCATGGTTTTGTAGAGGAGGGATAAGGGAGGTGTCTGGTTTTGCTTGTGAGGGAGAAAGGAGAAGGCGGGAATGCAGTGGTTTTGACTTATTTTGACTAGTGGTATTAATAGAAGAGGGTTCAAAATGGGGGTTCAAGGCTTATGCAGGGTTCTTTTGATTTGGCCGGGTTAATAACAAAGAAAGGGTCCGTTTGGTTTGTTATTAATACAAGGACCAAAGATGTAAATCTGCAAACTTGAGGGTTGAACCGCCCATTTTCCAAAGTTTACACAAGGACCATTCCTGCCAAATATGAATAGTACAAGGACCATAGTTGATTATTTTCCATTTTAAAATATCCAAGGACTATATTTGACATTTTTCATACTTTAAGTACCTTTTACGCCATTTGACCAAAAAATCATTCAAGGACCATTTTTGACAATTTAGAATATTTCAGGGACCTTGAATGATAAAATTCCATATTTTTGGATTCCAGGGACTAGATTTGACAATTTTGAAACTTAGGAGACTAAAACTGCCAATTATGCAAACTTGATATGTTTTTCATCTGATTTTGATATTTTTGCATTTACAACACATAAAACACTTATTTGTGATATTTTTATCATTTTGAAACATTTAAGTGTTTTCAGATATTTTTGCAGTTTGAATGATACAAAAATGATGAGTATTTAGACACTCATCAATCCCCCACACTAAGATATTGCTAGTCCCTAGCAATGTTTTGAGACTTTAATGGATTTTAAAGAACTCTTTACCAAAAGCCATTACTTCTGGAGTAGCCAATTGTTTCAGTTCAAGTAAGAACCTTGGCACAATGATAACCAAATGATTTTGAGCAAATCACCAGCTTTCAACGGTTTTGATTTGTCTTTACAGAAGCCGTTTGCTTCTGGACTAGCCAACTCTTAGATAATTTATCAATATTTATCTTTGGTGAGTCGATTACCAATTATGGCTTTCCAACTGCCTTTACCACAAGCCATAAACTTGCGGGCTAGCCAACTCTTCACTAATTAAAGATATGGTGGGCTGAACACCATACAATTTTGGGCAAATTGCAAGCCATCAACGGATTTGATAAATCTTTACCAAGAGCCGTTTGCTCCTGGATTAGCCAATCCTTATGTGGGTTAGACATGGCGGACTGATTACCATTTCTTTGAGTAAGTGAAAAATACTTACTCCAAAAAAATTTTGGCCAAAAATGGGGGAATTGGGTGGAATAATTACATGATAAAATTCGTGAGAATCCCCCCCCACACTAGAAATGAATATTGCCCTCAATATTCAAAGTACCGGCGGTTATGCCGAAACATAAAACATAAAAGGGAAATACTACGGCCATTATTTTATTTTTGATATATACACATTTTTTTTTTATTTAATATTGAAGAGTACTTATATACAACAGCGGGGGGCAACTCCCCCACACTAGGGTGGTAGAAAGTAGAAAGAAGTCAGAAATATGGGTGAAAACCCATATGGTGTGTGCTACTGTTTTTGATTACCGAGTCACTAGCTTGACTCGATCCCCGCATTCATTGGTTCATGGGGAAAGTAACGTGGAAAACCAATCTCGATCGGACTTTCATTTACAGTGTTAATAAACATATGATCATCAGAAAGTTCCACTCCGACGAGATACAACCGGTATTTTTAATAGTAGAAACTATAAAGGATAATACCGGGGTCAAAGATGGTGTCCTCATTCCCGAAAGAGAAAAGGAAAAAGCAACCATGCCATCCGTGAAGAATGGAATAAAGATGTGCATCACAATGCATGTCCATTCCTCATCAGTAAGAAGCAAATCACCATTTTTGACATTTTTAAGCTTAAACTTGAAGCTTGTATGGTGATTGTCAATAAGATGTCTGGGAGGGAGGGTTGGAGACGATTCTTCGTTTAATAAACTTTCAAGAAAAGGATGTCCCCCTCTGAATCCAAGTAATTATCATCAACCCATGTTGGAATTGACTCATCACTTAGAAAAGCATCGACTTCCTTCCAAAAGTTGTCATCTTCCTCATCCGAAGTTAGAGAAGGAATGGAAAAGTCGGAAACGATAAGACTCGGAGATGATGGATCATTTTGAGCAATTCTTCAACGGGAAGAATGTCTTCCATTGGATCACAAACATCATCATCCAATCGGATGAAGCGAAGAGAGTTTGGTTTTATCCACAGAGTTAACAAACTCGATACGATAAACTGATTCCGGAGGTGGGACAAGTGGTGTGCTACTAGAGCTAGCAATTTCCACTACTTCCGATAAAGTCTCCGATTCTAGATCATCATCATCAAGAACACTCTTGACTTTCTTGGTACAACTTTCAAACCATTTGTTTGAACCAGGGTTGATTTTCAAATCTTTTTAGCTCGGCGCGTTTTGGTGACTCCTTTTAACCGTGAAATTTGAGAGTGTTGCATTGATTCTTCAGATTTTTGATCAATTGTGGCAACACTCTGTTTGGATAGAGGTTTGGAGTTCTGGTTGATCTTAAACGTGAGTTCTTCGTTGTCAACCCGTATGGTCAATTCTTGACAAATACATCAATTAGCGCACGGCTTGTTCTCAAGAAAGCTCTCCCTAAGATGAGGGGAACTCTAGGATCTGCATCAAAGTCTACTACAACAAAGTCGGTAGGAAAGTGAAACTTTCTTACTTTTACCGACATCCTCGGCTATCCCAAGTGGACGAGTTATGGTACGGTCCGCTAGCTCGAGTGTCATACAAGTAGATGTAAGTTTAGGAAGAGACAGTTTCTTCCATCCTGAGAGTGGCATGAGGTTAATGCTTGCGCCAAGATCGGCCAAGGCGGAGCATTGAACCATCCCAAGAAATCACACGGGATTAAAACACGCCGGTCTTCAAGCTTTTAGGAAGCTTCTTGAGAAGAACCGAGCATTGCTCATTGAGAGGGTTTTAGCCATTTCAAATAACTTATCTTTGTTGCTCAGTAAGCCTTTAAGCGTGGATGCAAATTTGGGCATTAAAATGAGAGCATCAACGAAGCTTATATCGAGTGCGATTCATTGAAAATTTGGAAAATTTTTTCCATTTGCTATTTGGTTTTGTCTTTGAGCTTTTCTTCATGCAATCTTGATGGGTAAGGAAGCTGACTAGATTTTTGAGCCGGGACGGAAGTCATTTCTGGCTCGAGATTTGTCTTGAACTTCGAGTTCGGATTTAAAGCTTGGACTACCGAAGGTGGGGACGTGTCTTGTGCCGTGGGCTTGAGAAATGTACCTTGTCCGTAGTATCCTTGGTAACTTGACTCATTGCTCCTGGTGGAGGAGGCATTGGAGTCGAAGGTCCATTGTGTGTCTTACCACTTCGTTTGTGATCGCCTTTGCATCGCCCTCGGGTTAGCGATCGTGTTGCTTTCGGTAAAGTACGAGCTCGAGGTCGATCATTTAAAGACTTCTTAATGTCGAAAATCGGCTAACCAACAACTTGTTCATTTCATCTTGGGATTTCATGAATTGCTTCAATAACTCATCAGATGATGGTACTGGAGGAAGTGGAGGGAAGTTTTGAGGTCGTATGTTTTGATTATGACCTTGTTGTTGAAAATTCCCTTGGTTAGGATTCACATTCCCTTGAAGTTGATTCCCTCGATTGAAATTGTTTTGATTAAGGTTTCCTTGATGTTGGAAACCTTGATTTGGTCAGGGATAGAAATTACCTTGGTTTTGATAACCTTGGTTCATTCTAGGTTGGTTCGATTCGGTTTTGCATGTTAGGATTATGGCTAAAACCGGGTGGTCCCTGATAAGTATTAGCACGGTAGTTTGGTTCATTTTGAGGACGGTATTGATTACCTCCTTGATGTGAAGTACCGGCTATAGCATTGGCTTCAAAAGGACTACCATCGGTGGCGATGCAGTTGTAGTATGCATGAGGACCACCACAAGTAACACAAACTTCGACTTTCTTCACTTCACCATGTGATGGTGTTTGTGTGAAAGTGACTTTCTTTTGATTTGCAAGAAACATAGCTTTGAACAATATCGTGAGTTTGTCAATCTTTGCATCGGTGCTAGATGTACTCACGGGAGTAGAAGTAGAAGGTCCAGCATTAGACTGAGAATGATATGTCTTTGCTCGGAAAGAGGCGGACACTGGGACTTGTTTTCTATGATTTGCAAGGCTTCTTTGGTGGTCTTGCTCAGGAAATTACCTCAGGGAGGCATTTAAAGAGTCTTGGTCAGCTTGGCTCAGAAAATTGTAGAAAGTATCCATTTGCATTAACTCGGTAAAACCATGATGCGGACACTTGCGGAGCAATTCTTTATAACGATCCCATGCCTCCCCGAATGATTCATCAAATCTTTGAGAAAATTTCATTATCTCATTCTTAAGACTTGTAGTTAGGGATGGAGGATAGAATTCGTTAACAAACTTGGTAACTAGATCCTCCCATGTCTCAATGGAGCGAGGGGGTTGTTTCTCAAGCCAATTCCGGGCTTGTCCCTCTAGAGAGATGGGAACAGAAGAATCTTGATTGCTTCATGTGGGACATTCTTGTATTTGATGGTAGATGCAATCTTGTTAAACCATCGAATGTGTGCATGAGGATCATCCCGCTCAAAACCATAGAATTGGCTTTGGGTTACCAGATTAAGCAACCTGGTTTTGAGCTCAAAGGTATCACTTCACGATGGTTGGGACAATAAGGGCATCTCCGTAACCCTCGATGGGTGCTTGGAGAAGCTCATTCATCGGTTTGTCTTCTGCCATTTCGACAGGGGGTGGTGGTACTAGATGTTCCTCGATCCGGTGAAGGAGCGAGAACGTCCTCTACGCCTACGAGGAATATTTGCAAGCTCGAGAAGTGGACTTGTGGAGCTGGAAGAACGAGTGCGCATGCACTAAGTTTTAAAAATCAATTTTCAAAACAAATGCGAGGCAAAGCGACAAGTGAACTTAAACCAATAATCACAAATGAAATGGCTTCTTTGAAAAAGGTACACCAAATCACAAGGACACAAAGGCAAGTTTTAAATCTTTGTTCGGGAACTTATTAATGGTCACACCCGGTTGGTAGGTGTCTTGCCTTGATTTCGCGGTGGTTGATTTTTATGTATTTAAGTACCACTTGAAAAGACGTAGGTAATGATTTGTGCAAAGGGTTTAAAAACTTTTGGAAAATATTTTTGGTATCGTTTCGTTTAACCAAATCGTATCTCTTTAAGAATCACCTTAAAGGAAACACAAGCTAAAAAGCGTTACGATTGTTTTGTTGTTTTATATTTTGTTTGGTGTTGTTAACACTTTAGGAAAAGTGTTAATGAACTTTTGATATCTTAAAAAAGCTGTTTACAAGCGATGGTATATGTGCAAGTGCAGTGCGAAAGCGCTTAAAACAAACTACGGCCTCCCGGCAGCGTAAAATTTGATTCGCTCCCAAACAGTCAAGTTTAATCACACAAGCTAACCACTTGTGAATGGTCAACCGTAATAAACTTAAAACAGCTCAGAAAGCAATTCAATTAAGATCAGGGGAATATAGTGGATTCCTGGGTCGTTAAGTCCCACCTGGAGAATGGTGTTTGAACAAATTCAGATGTCGAATAATCACTAAGGATAGTGATCAGTAAGGATTTTGATGAATAATTACACTCTTGATTGATTGGAATGGATATTGAATACAAAATTGTAAAGCACAACAATCAGATAAAAGAAACGTAAATACGTACGTTTATTAAACTAAATAAGCGTACAAAATAAAAAGTGGATTTAAAGAAATAAAAGACCTAAAAATATGAAAATGACATTTTTGAAATCCTAAAATAAAAGAAAATTATTAGAAAAATAAAATTATTTTTATAACTATTTATCTAATTACTATTAATTAAAAACTATTTTTAACTATTTATTAATAACCTAAAATATGATAAAATGTGAAATAAAGCTAGAAAAATAAAATTATGACTTAGAAAAATCTAAAATACTATAAAACTTATTTTAAAATTGAAGATATATTTTTTTACACTTTTTATCTATTTATTACTAATTAATTATTATTTAAAATACACTTAAATACTAGAAAATATAAAATTAACCTGGAAAAATAAAATTTTAACTTAGAAAAATCTAAAATATGATAAAACTAATTTTAGAACTGAAAAGATATTTTTTATGCTTTTTAATTATTTATTACTAATTATTTAAGACTTTTAACTATTTAAAATTATAATAAATACTAAACAAACAGAGAAAATTATGAAACTTTTTCTAAAAATATCCTAAGGTGACAGAAAGCTAAGAAAATTATAAAAACAAGAAGTGCTTAATAATAAACTGAAAAGAAAAATCAAAAAGCTAATTAATATTAAATAAACGCTATCACTATATTTAAAATGATGTTTTTGTGGATTTTCTTTTTGAAAACTATTTAACTACTGATATTAAGCTACTTTAATGAAAACAAAATTTTTACAAACTAAAAATAAGGCACTGCGAAGCTTAAAAGTTAAGCAGTGCAAGTTATGAGCTTATTATGAAGATTTAAGCCCAAACAAGCTTCAAAGCTAGAACCAAAGGTGGAATAAGATTCAACAAGCTATAAGCTACTCAAATAAAGCTAAAAGACACAGATAAGCATACTGATAAGCTGGAAATAAGCAATAAGCACTTATGAGATACCCTTGTACCAAGCAGGTCTGTGGGGTTTTTGTAAAGCAATTTAAGCTTATCAAATAAGCTCAAAAGCTCAAAACAAAGACTGAGTCAACAAGCTGGGCTGGTGGTCTATCAAAAAAAAAAACAAGGCTCAATGCCTGGGGCCCACTATTAAGCTCTTGACAAGCTTGTGAAAGTGGCTTGTGAGCACCTGAGATAGCAGTTTACACCAAAATGGGACAAGAAATAAACTACTTGCGACCCTATATAATAAGCTAGAAAGTGGAATTTTAAGCTTGGGACCTTAAGATGGCTTGGTTAGCTTTCCAAAGAACTAAAATTCACAAGCTGAGGTTTAATTATGAGCTTGTGACAAGCTTGTGAATTTGGTAGCAAAAGCTGTGGGCACACTTTTTGACCAGGGGTTCCAAAGAAGCTAAATAATAAGCTATTAAAAAGCTGAACTAGAAAATATAAAAAATACAGTGATGAAGATGAGCAACTAGATTTTGATATCCCAAAAGCTCAAAACATAAAACTCAAAGTTAAGCCCTATATAAAATAATCTATTTTATTCAAAAACGACCAAATGGAAAATTTTGACTTTTATATTAAACACTAAGGTTGACTTTGATGAACTTTAAGCTGATCCTACTCAATTAATATGTTGTAATAAGATGAATTAAGACTGGTTTGAGCAATATAAACAACTTATGAACACACAATCATGATCGTGGATCATGAAAATCCAACGATTAACACAAGATGTGATCAAAAGCTAATTTTGACTTTTACAAACAAAAACTGGTTTTTCTTGTTGAAATGAGATATTAGGACCAAGTGAGATAAACAACAAACAAGGACACTGTCTTGAAAACCCTTTAACTCAGTTAACAAAGCAAAACCAAACAAGCCTTATTGAGATTGTTTTGGTGATTTTCAAAGATTATCACAGATTCAGTCCATGCATTTGATTAATAACCATATATTATCATATCTTTGAAACTAAATAAACATTAAACAACATCAATAACAACATAAAGCTTATTAATAACACTTATACTAATTTGGTATCAAACTAATTTTCTTAACAACTATAAATTAAAAAGAACAAACAACTGTTTTTAATGTTTAGTTATGCTTAACTATAACTAAGAAACATAAAAACATAAAGATTTAAGCTAATTAATGACTTTAATAGTAAAATGCTAAAATTGCACAAAAGGCTTACAAATTGAATCCAAGCACAAACTGAGAACCAAGAGCTGATAACACAACCTATAGCTTCCCAAGAAGCTCTAAACCGAGGCAATCTGTATTCACCTGCTCCAGCTTTGACCTTCACTTCCATGGACTTTTTATTTTTATCTAATTTTTTTGTATTTTTGGTAATTTTTCTCTTTTTGATACTAGACTGATTTTTATTGTTTCTAAAAGCTTAAATAAGCTTTCTAGGAGCTTACATGAACTTATTCAATCCTTGACAAAGGCTACAAACAACATTTGAACATTCATGAGAATTTTGAACATGGAAATTTTGCATAAACTGAAAACAAGTCTTATTCTGAAATTGAAACGAAAAAGGTTCATAAACACTTTAAATAACTTAAACAGAATACTTGGAAAGCTTAAATTACCTTTGGAAATTAAAATTGAGCTAAAACGACTTAGAAAATTACAAATTACACTAGTTATATTCTTCCTCTGCATCTCCTCTCTCTTTTATAGCACTTTGAGACCCCCATATGCCTCTGAACATTTCCCACTTAAAATCTTGGCTTTTGGATGAGTTCGGCAGTCTAAGCCCTCCACGTGTTTTGGCGGGAAAAGCCGATTTGATTTGTGTGGGGTCGTGAAATTGCAACTGGTGGTGGTGGCATTAATTGTGGCGTGTTTAGTTGGTAGATGTGATGATGAGTTGGGCGGGAAACCACCATGGTTTTGTAGAGGAGGATAAGGGAGGTGTCTGGTTTTGCTTGTGAGGGAGAAAGGAGAAGGCGGGGTACATTGGTTTTGACTTATTTTGACTAGTGGTATTAATAGAAGAGGGGTTCAAAATGGGGGGTTCAAGGCTTATGACAGGGGTTCTTTTTGATTTGGCTGGGTTAATAACAAAGAAAGGGTCCGTTTGGTTTGTTATTAATACAAGGACCAAAGATGTAAATTCGCAAACTTGAGGGTTGAACACGCCCATTTTCCAAAGTTCACACAAGGACCATTCATGCCAAATATGAATAGTACAAGGACCATAGTTGATTATTTTCCATTTTTAAAATATCCAAGGACTATATTTGACATTTTTCATACTTTAAGGACCTTTTACGCCATTTGACCAAAGATTTATTCAAGGACCATTTTTGACAATTTAGAATATTTCAGGGACCTTGAATAATAAAACTCCATATTTTTGGATTCCAGGGACTAGATTTGACAATTTTTGAAACTTGGAGACTAAAAGCGCCAATTATGCAAACTTGATATGTTTTTCATCTGATTTTGATATTTTTGCATTTACAACACATAAAACACTTATTTGTGATATTTTTATCATTTTGAAACATTTCTGAGTGTTTTCAGATATTTTTGCAGTTTAAATGGTACAAAAATGATGAGTATTTAGACACTCATCAGAACTCCTACTCGGAGAACCAGAAGAGGAAGTGCTGGAAGTGCAATAAGCACAGAGAGTCAAAGGAAGGTCCCAAAGAGGAAACCTACTCCAAGGAAGAAAGTTCCCTCCAAGGAAGCTACTCCTATTCCTACACCTGAACCACAAAGAAAGCTACTGGAAGAAAGCTCTGAAGATACACAATCAGACGAGGAGGTCCACTACTCGGCTGCAAAGGATGATTCTCCATTAGTACCAAAACCTCCTAGTCCAATAGCTGAACATGGCAAAGGAAAGACTCATGTACTTGTGCCATATGATGAAAGCTCAGAAAGTGATGAAGAGCTACTGGATAAATCATACAAGAAGAAGTTCAAATTCGTTCGACTTCAACACGTTGCACAACAATTTGCTCAAGAACAAATGGGTGGCCCCGGAGGGTCAAGTGGTGCAGCTCAACCTTCACGGATCGATGCGGTTAATCAACCCGATAAGGGATGCGTGTGCCACTGGTACAACAACATGAACCGTGTCGAAGATACTCTTGAGTTTGATTTTGAAGAACCGAAATCGAGAAGCTGGAAGGTTAAAGGCGATGAAGAAGCTGCGTCAAAGCCAAAGGCGATAAACAAGCTAAGGCGGCAATGAAGAAGATGTTGAGTATGATACGTTTCTTCTAGATAGTCTGCCGCGATCAAAGGAAGAAACTTCTGAACCACCAAAGGACCCAGAGTCTCCTCATATCTCATCATAATCAGACTCTTCTTCTCACTCTTCACCACCACCATCAAAAAGATCAACCAAATCATCATCCGGATCGATGAAGAAGCCACCTCGATCTTGGATTTCTCAGACTCATGAAAGAATTGTGAAAGCCGGCTTGTCCAAACAAGTCGAAAGAAGGACATGCTCTGAAAAACTGAATTGGGTTGCTGACCAAATGCAGATATCTACATGATGAGAATGACAAGATGCGAGAATGAAGGGAATACATCTGAAGCTCATGCGGGATGATCTACAAGGGAAGATGGACAGAATGATCGAAGGCTACACTCACAAGTACCTTATGGAAATCGTTCCTAAAGTCACAAAGGAGATGTTTACCAGACAACTATATCCGAATATTATGCAGATAGCCAAGCAAACTATAAGATCAATACCCTTAACCGTCACAATCAATCCATCTGATCCTGTAGTTTTCTCGGATAATGAATTGGTGGCCAAGCTTGTCACACAAATGTCGCGATCGGGACATTTACTTCGATGAAGGAAAGCTGTTTCAAGCATTCTTTGGACTACCAACTTCAAGAAGCATGCAGATTCGAAGGCGATAAGTCTAAACGCGTCCTAGAGACGATGAAGATAAGGATCGGGATAAGAATGATGAAGCTAAGCGACATAAGAAGTCCGGTGAATCATCTTCCATGACACCACCTCCCCAACGGCCTCCTGCTCAACAAAGGTCTCCTCCTCGTTCTTCTCTTGATAAACCTCGGGGCGATTCCGAGTTACCACCCGACTTCGAAAACCGATGATCACTTTGAGTATACAGCTGGTGACAATGAAGAGGTCCTTGAGCCCCTACAACAAACCACCTCTCCCAAACAAGTAAAGAAACCAGAACCCTCATCTAGGCCTAAGAAAGCGAGAAGAAAAAGCGCCTAAGGCAGACGTCCTATCATGGCTAGATGAAGACACAGAGGAATTTGAATGGTTTTCTACACTTGTCAATTCCACTCCTACGAAGAAGGTCAAGATCGGTAGAGCGGTAATACATTGGAGCATGCTAAGATTATGCATGAAAAGTTCCATGTGAAGAAGATGACGAAATCCGAGTTGAGGCGAATCAAGAATGAAGCTTTTCAACTATGGAAAGATAGCTCAGAAAGTGCCATCGAGGTCGAATATCACCTTGAAAACATTGCTCGAGCTATGTCTAACAACATGGATTGGATCAACCCGAGAAGCAAACATCGACTTTACTAAACGGGACAACCCTCCATACTACACCGACTGGTCAAAACCTCTACCAAAATTGGCCAACCGGATGAACCGAGGATTCCATTAGGATATTTCTTCAACAAATACTTGGAATTTCTTCTACATGGTGGCGATGGTTCAAGGAAATACGCTACATCGTTGACACTTCCATTCCCTGCAGCTATATACTCGAACTGCATAGCCATCGAGGAACGTGCCAATCACTTGTTCTCCAACAAAGTGGAAGCCTACGACCGAGATGCAGCATGCGGATTCATCATTGGCGGAACGCCGAAGAATCTACTGAGGAACGCTAGGGTTCGAAGTCTCAACATGCGATGTCAGTTCTAAAAGTATCGTTGCCATCAAACACGTCGATCTTTCATCTAAATGGGACTACACCTTCCTAAAGAATATCGTGGTCAAGCGACAAGATGAAAGGGATTATGCATTCTCTGAACGGAGTGACTTTGAGAATTTGTCTATCAACGACATCGAAGACATGTACCTTGCCAAAGTCACGAGTGCATTATGAGATAATTCTCCACTGCAATACAGCGTGAATTCATCAAGTCAGTGCTCATCTTCATCAGACGCATAGTTATCCAAGAACGTGTAGAAGATCTCCAGCTGGCAGTTGAATCTTATCAGACCCGTGTCAACCTCACTCCACCGCAGCCTTGATCTACGGACATCAACCGCTTCCACAATATACGCTCATCGGCAAACCTTTGGCGTCGTTTGCGCGGTGAACTTCAAAGAATTTGCTTGATGGCGTGCAGAGATCTTCATAAGTTTGGAGATCACACTTTGAAGATGGTTAGGGGCGGATTGGCTTACCGGTTGAAGGATATACACCAAAAGATCGGGTCTCCTAAGCGATGGAATTCTAAGGATCGAAGGGACGTGAAGAGGATCATCACCATGATTGATGAACGGTTGTATAGAAGGGATCGGTTCAGAAGACTAGAAAGCTATGTTGGTGGTCGACCCGGGAGAAACATCATCGCTTTCCAGCGCTCGACTCACACTCTGGCGACATCTCGGACTACACGGTACCCCTTGAACTACTTCTTTCATTACATATTTGTATGTATGATTTATTATGTCTATGGCTTGTGCACACATTACAGTGTACAACCCGTACTTGTAAATAAAGGACCACGTGGTATGCTTCATTGCCACAATCCTTATAAAAGGAGCAAAAGCTTCTTACTTTTGAGTAAAACCTATCAAACCTTTCATTTTTCAAGGTTTTGCTCAAAAGAACAAGTACTTTCCTTATGATTTTCAAAACCTCAACCATTTATATCACTCGTTGAGGGGGAGTACTTGACTTAAAACTTTGTTCACAAATTGTTCACAGTGGTCATTCTTCCTGCAACACTCAAAATGGTCATATTTATTCTCAACTTTTCAAAAATAACATTTTATATGCTATTTTTGAGGGGGAGAAAATACGTGATAAGAAATATGTTGTGTCAATGCAAATGAATCTTTGTGCTATAGACTTAACCCATGAATTGACGAGATCTTAACTGTTAGTAACTCGAAAATACTTGTCCGGGACGGGTAATAATTTCAAGCTAGTTCGCTAGTGATGTAAGCGTGTCTCGCAAAGGACTTGTCTGAGTAGAATGTACCATTCGAGAAACTCTTGGTAGACATGAACTCGGACGGGTTTGACAACCTTTCGAGGATTGTCTACACCTTCAAGGTAGTTATTAGAGCTAATTGTCACCTAAAAGCTGACAACGCAACTCTTTAACTATGCCACGTAACCGTGTCTCGCGGGGGAATGTCTATCTTGAGTTGATCAACTCAAAATGTGCGCTCTTTCCTCACTGTGCATTTTAACCGTTAAAAATTTTAAGCACATGTGGAGGGGGAGTATTTATGCAAAATCTTATCTCAACAGTAGTACTAAAATGTTTTTCATTCACAAACACTTTGAGAGATTTTTCACAACAATGGTTTTATGGCAACATAGGTTAGTCATGGAGTTATAAGGTGACTAAGGTTAGGAATAACCGTCCTATGATCCACTTGAGCGGAGGGATCTACCCCAAGATACCACAAATAGTTAGTATTTAGAAGTCCTTAGGTATGATTGTAAAAAGGAGAAAATGAGAATCGGAGAAAGAAAGAGTTGAAGAATTAAAAAGAAATGCAAAGAAAAGGGTGAAAAGAAATAGCCCTCCAGATTATTCAACTTAGGGCAGACACGGGTTCAATTCATATGCTACTAGTTGTCACTTAGTGACGCTGGTATTGAAGATTAAAAGTCGTCATGGACCCAGTGACGCATGCACTAAACCTTCTTAACCACTCAAGTTTCTCTCAACAGAAGCTTGTTTCATTCTCACAGGGAACCCTACATAAACTATCGGCTTTCTCTTAGAGATTGCTGGTATTGAAAAAGGAGACCCTCTCCCTAGTCTCCGCTCAGGAAAAACCAAAACGCACTATTGAGTCTAGAGCCACGAGATTCATCAAAAGATCTCTTAGGTACACTTGACATTTCATCACTTGATATTCAAAAATAAGAATTTCAGTGGTACATTATCGAGTCCTTCACATATCTTAGCAATCTGTCAAGAACATTTATGAGAGGTTCACATTTGTGATCCTCGGTGATTGAATGGAAACTCCTGCCAGGTCAACATCAAACCGCCCACGACAGGTCGCCGGCAACTCCCGTGGATTGCGCTTAGTGGTCTCAAGCGGTCTGATGCGTGAGGTGATGCCGGTGTACCTCGGCGACTCATCTGAATCGTAGGTGTACCGATACATCGTGTTATCTCACTTGTGGGACTCAATTAAGAACGGCCTTTGTAAAAATTAGAGTTGTGTTTTCACACTATGCTGTCAACACTCTCGAAGTTCAAACTTGTAAGTGCCAGAATCCGCTTATTACTAACCGTTCTTATGTTTTCTTCTTATGGAAGCTCTGAAGAGGAATGATCGTGCAGATTCTTCTCATGCTCACGCCAACATCATCACTAATGGAAGTTCTATCCAAAAGCAACACAACAGTTAGAATGATTCTTCATCAAATCAAAGAATCTACAAAGTTAAAGACTTAAAGAACTTCATCGATCTTGAATTCAAGCGTCAAAGGCGTGTGAGCATGTTGAAGAATGGCGTGGAGACACTTGTGCAGCGGCGGGGACTGAGAGCGCAGACTCAATGCGACAACAACATACTATCACTTTATCACAAAGAACAATGATCAAAGAACAAAGTTAAAGATGACGTCAAAGCATAACTGTTCAAAGAAAACTATCTCGCTACACTGGGAGATGGTTCAAATCAAGGCAATTCTTCTCACAAGAAAGAAGAATGTCGGGAGACGCGTCAAAGCTACTATTACATCAACGCCTTCAACGTTTTTCATCACCAACACTTGAGTGTTTGTTACTCATATGTAATAACACTTGAGGGGAGATTGTTGGAATCACTCCTAAACCTTATTCAAGTGTTAGTTACTCATATGTAATAGTTAGCTTATTATGGCCTTTATGTTTGTTATTAGCCTTAAGCTTATGTAGAAGGCCCATGAGCTTAGGCCCAAGCCCATAGGAGAAAGGGAAGGAGTAGGAGTGTTGCCCTAGCTCCTTGCCTATAAATATCATGTAATAACCTTCACTTGAGGGTTGGTTGTTCAAGTTATTCCTTTCACATATGCTCACATAACGGTTTTACTTATATCGTGTGTGTGTGTTTGGTTTCTTGTTCAATCGCCTCTCTATCTTTCTTATAAGCTTGTGTGGTAAACCTTGTGACCTAACAGGGAGGCAACCCATGCTTAATTGTTTGCTTGTTATGTGTCGTATATCTTTTATTGATTGTTTATTTTCATGTTTGAATTTGTAAAAATGCTTTATTTTTTCTTTAACCTCGTCTTAATTACATATAAAGGTATTTTACAAAATAAATAAGTGTAGGGAAGATTACATACGTTTTTAAAAGAAATGTGAACATGAGAATTTCAATTAATTAAAAGATATACATGCGTGTTTGTTCGAGTCAAATGCTTGTATCGAGTCATAATGGATGTTTTGCAGGAAATTTTTCGATTTTAAAGATAAAAATGTTCAAGAATTTTTGAGAAAATCGCATACGAGTTTCTGTCGAGGATAACTGGCGGCGTTAGGAGGAGCGAAACACAACTTATTACTTTTACTCATTTTCTGAGCTACTTATAAATTTTTGGAATTTTCCAGGTCTTAATTTTCAGAAAATCTGTAAACATCCATTCCACAAGCATTATATCCTAGTTTAGTAGAGTCATATATATATTGTTACCCGATTTTACATGAAGGTTTAGTTTGTTTTCTTCAAATTAATGCGAGGTTTAATTTATCAAGAAGAAGATACATAAGATGAAAAGGATCTTTTCACGCAAACATTCTTCTTGAAGAAAGATGTAACCACCACTTCACACGGATCCTACTGAGCTAATCAGGGGAGTACTAGTTTCTTTCGTTTTTACCTTCCATTATCATAACTTTGATACTTTCGGGGAACATTGGGGACAATGTTCAGTTTAAGTGTAGGGAGGAAAATAAAACGGGAACTTTGAAACTATGCTTATCCTTGACTATTTGCTTTGTCCAATTGCATTTGTGTAATAAACCATGAGAAATATCGGTTAGGGTAATTTTGGCACCAAATTTAAAATTTTCATGACATATAGGAGTGGGCCATTTGTCTTAATAAAGTGTCTCATGGATAGGAAGTTATATGACTAGCACAAAAACCCTTTATCACTTAAATTCCACCAAAATGTGAGGATCGCCCTTAGATTTGTAGGAATTAAAGCATTCATCTTTAATGCTTAGAGTGTGAACAGGTAGTATAATAGATTCTAGAACTTGTTTTGTGATGCATTCCGAGATCGCTAGTAAGACTACACTTGTGTAGTTAGGAATAACTAAATGATAAGAAGCATTAGGATAACCCTTGTTTGATACCCGTAATATAATTACTTCTTCCACATTGGTTGAGTAATTCCCCCACACCTTTGCGTTGTACTCATCTTTAGTACACGATACCCCTAGTTAACCCCTTAGAGCCTATCCTTTTCGCGGTTATCGTGATGTTTCGGTTTTCCAGAATATCAATGAAGAGCATTATTTACAATCCACCCCCAAATTTACACCCAAATCGCCTTAGCCTACCTTGTATGCACTCACTTTTAGTGCATTATTGTTATCACACTAAACCCTTAGTTCAATTATCTAGTTGCTTGCATAAGTTGCTAAGTCGAGTCATATCCTTTGTACACAGTTTTTGGAGTATTGAGACTCATGGGAAAAGTTAAATTTTATGAAATGACAGGAAGGGAACGTTAAATTCAAATTCCCTTTATTTACATAATAATGTACTCCAAGTGTTTTGATCTTTTCAATTCGGATCAAATTAGTGTTAGAGTAATAAAAACTCAAGTGTAGGGATGTGCCTATAAATCTCTATTATTTTGATGTTATCGTAGAGGATGGTAGAGTAAAAGTGTATGAAAAAAAATCGAAAAAAAATATAAAAAAGAGAAAAAGGAAAAAATAGAGTGTGGAAAAAAAAAGAAAAAAAACATACGGGCTACCATCCTACATCTATCTTTAAATTTATGTATGTTTATTTCAGTTATCTAGAGTTTAGAGTGTCGAGTCTTGGCTTAGCAACGCCATTCTTCTCATGCTTGTAACATAAAGATTTTTGACTTGCCACCATTAAATCGCCTATCCCACCAAACCCTTTGTTTCCCTACCGTAAGCCTAACGTTACAACCCTTTAAAAGACCTCTTGGATAGTCTTTCCTAGGTGCTTACGCCAAAGCGATGGAGGTTTGATCTAGTCTCAAGCCGATGGTAATCTATGTACTAGGACCGGTTAATGAGTGTTTATCTTCCATTTCCAACTTGTTATATTTCATACACACCCGAGAGATGTGAGTATCCAAACACCCCATGTGAGGTGCTAGTATGTAATTTCCGTGCTTGTTAGGACTTTTGCGGGGCTTATATGTGTTGTGGATCGTTCTAAACTAATGCTTCATGACCCCTAACTTATAAATTAATTCGCTAAAAGCACATTTGCTTGAGGACAAGCAAATACCAAGTCTATGGATATTTGATAAGGATTTAAAAGGTACCTTTTTTAGGGGTCATTTAAGCCTTTAATTGATCACTTTTGTATCCGTTACTACTTAATTTCGTTCCTTTTCACTTATTAGGTCTCTTGAAGGCAAATTCTTTGGAATGACACTTATTAGAGCGAAAAGCGAATATACAAAAGAAATGGCCAAATTCAAGAATCGAGACACTT
>OU343224.1:19803540-20032611 GCA_910596185.1 Chrysanthemum makinoi | reverse complement strand
GGAGTTTTAATGCTACATAAAGAAATAACGTCGAGGTTGATACAAAGATGAGTTGTACGTTATACATAAATAACGTAGCGTCGACATACAGTGACGAAGTTGTAATGCTACATACAGAATAACGAGAAGCAAGCATTTGAGCATAACATAGTGCGATATATGTGAATAGTGGGTATGTTACACGCTTTTAACATAGATATCGATATACAATTGAATTCTAGTCTATTCACTTTCCTTAAGTTAATTATTCTAATCTCATTCAGCTTTGTTACATCAATATTATTCTCATTTAAACTGTGACCCAATCAAAACAAGAACATCCTAAAGTTTAAATGTGAGTTAATTAAGAAACTTAATGATTTTGAGAAATAATTAATTTAATACAAATGAGAGCTTATAATGAACATAAAATATAGCAAGAATATAGCACGACTACATCGTGTAACAAGAGGCAAGCAAGGCATGGCAGACATTGCACTGTATGCTGAAGTGTTTTAGGAAGATTTGGTTATAGTTTAGGTTTTGAAAAATACCTAATTCTCTATAACCTTGGCTCGATCACCAACTGTGTAACACCCCCAAAATTTCATGAAGCTGCTCGGGTCATGGGTGCTACTAAATCAATAATATACACAACACAAGGTAATAAATAATGGAAATTCTATTCCATTTTCAAAAGATATATTAATTTAAGAAATAGTTTTACATTATTGTTTCAAAGTGCGGAAGTAAAGCCCATAAAAATGTATGTTGTCCCATTAAAAGTTGTATTAAAATGTTTGGAAACACTTCGATGCAGCTTCTTCAACGAATGCCTTTGCCATTGCCCACGCCTAATAAGTAAACTCGAGAAAAATATGCTAAAATGTCAACACAAAGGTTGGTGAGTTCATAGGTTTAAGTAATCAAGTTGGACCACAGTTGCATATATAGCATCTCCGTGAATGACACTATATGCAAAAGGCTATTACGCTAATACCAGTTCATGCGATCAAACTACGCGATAGGCAGCATGCATTTAGAAGCATGATAAATAAAAGCCCAGCAAGTGTATTTCCAATACACTCAATCAATACGATATGATATACGCCCGACGTTTGCCATCCGATCAAACTCGAATGGGTGTCATCCCCAATAGATCTATTCATAACAATCGCTTCTCCCAAAGGGAACTAACGGTAGCATAGTTGGGATTCAAGGTTGTTCCACGTAATAGTGTTTTCAGTTTCAGGTCCGAAAAGAGTTTTGCATGTTTCTCACCCCAAAGTTTTATAAAGCACGTAAATAAGAGTAAAAGTGGGGCTATAAACTCACCTCAGCAGTTCGGTGAATAAGCACAAAGAGATCGAGTGTGATACAACAATGGCTGCTACCCGGAACCTAGAACGAGATGGCAAGACTCAGTTTTGCATTTTTGTGTACTCACGACTCGAAGTGTGTAAATAAATTTAAATGTTTACAAGTGGTTGTGTTTAATGTTGCTTGTGTGGCGGAGTTTTCGTTAAAAATCGTTTCAAAATGTTTTGTAAGTATTGGCTCTTGGAATAGATGTGAAAAAAATGTATACGAAACTTTTCTATAAACGTTGGCTCGAATATTTACTCAAGTATGAATGAAGTGAGAATAAATACAAGTCGAATTATTTTTATTAGATTCTTTTTAATTTTGAGGAGTTATATATATATTTATCGGAGTTGTGGAAAAATAATATATTTGGAAACGAGTTTACGATGATGGGTGTTACAAAATATGTATCAAACATATTTATTTAACGGAAAGTGGTAAAATATGTAAGTTATCAAACTTATAACTTTCAAATGAAAAGATGTAGGCTTGTCCAAAGTTGATGGACTAAAATGGTAAAATTTTGATATTATAAAGATTGTACCAAAAATAAAGAGTAGTTCGAAGTAGAGAGGGCTAAAGCTGCAAAAACCATATAAGTTTCAAAGCTATATAACCTTTTAAGTTGAATGTCGACTCTTTGGTAATTGAGGGGCTGAAAGTGGCAATTTGTGAAACTTGCAAAATGACACAAAAAATAATGGCAAACCGCCATTGCATGGATTCGAACTCTAGTCCCCTCGATTAACAACACACGTCCTTACCAACTAAGCAACTAGGCCATTTGTGTTTTATCTTTACAAACAATTTTTATTTAAGGACATCTTAACTGTGACTCTATGCTATATATTTCATGCAATATGTTAACGTGTACATGTTGGATTTGCAAAATATTTTCTTTACTTAATAGAGAGTTTCAAATAACCAACTTCATTAGTTGGTTTATTGACTTTTAATACTTGTTCAGTGCATGGGTTTAGTTAGTTCGAACATTTTTCAATAAGTATTTAGTTTAAGTTGGAAGACCAAATAAGCCATGGCCAAATGAGCAAACCCGAGACCGACTTGGCTTGTCTCGGTTCAACATAGTCGACCAAAAGAGGAAAAGTTAAGCCCGATATGTGTTAGGTTTAACCCACAACGAAGGATCAAGTATTATATGAGCTTGCTTGAGCTTATGAAGTAACAAAAATAAATACGAAAGTGAGTAAGTAGTCGAGATACGAAGTAATCCAAGTTAAGCCAAAAATTGAGTTAAGTTGCATGGTTTATTTTAGTCCTTGTGATAGAAATCTCAAATAACTCTACAACGCAGCATATTTCGTTTTAGAAATACATGAATATACTAGTTTTCATGAGTGTTAATCATGTTTAAAAGTTTGCCACACAAGTTTCAAGCAACACAACCAAGTTCATATTTCTTGCATGTAAGTCGAACGTATGTATGTATGCATGAATAACGTATTGAAAATAGCCTTGAAGGACTTACGACACCTCAAGGGTGGTGAAGACACAATATGCAACGAATGGAAAGGAACCCAAGAACTTATCCCGTCACACTATTCTAACTTGTAACCCTTTGTAACCACCTAAATCCTTCTCTTCCTCTTCCCTAGCGACTTTCCATAAAGTGATGAGTATGTAAATGAGTTTGAGAGTGTTTGAGTTTGGAGGTGTGAGTTGGTGAGTTTAACAAGGGTCTTAGGGGTTTGTTTATATATAGAGGGAGATGGTAAAAAAAAGAAGATGGAGTTTGTTGGATGTTTGTAGCGTGCGTATCATGGCAGCAAGAAGGGGGTCACATTTTGTGTTGTCTTTGTTGAGCATGCTTGGTAATAGCTGAAAGCAATGTGATGTTCACAAGGAAATCACATGCCAATGTTTTGTATTTTAGCTTAGGATGTCATGCATGGAAGAGTACATTGATCACATGGGTTAGCTTGTTTTGTGCTTTTGGCTTCTGATCATATAGGAACAAAAGAAAGAAAAAGCCATAGTTGCTTTTGACTTTGTTGTTTCAAATGGGTCACACGAAAAAAGAAAGAAACCATTGGTTGTCTCCACTTTTGTTCACATGATACAAAAGATGCCATGGTTGTGCTTTGTTTGGGTCTCATTCACAGAAGAGAAGAAAAAAAAGTCCTTGGTTGCTTTATAATACATATGCACGTTTAATTCATTAAGGCAAAAAGTGATGTTGAGTTTGTATTGTTTTTGCTTGTCTTGTACTTGATTGGGATCACAAAGAGCCAAGGAAGACACATGGTATAAAATATTACATTTGTGTTAATAAATTATATTAAGAGTGTGTTGGGTTGACATTTGACCAAGGTTAAATTTGTTGTGGTGTTTTGGGTTGTGTACGCTGGTCACAAAAAAGAAAGAACATGATAAAAGTATTTTTGAGTTGAAAAGTGTACATCAATATATTGAAACCAAAAATGGTCCAAAACTATTTCATAGGGAAGCTGGGCCGAGAGTTGGGACGGGCTAGGCCCAAGTTGGGTTGGCTTTGGATGTTGATATTTGCGAGCCCAAGTAAAACAAATGGTGATGGATCGGGTTTGGGTTAAGAAGACCCGGTGAGAAATAAAATAAAGGTTTATTATATATTTATCTTATATAATTTTTATTATCGAGGTTGAGGTGGAAAAATATCCCGTGACTTTTCGTGTTTAGGGTTCGAAACGAAAGAAAAAAAATGTAGCCATAAAAATTGGTAGGGAGATTTACTAGTGGTTACACATAATCAATGCCTCAATCATCAAGTGTACACAATGGAAATGTTGCTGCTGTTACAGATGATGAAAATCCTTTTGCTATTCCAGAAGATGAACCTTTTGAAAACATATTTGTTCTCGAATCATCATCAAAACCATCTCATCAGAGAAATCGACTCTCTCGCTACTGCTCAACAACAACCACATGAACACCTTAGTAGAAAATGGACACATGATCATCCATGGACAACATCATTGGAAACCTCTCTTCGATTCACTCGTCAATAACTGGTAACCATGCCTTATGGTGCTTCTTCAACTCCGTACTCTAAGATCGAACCAAAGACGCGGAAAACTGATATGAATGAAGACATCGGTTCAATGCCATGCAAGAAGATATTCATGAGTTTGATCGACTGATGTATGGGAATTAGTACCGCTCCAGATGTGCAATGATCATTGCTCTAAAGTGGATCTTCAAAGTAAAACTTGATGAGCATGGTGATGTTTTAAAGAACAAGGCTCCATTGGTTGCAAAAGGATACCGTCAAGAGGAGGGTATTGACTTTGAAGAATCATTTTCTCCTGTTGCTCGGATCGAGGCAAGCAAAATCTTTTTGGCTAATGCTGCAAGTAAGAACATGGTAGTATATCAGATGGATGTAAAGACAGCTTTTCTTAACGGATATCTTAAAGAAGTCGATACGCCACCAACCCTGAAGGTTTGTGAATCCAGAGCATCCCAACTCATGCCGTTTGAAGAAGGCTCTACGCTGAAGCAAGCTCCAAGGGCTTGGTATGATACGCTATCAAAATTTCTTCTATCCACTGGATTCAGCAAAGGAGTAGTTGATCCAACATTGTTCACCAGAAAGTCTGGCAAACATTTAATTCACATTCAAATATATGTTAATGATATTATTTTTGCCTCGACTGACCCCAATGAATGTGATCGTTTTTCAAATGAAATGGGTTCCAAATTTCAAATGTCAATGATGGGACAAATGTCATTTTTCTTGGGATTACAAATTTCACAAAGTCCCGGAGGCATTTTTATAAATCAATCTAAATATGCAAATGAGATTTTAAAGAAATTTGGATTTGATTCTAGTGACCTGTTGACACTCCCATGATAGAGCGTACTAAACTAGATGAGGACCACTCAGGTATCATGGTAGACCAAACAAAATATCGTAGTATGATTGGATCCCGATGTACCTCAAAACAAGAGAAATGACATTCTGTTCGCTGTTTGCATGTGCTAGATACCAGGCTAAGCCTACTAAAAAGCACCTTGAAGCTGTTAAACGTGTCTTTCGGTATCTCCAAGGAACCATCAATATGGGACTTTGGTACCCGAAGGACACCGGTATGTCTCTAACAACCTATGCAGAGCCGATCATGCAAGATGTCAAGATACACGTCGGCACGCCGGAGGTGCTCGTTTTGGGTGATAAGCTTGTAAGTCTGGTCTTCAAAGCAAATGAGTACTTATATTTCCTCAGAGGCTGAATACATAGCCATGTCATCTTGTTGTGCTCAAATCCTATGGATGAGATCTCAATTATCCGACTATGGCTTTGAATTCAACAAAATCTCCTCTGTATTGTGTAATAAAGTGCTATTGCTCTCTCATGCAACAACGTACAACACTCAAGAGCAAAGCACATCGACACACGACATCATTTCATCCGGGAGCAAGTAGAAAACGGTGTGGTGGAACTTTATTTTGTGAGGACTGAATTTCGTTAGCGACATCTTCACCAAAGCTCTTCCTAGAGAACGTTTTGAGTTTATCCTCCACGACTTGGTCTAAAGAGTCTACAACCGGAACACTCAAACGTCTTCAAGAGGAAGACGAGGAGTAAAGGTCTTTCTTCATCCATATCTTGTAAATATTTATTTGAAAAGCAAAATACAAAATTTCAAAACCTTCAAAAAGCAAATAGAAAAATATAAAACCTTCAAAAATCAGAAGGTAAAAATCAAAAAATTTTCAAAACAATGTCATTTTTCATTTTTCTCAACGAAAATATCTACGGTCTTTGTGTTGTCATTCAAAGAATGACACGGACTTGATATTGTTCTAAATGTTCTCTAAAATATAAATATATATATATATATATATATATATATATATATATATATATATATATATATATTTGGGAGAAAGTGAAACTATGGTTTATTGTCATTTCAGGCAATAACCCGCTTTTCAAAGAAAGAACAGAGCCATGCTTTATCTTGTTTTTCAAAACTCATGCTCTGATTCTATAAACAATTACTTACTATCTAATGAAAACTAATTTCTTTGTAAAATAACTCGGACTCTATTTTTGAAAATCATCCGGACTTAACGTTTGTCAAAAATATCTATCTCTCAATCAACAACTTATGTCATTGATTGAGGGGGAGAATGATTTCAATTAAATCAAAAGGTTATTTGTCATACAATTGTTTTCAAAAGATAATCATGCATGTTTAATCAATGGAGTTTAAAGTCTCAAAATCCGATCCTTATCAGTTAAAACGTTTTCATAATCAAGTCACAATTCTCCTTAAAAGCTTTCAAAATCAATTTAAATCTACAGAGATCACAAATCTCAAATGATTTGATAATTGTGATCGGGGGAGAATTTTTGATTTAAATTGGATTTAAACTGATAATTCGGTAAATGGTTTTATAAGGATGTACAAGCTCTCCTTCCCACATGTGCAAAACGATTTCAAATTTTCCATGAACATGTTGAGGGGGAGCATCTATCTTAAACCACAAAGATTTGAAACGTGATCAATTTATTTCAATGTGCAGTCTTTTCCTAATATGTGCAAAACATTTTTCAAGTATCTATGCACATGTTGAGGGGGAGAAACTATTTTGAAAACCACATTCTTTATATAACTACTCTTAGATGCAAGCCAACCCCTCAAAGATGAAAATTAGTTCTATTACAATGATGCTTGATGCAAATGTTGAGGGGGAGCTCTTGTTCTAAAAATATCAAAAACAATTCAGGTACAAAATGCTTTGATAATATATCACAAGTATCTGGATTGATTTTCAAATGATTTTCAATTGGTTCCAATGGCAGATGAACAATACCAAATATACCGACCAACTTTACTTTATGTATGGTGATATAAGGACGATAAGGTTAGGTATTTGTTCCCATGATCCGCCAGAACCGGAGGGATCTTGTTACATATTGGATTTCATAAACACATCAAATCATAACATATATAGGCGTATGGGTTTTGAGTTTAGAGAGAGAAAGTGAAGAGAGGGAGCCTTTCTAGAGAGAGAGTAAACAAAAGAGAAAAGGTTAGATTAGAATGAAAGGTCCAACCCTCTATCTTGGGAGGTAGAGGGTATTTATAGTTACAAACTAAACGTCCTCCTTCTGGATCAGGATCACAATGGGTAAAGACCCGTCCGTCCTCCACGGTGTTGCACTAAACTAAATAACTAGTAAATAACGTAATGTCTATGAGCTAACTTATGCTATATTATATATGGGGTGACCGACACTTCACTATGGAATTTCTAATTCCTAACAATATCCCCCTAAGGGAGGTCACCCCATGTTTTACATTTCGAATCCTAGCATTCTATTAAATCTTCAGTCTTGAGCTCATAGACGTTAATTCTTAAACTTCCACATCTTTTGCGCTTTAGCAAAGGATACTTCAAAGTCCGCATACTTTGTACTTTAAGTGGAGGCCTTAAACTGATCCACATCTTTGATGATCTTTGAGCTTTCATTGAGATCATCAGCCACAGTAAATCTCTGGATCACCCTTTTTGTGTTGCCATCATGTGTTGCTGTGACTTTCGGACCGACATGCTCACACTTTCCGGATCATGACATCTTTCCATCAAAGTAGCGGAAGCTTTACTGGTTCATGATATTTGCAGCAGCGATGTATATAGTATAAAAATATCAAAGCAGTGTTCTAGATATGCACAAGTCATGATTTCTTCAATTAAGTGTGGATGTTGTGAGCATGCAGCTTTGGATTGACTCCTTTTATCGATACCTGAACCGCCCAAATGTACCTACAAACAAAGTAGCAAAACACGAAAGTGTCTTTGATCACTTTTTGAATTGAGGTACACGCCCACTCCCCTTGATCGCATAAAGTCGCATGTGACCGGTATAATTCAAGAATCTCCTTGGAGGGTTTCGCGCTGTTCTAGTTGTTCTCAAACCGAACGCCTCAAAGAAGACAACACGGAGGTGTGAACCAATAATTGAGATTCATCGATTGATGAAAAATGATTTGAAAAACAATCACGTATTGCTTGAAGAAAGAGTTTTGTAATACGACGAAGGTTTTATGAGAAAGATCAATTTTCAATCAAAAATACTTTTTGTATTTAAAAAGAGTACACATTCAACGTGCTAGAGAAAAGAAGAGATTCGCACATCGAACGGTTTTTCCAAAAGTATTCTTTCAATCAGAGATACTTTTTGAATTTGAAAATGAATACACATTCGATGTGCTAGAGAAAAGAAGACATTTGCACATCGAACGGTTTTTCCAAAAGTATTCGTCAATTCATTTCCTGGACCAAGAGATTGAATCGCCCCATCGTTTCTATCCAGTTGTCACAAGCTTGATCTTTTTCAAGATTTCACATGTCACCCACCAAGAGCTTGTTTGATGTTGGCTCTAGAAGGATTTTCATCTTCATCGTGAATACTTTACATATCACTTAGATGTTCTGGCAATACCACAAGGATAATGCGTAGGACTCTTATATATACTTTCTTTCCACATTGTGTGAAACAGAAAGTCTTCATTAATTTTGTGTCCTAACGAGATATTGTGGATGATCTCTTGGCTCTAGACTCAATAGTGCACATTTGGTTCCTATGCCGGAGACTAGGGAGTGGGTCTCCTTCTTCAATATCAATAATCTCTAAGAGAAAGTCGATAGATTATGTCGGTTCCCCGTGAGAATGAAACAAGCCCTTTTAAGAGGAACTTGAGTAGCATGGGAAGTTTAGTGCAAAGCGCCACCGGGTCCATGACGTCTTGTCTTCAATACCGTTACCTTAGTAGACACCGAGTAGCATATGTATTGAACCCGTTTCTTCTAAGGTTGAATTATTGGAGGGCTATTTCTTTTCACCCTTTTCATATTCATTTCCTTTTCATTCTTCAACCCTTCAGTGCTTACCGAGACTTCATAACTAGAACCTTTTTGGGTTTATTCCATAGACTAGTCCGGTCCGCACTCTTCCCATATCTCAGTTTTCTCCTTTTTTTCATCATACCTAAGGACTCTACACTATCTAGTGGATTGTCCCTGGGTAGATCCCCTCGGTTCTGGCGGATCGTGGGAACTAATACCTAACCTCACCATCCTTATAACTCCATACATAAAGTAAAATGGTCGGTCTTTTGGTATAGTTCATTCTTCCTTGAAACCAATTGAAAAATCATTTGGAAAATCAATCAAGGTACTTTTGATACGAGATCAAAGCATTTTGTACCTTAATAGTTTTGATCATTTAGAAAACCTCCCCCTCAACATGTGCATATGATTTAGAAATTGTTTAGCACATGGAGGCAAGAGGACTTTGAAATATTTTCTTTGATCACAATTTTCATAGAAAAAGCCATTTGATTTTCTTGGTAAATTCTCCCCCTCAATATGTGCATAGGATATGTGAAATAGTTTTATCACATAGAGGAAAGAATTTTTTTGAAGCACATTTCACGATTGCACTGCCATTAAGAAACCATTTAGAAAATCAATCAAGGTACGTATGTTGAAACATAGAAATCTTTGTACCTTGAAAGTTTATTTTCTTTTGAAATGCTCCCCCTCAATATATGCTTCGAGATTCGAAAGTGTTTAGCACATATGAGAGAGCAGCCTGCACTTTTGAATCAAATCGATCATCATTTATCAAATTTCATTATTAAATCACAAATTCTCCCCCAATAAAAAATATCAAACCCTTTGAGATTTTGAATCCCAAGTGATTTAATAAGGTTTAGAAAACATGGGAGAATATGTGGCCAGGTTTAAATACTCATCTTGTTTTTGGATAAATCCTCCTCCTCAACATGTGCATTGTATATTTGAAATTGTTTGCACATGGAGGCAGGAGTGCCTTTAAAGGACTAAAACCGATTCAATTAAAACAGATTTGAGATTTAAATCACGATCTCTCCCCCGATCAAAATTTTCAAACCTTTTGAGATTTGTGATCCCAATTGATTTAAATCATTTAGAAAAATTTGGGGAAAGACGTGGCAAGATTTAATTTTGAAAAATGATAGATAAGGAACAGATTTAGACATTAAAGATTGTTAGTGTCAGGTATGATTGTTTTAAGAGACCTTTAAGTAAAATAAAACAATTTCACAATCAAACAAGAACAGAAAAAAATTCATTTTGAAAGATCTTGATTCTAAAGAAAAATCATACCATGACATAACATTAAATCTTTAGATCACCACTTTGTTTTAGTACAAACCGGACTTTTATGAAGAAATATTGTTTGAAAATAATTTATTTTAAATCACTCTCCCCCTCAATCGATGACCGTAGTCGATGATTGAGTGACTTAAGTTTTGATAAAATGAAGTCCGGTGATTTTCAAAATTAAGTCCAATTAATTTTCAAAACAATATTTTCCATTTTCAAAACAATTTATTCAAATTATTCAAAATTGTTTAAAAATGGTATCCTGCACAAAGATACGTTAGGTGGTTGAGAAGCTTCTGTTGTTGCTGTAGGGCTTGAAGAAAACCGTCACGCTGGATGCAGACTTCTACGCTGCATTTTAATGCTAACTGAGGTCAAATTAAGCTCGCTTTCATTTGTCGATGAAGAAAACCATCCCATGATGCATAGACCTCTTACGTTGCATTTTCCATGCCAACTCTCCATAGAAGTCCAATTAAGCTCGCTCTTCATTTGTCAACCCAAGATATAGTTACCCTTTCCTTTCCGCATCCAATCATCTTCAATTGTGGGATCCGGATCGGGAACATTCTTATATACCATAATATCTGCATATGTTAGTGGACACAAACAAATATATGGTGGTCGACATCACCAAACAATCGAATCACTAATAAAAGTCAATCCAACATGTCAATCAATTCATATATGGCATGGGAAAAATGTGTTTATCAAACTCTAATCATCTAATCCTAACAATCATATCCTAGGCACCTAGTCCTTCAACGTAGGTTAACATCATTTTTAATTAAGCATATAGGATAATTAGAGAAGTCCGCTAGATGATATAGATTTGAAAACATTCTCCCCCTCAATCAATGACTTATTTTCTGAAAAGTTTAAAAGCGCCGAAGTCATTGATTGAGTTTTGAAAATTAAAAAAATTCTGATCCAGATTGATTTTCAAGCAACTCAATTTCCACCATTTTTGAAAACAACAAATATTTTTCTGAAGAATTATAGACGGAAAAACATTTGTGTAGGAACAGCAGTCCTTCGACATACTTTCCTCATATTGTTTTTAGGATAAGTGCACGATATTTTTGAAAATTTGATTAGCGTAGCACTTTCCTTCCTTGAAGAGCGGGTTGCTATCTGAAATAATAGCAAACCATAATTTTGAAGAGCGGGTTACAGTCTGAAGAACTGCAAGCCATAGTTTTAGACATGTATTGAAAAGAAATATTTACACCTTCTGCTCGAACTTCATCTATGGTCCCGTGCCATTGTTGAATGACATTTCTAAGACCGCAGATATTATCGATACCAGAAGACATGTCTTGAGAAAACATATTTTTGGTATTTTTCAAATTTTTTGATTTTTTGATTTTTTTTATGGGTTTTTGATGGTTTTATATTTTTCTATTTTCTTTTTGTTGGTTTTATATTTTTGTATTTTGATTTTCTGAAAAATATATACAAAGATAGAATAGATGATATAGTTTAAGAAAGATGATGATACGAAAACGAGATAAGGATATCGAGCGACTCTTGTAGAAGATAGAAGTCATCATCCCTAAAACTTTCACCACCAAAGCTCCGAGGCTCTGCATTGAAGAAAGAAATTGAACCATCTCGAAAGTGAGATTTTGGCAGCTTCCCCAAACTAAAAATCCTTTAGCCGAAAGCAGATTCCAAGCTTTCTTCAAGCTTCTTAGCCAGTGCACAAAGAAGCACACCATTATCATCTAACTTCGCTCCTTTTATGAATAATCACCGTGATTCATCGTCGAGGTTATATCATCCAATAGAACAACAAAGAACGATCATCCCACATTTAAATAATCTTCTCAAATTCTTTTCCATCAAGTCTCAGCAATCCATTCCAAAAAGGTGTCAAGAGAACACTTCCCCCAAGTAGTTGAATTGATGCAGTTAGCCTCTTTGTATAATGCTCAAGAACTCTCCCGAATACACTTCATGAGGGGAATGAAAACACCTTCCCATGTTCACATTTTTTTTCCCTGATGAACATGTATGAAGCTCAAGAACCCGAAGTACACCAATATCAAAGAACTCTCCGATACACATCATGCCCGGAGAGAAAACACCTCCCCAATGTTTGTGGTAAACAATGGCTTTCTTCCCCGATGATCGCGGTATGAAGCTCAAGGACCCAAGGTACACACATTCCCCAAAGAGAGAACAACCAATAACATTGAAGAAGCAGCCTAATCAATCATTATCTCAAGGATGACAACCTCTGATGTCAACCCGAATAAGTGATTATATCTTCAATCATCGATTAAGCCCTCAAGTGAGACAAATAGAGCGCCCCAATGTACACAATTCTCTCTCCCCTGATGATTGCGATAACATCGAGATCATCACACACTAGTGTACCTCTTATATCTTCATAAACTTTATCTAACATCTCTTCCCCCACAAAGTTGGAATAATAACACTAGAAGCCACTAGATACACTGAGTTTCTATGCGGTCATGACATTTGTCTTCCCGGGATAACTTCAATCACTTAGAAGTATTAAGTTCATCATGTACTGCTATGCTTTTATATGTATGTCTTCCCCTTGCGGTTTTGATACTTCAAATCAAATTAATATAAGCCCGTATACTAGAAATCTGTTGAGAAAACACTTGAACTCATGTAAGAATCAACTTGTCAAGAAACGTAATGAGCAAGTCTAACCTGGGATTAAATCGCATATTTCACCCCCCAATTAGTGCTCTCCCTAAACCGATAACTGTTTGATAAATGCCGATTAAGAAGAAGTCTTTAGATCGTTAAATGCAACTCGTCTTTAGTCTTCTAACATGTACCAGAGAATGTAGAACCGACTGAAGACTCGACCTTCTTCAAGATTGTCCGAATGGGGAATAGAAAGTTAACATATTCAACTCACCAAATGCATTCCCGTTACCTTATATGTAGCAAATCTCCTTAACTAAAATCCCTCCCAATCAAACAAGAACAGAAAGATGTTCATCAAAGAAATCAGCCCAGCAACTGGAAGCAATTTGTCATTTAATCATATCAGCCCGTGTGAAGATGTCAACCAGCGGTTCATAAAAGAAACACCATGTAAAGATGACCCGATAAGAAGAAGCTCGGTTCTTACATGAGTTTGGAGCCATTTGACCATTTATTCTCAAATATCGATCAACCATGCAGAATTATCACACTTCTTCTCCCCCTCAAGAATAGCAGACGAAGTTGCCATTCTTGACTAAATAAGTAAAATCATCCAAATGTATTCAATTCACACTTATCCCAAGCAAAATTAGCACATGATGCCATCGCCATAGTTAAGTGAAATAAGAAACAATCAATGGTAGCCCGGTTCACTTGATAATTGAAAGCGCATGGAAAAAGCATGAAGCATGTTGATGAAAATGGTCATAATAGAGAAGATTTCTCTTCTTCCGAAGATAATGCGCACTGAAGCGTACACATTTATTTTCTTTAGAGTACGAGTCATGAACTGAAGTGTTCATGCGTCATAAGAAGATTTCTCTTCTTTATAAGATAATGCGCACTGAAACGTACACATTTCTTTTCTTTAGAGAACGAGGCATGAACTGTTGTGTTCATACGTCATAGCCGATTGAATATCAATGTTGAGTGACTTGAACCCGTGAGTTATGAGATATCAATCCTTTTGTTATCCATACTTTAAGCCAGTCCATGTAGTAAAGGATCGAAGTATCCAAGAACTAAGTAAGGACTACTCGCACTAATATTACAAACTTGATTGCATCTATTTTGGTTAGTGACATCGTGATCCAAACCCTTTGGGGTTTCACGGTCAACTTTGAGATTGCCATTGGTAAACATCTTTCCTGTAGGAATCCACCTAAGTCCAAAGATCCTTAAAAATTCTACCGGATGGTATCCACTTATGGCAAGGTGTAGGATTGTTAGTTTATGCATAGTGGAAGACTTAGTGCAAGTCCTGGACTTAACAGGTTGTATCATTGCATGAGCATTTACTTTCTTCAGGGATTTTGTGAAACATTTATCATGATTAGCATTAAAGATACGTTTTAGACACTTTGAGCAAAAAATTTTGGATTCAGAAATAGATCTAGATTTCTTAGAGTGATCTGCTATGGGAATAGCTTTAATCGAAACGCAACTACTCTTAGATCCAAGCCAATTCCTAGTTTTTTGTTTAGAGTTCCTAGGTAATGGTTTAATATTGCTAGCAGTGCCTTTAAATCTCGAAGAATTCATCACCCTAGGTCTTGCACCTAAAATTCCGTCTTTGTGATTTTGTGCCTTCTTTCTAGCCATTTCTAGATAAGAGTTCTTATACAAATCATTCATATCAAATTTCCTAGGCAAGTGAGGGTGAAGTGACGGTTTTGTCAAAACTTGTTTCAGATCAACTTGGGAGGCAAACCGCTTTGAAAATTTTGGTCGCTCGGATCTAAACGCATTTGGTTGTCTAATAACCGTTTCCCCAAGTTTGATGGTTTTGAAAACTTAGTGTTCACACTATTCTTGTTTTTCTCGAGCTCAATTTTTAAAGCAACAACAAATAAACTCTTCTCGGTTGAGCTTTGAGATCATCAATTTTTGATATCAAAGAGTTTGTTTGTTCTATTGACTTAGTTCTAGCTTCTTTGACAGAGTCACTTAGTTCTATGTGATGCTTTCTCAAAGACTCATTTTCTTTAGTAATTTGGCCACACAAACCGCTAATTCATCATTTCTTATTTGAATATCATCAATAACATTAACATCCGAGTTACTTGTAACCAAATTACTTTTCACATGCATATCAGAAATATGTTTCTTCAAGTTGTTGATAGTGGAGTTGTTGGCTTGAAGCTGAGCTTTTAAATTGTTTATTTCAAAAATTCACGAATTCGGAAATTCGGATTTTACATGGTTTCTTAGTTTGAAAACTTTCCTCTTTACTCGTATCTTCAAGTGAAATGCAATGTTTTTCAAGTTTTGAGAATTTGTATGAAAGTTCATCAAAAACCTTTTTATCAACCATATCATTTGTTTTGAAATTATTAGAGTCAGCCTCAACCAAGGAACATTTACCGTAATCATGTTTAGCATTAAGATCGAATGTTTAGGTACCTTAGCATGCACTATGTTGATCAGCTTAAGTGTACCTCATCGACATACCCGCCAATTTCTGTCCGATATATGCATCCACATCATGTGTAACAAGAGTCACCGGACCACCGGGCTGTCAAGCTTATCTATCTCTGAGCCTCTGTATTAAGTGTCAACTGATCCATCATCTGGTGCTTTACCCGACTCATCATTATTTGTTGTCTCATATCTCGCATTCAAAGAACACCCATTCTTCAACGTATACATTACCCAACTTATCACAACTATCTCAACGCACTGCACACTCATCCACTTTTTCATCTGTCTGAGTAACTTCCTCAATATACTTCTCCACATTATCCATGAGTTGGATAAGTGTCTCTATGAACACGCTAATTTCCATTCCAGTGTGTTTCTTGAAAGACATTTCAGTCATGTCTTGATCATAATCCGATGTAAATTCCCCACTGATGAATGACTGAAATTGGTTGTAGATCACTTGAAGTGCCGCACTGGAACTATCCTTTTGAACCATTTCTTTATCAAGTTGTTGTTCCAATTGTTCTAAGTTTAAGAATAATGTGCTTTTGAACGTTGATAATTTCTGAATTAAAGCAAGAATGTTCGTTCACTTTCATAGGAAGTAATGTGAGATGTGAATGAAGTTGTCGATATGGTTCAATGCAACTTTCCCTTGCCTTTGCCAAGCATTCAGAACATTGATCGGTGTTTCGTATTTTCGAGTCTCAACCCGAAGATATCACATCCTCATTGATGATTCAATCATCTTTAACCGTCAGTTGTAGCAAATATTCTCATGATTTTCTACAACATCATACAATTTAAGTACTTCTTAAATTATCGGGTCGTAGTGTAAGACATGATGTTGTAGTATCCACGGGATTTTACAAGTCTATGATTTAAACCGAGAAATAGAATCTTTCGCGGGATTTTACTAAAATCAAGACCAAACCGTTAAGCAATGACCAATGGAATGATGGATCGACACAATGATAGACAATTGTGTGTAAGGACATATAATTGTTTGTAGGATTAGCAGAGATGTTGTTTGGTTGTGATTTGGGTTGGTTGTTGCACGATTTTACGGAGAAATTTAGGTCTAAAAACAAAAAAACCTCAATAACTTGTTCGAGCAGATTTAGGGCTCGAAGGTTGACCTAGTTCATTCGGCGTGCCATTCTCCTCATTCTCACGGTCGTTTTGATAGGTAGAACGCTGAAAACGGAGTTACGGTTTAAAAGTTATGGCCGTTTGAAGTTTTGTCGGGAAAAGTCAACAAGTCGCTAGAATCACCAAGTCGCTAAGTAACAACTCGCTAAAGGCCCAAGTCGCTGGACACAAGTCGCTACACAGTCAAGTCGCTAAAGAGCAACTCGCTAAGGTCCAAGTCGCTAAGAATACTAAGTACAAGTCGCTAACAAAATTGAAAGCAAGTCGCTAACTTCACCAAGTCGCTAGCCGTAGTGGAGAATCTACTAAGTTGTACTATTTGTCGGCTTGTCTCAATAGACAAGTCGCTAGGACCAAATCGCTAACAATTAACACAACAACTCGCTACCTTTATCAAGCAAGTCGCTACGATGAAAAACACTACGAGAACCAAGTCGCTAGCAAGAAAAACTTCAAAAACACACTTTTCAATCCAAACCAAGCTCAACTACAGTGATTCAAGCTTACCAAATCAAAACCCAAGCACTTACAATGAATCTAAACACAAAAGTACACCCAAAATTCAAACTTTAACAATAGAAATGATCCAAATGATGCAAAAACCACTAAACTTTTTCAATCTCAAAAACCATATAAAACCACTAGAAATCCAAGGATATGTAAGAGATATGATCAAACCATGGCTCTTATACCAATTGTTACATATTGGATTTCATAAACACATCAAATCATAACATATATAGGCGTATGGGTTTTGAGTTTAGAGAGAGAAAGTGAAGAGAGGGAGCCTTTCTAGAGAGAGAGTAAACAAAAGAGAAAATGTTAGATTAGAATGAAATCCAACCCCTACCTTGGGAGGTAGAGGGTATTTATAGTTACATACTACACGTCCTCCTTCGGATTGTGGATCGTGCATACAAGGGGTAAAGACCGTCTCAGTCTCTAACTGGTGTTGCACTAAACTAAATAACTAGTAAATAACGTAATGTCTACGAGCTAACTTATGCTAGATTATATATGGGGTGACCGACACTTCACTATGGAATTTCTAATTCCTAACAGATCTACCCAGGGACAATCCACTAGATAGTGTAGAAGTCCTTAGGTATATTGAAAAAAGGAGAAAAATGAGATATGGGAAGAGTGCAGACTAAGATTGAGCTAGTACTGGAATAAACCCAACAAGGTTATAGTTATGAAGTCTCCGTAAGCACTGAAGGGGTTGAAGAATGAAAAAGAATTGAATGAGAAAAGGGTGAAAATAAATAGCCCTATAATTATTCAACCTTAGGGCGTATACGGGTTCAATTCATATGCTACCGGTGGTTACCAAGGTAACATCGGTATTGAAGACAAGACGTCATGGACCCAAAGGACGACAGCACTACAACTTCCCAAGCTACTCAAATTCCTCTTAAAAGGGCTTGTTTCATTCTCACGGGAACCTGACATTATCTATCGACTTTCTCTTAGAGATTGTTGATATTGAAGAAGGAGACCCTCTCCTAGTCTCCGGCATAGGAACCAAATATGCACAATTGAGTCTAGAGCCGATCATCTATAAATCTCATTAGGACACTTTCAATGAAGACTCTCTGCTTCACACAATGTGAAAGAGAGATTATATCTTATGAGTCCTACGATTATCCTTGTGGTATTGCTGTGAACATCCGAGTGATATGCAAACATATTCACAATCAAGATGGAAAGCCTTCTCGAGCCAACATCAAAAAGCCTGGGTGGCATGTGAGATCTATTCAATAGATCAACCATGTGACAACCGAATGAAAACAATGGGGCGATTCAATCTTTTGAATCAATCCTGGTTCAGGTTATGGATTGACGGATACCTTAGAAAAACCGGTCGTTGTGCTTAAAAACTCTTTTCTTTAGCACATCGACTGCGTACTAATATTTCAAAATAAAAGGTGTTTATGATTGATAATTGATTTTCATTAAAACCTTCGTTGTATTTAAAAAACAATTTCTATTGGCGATACACCATTGTTTTTCAAATCTCTTTTATCAATCGCTGAATCTCAATTTTCACTCACCTCGTGTTGTCTTTGAGACGCTCCGGTTTGAGAACGCTAGAGCAAATGCAAACCTCGTCAAGGAAATTCTTCGAATTTTACTCGATCATAGCGATTGTAATGATCAACGGGAACCGCGTATCGTGTACCTCAATTCAACGAAAGTGATCAAAGACACTTTCGCGGCGCTTTATTGCTAATCGTTGTTTGCAGGTACATTTGACGGTGTACCGACGTAATGAAGCGTCAATCCACGTACCGCATGCTCACACAACACATTCATATCTAAAGAAATCTTGATTATGTGCATCAATGAATCTGATATTTTCACTCCATGCTTTTGCCGGGCCGCCAATATCATGAATCAACGAAAGCTTCCGCTACTCTGATAAGAAGAAATCATGAACCAGAATGTGAGCATGTCGGTCCAAAAGTCACAACATCACATAATACGAACACCACAAAGGATGAGTCGATTTATGATAAGCCGATGATCTCAAAGCGGCTCAAAACTCATTATCACGTGGATCGAAAGACCTCCACTTGGTTTAACCAATCATGCAATTATGAAGAATAAATGACTACGAGCTCCTGAGCAAAGAACTACATCAAGAATGCAAGAACCATTTAAAATGTAATATCTGTTTGTATTCAAAGTAATTTTGAGGTGACCTCCCTTAGGGGGAGATTGTTGGGATTTAGTAAATCCAGTTATTAAAGAGTCGGTCACCTCAAGTATATGTAATTCGTTAGAAAGCTCGTGAGTAGATTATTTAGTGTTAAGTATTTAGTTTTGTAACACCGTGGAGGACTGACGGGTCTTTACCCATCAGATGCTCATCCACGACCGTACGTGGTGATTTATGTAAGGACTATAAATACTCTCTACCTCCCAAGGTAGAGAGTTGGAGCTTATAATAAGAATTTTCTTTCTCTCACTAAAGTTTCCAACCTCTAACTTTCTCTCTCTAAAACCATATTATACTTGTATATGATCTAGTGTGTTTGTGAAATCCAATATGTTACAAATAGCAATTTCACTTCTGAGCCGTCACAATTATAGGACGGCGTTGCTCTTTGTTTGTGACGCCGTCGGGAGCACTTCCAGCAGCTTGAGTGTCTTGATCTTGACTTTAGCAATTTTCTTCACATATTCACGCCTTTTCATCCAAATAAGCATCATTCCAAAGGATTTTGCCTTCAAGAGACCTAAAAGTGAAAAGGAACGAAATTAAGCAAGAATCGGATATAAAGTGGTCGATTAAGGGCTTAAATGACCTCTCAAAAGTGTACCTTTTAAATCCTTATCAGTTCTCATACATCTTTATACGTTTTCACACGTTTTTGTCCATTTTTATACGTAAAAAAAGGGACAAAAATGTATAAAAACGGACGAAAATAGATAAAAACGTATAAAACATAAAACAGACGAAAGCGTATAAAAATGGACTAAAACATATGAAATAGTAAGAAAAACGTATAAAAATGTATAAAATTCTGACGAAAACGTATAAAAACGTATGAAAACGGACGAAAATTTAGAAAAATGGAAGAAAACAGATAAAACGTAGAAAAACGGATGAAAACGTAAGAAAAACGGATGAAAACAGATAAAAATGGATGAAAACGTAAGAAAAATGGACGCAAACGGTTAAAAACGTATAAAACGGACGAAAACATAAAAAACGGATAAAATCGTGTGAAAACGTATAAAAACATAAGAAAGAACGAAAACGTATAAAAATAGACGAAACGGATAAAAAAAAACGTAAGAAAACATATTGTTTGGATTTTGAAAATCCATGTTGAAGAGTCGGTCACCCCAACTCTAGTCTAGCATTTGTTAGCTCGTAGACATTACGTTATTTTCTAGTTATTTAGTTAATTATTTAGTTTAGATCATCACCGTGACGGACGGGTCTTTACCCACTGTATGCCTGATCCACAGTCCGAAGGAGGATATGTAGTATGTAACTATAAATACCCTCTACCTCCCAAGGTAGAGGGTTGGACCTTTCACTTAATCTAACATTTCTTTCTTTTGTTTGCTTTCTCTCTCTAGAAAGGCTCCCATTCCACTTTCTCTTTCTAAACTCTTGCATAATTCGACCCTATATGTGAATGTTTGTGTGATTGTAAAAACCAATATCTAACAATTGGTATCAAGAGCCAATGTTTGATCACTCATCTTTCATGTTCTTGGATTTCTAGTGGTTTTCATAAGAATTTTGGGTTTGAATGAGTTTAGAGTTGTTTGCATCATTTGGATCATTTCTTGTGTTAAAGTTTGGATTTTGATAGTACTTTTGTGTTTAGAATCATTATAAGTATTTAGGTTTTGGTTTGGAAGGCTTGAATTATCGTGGTTGGATTGTTTTTGGATTGAAAAGTGGTGTTTTTTTGAAAGTTTCTTCTATGCGATTTGTGTCTCGTATTAAGATTCTTCTATGCGATTTGCCCTAAAACCTATGCGATTTGTCTCTCTTGTGAATGCTTATTGAAGCGATTTGTCACATCTTGTATGCGATTTGTCACTTTTTGTGAAGCGATTTGTCTAGTATGCGATTTTTCTATTGAGACAAAACGACAAAGAAAGGACAAAGTAGTGGAAGTAGTGGGTGTACTTGTGTACTATGCAATTTGTCAACTTATGCGATTTGTCTCTTAAGCGATTTGTTACCTAAGCATTTTGACACTTATGCGATTTGTCTAGGGTGCGATTTATTTGGGGTGCGATTTGTCTAAGGTGTGTTTTGGCTGTGAAGCGATTTGTGTATTATGCGTTTTGACTGTGAAGCATTTTGTCAAGGACTGAGATTTGTCAATTCCTGCGATTTGTCTCTAAACCTAACATATAAAGAATTAGGGAATATCACAAACTCAAACCATAACACTAAATTTATCTTCACTTCCCTATCATCTTCTAGTTCATTTACTACATCCTACTTCTCATTCTCTTATCGTTTGGTCTTGGTTTTAGTAAAATCCCGCGAAAGATTTTATTTCTCGGTTTAAATCATAGACTTGTAAAATCTCGTGTATATTACAACATCATGTCTTACACTCAGAATTTCAAATGTGCTTAAATTATATGATGTTGTGGACAACAAAGAAAGTATTTTTTACTATGAAAGGTTAACCATGATTGATTCAACCAATGATGATTTGAGATCTTCCTGCCCTGTGTCCAATGAGAAAGAATTTCACCTGCTCATGCTACAGAATGCCATGCAAAAGGAATGCTACAATGAGACCTATCAGCAACTTTACTCTCACCTCATGTTACTTCTACCCATAACAATGGAACGAACATGTAATGCCATCTTCCGTCAGGACTTATCCACATTAACAGGAACTTTGCTGTTAAACTTAGAGCAATTGGAGCTACAATTTAACAAAGAGAAGATTCAAAGGGATAGTTCCAATGCTGCACCTTAAGTAATCTACAAACAACTTCAATCGTTCATCAGTGGGGAATATTCATCAGATTATGATCAATACATGACTAAAGTGTCTTTCAAAAGACACACTGGAATGGAAATCAATGAGTTCATTGAGACACTTATCCATCTTATGGACAATGTGAAGAAGTAAAATGAGGAAGCTACCCAGAACTATGATAACATGAATGAATGTGGGATGCATTCAATAGAGAGGTGTGATGAATCGGGTAATGTATCTGCTGAAAGATCGGGTGTTGCTGAATGCAGAATATCAATGACAACAAAGAATGATGTAACCAGCTGCTTAGTAATTCCGATCACACAAGAAGTGGATGCGGTGATCAGAAAGGTGAATGAATGTCGGGTACAATCATTAGATTGTAGTGTTGAGATCTGTAAAGCACCAGATGATGGATCAGTGGGCACTGAATATAGGGGCTCTGAGGCAGATAAGCTTGAAACAGCCAGTAGTTTAGTGACTCTTGTTACACATGATGTATATATCGACCTATAAATGAGTAAGTCATGTGTGAGGTACCCTTAACTGTTCAACATAGTGCACCGCTAATGTACCTAAACAAACTGATCTAAATTCTAAACATGACTTTGAAATATGTTCCTTGGTTGAGGCTGAGACTAATAATTTCAAAAAAAATGATATGGTTGATAAAAAGGCTTTTGATGAACTTTCAAACAAATTATCAAAACTTGAAAAACATTGTATTTCACTTGAAATTGCAATACAAAGAAAGGATGAAAGTTTTCAAACTAAGAAACCATGTAAAAATCCGGAATTTCCTGAATTTCGTGAATTTTTTGAAATAAACGATTTAAAAGCTCAGCTTCAAGACAAAAACTTGACTATCAACAATTTGAAGAAACATATTTCTCGTATGCATGAGAAAAGTAATTCAGTCAAGACTACGCAAGACATTGATGCTATTATAACAAGAAATAATGAACTGTCAATTTATGTGGCTAAATTACTAAAGGAAAATGAGTCTTTGAGAAAGCATCACATAGAACTAAGTGACTCTGTCAAAGATGATAGAACTAAGTCAATGGAACAAACAAACTCTTTGATAGCAAAAAATGATGATCTCAAAGCTTAACTTCAGGAAAAGAGTTTCGCTATTGTTGCCTTAAAGAATGAGCTTAGAAAAACCGTAGGGAAAAGTGTGAACACTAAGTTTACAAAACCATCAACCTTGGGGAAGCTAGTTTCTCATCCCACTATAGACCTGTCCGTTGTTAGACAGCCTACTGCATTCATATCTGAAAGAACAAAATCTTTAAAGACAAGGCTTACCTCCCAAGTTGATGCGATAAAAGTTTTGTCAAAACCATCATCACCCGAAGTTACCTAAGAATAATGCTTCTAGCTCCATTAACCCTCAACAAGTAGCCACTTCTACTCCCAAAGACCACTAGGATTAGTTCGAAAACAGTGTCAAAACCAAGCATTAAAACCAAGAATTCATATGATATGAATGACTTGTGGAAGAACTATTATCTAGAAGAAGCTAGGAAAAAGGCACAGATTCGAAAAGACGGAATTTTAGGTGCAATACCTAGGGTGATGAATTTCACGAGATTTCAAGGCACTTCTGTGACAACCCGTACTTTCAGGTCATTTCTCGAAACAATTCATGCTTTACAATTTCAACATTTATCGTAAACTAGGTTTACGTGTTCCAAATTCGCGTAACCTTAATGGTTTAGCGGCGAATTCATGATCATATCATCACGAACATTTCATATGGACTAAGTTTAGTCTACATTTCATTATCATCATTTGCATCACGTTAGTTCATTCATGACATTGCATTTCACATTAAACGCGTGAATTTTATATTAAATAAACGTTATCGCGTGAGTTATTATTTTGAGCATTTAATCCGTTACTTTCAAAAATGATCCCGATATATTTTTATACTTACATTTAGTTTATAAAACTATATTTTGAGTTTACCTAGTGTTTTAAATTTATTTTGTATATAAATCGTTAAAGTTATATTATTACGACGTTTTTCTTAAAAACTACACGATAATTATTATATCACTCAAACTTTACAAGGAATGTATTTTTACAATTTTTATGATCTCATTATACTTTATTTTGATCTATTAAAAATTACTTTTACCTAAAATTTCCTTAAATACACAAATGTATATTAAATCTTACAAGTTACCTTTTTACCTATACATTTCACTTACATTTTAATTATACACATGATATATAAAAAAATATATATATATATTTTTGTTGACAAAAACTCCCCAAAAACCGGTCATGAGGGGGGTACCTCATTAATTTGGTTAGTAGACTTTTTTTTTCTTACATATCTAAGTTTATACTCTTTCTACACTCCATTCATTCACATCTATTATTGAAGTCTTTAGTCAAGCTTGTTCTCTCTTTTTCCTTCTCTCTAAAAACCGGCCTTATTGATGATCAAGAGGAGATTTCATCAAAAATTGATCAAGTAAAGTTTTAACAATCTAGTTACACTCTTAGTCAAGGTTTTGAAATAAAAACCTAGGGTGTTTAGGTTAAACCTTTGTTCTTTGCACCTCATCATATTAACTTGTAAGCATATCACTTCATTTTATATCTTTCCTTTTCATTTCATAAGTATTTTATCATTTTCATAGCAAGCATGCAAGACTTATGTTGATTTATACCATTTTTCATGATTTTTAGAGTTATATATATATAAGGTCATCCTATAATTATCCCCTTGGTATATGTTGGTCTTGATGATGTTTAGGAACCCATGACACCCTAAGAAGGTGTATGGTAGGATTAGATTAGCTTTGGAGTTGATTTGAAGGGATTGGAATAGGTTTAGTACGAGAAAAACTATTTTCGATAAGTATAAAATGTGTTCTGTCCTTGTTTTGTTTTTCTGGAAAATCCGACAGTAGACATGAGTTTTTGGCCTAGATAATTAGAAAATATCCTTTAAAACGAATCCGTGGCCGCTTGAACGGATTAAAACGGAGTTATAACGAAGAAGTTATGCATTTTTCAAGTTGACGATTTAAATATATATTTTTCTGAAATTTCAGCATACTATTATTATTTTGTACGAGTCAAAACGAGCCTTAAGCTTTACAAATTATTTCGACTTATCAAAAATATATTAGTATACTTCGATACGGCTAAGGACGATATAATGTAGAAAACGGATTTGAAACGACTAAGATATGCACGTTTTTATAAAATTGCCGTAACTATTATTTTCAGAAAAACTATATTATTTTACGAGACAAGTGTTACGGTAACTAAATCGACCATGTTGAAGGCTGTTTTTAACTATGACGTAGAACTTTTTGTAACGAGATGTCTTCTAATAAAATCGAGGCCATTTTAGTCACTTTCATGAAATTTCCAACGACATTATTTTACGGCGAAAAGTTAAAATTTCACAATAAATCATTAAGAAACTATTGTAGGATGACACTTTGACGTAAATACTTGTAAAGTAATTTAAGAATGGTCAAGACGTCAAAAGAGTATTTTTCGACGATATGTATTATTTTCAAAACTCACAAATGGTATAAATAACATACGAAAATGCATGCATACATCATAACTCATTACATATCATATCATATCATTCAGATAGGTCAAGGTTAAAGTATCACATTACATCTCGTGTATCCACTTTGTCATCATAAACATTGCAAATGTGAGTCATAGCCCTACTCTTTAACCTTATGAATTACTTTTGGGGAGATACATGCTCAACTATTTTTATGACTATCATGATTATTTGAAACTACCGCTAACTGAACTGAATGTTTAGTCATATCCTATATCATAAATCATGGAACCAATGTCTTGGGAATATCATCGAAATAATGTCTTGGGATTATCATTGAGCTTAATGTCTTGGGATTATCATTGAGCTGAATGTCTTGGGATTATTATTGAGCTAAATGTCGTGGGAACATCATTGAGTTTCAATGTCTTGGGATTTTCATTGAACTATTGATACATTAAGTCATACACTATAATGTGAATTCATTTGACATCATGTGTTTGAACATAAATATATATATTTTGGCAGTGTAAAACACAGCTGTAAAAGTTTTGTATGGGCGAACTTGGAACTGAGTGGATTTACAATGCCTTTGCCGCGCATAAACGATTTTGAAAAGGCTTTACATTTCAACACAAACTCTATGAACTCACTCAACCTTTGTGTTGACACTTTTAGCATGTTTTATCTCGGGTATCTAAGGCATTCACTTCATGGCATGCATGTGGACATATCATGGAGTCGTGGTGACGACGCGCCTCACTTGGGTTTTACGTACTTTAAAACATCGTTTGAATTGTAACAAACTTATTTCCGCACTAGTTGATTTTCATTTGGGACCTACTTTGTAAACTCCGATTGTTTTATTAAATCAAACGATGTGTTTTCCAAACGACACTTTAGGTCGCTCAATATAATGCGATTGTGATGCTATGACAAGTAATCCCCGTGAATTCCATTCCACGCAAAACAGTAATTTGGGTGTGACGATTGGCATCGAGCTTCGGTTATAGAGAACTAGGTTGCATCATGACCCTAGACTATAACTACATCATCATAGCATCTCATCATTTCATCATAAGTGAATGTTCACTTTGCATCCGTTTATACGCATATTTTTCGAAGTTATTTACTTTCATTTCAAAATCGATTGTCACATAGATGCCTTCAAATACCCATCCCATTTTACTCACATCAGAATTTGACATGGAGAATGCCCTGTCATTCCCTATCACAATTTTAACATCAGTTGACTCAACACCAAATATCATATGAGTCGATATCCAAGCATTGAAGAGTTCCCTTATACATAGCATATCACCTATGTCTAATTTAAAAGAATCATGCAATGAAGGGAGTAGAAGGTATATGTGTTAATTCCATGACCGAGAAAATTTTCAAAGACCTGTTAATCAAACCGATTTAGCCTAATCTCGCTACGCTTGTTTGATGAGTGAGATTAAGTAAAAATCGGTTACCTAAAAGTCTTTTGAGGGTTTTGCTCGAGAATGGAAAAGTTTGCCACATCAAACCCTAAACCTGAGAGATAACATCACTAATCAATTCGTGGATCAATTTTGATGGGCGAATGTGACAACCCGATTTTCGTGTCATTTCTAAACAATTCATGCTTTACAATTTCAACATTTATCGTAAACTAGGTTTTGATTCCAAATTCGCGTAACCTTAATGGTTTAGCGGCGAATTCATGATCATATCATCACGAACATTTCATATGGACTAAGTTTAGTCTACATTTCATAAGCATCATTTGCATCACTAGTTCATTCATATTTTGCATTTCACATTAAACGCGAATTTTATATTAAATAAACGCTATCGTGAGTTATTATTTTGAGCATTTAATCCGCACTTTCAAAAATGATCCCGATATATTTTTATATTTACATTTAGTTTATAAAAACTATATTTTGAGTTTACCTAGTGTTTTAAATTTATTTGTTATATAAATCGTTAAAAATTATTATTACGTTTTTCTTAAAACTACCATAATTATTATATCACTCAAACTTTACAAGAATGTATTTTTACAATTTTATGATCTCATTATACTTTATTTTGATCTATTAAAAATTACTTTTACCTAAAATTTCCTTAAATACACAAATGTATATTAAATCTTACAAGTTACCTTTTTACCTATACATTTCACTTACATTTTAATTATACACATGATATATAAAAAAATATATATATATATTTTTGTTGACAAAACTCCCAAAACCGTCATGAGGGGTACCTCATTAATTTGGTTAGTAGACTTTTTTTTCTTACATATCTAAGTTTATACTCTTTCTACACTCCATTCATTCACATCTATTATTGAAGTCTTTAGTCAAGCTTGTTCTCTCTTTTTCCTTCTCTCTAAAAACCGGCCTTATTGATGATCAAGAGGAGATTTCATCAAAAATTGATCAAGTAAAGTTTTAACAATCTAGTTACACTCTTAATCAAGGTTTTGAAATAAAAACCTAGGGTGTTTAGGTTAAACCTTTGTTCTTTGCACCTCATCATATTAACTTGTAAGCATATCACTTCATTTTATATCTTTCCTTTTCATTTCATAAGTATTTTATCATTTTCATAGCAAGCATGCAAGACTTATGTTGATTTATACCATTTTTCATGATTTTTAGAGTTATATATATATAAGGTCATCCTATAATTATCCCCTTGGTATGTGTTGGTCTTGATGATTTTAGAACCCATGACACCCTAAGAAGGTGTATGGTAGGATTAGATTAGCTTTGGAGTTGATTTGAAGGGATTGGAATAAGTTTAGTACGAGAAAACTATTTTCGATAAGTATAAAATGTGTTCTGTCCTTGTTTTGTTTTTCTGGAAAATCCGACAGTAGACATGAGTTTTTGGCCTAGATAATTAGAAAATATACTTTAAAACGAATCCGTGGTCGCTTGAACGGATTAAAACGGAGTTATAACGAAGAAGTTATGAATTTTTCAAGTTGACGATGAAATATATATTTTTCAAATTTCAGCATTACTATTATTTTTTGTACGAAAAAAACGAGCCTTAAGCTTTACAAATTATTTCGACTTATCAAAAATCTATTGGTATACTTCGATACTAAGCTAAGGACGATATACGAGAAAACGGATTTGAAACGACTAAGATATGCACGTTTCAAAAATTGCCGTAACTATTATTTTCAGAAAAACTATATTATTTTACGAGACAAGTGTTACGGTAACTAAATCGACCATGTTGAAGGCTGTTTTTAACTATGACGTAGAACTTTTTGTAACGAGATATCTTCTAATAAAATCGAGGCCATTTTAGTCACTTTCATGAAATTTCCAACGACATTATTTTACGGCGAAAAGTTAAAATTTCACAATAAATCATTAAGAAACTATTGTAGGATGACACTTTGACGAAATACTTGTAAAGTAATTTAAGAATGGTCAAGACGTCAAAAGAGTATTTTTCGACGATATGTATTATTTTCAAAACTCACAAATGGTATAAATAACATACGAAATGCATGCATAACATTACATCATAACTCATTACATATCATATCATTCGTATTAGGTCAAGGTTAAAGTATCACATTACATCTCGGTGTATCCACTTTTGTCATCATAAACATTGCAAATGTGACATAGCCCTACTTTTAATCGTTATGAATTACTTTTGGGGAGATATACATGCTCAACTATTTTATGACTATCATGATTATTTGAAACTACCGCTTAATCAACTGAATGTTTAGTCATATCCTATATCATAAATCATGGAACTGAATGTCTTGGGAATATCATTGAGTCAATGTCTGGGATTACATTGAGCAATGTTGGGATTATCATTGAGTTGAATGTCTTGGGATTATTATTGAGCTAAATGTCTTGGGAACATCATTGAGCTGAATGTCTTGGGATTTTCATTGAACTATTGATACATTAAGTCATACACTATAATGTGAATTCATTTGACATCATGTGTTTGAACATAAATTATACATATTTGGCGCGGTTGTAAACACAATGTTGCAAGTTTGTATGGGCGAACTTGGAACTGAGTGGATTTACAATGCCTTTGCCGTGATAAACGATTTTGAAAGGCTTTACATTTCAACACAAACTCTATGAACTCACTCAACCTTTGTGTTGACACTTTTTAGCATGTTTTATCTCGTGTATCTAAGGCATTCACTTCATGGCATGCATTTGGATTACATCATGGAGTCGCGATGACGACGCTGCTCACTTGGTTTCAATTGATTTAAAACATCGCTTGAATTGTAACAAACTTATTTCCTGACTAGTTGATTTTCATTTGGGACCTACATTTTGTAAACTCTCGATTGTTTTATTAAATCAAACGATGTGTTTTCCAAACGACACTTTAGGTCGCTCAATATAACTGCTGATTGATGCTATGACAATAATCCCCGTGAATTCCATCTCACAAGAAAAATGTAATTTGGGGTGTGACAACTTCTAGTAGTAGTAAACCATTACCTAGGAACACTCAAAAGACTTGGGGTTGGCTTGCATCTAAGAGTAGTTATATGAAGAAGAATACTAAGCATGTAGAAAATGAAATTAAAAATTCTGAGTCTTTTCCGAATAAGAAACATTTTCCTAACTCACATGCTAAGGTACAATCCACTAAGACTACTAACATGGCTAAGGTTCAATATGTCATGAAGCAAAACAAACCTAAAACTCCACCTAGATGGATCCCCATATTTGGAGTCTAGGAATATCGATAAGTCTTCCACTGTGCATAAGAATATCAACAATCCTAGACCTTGCCATAAGGGATACCGCCGGTAGAATGTTTAAGGATGTTGGACTTAGGTGGATACCTCCAAGCAGAGTCATACCGCTGGCAAAATCAAGCTTGACCAAACCCCAAAGGGTTTGGATAATGTCACTAACCAACATATATGCAATCAGCTTGTAATGTTAGTGCAGTAGTCCTTATTCAGTTGAGATACTCGATCCTTACTACATTGATCGGCTTAAAGTATGGATAACAAATGAATTGATATCTCATAACTCATGGGTTCAAGTAACTCAACCTTGATATTCAATCTGCTATGACGCTCTGCTCACATTAGTTCAGCCTCAGACTTCATCATTATGGCATCTCGCAGATAACACTTCGCACCCCATTCCTCAAAGAAAAGAAAGGTGTACGCTTCAAGGCGCTTTATCTTCATAAAAAGAGAAATCTTCATGTTTATGACCATTCTCATCGACATTCTTCATCAACAAGCTTCATGTTTTTCCCACGCCTATTCAACCCTCAAGTGGATCTACGTTCATTGATGGATGCTTGAATTATGGTCATATGACTCTCCTTCAACGCCTAATGCTTCACTTACTAAGGATAACTGGGATTCATTGTTTGGGATTCATTGTTTCAAGATATGTTTGATGAGTACTTCCAACCTCTAACAAATGTTGATCATCCAGTCCTCGATTCTCCCGCCTCGTTCCTCGCTGACTCAACTAGTTCATCTTCTTCAATCTACATTGATAAAGATGCACCATCTAAGAAGTACAACTTAGACTACTCAAGAAACCCAATCTCAGCATTCCTCGAGGTGTTGATAATGACTATCGAATATTGTAGCACTATTGAATAATAATCCGCTTGGTGGTATTCCTTTGCCAAATCTTCACGGATTATTGTTCATGAATAATGATCCGCTCTTTGGTATTCCTCTACCAAATCTTCACGTATTATTGTTCCTCTCAATGTGCATGCTATGAATCAACCACATGAACATTAAGGAAAATGACTACCTCATCCGCTCTAAAACATTATTGGTGAATCTTCCAAATCAATCTCCTTAGGAAGAATGCATGATGTTGAGGAATCAGTTGTTCCGTTCATTCAAGGTCAATGTACATCCGATTGTATGTTTATTCACATGGTGGGCATTTGACACAAGTTGATTACTTTAGAGTTAATCATTTATCACTTATTTGAGATTGAAGTTAACTTTCACAAAGGCGTTTTTAGATAACTTGCTCGGCTTAACAAATTGAGTTGAAGACTTGGCTTATCTAGTTACTAGCAACGGTTTGGATGGTTGAAGACCTGGTTAACTATCACTTAAGGAGTTACGTTGTTTTACTCAGTGACACACGCAAATGTCATCGTGGATAATCGCAAGAGGTGTTAATGTCTCATACTTTCGTTGAGAATTGAGTAATTAGAGATTTGCTTGGAGCATAAATTCTCGACACCGTTCTTCCAACATTAGTGCAAGATTAAGACACAAATGCGGAGAACTCTATTTTAGTTTCAAGTTTGGTATATCATTGAATAATAATCCGCTCTTTGGTATTCCTTTGCCAAATCTTCACGGATTATTGTTCATGAATAATGATCCGCTCTTTGGTATTCCTCTGCCAAATCTTCACGTATTATTGTTCCTCTCAATGTGCATGCTATGAATCAACCACATGAACATTAAGGAAAATGACTACCTCATCCGCTCTAAAACATTATTGGTGAATCTTCTAGATCAATCTCTACATGTATACCTTTAGGAAGAATGCATTGATGTTGAGGAATCAGTTGTTCCTGCTCATTCAGGGGTCAATGTACATCCGATTGTATGTTTATTCATGCGGTGGGCATTTGACACAAGTTGATTACTTTAGAGTTAATCATTTATCACTTATTTGAGATTGAAGTTGACTTTCACAAAGGCATGTTCTTATTAGATAACTTGCTCGGGCTTAACAAATTGAGTTGAAGACTTGGCTTATCTAGTTACTAGCAGTTAGATGGTTGAAAACCCGGTTAACTCACTTTAAGGAGTTACGTTGTTTTACTCAAGGACACACGCAAATGTCATCGTGGATACGCCAAGAGGTGTTAATGTCTCATACTTTCTGAGTATTGAGTAATTAGAGATTTGGAGCATAATTCACAACCGCTCTTCCAACATTAGTGCAAGATTAAGACACAAATGCGGAGAACTCTATTTTAGTTTCAAGTTTGGTATATCATTGAATAATAATCCGCTCTTTGGTATTCCATTACCAAATCTTCACGGATTATTGTTCATGAATAATGATCCGCTCTTTGGTATTCCTCTGCCAAATCTTCACGTATTATTGTTCCTCTCAATGTGCATGCTATGAATCAACCACATGAACATTAAGGAAAATGACTACCTCATCCGCTCTAAAACATTATTGGTGAATCTTCCAGATCAATCTCTACATGTATACCTTTAGGAAGAATGCATTGATGTTGAGGAATCAGTTGTTCCGGTTCATTCAGTGGGTCAATGTACATCCGATTGTATGTTTATTCATGTGGTGGGCATTTGACACAAGTTGATTACTTTAGAGTTAATCATTTATCACTTATTTGAGATTGAAGTTGACTTACACAAAGGCGTGTTCTTATTAGATAACTTGCTCGGGCTTAACAAATTGAGTTGAAGACTTGGCTTATCTAGTTACTAGCATGGCTTGGATGGTTGAAAACCTGGTTAACTATCACTTTAAGGAGTTACGTTGTTTTACTCAGTGACACACGCAAATGTCATCGTGGATAATCGCAAGAGGTGTTAATGTCTCATACTTTCGTTGAGTATTGAGTAATTAGAGATTTGCTTGGAGCATAAATTCTCGACACCGTTCTTCCAACATTAGTGCAAGATTAAGACACAAATGCGGAGAACTCTATTTTACTTTCAAGTTTGGTATATCGGGTTTGTTTCACCTATGGCCTTTCCAAATTGTCCACATCCGGTTGGTTAAGATAGTCAGAGAGAGTTTCTATAGCAGTTGGTTCTCACAAGATACATTTAAGCTCATTGTGTTCTTCTCAAAAGATTTCAAGGATATGAGTAGAGGATATGTCTTGGTTGATTCCGAGGTATCAAAACCAAATAAGGGGAAGGAGACATACATCTAATCGCATTAACGAAAGTAACATGTGATGAACTAAATACTTCTTCTATATTGAAGTTATTCTGAGGAGACAAATGTCATAACCATAGAGAAACTCAGTGTTTAATTCGTGGCGTTTGGTGTTATTATTCCAACTATTTGGGGGAAGGATGTATCATTCCAACTTTTTGGGGGAAGGATGTATTATTCCAACTATTTGAGGGAAGGATGTATCATTCCAACTATTTGGGGGAAGGATATATTATTCCAAGTATTTGGGGGAAGGATGTATCTTTCCAACTATTAGGGGGAAGGATATATTATTCCAACTATTTGGGGTAAGTGGTCTCTTGACACTTTTGGTATGTGTTAACTCAGCTCTCAGTGGGAAGAAATATGAGAAGAATATTTGGAACGTGAGATGATATTGCTTATCGACATATTCGATATGGCTTATGATAAAGTGCTTCCGGTTATTGCTTCATGTACATAATGATGATTTCATGAGATCGCAACCATCGTGGGGAGAGATATGTACATCGTGGATGCACAACATGTTCACATGATCGAGCTTATTCAGTTATTCTAGAGTTGATATCCATAAAGATGATCAGTGATTCAACATGTTACTTGGATGTCATCATCTCTACTCTTGTTGGGTACATGTGTAAATTATGGGCTGATTGGTTATATGAAAGATAACCAGAATGCATTTGGTGAAATGAAGATGTTGACATATTGTTCTCCCGAATAGACAACCGCCAAACTCGAAGAGTAATGTGTACATCGGGACGCATAACAAAGTTCACGCGTGATAGAGCTTAATCATGTATTCCGGGTTTGATAACCGCAAAGATGATCAGTGTTTAAACTTGTTACTTAGGTGTTCTCGTGTTCTTCGGGGTGTTGAGCTTCATTCAATAAGACTGCTTTCTTCACATTCTACTTCTTGGGAAAATGGTCTTTATTCAAGATTGTCGGTTTGGGGAAGCTACCAAAGTCTCACTTTCAGAGGCTCAATTTTTGACGTCCATTCAAGAGTCTCGAAAGCTTTGCTGGTGAAAGTTTAAGAAATGATGAATTCTATCTTCAAATATATATCTCGGTACTCTTATCATCATCTTCTTAAACTATATCATCTTATTTGTATATATTTATCAAAAAGCAAAATACAAAAATATAAAACCAACAAAAAGAAAATAGAAAATTATAAAACCTTCAAAAATCCATAAAATCAGAAAATTTGAATATATATATATATATATATATATATATATATATATATATATATATATATATATAATTTTTCTCAAGACATGTCTTCTGGTATCGATAACATCTACGGTCTTAGAAATGTCATTCAATAATGGCACAGGACTTTAGATGAAGTTCAAGTTACTTTAGACTGTAACCCGTGCTTAAAACCATGGTTTGCTATTATTTCAGATAGCAACCCGCTCTTCAAAAGAAGGAAAGCGCTGCGCTAAACCAATTTTCAAAAACTCGTGCACTTATCCTAAAACATTACAAGGAAAGCATGTCGACAAAAAGAGTGTTGTTACTACATAAATGTTTTTCCTTCTATAAATTCTTCAGAAAAATATTTGTTGTTTTCAAAATGGTGGAAAATGAGTTGCTTGAAAAATCAATCAGAATCAGAGTTTTCATAAATTTTGGAAACTCAATCAATGACTTCAGCTTGTTTAAATCTTTTCAGATAAAGAGTCATTGATTGAGGGGGAGAATGTTTTCAAATATATATCATCTAACGGGTTTATATAATCATCCTATGTGCTTAAAAGAAAAATATGTGTTGGGAATAATTCGTTACCACGGATAGTTGTGGTTTACATCGCCGGACACTAGTGTGGAAACGATTCCCATGCTAGAACATTATTACCACAGCTATCAGTTTATGTTTTGTTAAACGCGTCTAGATAAGTATAGAATAGATCTTGTGTATATTCTATAATGTTAGCTTTATACTTATCTTGTAAAGGACTCCTTATTGTATAAAAGGAGATCCTAGGTCATTGTCTTAGGTACTTACTTACTCATACGTTTCTAATTACCTACCTATTACTCACAAGAGCTTCAAGGTGTAACCCTAGTGATAAGCTAAGATCACTCGTATTATTCTTTAATAATATTGGAGCTTAAGTTTTGTGTTTAATCTATGTTTACATACAATACATCATACAATCCATCTTCTAAGTATTACTAAGTAAATTCCGCGTGCTTAATAATATTATACAAAATATCATTGACACAAGGAGTGTGTCTTAGATCCATCAAGTGGTATCGAGGAAGGTTCTGATATTTTGTTTTAGAAGATCCAAGGAATAAACTTAACCTACTCACTCAATTTTCAATGGAGATGGAAAACAACCAATCAAACTCTTCTACACCAAGACTACCAAAGCTCAAACTTAATGAGTTTGAGATGTGGAGGATACTCATTGAGCAATACTTCCTCATACAGGACTATGCTTTATGGAAGATCATTCAAACTGGTGATTCTTTCATGCCTGTGACTAGTAATCGAAGGTTGGTGAAACAGATGTTGTGAAAGTGTCCACGTCTAATCTAGTATTGAAAAGCTTGCGGAAAAATGATCTTAAGGCTAGAAGTTTGTTGCTAATGACTCTTCCTAGAGATCAAATCATTGCATTCAGCAAGCACAATACTGCTAAAGAACTGTTTGAAGACATTTGCTGGTGTTTGGTGGTAATGATGCTACAAAGAAGACACAAAAGACATTGTTGAAGCAAAGGAAAACTCTCTACTTCAAGCAATGACTCACTTGATAACATTTTACCAAACTTCTAATATTGTTACATAACTGGTTGTTTGGCATTGAGGTAGAAAAGGAAGACCTCAATTTGAAGTTTCTAAGAAGTTTGCCTTCTGAGTTTCAAACCAATGTTACCGTCTCGAAAACAAATCGCATATAGAAACAATGAAGCTCAATGATCGTTACAACAACTTCAAACTTATTGAGCAAAGGTTGAAGAAGAGGCAGGAAACTTGGCACAAGCTCTAGTAGCTTAGCATTGTTGTCAACCTCGTTGACAAAGGATGATTTTGATGATGAAGTTGCCATTGCTGGTTCTAAAGTTTCCAATGGTAATGTAAATGTTACCACTCGCAGTTCAAAAGAAGGTTGCTAGTATTGGAGACTCTACCTTTTATGCTTTCATATCCACAAAAGTTGATGGCTCTATCTTAACTCATGAAGACATAGAGCAAATTGATGAAGATGACTGGAGATGGACAAATGAGGGCTAGGGAAATTCTACAAGAATATCGGCAAGCCTATTCACATCAATGGTGATGAAACTGGCAGCTTTGATAAGAAGAAAGTGGAGTGCTTTAACCGCCACAAGTTTGGACATTTTACTAGAGAATGAAGACCAAAGACCAAGGACAACAGGTCTACTTGGTACAAGCAAAAGAAGGGACCAAATGTGGAAGAACCAAAGGCAATGTTGGCTATTGATGGTGTGAGCTATGATTGAGTTTCATGGTGATGATCTTGAAGAAGAACATTCAGATGCTTGTTTCTACCGAAGTTGCTCTCATGGCTCGACTTGGTACAAAACTTTGATAGTTGTTCTAAAACATGTAGGGCTGCTAAAGAAGTTGAAAGGCTTAATGATTTATATTCTAATGAAAGAGAAGAGTTGTATACTGCTAATTATACTGTGTCTAACCTTAGGAGAGCTTTAGCTATATTAGAAAAACAAATAGAGCACTATCAAGCTAATGAGTCAAAATATAATGATGATATGATTCTTCTTAGAAGAGAGGTAGAACATACAACTGCTGTGAATGAAGCATATCAAAAAGAGCTTGAAAAACTTCAAAAGAAAAATGAGAATGTCAATTTAACTTTAGACACATGTTATCATCATTCTAAGTCAATTGATAAAATTTGGAATGCTCAAGTATATAGTAAAGCTAAGTCTGGTATGGGTTATAATACAGTGCCTCCACTACTAAGAGGTGTTCCACCTCCGTGTATAGATTTAGCTCATACAGGTTTAGAAGATTTTAAGGAACTTGAAAGAGAATATGGTCCTTTAAAGGACACTAAGGTGAAAAGTGAGGAAGAAGTTAAGCATGATAATGATGTTTTTGAGAGTGCTAGTGACTCATCTGTTGTAGATGAGAGTGTTAAAAAGAATGAAGAGGTTTCTATCCCAAAAGTTGTTAATACTGTTACAGAGGAACCTAGGAAACTAGTTAATAAACCTAGACCAATCAGAAAGTATGCCGAGATGTATAGGAACAAGCCTACAGCTCCTAGGGTAACCAGAGGAGTTGGAATCATGTTAAATCTCAACAACTAGGTAGTGATTTTGTGATGTACAATAAGGCATGCTATATCTGTGGTAGTTTTGATCATCTACATGCTTATTGTGATTATCATGTTGGGAGAAGGGAAGTCTATGGGAATAAAATGGTGGAGTCTAACAGGTTTCAAAATAATGTACACCCTAATTCACATTGCAAAATGGTCTCAAGAGCAGTTCAACTAAGAAGTGGCCTCAAAACTTTTGCCACCGCAAAAGCTGTAACATCTGCCACCCTAAGTCACTGTTAAAAGTGCAAACTTCAAAACAACTTTTGCAAAATCTGCACAACAGGAAAAGAACCTTTCAAGCTAAAAAGGTTAATTATAACCAACAGTGGGTGCCTGTAAGAAACCAAATAGCTACCACCGCTCATTCAAAGTTACCATTGCAAGGGTTGTAAACAAGAAGTGGGGGACATGGGCAATGTCAGAAGGCCTCGTGACGGGAATGGAAACCTAAAGGAAATACCTCTACAACCAATCCCAATGGTGTATCAATGACCTTTGATAGATTTAACTATATTGATACATGAGGCAGATCCAAGCCAATCATGGCTTGGGTCCCCAAAAGAAACTAACTCTTTACTCTTATGTGCAGAAACATCCAAGGACAAAAATATCGATCAAGGATATACGAGATAGTGGATGTTCAAGGCACATGACTTGCAAAAAGTCCTATCTTTCTGATTTTGAGCATTATGATGATATGTGATTTCTTGGAGGAGTAAATGGAAAAGTTTTGGTAAAGGAATTATAAAAGCGGTAACTTGGACTTTGAACCTGTACTATGTAAAAGAGCTAAAAGTACAATCTTTTAGTGTGTCACAAATGTGTGACAAGATGAACAATGTTCTTTGTACCAAAGATATGTGCTTTGTTCTCTCTAAGGATTTTAAGATGCCCGATGACAAATGATCCTTCTTAAAATTCCTAGAAAAGGCAATCTCTATAGCTTTGATATGAACAATATTGTAGCTAAAGATGATTATACTTGCTTGCTTGTAAAGGCCATAAAGTGGATGAATCCATGTTATGGCATAGAAGACTTGGTCATGTTAACTTCAAAACCATTAACAAGATTGTCAAAGATGGTTTAGTGAGAGGTTTACCTCATAAAAGATTTGAAAATGATCAAACCTGTGTGGCTTGTCTTAAAGGCAAACAACACAGAGCTTCTTGCATATCTAAGTTGGTTAACTCTATTGCTCACCCACTTCAAATGTTACATATGGACTTATTTGTTCCTACATCTGTGAGCGACTTGAATCTAAGAAGTATTGTCTAGGTGATGATGATTTTAGCAGGTTTACATGGGGTTTTCTTGGAACCAAGGATGAAACAACATGCATCCTCAAGATCTTTATCACAGAAGTAGAAAACCAATATGATATGAAAGTTAAAATCATTAGGTGTGACAATGGGACATAATTCAAAAATAGAGTTATGGATGATTTTTGCAGAGATAAAGGTATTAAAAGAGAATTTAGTGTGGCTAGAACTCTTCAACAAAATGGTGTTGCTGAGAGGAGGGGAATGTAAAATCGAGAGGTCTAGAACCATGTTGGCCGACTCTAAATTGCCAATCACTTTTGGCTGAGCAAAGTGAACACTGCATGTTATGTGCAAAATAGGGTTTTAGTGGTAAAGACAAAGAACAAGACACCTTATGAATTATTTAGGGTTAGACCTCCTATCCTTGACTTTATGAGACCATTTGGGTGTCATGTATCTATTCTCAATACCATAGATTATCTGGGAAAGTTTGATGAAAAGGCTGATGAAGGGTATTTTGTTGGGTATTCCATGGTTAGTAAAGCTTTCTGAGTATTCAACTTAAGAACCCAAAAGAAAGAGAATTCATGCGGAGCCCTGAAAACAAAGTCAATCTCAAAGGAACTGGTCCAGAAAGGTTGTTTGATCTTGATGCTCTAACCAATACTATGAATTATGTACTGTCTCTACGAACATCTTCTTTTGATTTTGCGGTTCGAATAGTTTCTTGATGATGATGAGCCAAGCAAAGATCATGCAGATGATCAAGATGAATTGGTCCACTTTTGGGACTATGCGAGATAATGATGATATATCAAAAACTGGAGATGTTTATCCTTCTAATGATTTGGGAAAGGAAGGAGATAGTAATTTGAATGCTGAAAATTCTAAAAGCAGTGTAAATTCAGATTTCACTGTTAGGCAAGATGTTTTCACTGCAACACCAGATGTGGAAATCACAACTCCAGCTTCGAGGAAGCTCAAGCCAATGATGTTGAAATCTCAAATATGCCAACTGAGATTGCAGTTCCTCAGACTCCCTACACTTCTATTCATAAATCACATCCTCTTGAAAATGTGATTGGGAATGTCTATTCACTTGTGAAGACTAGAAGACAATCTAAGCTTCCTGATGTCAATGGATTCATTAGTAAAATATATGAATCTAAGATTCATAAAGGCAAGAATGAATGTCTCTTTATGTGTTTTCTCGTACAAATGGAGCCAAAGAATGTTTATAAGGCACTTGAAGATGAAAGTTGGGTGGAAGCAATGCAAGAAGAATTGCTCCAATTTAAGCTTCAAAAGGTTTGGGTGCTTTGTGATTTGCCTTCTAGCAAGAAGGTAATATGTACTAAATGGGTGTCTGAAACAAGAAGGATGAAAGAGGAATTGTTATCCAAACAAAGCTAGGCTTGTGGCTCAAGGATATACTCAAGAGGAAGGTATTGACTATGAAGAATTGTTTGCCCCAGTTGTATGCAATTGAAGCAATCAGCTATTCTTAGCTTATGCATCCTTTATGGGCTTTAAAGTCTATCAAATGGATGTAAAGAGTGCTTTTCTATATGGGCAGATTGATGAGGAGGTTTATGTCTCACAACCTTTAGGCTTTGAAGACCTCAATATCCTAAAAATTTCAGTAGTTAAAGCTTTGTATGCTTGCATCAGCACCAAGGAAATGGTATGAAACCTTAACCACTTATCTTCTTAATAATAGGGCAGAGTGGATCAAACTTTGTTCATCAAGAAAGACAAAAATGATATCTTGCTTGTTCAAGTGTATGTTGATGATACCATTTTTGGATCTACCAAAATGTAGAAGAATTTAAGAAGATGATGAAAGAAGAATTTCAGATGATTTCTATGGGTGAACTCACATTCTTTTTGGGACTTCAAGAACTACAGAGGCCAGATGGTATTTTCGTTAATCAAGATAAATATGTGGCTGAGACACTAAGGAAGTTCAAGTTCACTAATGCAAAGTCATCCAAAGACCCCCAGCAGATAAGCTACACATCTACTGGAAGGAAAATAGTGGTGAAGTAGTTGATGTGCACATGTATAGGTCTATGATTGGTTCTTTGATGTATCTTACATCATCTAGCCCAGATATCATGTTTGCAAAGTGGTGCTCAAGGTTTCAAGCTCCCAAGATCTCTCATTTGACTGCCGAAGAAGATTTTCGATATCTTGTTTCCTACCTGGGATTGTGGTACTCCGTAGATTCTCCTCTAGATTCGGTTACTTATCAGATAGTGACTACTATGGAGCTAGCTGGATAGAAAATCTACAACAGTGGATGCCAATTTCTTGGCAACAGATTAGTGTCATGGCAGGTGCAAAAGCCAACTATGGTGGCTAATTCTTCAACTGAGGCGTAGTATGTGGTCATGCCAGCTGTGTCTCAAGTTCTATGGCTTCAGAATCAACTTTTGGACTATGGGTACAATTTCATGAATACCATAATTCATATTGACAATAGCGCACCATTTGCATCATTAAGAATCGTTCAACACAACAAAGACCAAACATATTGAAATTAGACATCATTAGAGATTGCTATGAAAAGGACTAATTCAAGTTGTCAAAATTCATATTGATGACAACTATGCTGATTTGTTAACAAAAGGCCTTGATGTGGGAGATTTCATACTTGGTGACAAGTATTGGAATGCTAATCCATAACCTTTTGCCAAAATGTTCTCTCGGTGTTGAGGGAGGTCGTTGGGTATTAAAATTGTTGTATGAGTTTGTAAATGCTTTGTTGATGGGAGTTGAATTTTAAAATGTGTATATCTAAGATACACAACAAATGGTTATTGATTCACCATGTCTTCAACATATAGAATCAACTAGTCCAAAGCAAACGGTAAAGACTTGACAAATCCGTTTATGGTTGATAGTTTACCAAAAACTATATGGTTATCAACTCACCATATTCTTTATGATTAAGAGTTGGCTAGTCCATAGCAAACGGCTCATGGTAAAGACATATCAAATCCGTTGATAGCTTATAGTTTGCTAAAAACTATGATAAGAGTAGTTTAGTTTTCAAATGATTTTATTTACCATTTTCTCTTGAAATTTTTGTGAAAAACATTACCATCAAGCTAGTTCACTTTCCACCGACAGTGTTATTTTACCATGTTGTTCTTGCCGTTATAAACCGATTCAGTGAACTTATTTTTTACTAGCCGTTGAAAGTAACCACCGTTTGTCATATATATAGGGTTAAAATATTAAGGAAATTATCTTCTTTCCATATTATGATAAATACTTTCTAAAGATAATTTTACTTATGCAATACTTTTAAACCCTAACCCTATATATATTTCTCTCTATTGGCTAGTTATTTTCAATTCTTACTGACATAATATTGTTTTTCATCAAAAGTTTCTATGGCATCTTTAAACTTTGTAGATGAGCACAACCTAGTGGCTTACCTACAAAAGTCTAACGAGAAGAGTGGCCCGCTTTCATCAAATTGTGGACTTTCTTCACCACACATATAAGGTATGCTTTGCTTTTTAAAACCCATAATTTATATCTCAAATCTAACAGTTTGGACTTCTGCTAAGTCCATAACACTTGAGATTGGAGATACACATGAAACAGTGGATGCTCTACGAGCCACTGTGGATGGGGTAACTATTGATGTTACTGAGGCATCCTTGAGGAGAGTACTCCAATTGGGTGATCTCAATGGTCTCATCATATTACCTATGCCTGAAATGATACTTTATCATCCATGGGGTATGATACCACTGACAAAAAGGCTACTTTCAAAAAGAGTGGTTTTTGTCCCCAATGGAGATTTTTGATTCATACTTTGTTGCATTGTCTTAGTCCAAAGAAAACATCTTATGAGAAATTTAGTTCAACCATGGCTTATCCTTTGGTTTGTCTAGTCACTGATAAGATTTTTAACTCGTCAAATTATATTTTTACAAGTATGAAAGGCAATGTACAGAGTAAAACAAAATTTTTAATGTATCCTAGGTTTGTGCAAGCAAGGCTAAATGAGTTTCAACTGCAACCCCATACTAATGTTTATCAAATCAGTTGCCTAAAGCCTAAAGTTTTTCAAAATTTGAACAAAGATGGCAATATGATTTTTACACCTCTCCTTCGACAAATGCTTGCTAAGATCACAACTGAACAAAACACACCCATAATTAATGTTCCAAACATTGATTATACCCCACCAGTTTCAAGAACCTATGAGAGAAGGTCTAAACAGCCAACTCCTCTTATGACAACACATCAAGTTTCTGAACCTTATGGTCTAGGAACAAGCAGTGGTTCTAGACTTCAACCTAGTCCAACTAGGAGGAATCAACCTTTGCCCAATAATTCACCTCTCCCAACAGATAACACAGTTGGAATTGATGACGGCAGTGGGAACCAATTGGAATTGATGGTTTTGTGTACAAAGTTAGCCAAGCAGTTGGATCTCTACTACAAAAGATTTGGCAAATGTCAAAGCAACATGCCAAGGATGTTAAACATTTACAGGAGGAGATTCGGACTTGAAGGAAGAGATGAATGGGTTGAAAAAGAAAAAGAAAATTGCAAAGTTGGTGATTTCATCTTCATCCTCACCTACTAATGGTGATTCATTTGTTTTGATCAAGATTTGGGAAATTCTCCAAACAGAGGAAAAAGGTGCTGACACTAAGGGAGAAAATTGTTTTGAAGATGAAGGAGATACAAGTAAAGGAGCAAAGGAAACTGATACTCATGGAGAGCAACTTGAAGATCACGACATTTTCAGATTGGCGAATGATGTTACCATCGATTCTATTTCCACAAGCAGAGCCAATTATTGCCAATCGTAGTGAAGAAATTGATAAATTGAAGAAAGACAAAGGTAAAGCAGTTATGGAAGATGTAGAGCAAACTGGAAGAAAGATTTCAAAGAAAAGACAAGCTCATATTGCTCTTGATAGAGAAATTGCTAAGATAATTGTCGAAGAAGAAGTTGCAAAAAGAAGAAGCTTGAAGAAATGGAAGTTGCAAGCTTTTTGGAGACTAAAAGATTGAATAGAATGGAAGATTTTGTTGAAGATCCATTTTCCACTGTTCAACCAACAATTCTTAAAGAGAAGACCTAGAGTTTAGTTATGTTCCTCATCAAGAAGATATTGAGTTCTTGATTGCTAATAATCAAATAATCAAGAAAAAGGCAATTGACTGGTAGTGATGCATCCTTAATGAAGAACAAAGAACCGCTTGAAGGATTTCATTCTAATGAAGAACAATCAAGGACTTGAAGATGTGATTAGTATAGTCAAAAAATCAAAACCAACCAAGGCAACAAATAAAATACATGCATAAGACTTATTGTTGTCATGTTGGTGGTTGGAAGAAGCATCAATTCAGAGGAATGCCTGATGATCAAGTTGAAAAGGCTTACTACAGAGTTCAAAAACAAGATAAAGATTTTACTCCAATGGACTCTGAAGAAGAAGCAAGAAAGTTTCCTGGATTGAAGAGAAAGGCCAAAGAAAGTGATTCTCAAACTGTTAAGAAGACTAAGGTTGCTGAAGAACAAGAAATTCCTACCGAGAAATTCACCAAGAACAATTGACTGACTGGATTGATTGTGATTTAGAAAAAGATTTTTATCCAACCACGCAAGTAAGACATCCTATTATTGATTGGGAAGTTTACACTGCTAGCAATTTTGCTTCATCATGGAAGATCACAAGGCTGGGAGGTGAAACTTCATCATTCATTCAATTTGAAGATCTTATAAAAGCTTTTGACAAAGATGACCTTGATACATTATGGAGGTTAGTTCAAGAAAGGTTTAATGCTCAAGATCTCAAAGACATAAAGGAGATGCAGTTGGATTAATCTTAAGGCTTTATGAACCTAATGTTGATGATGATTTGTTCTGAGTCTCATGTTTCGGTACTAAATGGTTTTACTATGACTCATGTGAAGTTCATCATGTCCCTACAAAGAAATGGAGATGCATTTATGCTTGCCGAGAAAGAATATCCAATCGAGCGGAACTCTCACTATGATGTTATGTACTACAATAAGAGTTCATGAAGACAATGAGAAAGTTAGAGCATTGTTACATAGACTTCAAGATCAATGTTCAAGAGCCATGTAAGTTAAAAAGAAGTGAAGTGTTTGGTTGAATTCCCCAAATCCTTGAAGATAATGCATATTGAAGAAACTTATTGATTTGCAGAGAAATCATAAGTTTGGGAGGATTGTTGAATAATTCGCTACCACGGATAGTTGTGGTTTACACCGCCGATTAACACTGGAAACGTATTCCCAACGCTAGAACATTATTACCCGCTATCAGTTTATGTTTTGTTAAACGTCAGAGATAAGTATAGAATAGATCTTGTGTATATTCTATAATGTTAGCTTTATACTTATCTTGTAAAGGACTCCTTGTTGTATAAAAGGAGATCCTAGGTCATTGTCTTAGGTACTTGCTTACTCATACGTTTCTAATTACCTACGATACTCACAAGAGCTTCAAGGTGTAAACCTAGTGATAAGCTAAGATCACTCGTATTATTCTTTAATAATATTGGAGCTTAAGTTTTGTGTTTAATCTGTGTTTACATACAATACATCATACAATCCATCTTCTAAGTATTACTAAGTAAATTCCGCGTGCTTAATAATATTATACAAAATATCATTGACACAAGGAGTGTGTCATAGATCTATCAATATGTTTGCCTACGTTGAAGGACTAGGAGTCTAGGATGTGACTGTTAGGATTAGATGATTATAGTTTGATGAACACATTATTCCCTTGCCTTTGTATAATCTGATTGATTTGTTGGATTGAATTTTATTAGTCGATTGCTGTTTGGGTGATGTCGACCACCATATATCTGTTTGTATGTTCACTAACGATGCGATATTCATGGTTGATAAGAATGTTCCCATCCGGATCCCCACTAATGGATATGATTGGATGCCGAAAGGAAAGGGTAACTATATCTTGGGTCGACAAAAGAAGAAACGGAACTTAATTGGACCTATATGGTATGGTGGCATGACAAATGCAACGCGAGGTCTCAATTCATCACCAGGCTTTTCTTCAAATTTTACAAAGAACAACAAAAGCAGCTTATCCACCTAACGTATCTTTGTGTAGGACAAGTAGTGGATGATACCATTTTCATTAAAACAATTTTGAAAATGTTGTTTTGAAAATGGAAAAATATTGTTTTGAAAATAAATTGGACTCAAATTTTGGAAATCAACCGGACTTCATTTTTAAACATAAGTCACTCAATCAACGACTACGGTCATCGATTGAGGGGGAGAGTGATTTCAATCTTAAATATTTTCAAACGATATTTCATCAACAAGTCCATTTGTACGTAATAAAGTGGTGATCTAAAGATTTAATGTTATGTCATGGTATGATTTTTCTTTTGAATCAAGATCTTTCAAAAATGAAATTTTTTCTGTTCTTGTTTGATTGTAAAATTGTTTTATTTTACCTAAAGATCTCTTAAAACTATCATACCTGACACTAACAATCTTTATTGTCTAAAATTGGTCCTTATCAGTCAATTTTCAAAATTAAATCAGGCCACATCTTTCCCCAAACTTTTTAATAATTTAAATCAATTGGGATCACATTCAAAAGGTTTGAAATTTTTGATCGGGGAGAGATCGTGATTTAAATCTAAAATCTGCTTTAGTCCTTTAAAGGCACCTGCGCCCATGTGCCAAAAGATTTCATATACATGATGCACATGATTGAGGAGGAGCATTTATCTAAAACCCATGATATTTAAACCGTGCACATTTTCTCCCATGTTTTCTAAACCTTATTAAATCACTTGGGATCCAAAATCTCAAAGGGTTTGATATTTTTGATCGGGGAGAATTTGTGATTTAATTATGAAATCTGATAAATGATGATCGATTTGATTCAAAAGCGAGGTTCTCCCATATGTGCTAAACGCCAATCTCGAAGCACATATTGAGGGGGAATATTTCAAAAGAAAACAAACTTTCAAGGTACAAAGATTTCTATATTTCAACATAAGTGCCTTGATTGATTTTCTAATGGTTTCTTAATGGCAAATGTGATCGTGGAAACTCTTCAAAAACCTCCTTCCTCTATGTGTTAAATGATTTAAAATAACCAACGCACATTTTGAGGGGGAGAATTTACCAAGAAAATCAAATGGCTTTCTCCACGGAAATTGTGATCAAGAAATTATTTCAAAAGAATTCTTGCCTCCATGTGCTAAACAACTTCAAAATCATATGCACATGTTGAGGGGGAGCATTTCTAAATGATCAAAACAATTAAGGTACAAAATATTTTGATTTTACATCACAAGTACCTTGATTGATTTTCCAAATAATATTTCAATCGGTTTCGAGAAAGAATGAACTATACCATAAGACCGACCACCTTACTTTATGCATTGGAGTTATAAGGATGATAAGGTTAGGTATTAGTTCCCACGATCCCGCCAGAGCCGAAGGGATCTACCCAGGGACAATCCACTAGATAGTGTAGAGTCCTTAGGTATGACAAAAAAAGAAGAAAAGGAAGAGAGCGGATCGAGAAAGAGCTAGAACTGAATAAACCCAACAAGGTTCTAGTGAATGAAGTCTCGTAAGAATCGAAGGGGTTGAAGAATGAAAAAGAATTGAATGTGAAAATGGGTGAAAAGAAATAGCCCTCCAATAATTCAACCTTAGGCGTAAACCGGGTTCAATACATATGCTACTGGTGTCTACTAAGGTAACACTGGTATTGAAGACAAGACGTCATGGACCCAGTGACGCACTGCACCTAACTTCCCAAGCTACTCAAGTTCCTCTTAAAAGGACTTATTTCATTCTCACGGGGAACCTACATAATCTATCGACTTTTCTTAGAGATTGTTGATATTGAAGAAGGAGACCATCTCCCTAGTCTCCGACATAGGAAACCAAAATGCACGATTGAGTCTAGAGCCTTTTCACAAAATGTGGAAAGTAAGTATATATTGAGAGTCCTACGCATTATCCTTGTGGTATTGCCAGAACATCTGAGTGATATGTAAAAATATTCACAATGAAGATGGAAATCCTTCTAGAGCCAACATCAAACAAGCTCTTGGTGGGTGACATGTGAGATCGTTTCTAAAGATCAAGCTTGTGACAACTGGATAGAAACGATGGGGCGATTCATTCTTGAATCAACCTTGGTCTAGGAAATGAATTGACGAATACTTTTGAAAAACCGTTCGATGTGCAAATCTTATTTTCTTTAGCACATCGAATGTGTATTCATTTTCAAATACAAAAAGTATTTCTGATTGAAAATTGATCTTTCTCATAAAACCTTCGTCGTATTGCAAAACTTTTTCTTCAAGCAATACGCGATTGTTTTCAAATCAATTTTTCATCAATCAGTGAATTTCAATTTGCTGGTTCACTCACCCCTGTTGTCTTCTTTGAGACGCCGAGTTTGAGAACAACTTGATTAGCTAAAACCCTGTTAAGGAGGTTCTTCGAACTCTACCGATCACAAAAGTGACTTGTACTAATCAACGGGGAACCGTGGTTCTTGCAACTCTATTCAACGAATGTGATCAAAGACACCTTCGTGCTCTTTATTGCTAACTGTTGTTTGCAGGGACACCCGACGGTTACAACTGATCAGAATTGAGGAGTCAATCCATAACCGCATGCTCACACATCACATTCACTTCTAAAGAAATCATGATAAGTGGATATCTTCATCAACTGGCTCTGATATTTTCAATCCATGCTTCGCTACGCCGCAGAAATATCATGAATCAACAAAGCTTCCCACTTCATGAGAAGATTTCATGATCCAAAATGTGAGCATGTCGGTCCAAAAGTCACAACTTCACATAATGACGATACAACAAAGGATGTGTCAGAGATTTGTTGTGGTTGATGATCTCAAAGAAAGCTCGAAGATCATCAAGACGTGGATCAGTTAAAGACCTCCACTGAAAGTTCAAAGGAGTCGGACTTTGAAGTATCACTGCTAAAGCACAAAGATTAAGGAATTGAAGAATTGTAGTCTACGAGCTCGAGCATGAAGATAAAGATAGAGTGCTAGGATACAAAATGTATTTCATGGGGTGACCTCCCTTAGGGGGAGATTGTTAGGATTTAGAAAATCCATGTTGAAGAGTCGGTCACCCCAACTCTAGTCTAGCATATGTTAGCTCGTAGACATTACGTTATTTTCTAGTTATTTAGTTAGTTATTTAGTTTAGAGCAACACTGTGGAGGACGGATGGGTCTTTACCCACTGTATGTCTGATCCACATTCCGAAGGAGGATTTGTAGTATGTAACTATAAATACCCTCTACCTCCCAAGGTAGAGGGTTGGACCTTTCACTTAATCTAAACTTTTCTTTTTTGTTTACTTTCTAAAAAGGCTCCCATTCCACTTTCTCTCTCTAAACTCTTGCATAATTCGACCCTATATGTGATTGTTTGTGTGATTGTGAAAACCAATATCTAACACATATAAGAACGGATGAAAACGTAAGAAAAACGGATAAAAACGTAAGAAAACGGATAAAAATGTATAAAACGGAAGAAAACGTAAAAAACATGGGAATAACGGACGAAAAACGTATAAAAACGGACCAACACGGATAAAAACGTAAGAAAACGTATAAAAGCGGATGAAAACTTATAAAAACGGATAAAAATGTAATAAAAACGTATGAAAACGGACGAAAACGTAAAAAAACAAACGAAATCAGATAAAAACGTATGAAAACATATAAAAACATACCTAAAATAGAAAAACTTTAAATTATAGACATCCGTTATTATAGAGGATAGACGATGCAAGGGTCTTTAACCCAAAAGGGCTAAAGTGTAAATTATAATGGAACTCACTTAACACTAGTTAAGTGATGGACTAGTGGTGTTATTTGTTTACAAATTTAGGGACTACCAGTGCAACTTCAAACTTCAAGGGATGAAGGTTGTTACTTTTGACATACCACAAAGACCATCCATGTAATTTACTCTTTAATTTAAAACCCAATGAATTTGTAATATAAAGCTTCTTGAAGAAGACATTGTATGTATTTTCTTCTCTGCTAGATGTATAATTGTGCAAAGTGTCGATTTATAATAAGAAATAATTATATTTGTAAAATCGTGATTTTAGTTCGACCTTTAATGTAAAATGTGTGTTTTTTAAAAGGAGAATTGTATATATACCCATTAAAACTCAAATATTTGCATATTTCTTCAAAATATAAGTTTTCAATACATGGTACAATGCAAGTTAAGTATGTTTTGGGTATATATGCACATATGCAAGTTTTAATTGATATATATGCAATTGCCCCTTTTTTTAAAATACAAAGAATGTGTTTTTTTAAATTACTATAATTTTTGTTTTTTAAAAGTCATCAAATTTAAAATCGATAAAAAATAAAACATAATTTAAGTTGTCTAAGTTTAAAGTATCCAAAAGTTTAATTTGAAAATTTAAATCAAAACTTATCAAAGATATCATAATAATTATCTTAATGCTTATCATAGAAAGAGTTGAGATCTATATAGAACTCATATTTGTTATAGAATCAATAAACCAATCATAGCCATCCATTTTTTATCCAAATTAATAAAAAATCATTTTCCACCTTTTTTTAAAACAACATATCTTAGAACGGTAAATCTTCAAGCTACAAAAATATCATCGGACGAGAATTAAATTATCTTTCTATAGATATACGATTGTTATATACTTTCGACGCTTTTTAAACCAAAAAATCATCACATGATTTCAGAAAAATCACATGTGATTCATAAAAATAAATCACATGTGATCTTTACAAATCACACGCGCACGAAATTTTTAAAAAAAATGTTCGTCGAAAGTATATAACAATTCATATCTATGTAGATAATTTAATCCTCGTTGCATTGATGATTTTTTCTAAACCGATTAACGATTTGTGGATATTTAATTTTAAAACATGAATATATTTTAATAAAAGAAATGAGTGGCTATAATTGATTGATTGGTTCTATGACAAATATAAGTTCTATATTGAAACATGATTCTTGAATCATAAACGTAGCTTTAGTCCTGTAAGTTTATGGTTTTCTAGGCTTTTTTGAAAGCCAATCTTCTTTTGTAATTTGAACTTTTAATTTTGTATCTTCTCTTCAATTTTCCCCTATTGTCAATTCTAATGATTATTTTTAATGTCAATTTTCATGATCATGATCAGTTTCTTCCTTCATTTTCGTTTCTTCATCTTCTGAAGATGGTGACTCAGTTAGAGCAGAATTTATGGTTAATCTTTATTTCTTCTTTTCAATAAGTTCCCTATATTATTTCAGTTTTTTCTCGGAATGTTATGCATATCTGGTGAGCACCGATGAAGTGTCTTAGTTAAAAGACACATTAAAATCTTCTCACATCACATAATACATGAAAGCTGTTATTTGCTAAAAGCATACTTAGAGCATCGACTATGGTAATTTTATCAAAAGGTTTAAAACCTATATAAAACTTTATCTTTCATTTTAACCATAGTGATCATTTGTTTCATGTACATGTGGCATGAAGAGGTTTATATTTTTTTTGAACATATTCATAATTTAATGCATGTGTTATTTTGAATTATTTAAGGAGTTGTAAAAGGTTTATGGATAGTGAACATAGGTTTATAACATCAAAAGGTTTATAAATTACTCCCTCCGTCTCATAATAATAGTCATTTCCTTTCTACTGCCTCAAATTAATTCACTTTCCATATAAGCAAAAAACAAAAGAATTTGTATAGAATATTCTATTTGACGGTTGAAATGAAGTTTGGTCCCACTTTTATTAAACTACTTGCTTCTGACAATAATTTCATCTATGGAGTAATAATTATGGACCTATATAAAGCTTCACCATTATTGATGCTCTTAGGTTAATGACTTTTTTAACTATCCATGATTATATGTAAGGATTTTCCAGAAATGGCATTGTGTTAGTAGGCATAACGAGTGTGGAAACCCGCGCGATGCAGCGGGATTGGCTTAAAAGGACTTACTTTGCAGCGACACTTAAACCTTAGGGACTATTTTTGCCAAGTTGTGAAACTTTGCATTTAATGCTTGGACTTACTTTGCAACTAATTTATTAAACCTCAAGCTGACCTGCTTTTTGCCGTAGTTGTGAAACTTTTGCGTTTAATGTTTGGACTTACTTTGCAGCGCCACTTGGATCTCAGGGACTGTTTTTGCCAAGTTGGGAAAGTTTGCAATTAATACAAGGTTTTTGGGTACAAAGTTGTACGCCTTTTAGTATTATATACAAATATATTCTTTTGGAGTGTATGAAATTCGAAGCCTTTTTTTTGTTAGGAGTATATCAATAGTAACTTAAGGAGAAAAAAAAAGCCTCATGGAGTTGATAAAACTAGAGTTTAGCTTTTGTAATAAATGAGGATTTCAACCTCAATGGCTATGAAATGAGTTTGTATAACGATAGTATCAGATGTGTATGAAGAGTAAATTTTTTATGGGAAGAAGAGAGCTTAGCGGAGATACCTTCGGCTTAGCTTATGAATTGGCAGCTTCTAAATAATTCCGGATCAACCTTAAATTTTTTGTCTAAAAATGCAAAACAACTTGGTCTAATGAACAGTACGGCTATTTTACAAAATTATATCCACAAAATGAGTTGGCAAGTGTAGTTATCCAATCATATTGCACAATAATTTCTCTTATTTTTTACCTTCCACATCTAGTTGACAACTCATTATGTGGATATAATTTTGTAAAGTTTATATGGATCTAGCATTGCTCATTTTTTTTTTTCTGTCACATAGGGTGAGCGAAAAAACCGAAAAGACAAAATAAACCGAAACCGAACCGAACCGAATTTGCTAAAACCAAACCGAACCGAACTACTAATTTGGTTCTCGGTTTGGATATGGTTCAAGTAGTTGAACCGAAAACCGAATTCATATAAATATATATATATTTTTATATATTTATATATGGGGATAGCTTGGCTACAATTTTTATAGCCAATTAGCTACAATCCTTCATTAAAAATACACTAGCAATAATTCAGGGTCCCACAGAAAAGAATCAGGACCCACAAAAATAATCAAGGACCCACATTTTTAGTGTAAAATTGTAGCCAATTGGCTACAATTAATTGTAGCTAATTTATTCCCTTTATATATATATATTTATATATAAATAAATACTATTAAAAGGTTATCATAATATAATAAAACATTTTTTATACTTGAAATATATTTTTTTCTACATATATATGTAATTATTAATTTTTTTTTATAAAAAAAATAGTGATATTCGGGTTAACCCAAGAACCGAACCGAATTAGAATTCAACCGAACCGAACCGAACCGAAAACCGAATTTGAATTTGGTTTGGTACGGTTCGGTTCTCAGGTTGACATAAAAAAAAATTTTAACCGAATTAACCGAACCGAACTAACCGATCAACACCCCTAGTCACATATGGCTCATTGGGCTTGGCTTATGAGTGGTGACAATAATGCTAATAGTCTGTGTACTCTAACCTATAGCAAGGGGATTCAATCAACACATTGGTCCTTTTTGAAATCCCGCTTACTTCCGATCAAGTTTAATGTATCCATTGAAAAATAAAATAAAAATAGAAATAGATTAAAACCGGCAAATAAAGGTCATGTCATTTATTATCCTTGACTTAAACGATTTGGAATAACCTGGGTCACATGGCTTCCCCCAAGTTTTAACCCGTATCATTATCTTTTGAAGTTGCGTCAAGGATTTTCCAGAAATGAAATTGTTAAGTGTGGAACTTGAACGAAAGTGGAATAAAGGAGTATTTGGAACAAGCTTCAATAATACAAATTTTTGGTTGTATTGGGTTAAATGGGTCTGTATATGTATGAAACAGTATTGTATCACTTGTTTTTTGTTCAATATGAAGTATATTCAGTTTTTCCAATGTGCTTCTCGGTTTGGTTATGTATTCCCGAGCCTTTTGACCAACTCTGCATATGCTCATTATTCAATGATCATACAAATGTTCAGCACAAATGAAAAGCTGTCCAGTAGTTATTCACTCCAAAATGGAAATTAGTTGATCTGCACTTGTCCTAGTTTGGATGCCATAATTTTCACCATCATTGCCCTTGCGGAAAGAATGATAAAAATTTACTAACTGCTTCATAACTAAAAAAAGTATTGTTCCTAAATATAATCAACAAGTTCAAATAAGAAATTAGATCACATGTATTAAAACACAAAATTACATGAAACCAACATCCCTGGAATTAGTAAAAATACAAGGGATCACAGTTTACCAAGTTATACTTGGCTCTACACGATTCTTCAAAAACATCAAGATTCATTTTCCACTACGCCTTCACATCCATCCATAGGATTCAGATGCAGGTTTGGAAACAAGTCAGACATTATCTCCTCCCTAGACCTCGCAAGGTCCACAAATATCGCGCAAGGTGCGTAAATTCTTGGATCCACAGAACTCCCTATCACGAGAGGATCTTCTACGCTCATAAACGCTTCTGCAACCATATCTAGATCTAAGTTCAAGTAGCAACCCTTCCTTCTTCTTAGCAGAGGAGACACAAACTTCCTTGGAAGCAAATAAGCTATATTGTTGCTCCCTGTCAGCAAATCAAGTAATGTTCGAGAACAATCTGCAGGTACTTGCAAACAAATTAAAGACAGTATCATAACCAGCTTCAATGCTAAAAGTGGAAGGTAATACGAGTAATCAATCCCCGATCTCTCAATCCATGATACAGTATTGCTTTTATTGTATAGAATATCTTTGACCGTCGCAACAAGAAACCTTATGGCAGCTTCTGGAAATATCGGTTTGGACGCTGATAAGTCAAGATGCGTAAACCATCCAACAAAAGAAGATTTCGCGGTGAAAAAAACTTCCACGGAGGATGATACCCTGAAAGAAAGATAATCCAAGAGATATACGAAACTGTGAGGTGATATGTAGTTAGGTAATCTCCAGTTGGCTCTATAAGTATCATCCAAAGCATTCTGGAGCGTTCCAGTAACATAAACATCATTCAAACCACGGTTACAAAGAATTTCAAAAAAAGACCCCCATGCACGATTCCATTGAAGCCTATTAAAGATTTGCTCGTTAAATGCAATAGGGTTTCTTGAACTCAAACATATCATTACCACTTTCCCAATTTTACAATAGTTAAGTTGGCCCATGGAGTTGACCTCTTGATCAATAATGTCCTCCAGCAATTCGGGAGAAATATTAATCTCTCTTGCAGGAATCAGGTCCTTGGAGATTGATTTCCGCCAATCTAATGGAAACACAAGATTAAAATAAGCTGTGGCGATTCTGTCCTTGTGATTAAAAGCGAGGTTAAGATACTTGCAGTCTAAAAGAAACTTGGAAACCTCAAACATGTGAACAAGAGATATGTTTTGCTGAAATACAGAACTTTTAGATGACGTCTTAGCTTTATGAAGACCTTCAAGGGTTTCAAGAACCTTCATACCAATACATTGTAATTCCGACTGCCAATAAGACCTCATTGCAAACACCAACCGCTTGAGATCTAAAGTTACAATCTTTCCATCCCTGTGAAGATCGCCAGCATTTCTTAACCAATCAGCATCCTTTTTGACTAATAAGTAAATCATGTTCGCATTTACACACTGTTTTCTGACCCCAAAATAACTCAAAATGAAATCAACATGACCCGCATGTTTGTTTAGTTCTTCAAATTCGAGACTTTTAAGGCTTTCAAATATTTTCACCACATTCGCCTTCCACATATTCCAATAAAAAATCAGAGTTATAGCAGAAACTCGGTTATGAGAGATCTTGTCATCCACATACTCTTTGGTATCGAAAGGCAACTCGTCCTGCAAGTCATACTTAGAAAACTGAAAACTTAGATGAGCATCCAACAACTTTCTAATCGTTAATATTTCTCCCCTTAGACTCGTGTGTCTTTGGGATTCGTTTAAATGCCTCTTCAGCTCAGACAAGCTACTTTCCTCATTAGAGAGTACTTTAAGCTCGCTACAAACTAGAGGATAGTATACTTTCGAGCCCATATCTGCAAGTGACTCTGCCTTCTTACAAAGTTCTTCCTTGCGAGTAAACTGCTTCAAGGGCCAACCTTCATTTCCTTTCCCCCATAACGAGCTAAAGAACACATACAAAACTAAGAGCAACGCTGCATCACCATGTTGTCCAGCTTTCTCCAAAAACTCTGCCTCTTTTAGAACATCACCCCATGACCTAACAAGCTTAGCAGCATCAAGGAAATTACCAGACTCTTCTTCCAAACCCAAAAGGTCATCAAGGCAGCCTATCGACCTCAAAAAAACACGCTTAGATTCCATGGTACAAAAAGCTCTAACATATTTCATCATGGAATTATTATCTTTACGCTCATGGTAATCCTGAGCACAACTCTCCAAGAATTCTTGTTCTATTTGTTCAATTTCTTTCCTTTGATCAATAACATGCTCTTTCCAGTACTCTAAATACCTCATGCCTTCATCATATAGCTTCCCTTTTTTGCATACTGATAGACAGTTGGAAAACTGATTTTTAGTGGCGTATACCTCGGCTGCTTCACTATAGCACTTTGCTAACAAGAAACACTCTGCTGCTGCATCAGGCCGTCCACACTTATCCAAATATATTTGTGCTGCAAAAAAAAGTGAAGGCGAAATTTTACAATCAAATGCTGATTGAGCTGTGGATACTAACAACGGAATAGCACAACATGTACCAGATTATTAATTTTTTAAAACATTTACACCACATTAATTACTGTCAAGTACTTAGGATTTTAGCATATTTCCTTCTGTTTTAAGAATTGAAGAAATGTAAACTTCGTTGATAAATGATGTTTTAGCATATTTCACTTTCTTAATGGTGCAAAATTTTCTCATAATCATCAATTTCAGTTTCCCAAAAGATTGTACCCAACTGTTTTTAGAATACACTGAACTACTATGTATGACGGAGGAAAAAAGTTACCAGCTCGTTTATAATTTCCCGAAGCACAATAGCATGTAGCAGCGGAATCATGTTGTCCAGCTTTCTCCAAAAATTCAGCCTCTTTTAGAACATCACCCCATGACCTAACAAGCTTAGCAGCGTCAAGGAAATTACCTGCTTCTTCTTCCAAAACCAAAAGGTAATCGAGGCAGCCTATCGACCTCAAGAAAACACGCTTAGATTCCATGGTACAAAAAGCTCTAACATATTTCATCATGGAATTATTATCTTCACGGTCATGGTAATCCAGAGCACAACTCTCCAGGAAATCTTGTTCCAATTGTTCAATTTCTTTCCTTTTATCAATAGCGTGCTCTTTCCAGTACTCTAAATACCTCATGGCTTCATCGTATAGCTTCACCTTTTTGCATACTGATAGACAGCTGGAGAACTGATTCCCACTGGCATATGCCTCGGCTGCATCACTATAGCACTTTGCCAACAAGAAACACTCTGCTGCTGCATCAGGCCGTCCACACTTATCCAAATATATTTGTGCTACAAAAAAAAGTGAAGACAAAATTTTATAATCAAATGCTGATTGAGCTGTGGATACTCACAACTGAATAGCACAACATGTACCAGATTATTAATTTTTTTTAACATTTACACCACACTAATTACTTTCAAGTACGATTTTAGCATATTTCCTTCCGATTTAAGAATTGAAGAAATGTAGAAACTTCGTTAATAAATGATGTTTAATTGAACAGCTTTCAGTACAGTTTTCTTAATGGTGTAAAATTCTTTAATAATCATCAATTTCAGTTTTTCAAAAGATTGTACCCAACTGTTTGTAGAATACACTGAACTACTAAGTATGATAGAAGAAAAAGGTTACCAGCTCTTTTATAATTTCCCAAATCACAATAGCATGTAGCGGCGGAATCATGTTTCCCAATAGATTCAAACATGTCTCCAGCATCCCTAAGGTAGCCAAAAGCAGCTTCGGAATTAGTTCCCAACATTTGTTGAGCAGATGCTCTGAGACCGGAAGCTTTGGCCAGTTTTTCCCATTTTGTGTCACCCGCTCGCTCAAAGCACATTGTGGCCATTACAAAATTGTTCTCATAGAAAAGCTGTAAAGGATATAGATGTATGTGCATGTGTCAAATGATCAAGGTAAACAAAAGACGGAGGAAAAAAAACATTGGCAGCAGTAATTATCAGGTAAATTAGACAACAAAAGATATGTAATAGATCAAATCTAACCTTTTTACCACGCTCTCGCCACTCCTGAGGGCTGCTTGCAACCCGCATAGCCTGAGCTACAGAATCATCTAGCTTCCTTACCTGAACGAGGCCCCTCTTCTTCCAATAGTCAAACATTGGCTTTGACATCTCCTCTCTGTGTTCACATATCCAAAGCCTTTGTCGTGTCCGAGTTATAGCAACATACAATTGTTTCAATTCAGAACACAAAACATAGTGTCTTTCTTCACTGAAGCTTGGGAAAGCATGAGGATATTTCTCATCGAGCCAATCACGTTCCTTCATGTATCCATATATTAATCTCCATTGCTCCTTGAGAGGAGATGACCCAAAAAAGTTAAACAGAAATACATCCTACAAAATCATGGCATGTGAGATTTATTTTAGTAAATCAATCGATGTGATATATTCAACACAAAAGATGCACACATGAAAGCAGCTTATTACAAGTATGAAGTACAAGGCACTAACCTGGAATTCAAGACCCTTACACTCCACTATAGTGAGAACAAGAGCATGTTTTCCAACGTATTTACAAATCTCGGTCTTTGCAGATTCATCACGTACCAAAATTACTTGTTCGGCACCAAATCCGACAATATCTTCACCAGTTACACTATCACCAAATATAGTCACAATTGCATTCTCATCATTACCAGACTCGAGTATAACAGGAGCTTCACCAGATATAAGACTAGTCTCAGGCTCCAATTTGTCAATTGCATGAGCAAAGTAGCAGTAGAGAATATCAACGACACTTTGAGCTAATTCAAGCACACCAACATGAGTTCTGAAGTTCTGTTTCAGTTGAAAAATTTCGGATACAAGTCCTTTCTCTTGTTTCCCATTTGTCTTGTTGCTAAGAAACTCCTTATAGAAAAGAGAGCGTATATCTTGAAACCTAAAATCAATCCCTCTTGCAATAGTCTGTGCTGTATCACCCGCAAAAATAAAACCCTCTTCAACATTCTGGCAAATGTATTTGAATAGAGAAATCTGCCTTATACTAAGATCTTGCACTTCGTCAATGTACACAAAATCTATCTGGTCACCTTCATAATTACTATTTTCAAACCTACGATGAATGTCATTTACAAAATCTCCCAAATCGAATTCACCTCGTTTAGTTTTCATTTTTTCATAGGCTTGAAAGAGTGTGAATACCATCTCTCTTTTCTCCCTTGTTAAAGTGGATGTGCGGCCTTCAGACAACAAAGAGTAAGCCTCATTGCTCAGTTTGCCATCAAGGCTTCCTCCAGCTTGCACGCCTCCTTTTATGTAAGATATTATTTCAGTAAACACTCTGGATGGATCAAGGTTCTTTGTAAGGTTCGAATTGAAGTGGGGCCAGTAAAGTGAACAAAACCTATCATATGTAACCTCACTTAATCTTATAAAAGTTTGCATTGCAATAGATCTTGAACTTATATGGTCACCATGAGAACCTTCTTTTGCCTCAAGAAACCTTTCAAAGAAAGAATTCCCTAAAGTACCATCGAGCATCATCAGAAACTTGTGAAATGTTATAACAAGAGGATAACTTTTCACAGGGATGCCGATAAATGTGTTTGGGATATCACTGAATTCTGACGTGATACAATCCGCATCATCAAGATTGTTCTCTGCTGTTGAATTCCCATTACGAGCATCACTATCAAATACGTAAGATTTTGAGGTCAGAACATGTTTATTGGATTCCCATATAGATGAATAGACCATTGCAAAGCAATAAGAAACATTCTAACAGAATAACAGACACAACATACGGTTTAACATTTATACAGCTTGTTATAACTGCAAAATGCTAGAAGGCAACAAAAAAGTTAAATTAATCAAAAGATAAAGAAATCTATGTATTTGCGCACCTTGTATGTTGGGAAACCTGTTGCTTAACAGCATAACACAACTTTGGACTGACAGTTACAAAGAGCTGACGCAGAACAGTCGGTTTGCTTTCATCGCAACCATCAATAACATCGGTATCCTGGACATGGCTGCTCTCTGCTGAACCAACTCCTTCAGAGGCAACACGAATATTCTGTTCATTTTGGAACAACTTCGTTGTCAATATAGTGGTTTTACCGGTTCCTGATCTCCCAATAATAAATGAACTTTTGCTAAACGATATTATGTCCATCTGTTCATCCGTCACTTCCATTGGTAGATCAACTTCACTTTCCGAAAGCAAATGGTTTACAACCCCGGACGACAAGGAGTAGAACTTCATCAGTAACAAGCTTTCACTCACTTTAGAGTTTTCAACGTAACTTCTACCATCACTCACTTCAGATTCACCTTCGCATTTACTTGGTTTACGAAATCGGATAATATCTTCAGACGCGGCCCAACTCCTAGGAAGTTCCAAGTTCCTAAAGAGCAACAATACACATCACAGCGATATGAAGAACATTGACTCAATAAGTTCATTACAACATTTAAGAATTAGTTAAAGAAAATTAAGCATACCCATCTACACATTTTTCTGTGCAACGATTTACATAATCATCTGTGTAAGCAGAAAAAATGCTCTCAAGTCGTTTTGTCATTTTGGGAATCTCTTCTAAAGATAACACATTCCAGACCTTCAATATTTGAACATACTTGAATTCCTTTATGATGTCAATCGTGCAAATAATGTACAGCCCTTCAACCTTAAATTGTTTTATAATCTGTAAGGAATTTTCACAATGCAAGTCTATGCTTCTGCTCTTTGGCCGCCAGCCATTAGAGAGTTTCAACAGTAGGTTTAGAACCTGCTTCTTCATGCGAGAACACTTCAGCTTTCCAAACGATGTTTTGAAGTCATTACTGAAGAGAATCTGATTTCATAAAGTGAAAGAAGTACTATCATGAGTAACGATATTTCTTAATAACTAAGAAAAGTGAATAATAAATCATGTTTTAATTATACCTTCCATTTTGCATCCTTAAAAAGTACACTATTCCCGTTAGCCAAATCATCAAGTTGATCTAGCTCTTTCTTTACACCAACTATTGTCATCTTCAAGCATTCATCAGCATCAGCATTAAATAAACAATTGCGATTCCTCGCATCACAGACTAATTCTTTCCATATGGACTCACTACTAGCCAAGGTTCTTTCATTGCCTAATATCCAGAGACTGTGTCTGGGTAGATATGAAAGAAAATACATAGAGTCAGATGTACTTTTATAAAGAGAAACTATTTTAAAGATCAACTGTTAAAAAGGTAAGAAGTCCATACCGTGCTCTCGTCAGTGCAACATTAGTCCTTTTATGGCTAGATAAAAAACCAACAGATCCTTGGCTATTAGATCTTACTGTAGATAAAATAATGACATCTTCTTCCCCACCCTGAAACCCGTCAATAGACTTCACCTTTACTGAAAATCCATCAAGTTTCTCGTACTTGTGAGCAAGTTTTTCTTGAATAGTTAAAACTTGGGCAACATAGGGAGATACCACGCCGACGCTAAGCTTTTGGTTGGTGTTGTTGCAGGCTATAAATGTGAAAAAAGAAATCAAATTCTAGTCCAACTTGACCATGCAGATACAAATGTTGACTTTCACAAAATTGGAAAACAAAAAATAATACAGCTAAAATGGCAAAACTATAAATTTGCAAACACACCAAATTGAGAAAACGTTTACAATTTCAAGTGTAACCAATATGTTCACCTCTATAGAGATTCTGAACTATCTTCATCACAAGAGCCACCTCAACCATATTTCTCCAGCTATTATCATCATCAACTTTCTCTTCTCTTTCACCAACAACATTTATAAATGAATACGAACCAAACATTGGTCCTGAAAGATATCGCTTTTCATAACTTTTACATGCCACATCTTCTGCGTCTAAGATCTGATTTTCATAAAAACTGTAATTTGGGAAGAAACTGATGGAAGGATGCATTCTGTACTGAATATTCAAAAGATGCTTAGAATGCCCTAAAGAACTCAATCTTTCAAATAAACTTCGTCCAAAACCAGATTTCGCAGAAACCTGTCCACAAAAATTTGGTCTCTAAAATAATAGCTGAAAGCCTGAAATTTAAAATTTAAACTATAGAAGACAAATTATTAAAGGTACCAAAAAACAAAATAGACTTACTTGGCTCTTAACCATCGCAGGTAATTGGCACTCGTCACCAATTAAGATAGCGTGATTTACTCCTGGAAGTTGAAAAGGAATTGTAGACTCAGCCTCTTTCAGTTGGGCAGCTTCATCTATGACCAACAAGTTCAAAGGCTCCATTTTGACGGTATGCAGCTTGTAAGAAGTAGAGGTGGTGCAGAAGATAAGAGAAGCTTGTTCAAAACAGAAATTCTTTAGTTCAGATGTTTTTAAAACACTTGGAAAAGCAAGCCTTTCAAGAGATTTCTGCAAAGTTCTTAAAACAGAACAGCAAATATTTCTAACAGAACTGATTGATGGCACGTCCCCGTACTTAGAATAATCATCTTCTGTCAGCTTAAAAGAGAAAAGTTTCTCCAATTCTTCTGAAACCAGATTCTCTTGAAACAATAATGATTCCAGAGAACTTATATTGTTCAAAAGAGATACCGAAATCTGGAAATTATCTTCTTGCATGAAACTTCTTGAAATATGAGTACATAATGTAAGGATGCACCTTCTAAGTGGCAGTGCAGAAGACTTGAATCGATCACGCAAAAAACCAATGAATGGTTTGACTTTCAACTTGTTAGTTTTAATTTCAACTCCAGTGGTAAGTTGTTCTTTGAAGTCATTTTCTACAAAAACATGATACTGAGAAACACAATTTTCAAGCAGATCAATCATAGATCTTATGCAATGCTTCCAACCAGTCAGTGACCCAAGGCACTCCGTAAGCCTATCAACACGATGCTCAACATATATGTCTTCAATTTCTGTACCAACTTTCAACCTCTCCATGTTTCCAAACAATAGAACATCCCCAACCGGATAAAAGGAATCACCATTCACAGTTCTAGTTTCAAATGATTCTCTAACCAAATTCAGCACACGTGAGGCTAGCTGTACTATAGCAACATTTGTTGGAGCACAAGCAAGCATCCTACAGTCCATTTTCAACAGCATGAAAAGCATCACACTTACCGTCGTTGTTTTCCCTGTTCCGGGAGGTCCCCATATTTGCCCCACTGAAGAATTGTGGCAACATTTTGTTTTATTAATGGAAGCCATAATTGCTGCTATTTGGGATTCATTCAATCTAGACACGAACTGTCGATCAACATTTTCAGAAACGGAATCACTGCAACGAAAAGAACAGACATCGCACTCCTTAACCTGAGAAAAACATATCCATTGAGTTATTACGATAAAGTAACTCAGCAAAGGAGGATTTTATACAATGAAAAAATAAAAGTTTCAAAACTTCTTACCACAGAATCAGCGTAAATAACCTCTTTGATAATATTCAGATTTTTATGCATGTGCAACGAATTCCAGATTCTTTTCTGGGTTGTAATATTCATTAAGAAAACAACAAACATCCCATCTTGGAAGTCAATTCGATGTGATAACTTAGCTTTAAAATGTTTTGATGGGCTACTATCTTCATTGTCATCATCCACGGTTTTATTTACAAGGGAAAATGCCCAAGTTCTTCCCAGGTTCTGCAAATCTGAAATGGAGTTGGGTTTCCCTTCCATTAGCAAAAACAGATCACCAGGTAACGTCCTATATGGTTCTTTACCACGTTCACTAAATCTGTTTCTCCAAGGACCAACTGTGACATCATACAACATTTTTCCTTTAGCTTTGACCTCATTCAATGAAAAGATTTCAGCGAATGGAGCACTAGACATGATATCCAATGATGAAGCCAGTTCAGTACGTGTTTCCTCTAGCAAAGGATAAACAAAAGAGCTAAAATAGTGTTCTTCGGACTGAAAAGTCAGTGGTATCTTCTCTGCCTGCAATGGTGCAGTAAGTCATCATCACGTTTTATGCAACCACAAAAAATTTATACATATGTTTAGCTAGGATATCCAACAAGTTGATGTTTTCTATATGTAAGATACATAATCAGGATCTTCATGTCACTAAACAAGGGAAAAAAAAACAGTAATAAACAACTTAGTTCAAAAGCAAACTACTGAAAGTCAACTTTAATGTCAAATGGGTCATGTTTGACTAAATTTTTATTATGAACCATACTTGTATAACCAACATTAAACATTACATTTACAAAATAAACATGATGTTCAATAGAATGCACATAATCTCAATGTATCTAACATCATAGGGTCTTTTAAAGGTTAATTTTATATAAGAGCAACAAACTTTTACCATTTGGGAATTTCTCCCCTAACTTCTTCTAGCAGTAGTTAAGTCCATTTTTTTTTAGGCTTCACCAATATATATAGATTTTTATCCCACATTTAACCAACCAACCTTTGTCATTTAATTGGTCAAGTAAACGGGTAGACAGCTAACATGAGGTGTCCATGTTTAGATTAGCCTAAGTTTATAACTCCATTAGTCCATTACTAAACATGGTCACCTGACCCTCAAATATGTACCTAGTGAGTACTAGTAGTGAGTTTTAACACTAGCTAGACCTCACATGAGAAGGTCAAATAGCTTACCACTAGGCCATTTAGTGAATCACAAAGGTTTTTGTTTTTATTGTAATTTATTTTATATAATTCAAATATATACAGTACCATTTACTGATTAAACATTTAGACGCTTAGATCTAAGCATTTTTAACTAACAGAGTAGAAAAGGAAGAAGTTAACCGATATTCACCATGTTTTGCAAACAAACTTAATCTGTTTTCAGAAACAAGCCACAGCAAAATAGAATATTCACCAAGCAACATGCATTGTATTAACGTACGTTTGACATATACAAAATTAAAGTAAAAAGTATATAAAAACTAACAAGTTGTCAAAACAAAAATACCTGGTATTTATAAAGGTCCTCATTAAGTATATCATCAATAGACCATGAAAAGATCAACTCAGCAAACTTATCATCTTGGTGGTGATCAGCTCCTTTTTTCTTCCACGAATCCATCATCACTTATCTAAAGATTACAAAAGACCAACATGCATGGTGATATTATATCATAGCAGCTATACTTTAATGAAATGAAAATGAAATGTTTCTTACTGTCAAAGGAAGTGAGATAGTGGATACAGTAGTAGTGTTGCTATCTCAAGGAGCAAAAATCACTTTTTAAAAACTTTATGTGTACCATAAGTCCATAAAGACTAAAATCAAAAAGTGTTATAAGATGAGTTTTTGTTAAAAAGCAAGATAACCAACCGTTAAGTCTCCTCAACTTCTTCATTTTGTTTTTCTTTTTCCTTTCAGAGCACTCCATGGTTAAATCTTAATAACACGTTAGCGTCATATCATCTTTAATATGTCACCTTAACTCAAAAAAAAAACACCCTTTATCATAATATTCTCAAGTTAAATCTTAATTCACCAACAATTAACAAAAGCAACCCCTCATTTAAGGGGGAAAAAAAAAAAAAAAAAAACTAAAAATTGCCTTTAACGTGCGTTATTCTCTGAACATTGTGTTAAAGCTTGCTCTTTAACACCACACACGGTGTGGTTAACATGTTAAACCTTAACTTCTTTTTGATGTTACCTTACCCCATGCTTTTAGAAACTACCTCCATGAAATTTTGTTCGGTAATGTTAAGTTTAATTTAAAAAAAAAAAAAAAAAAAAAAACTTTTTTTTTTGGTAATTCGGGTAATTCGCTCAATCTAAAACCATTTTTGTTTTTTTATGCTTGCTTAGTTAATTCATTAACAAGTGAAAAATAATCTAAATTTTTATCAAACACAATCTTTTTAATTAAATGATAATTTTTTGTTCATCATTTCTACAATTTAAATAAATTTGTGCACCGTGATTATATGGAGTTCGTGTAAATCTTATTTTGCGTGTCAATGTTTATTACGGAGTACATGGTTTATAGAGAAAAGAAAAATCGAAATCATCAGGTTGATGATATATCATCATGTGTACACTTTTTATGGTACAAGAGTAAATTAATGATGCGACTTTTTAACCTTGTATAAATTTACCGAAGTAAAAAGTACAAAGGTTAAAGTTTACTAGTATAACAAAAGTGGTCTATTTCAAGGTGGGGTATAACATCACGTGGTGTTAGATTTAATCAGTTTTTTGAAATTAGGTTGGACCCGGCCAGTTGAACTGCTTTTGACCGAAAAGCGAGCCAAAATAACCGGCTCTTCAAGGTTTCAAAACCGAATTTTACCCGTCGAGTTTTATGTGACCCAGTCAACACGATTCATCAAAGTTGGCCGTATTTGATATTTTCTTTTAATTTACCATCTGCCTAGCGCAGATGGCCACCAACTACCGCAAATATCCGGGCCCATCCATGTGATGATGTAATGGGGCGAGTTCGAATCCGGACTAGCAGCATGGTGTGGGTATCGCGATCAGGTATTTCACAGGCATCAAACCTTTGTTGGGTAGGGTTGATGGGTATCAAATGGTACACAGGATTGAGGTGTCCGTGCCAAGCTACATTTTTTTTTAATGTTACAAAATATATATAATAAGTTTGGATTGATTATGGTGATGAATAATGTTGTTTTTAGGTTTAAAATTTGTATTCTCGTTTAATTATATGTGTTTAATATTTGTATAATAAATGTTTTATAGCCTATTATGTGATTGTTTATTAAATTTTTTAGGTTTTATGTTTGTAGGATATTATATAAGGTAAACTGCAAAAAAATTTCATGTGGTTTGTCATATTTGCGAAAAATGTACTTGAAAAAAAAATGAAGGATGTCCCGGTGGTTTGCACTTTTTACGAACAATGCCCCTGAGGTAAAAACTTTGTTGCAAATCGTCGATTTTGGCTAACGAACATTAAGTATCCTCGTTAGTGGCCTTGTGAAATGACTAATTTACCCTCTTTATCTTCAAAATTTTCTATTAACCTCGTTTGTACCTTTCCCGCCAAGCACAAACACAAAGTTCTGAAACACAAATTCAGTATTTATAAACCCAAATTCAGAAACACAAGTTCTAAAACATAAATTCACAAAGATTTGATTATACTTCTTCAAACAAAATGGACAAATCTGATACCTGCAACAACCCCCACCATCCCTGCAACAGCCTCTTCCGTCCCTGCAATAACCACCACCAAAGTCATCACACAAACTCACTATTGAAAACCTAACACCCCTGAAAAGTCGGTTAGGATAATACCCGGTCCTGCTGGTATTGTTAAAATGACGAAGCGTCGTAAACTAGCATATATTAGGGAAGGTGGGCAGGAGTGTGTAGTTCTGACACAATAGTATATTAATAAATGTGTTGATGATGTGGGTGAGGATGAGGATTTTACGCGTAGGTCGTGGGTTAGCGCCATTAAGTTTGTGAATACTAATGGGGGAACGTGAGTGGATGTTTGGGATATATCAAGCACTTTCTCAAGAATAGGAAACTCGAGCAGGTTGTTGCAATATGCAATTCTTGTACTCTGAGTACGTTGGGTGATCTCACAGTAACACTCAAAGACCTTTCGGATACAATTTCTGGTCCAATTTATCACAAAGTTCTTACAAAGGGTAGTTATAGAAAGGCTATTAATATAGGAGTTGCCTTGATACTTCAACATATTTTTTGTGTATTCTCCTAAACAATCATGCCATTATCTTAAATTACAATGAGAAATATGTTTAATATTTTCCACGAGGATACAATTCCTGGAAACGACAGTGGTGTAGGTGGTAGTGAAAGTGATGGTGGTACAACTGATTTGCCTGCAATTTATGGACATGTTATTGAAGAACAAGAAGAAATAACACAACCATTTGAAGATGGACATCTTACTAAAGATCAGGAACAACAACTGAGATTAGACCAAGAAGCATTGACATAAACACTAGAAAAAGAAGCAACGGTTGAACAAGAGTGAAAGGAAACAATTAGACAAGAACGAGATGAAAATGAAAGGTTTTTATTGGAATTAGTCTTTGAATTTGATTCGGAATCAGATTAATTTGTAACTTAACTATATGACTGCTTTGTAAATAATCAAAGTCAAATTGGTATTCTATTAGTTGTTGGTTTTTATACAATGTTGATACTGAATCTGCAAATTGGTATTCATTAGTCATATGTTTGACTAATGAAAGTGAAACTAGTATCTATAAATGTTGACATTGAATCTGCATAAAACACTTGTTAACACTGAATTTGTATAAGTTGACTTTTATAAGTCAAAGTAATACTGCATATGCAAAATTCAGTTCCAAACTTAAGTAGATTGTGTTTAACAATGACATGCCGCAAATTCAAACAATTTCAGTGTCTTAACCATCAATTACTAAAGCATAACAAAATATAAAAACATACAACTATTCAAACCATGGTCTCTTTACCATCCATTCCTTGCCTTGTTTCTGTTTGCAACCCATCTTTACCATTGATTGCAAGAGCTTTTAAGCCAACATTTGCAACTGTCCTCTTAGCTTAGTAACCTTTTGTTGCAACAACAATTTGTTCACTTGGTAATAGTGCTACAATCAAATCTTCTAACTCTTCATAAGTCAACTTAGAGAGGTGGATTTTCTCACCATTATTAATAACCAGATCATCGTCCATTTGGAGGTTAAACAGAATGCAATTAAGTATTGAGATGATAATGAAATGGAAACTGCAAGTGCAAAAGACAAAAATTCAACAGTATGTCAGTTTTGTTTTTGATGCAGGTTTTACTGACCAGGTTTTAATATTTATATTGTCTCATTATACTTATGTTTTACCCTAATGCACTAACGGGCAGTGCACCCGGTCGTGTGTAGTGTAGTATTCGGTAAAACCGAGGTCGTCCAAAAAGCTATGTGTGCGGATTTTAACTAAGTCTAGGTGTCACAGATTTTAATATGTTTTAAGGTTGAAATGATTAATTAACTACTAAAACAAGAAAATAAGAAAAGCAAGTAAAGGCGAGGGTTGTAATCTGTTAATAAAAATATCGTCATTAAACGTTATTTATATTTTTGATCTTTACCTAAGTTTTGTTAACGACAAAAGTAAATTTAATTTGTATAAAAGCTTAAAGCTTGTCAAGTTTAATAGATATTAAAACAAGCTTTTTCAAACAATATATTCATCATTCAAGCATTTACATTTATGATTAGTAACATCTTGATATAACTCTAATCATTATGTATGATAGTAGTTTTTAGAATGTGTTAGGTTCTTAAAACCAAACACTACTTAAGTACTTGCATATTTCTAAAAATAGAAATACAACATATGACATCATGTGATGCATCATGGAAATCATTGGAAGATTTCATTAGATATTTTGTGTGGATTTGTACTCTTCATATCTTGCATAATCTCACTTAGATAGAGTTGACTTTAGCAAATATTTGATATCTTGACTGTCAGGGGCGGTACCAAATTGGTACAGGGCGGAACCCTTTTAAGGGTTCCGCGGTCCGTGGACGCTCCTCACCCATTTTGGCTATAAATAGCAATGCCAAGCCAAGTAGTTTTCATCCCTTTCTAACATACTCTCATACATATCTTCTCTCTAACCTTTCTAACTCGGTTTCATATCATATTAGTGATCTCTTTTGTAGCAAAGAAGATCAAGTCACATTCAAGCTTCAAACGAGAAGTTGGAAGTCTTGTTTGTTTAGTGTTGTATGATCTTGTGTTGATTCATACTTCATTGTTGTATTAAACCATCATAATCGTGTGAGTGTGAGTGGTTAGTATTTTAGTCCTCAAAATACGTTGTGTGTGGGAGTGGTTGTACCCTTGAAAAGAACTCGACATCTAGCTTAGTGTCGTAAATAGTGTAAGCGAAGTGTAAAGGTTTTCTCCGCCGGTGAAAGGAGCTTGTTGACTAGTGAAGTTAAACTCTCGAGTGTGAGACTCGAGGAGTGGAGTAGGGCAAGGAAAAAGAGTCCTTGTAGACCGAACCACTATAAACAACTTGTTGTGGTTTGATCATTTCTTTCCTTATTTACTCCTTACATATTGCTTGCATATTTCATTAACATATCTAAGATCAATATTAATTGATCTTTACAATAAGTTTCAAAACAAAGTTTTTAATTGGTAAACTATTCAACCCCCCTTCTAGTTTTCTACAATTGGTACCAGAGCCTCGTTGCTCAAGAATTTTTAAAATAATTTGTATTTTATAAACTTGAAACGATCCATGGATTCTAAAACTTTAAAGAAGGGCAATCTATGCAAAGACCACCACTCTTTGAAACCAATGGATTTATATATTGGAAAAACCGTTTGAAACATATGTAAAATCAAAAGATATAGATCTTTGGTTTATTATTGTTAAAGGGGATTTTAGTTCTACAACAAAGGATATTTCCGTTGATGAACAAAAGAAACTAGTTGCTAAAAATAATGAAGCTAAAATGATGCTTTATAATGCTTTACCTAGAAAAGAATATGAAAGAATTTTTATGTGTGAAACCGCCAAAGATATTTGGGAATCTTTAATTGTTACACATCAAGGTAATTCACAAGTCAAGGATAACAAAATTGATCTTCTTGTTCAACAATATGAACAATTTGTTATTCCTGAAGATGAAACCATTGATTGTGGCTTTGCTCGCTTTAACACTATTATTACATCACTTAAAGCACTTGATGAATCTTTTCGTAGTAAGAACTTTGTCACGAAATTTCTTAGAGCACTCCATCCCAAATGGAGAGCTAAAGTGACCGCCATTGAGGAATCAAAAGATCTCTCAATAATGTCACTAGACGAGTTGATTGGTAACCTCAAAGTACACGAAATGGTGATGGAGAAAGATTCGGATATCATCAAAGGAAAAAGGGAGAAGATCAAATCCGTTGCTCTAAAAGAAAAAGCGGAATCAAGTGATGATGACGAATCTTGCTCCGGTAGTGAAGATGAGGAATATGCCATGGCCGTTAGAGATTTTAAGAAGTTCTTTAGAAGAAGAGGAAAGTTCGTAAGACAACCTCGAGAAGAAAGGAAGCCATTCCGAAAAGATCGGGATGACAAGAAGGGTAAAGGTGAAAGAAAATGTTTTAGATGTGGTGATGCAAGTCACCTCATAGGAGAATGTCCCAAGCCACCTAAAAGCAAAACTCAACGAGCTTTTGTAAGTGGTGCTTGGAGTGATAGTGAAGACGATGAAGAATCAAGCAAGGAAGAGATCGCTCTAATGGCACATGAGTCAAATGAGGTACTTTCCGACTCTTCTTATTCTTATATTGATGATGACACTTTGCAAAAACAATATAATAAATTGTGTGAGCTAAGTCTAAAAATCATAACTAAAAATAAATTTTTAAAAACCAAAAGGGAATTTTTGGAAAATGAAGTTTATGAGTTAAAAGAAAAAGCAAAACGACTAGAAAAAGGAAAAGCAAATGACGATGATTGTAAATCATGTCAAGAGCTTAAACTTGAAATAGAAAAACTAAAACTCACACAAGAAGTTTTAATCGAAAACAATTCTAAATTTAAAAGGTTTAACAAGAACATCGCTCTTGCCGATGAAATAGTTAAAATTCATAAAACACCAGGAGACATGAATGGGCTAGGTTTTAATGAAGTATTAATTCCAAAGAGTCAAAACAAAACGGCCGAAAAGGACGAACATTCTGTCAAAATTGCTGCAGTACAGCACGGACCAGACGGAACCAAAATAAGGGTTCCGTCCGTTGTGCAAAATGGTGTCGTGGGTACTTCAGCAGAACAGAATGTTCGCAATACGGACCGTACTGAAAGTTGACTTTCACCAACGGATTTTCCGACGGACAATTTTCCGTCGCTAATTACCGACGGTACTTTGTCAGATTACCAACGGAAGTTACACCAAAATTGGAACTACCCTTTTCCTACTGACTTCTGGCAGATTTCCGAGAGATAAGATGTTCGTCGGATTTTTGCCGGAAATTTACTTAACCTACCGACGGCTTTCCAACGCCATACCTACAACCGTGCATATTTGTCATTAATCTCTCGGAAACACTTTTAGATTTTCCCCAAAATTTTCATCTATTTTCTTTCCCTCTTATGCTCTGGCTTTTCCCTCTAAAACCAGAAACACTTTTAGATTTCCCCTCAAATAATAAAACACCCAAATCACATCACAATTCGATTACAAATCACAAGCCGATCTAAACAACTAATTCCATATGATCAACGAGATGCCAGTATTCAAATCACAATCCGATCTAAACAACTAATTCCATATAAGTTTCCATCACATTCAGATTATAATTCGATTTTGCCCTAATTTCATTATGTTATCTTATTTTGCCCTAATTTTGAATGTATTTTTATGCCCTAATTTCATTGTTAATGGATTCTGTTGTCACAATTTCGTGTTTTGATACTATTATGAAGTTGTTATCGTTTCATTGTGAATGTGTGTATGTGTGTGTGATTATGATGTTTGAAGTTGTGAATGGATTATGTTGTTACAGTTTCAGTGTGTTTGGCTGATTGACGTGGGAGTTGAATAATCGGATAAACGGATTAGCGGATATAGTTTTGCTCGAGCTATAAGTTTTGTTCGAGCTATAATTAGTGGTTTGAGTGTTTGGCGGATAGTTAGAATCGATTACTTACCTGTTTTGACAATTAGTTAATTTATCGTAATGATTTGTTTCGTTGATTGTTTCTAGTTTATTGGCTAATTCACTTTTAGATATTTTTTAGTAGAATAGCTTGTAGATAAGTAGTTTAGTTTAGAAAATAAGCTAAACCAAACACCCCTTATTAGTCTCTTAATGTTGGTTGGGGTCAAATATATATCATAGCTTGAATAAGCTATTTTGAACAACAATTTGAGCTTATAATCTTTAGTAATCTTGTTTGTGACAATTTTTATTTTCAAAAAGATGCGTTGCTATTCCTAATGTGATAATATAAGGTAAATTTCCGTAGACAACTTGTTTGTGTTCCTCTTTGGTGGTGTATTGTGTTGGCTTATTATATTTATTGCTATAATTAAGATGCCTGTTAGATTGTAGAAGGTTTATTAAGAGTTTGTCGCTCGTGTTGGTTGGCCTGCCCACCTCGCCTACAGCCATGGTACAAACGGGATCCAGTTGCTCCGCCTGGTATGATGCAACACACATTGTTCCCTATTATATGTGATACGTGTAAAGGGTTCAAGCTTGCAGTGGTTAGACGATTATGTTTATGACAATAGTGCCTTCTAATTAAGAAAATCTATGTTTTAATTTAGCTATGAACTAAACAACTCTTGAGTTAAATATAAAGCTCCATTTAAAACAAACAGATCTAAGTTTGATGCTACATGAGTGAGGAATTGTAGCTGAGAATGTATGTCTTTGTTGATTGGTTATTTTTATAGAATAACGTCATACTTTTTCATTTTATAACGCACATATTGTATTTTCGATATAATGTGTTAAGTTATGTGAAGTAAGACAGTAGGATTGATTGGTTATACAGGGGATATTTACAGGTTTAAGATAATGGAGCGAGATTGGTGAGCGAAATGAAGTTTTTTTTGGATGATAAGGATCTTGAATATCTTGAAGCCTCTTGTTTGCTTCATAATATTGGGTTGATCAATGGGAAAAAGGGATACGTGTCTAGTTCAGTAAATGGTACTAATTTGGTGTGTTATATTATAAATTTGTTAAGATTGGTAACCGGGCAGATCAGGTGGCTTGTGGGTTAGGTAAACGGGTGATGGGGGTTGAAATGGGTAGGCTGGGTTGACTCGTAACACTTTTGTGCAATTTTTTTAAATATATTATACCGTGTCAAATATGTCATTTTCCCTGCATTGCTGATGCTTACTAAAACTGCTTCACTTATTAACAGTTTGTGGAAAATGTATGCTGTCTCAGGCTCTCAGCAGGTACTGGCTTTCAAATAAAACTAGTGGTTGTGAATGGTGATGGCTAGTTCTAAGTCTGTTTCCAAGGTGGGAGAGATTGCTTTCAGTTGGTAAATCCTTTTTTAACAACATGAATTACTATCAATAAGCTGCACTTTTGCTCTAGTAAAAGTGCAGACATCTTTTTTGGCTTTTCTAAAGTAGATAGTCCATTTGATAATGACTTTGTTCGAGTAAATGTTTTTGCATTTTGCATTAAAACCAGGTTTTGTGTAGTGATAGTGATAATTATTGGGCTGCTAAATAATCTACTCCGACAACCGGAGGAGTGAAGAAGCCTCATCGTCTCACTACACCAACAACCGGAGGAGTGAAGAAGCCTCATCGTCTCTTCAGTGAGTCTTTTTCTAACCCTTAGAATAAAGTAATCATCGCTCAAAGTTGATTACTTGAATGCTTAAATGTGTTACTGTATTATCTAAGTCAATTGAATGCATATATGTAGTGTTAGGTTAAATATTTATAAACTTGATCATATAAGGTGTGTTTGGGTAATTTTTTTCTGTTAGCTTATTTAAAGATATAATGATGTTCTGCTTTTACACTAAGCTTACTTGATTTCGTTGTTTGAGTATTTCCTTAATTCTCTACAAGTTCTTTTTTATTTACTTATTAATGTTGCTCATCCATCTGATTTTCTATACAAAAATTTGAGAGTACTGGATTTGCAAGAGTGTGACATGGAGGATCTAAGTGGACATTGGCTGAGCCACTTCCCTGATTCTTTTACCTCATTGGAGACTCTTAACATGGCTTGCTTGGGCTCTGAAGTGAGTTTCTCAGCCCTTGAACATCTCGTTGCTCGCTTACCCAATCTGAAGACTCTTAGACTCAACCGCACAGTACCCCTTGAGAAGCTGTCCATGCTCCTACAGCGGGCGCCACAGTTGGTTGAGTTTGGTACTGGTTCCTACACTGCTGACATCCGGTCAGATGTATATTCAAGTCTAGCGGATGCTTTCTCAGCTTGCAAGAATCTTCAAGGGTTGTCAGGGTTTTGGGACGTCGTTCCAGCTTATCTTTCGGCTTTTTACTCTGTGTGTTCCCAGCTCACTTCTCTAAACTTGAGCTATGCGACTACACAAAGCCCCGATCTTACAAAGATTGTTAGCCAGTGTCATAAGTTGCAGCGGCTACTGGTATGTCTTAATACTATTCTGTTTTATGTATAACTTGGGGCGTTTCTGACTATTGTGTTTTAAGTTGCAAATAATCACTTTTTGGCTTCTGGGTATAGGAAACTGATTTAGATTATTTAGGGTGTGTTCGGCTAAGCTTATAGAAAAAGCTTACGGGCTTTAGCGAAATGCCATTTATGAGCGGATTTGGTAACACAAATTTTTAGTCTTCAAAAAGTATTTTAGTTCTTTGTAGTAGTGTTTGTAAGATCATTGTATTATGATAATACAATAAGCTAATAAGCACCTCGAATAAGCTTAGACAAACACTATTGTCAAGTGCTTAATAGTTTATTGGAGGATAACTTAGGAGTTGTTTGCCAAATCCCTTTGAGAACGGACTTTTGCAATAGCCATAAGCTTTCATGATAAGCTTACCCATAATTTTGCAAATGTCAAATAACTCGTTCAACGTAACTACCTCCTGTGAGATGCCTTTTACAGCTGATTTTGATTACTTCATATCAAATAATTACTTCCATAACCCAACGCCAAACATCCACCAAGTTTAAACGCATTTATTTTGATTCTTAATGTGCACATTTGTATTAAATGTCACCAATCTATGTTATTGCAGGTGTTAGATTACATCGAGGATACGGGCCTCAATGCCCCTGCTATGTCTTGCAAGGACCTCAGAGAACTGCGTGTATTCCCTTCCGATCCCTACATATAAATATTTAACCTAACACTACATATATGCATTCAGTTGACTTATAAGGTGTGTTTGGGTAAGCTTATTTTAAGTGCTTAATAGCTTATTAGCTCAAAATATGTTGTGCAAATATTTAAATTAACTTCTCAATGTGCAGAATACATGTTCAAATTGATTTCCTAAAAAGAGTAATTGTTGCATTAATATACAAGTATACATTAGACACTTTTGTGACGCAGGGCACCTAACCTCTGCATATGTGTAGCAAAAGCTTAAACTTGTAATGAATAACAAACTCAATGGGCTATTTCTGTGCAGGTTTCTTGTTGAGAAAATGGGACTTCCTTCTGGTTTGGATTCTAGTTCATCTAGAGGTACCAGTGACCTTATGGGTGCCACCAAGACACTTTTCTTCGTATCATTTTTACTTGGTTATGCATATGTGCAAACCTGTTCCCTCATAATCCTGTGGTATAAAGGTTATTCTTGGTTAAAACTGGGCACATGATTACATCTCTTGAATTTGACGGCGAAGGAAATCCATGGGGGTTATCGTGTACTCAAACTCTGGAATAAGGTCGCTACTTGCAAAGGTAATACATCTCAAGTTCTCATATGTACCTCAGTGACCTACATCTATATGGTATACAATAATGGTTATAACACGAGATAACAAGAATACAGCAGAAGCAAGTTTATGTGAGAGGTGTGCTAAAGGATATCGGTGAATGCAATGGGAATTGAAGTTGGTTCATATAGGAATTGCAACGGGCATTGCTGCGGGAAGCTCGAGACAGGGAGTGGCAGTGAATAATGAACAACATTAACTCGATGTTAAAGAAGTGCTACAATCCGTGTCCCCCTCGGTAGTTAAATATGGTGATATCATTATGAATATTTGATTTAGATACGCTAATTTCATCTTGTATGTTTGATATGAATGATGACATTTCGTAATAGACATGTTTAATTTTCAATGATCCTTTGTATTTACGGGTTTCATTCAAGCTATTTTATATAAAGGATTGCATATGTCCCGCTATTTACCCATTTACCATGATATTATGAAAACTATCTCCGACTGAAATGTGACCCTTTACCGTCTACAGTTTACCGACGGATTTCTGATGGAATTATTACCGACGACTTTCCGACAGAAAATACACTGACAGATTTCCGACTGAATAATTACCAACAGTATTCCGACACATGCTATCTGTCGCTGTTTCTGACAGATTTCTGGCAGATACTAATTACCGACCACAGATCAGCGACAAACTATTTCAGTCACAAATCTGTCGGAAAGCACTTATTCCGACGGATTTCCGACAGAACCGGCCGTCGCTAAAGACCAGCTGTGTAGTAGTGTCACCTTAACTCAAAAAAAAAACACCCTTTATCATAATATTCTCAAGTTAAATCTTAATTCACCAACAATTAACAAAAGCAACCCCTCATTTAAGGGGGAAAAAAAAAAAAAAAAAAACTAAAAATTGCCTTTAACGTGCGTTATTCTTCACTAACATTGTGTTAAAGCTTGCTCTTTAACACCACACACGGTGTGGTTAACATGTTAAACCTTAACTTCTTTTTGATGTTACCTTACCCCATGCTTTTAGAAACTACCTCCATGAAATTTTGTTCGGTAATGTTAAGTTTAATTTAAAAAAAAAAAACTTTTTTGGTAATTCGGTGTAATTGCTCAATCTAAAACCATTTTTTGTTTTTATGCTTGCTTAGTTAATTCATTAACAAGTGAAAAATAATCTAAATTTTTATCAAACACAATCTTTTTAATTAAATGATAATTTTTTGTTCATCATTTCTACAATTTAAATAAATTTGTGCACCGTGATTATATGGAGTTCGTGTAAATCTTATTTTGCGTGTCAATGTTTATTACGGAGTACATGGTTTATAGAGAAAAGAAAAATCGAAATCATCAGGTTGATGATATATCATCATGTGTACACTTTTTATGGTACAAGAGTAAATTAATGATGCGACTTTTTAACCTTGTATAAATTTACCGAAGTAAAAAGTACAAAGGTTAAAGTTTACTAGTATAACAAAAGTGGTCTATTTCAAGGTGGGGTATAACATCACGTGGTGTTAGATTTAATCAGTTTTTTGAAATTAGGTTGGACCCGGCCAGTTGAACTGCTTTTGACCGAAAAACGAGCCAAAATAACCGGCTCTTCAAGGTTTCAAAACCGAATTTTACCCGTCGAGTTTTATGTGACCCAGTCAACACGATTCATCAAAGTTGGCCGTATTTGATATTTTTTTTAATTTACCATCTGCGCCTATAGATGGCCACCAACTACCAAGAAATATCCTACCCATCCATGTGATGATGTAATGGGGCGAGTTCGAACCGGACTAGCAAAGATGGTGTGGGTATCGCTGAGAGGTATTTCACGAGCATCAAACCTTGTTGGGTAGAGGTTGATGGGTATCAAATGGTACAGGATTGAGTGTGTCCATGCAAGCTTACATTTTTTAATGTTACAAAATATATATAATAAGTTTGGATTGATTATGGTGATGAATAATGTTGTTTTTAGGTTTAAAATTTGTATTCTCGTTTAATTATATGTGTTTAATATTTGTATAATAAATGTTTTATAGCCTATTATGTGATTGTTTATTAAATTTTTTAGGTTTTATGTTTGTAGGATATTATATAAGGTAAACGCAAAAAAAATTTCATGTGGTTTGTCATATTTGCGAAAAATGTACTTGAAAAAAAAATGAAGGATGTCCCGGTGGTTTGCACTTTTACGAACAATGCCCCTGAGGTAAAAACTTTGTTGCAAATCGTCGATTTTGGCTAACGAACATTAAGTATCCTCGTTAGTGGCCTTGTGAAATGACTAATTTACCCTCTTTATCTTCAAAATTTTCTATTAACCTCGTTTGTACCTTTCCCGCCAAGCACAAACACAAAGTTCTGAAACACAAATTCAGTGATTTATAAACCCAAATTGTAAAACACAAGTTCTAAAACATAAATTCACAAAGATTTGATTATACTTCTTCAAACAAAATGGACAAATCTGATACCTGCAACAACCCCCACCATCCCTGCAACAGCCTCTTCCGTCCCTGCAATAACCACCACCAAAGTCATCACACAAACTCACTATTGAAAACCTAACACCCCTGAAAAGTCGGTTAGGATAATACCCGGTCCTGCTGGTATTGTTAAAATGACGAAGCGTCGTAAACTAGCATATATTAGGGAAGGTGGGCAGGAGTGTGTAGTTCTGACACAATAGTATATTAATAAATGTGTTGATGATGTGGTAGGATGAGGATTTTTACGCGAGGTCGTGGTTAGCGCCATTAAGTTTGTGAATACTAATTGGGGGAACGTGAGTGAGTCTTTGAGATATATCAAGCACTTTCTCAAGAATAGGAAACTCGAGCAGGTTGTTGCAATATGCAAGTCTTGTACTCTGAGTACGTTGGGTGATCTCACAGTAACACTCAAAGACCTTTCGGATACAATTTCTGGTCCAATTTATCACAAAGTTCTTACAAAGGGTAGTTATAGAAAGGCTATTAATATAGGAGTTGCCTTGATACTTCAACATATTTTTGTGTATTTCCTAAACAATCATGCCATTATCTTAAATTACAATGAGAAATATGTTTAATATTTTCCACGAGGATACAATTCCCTGAAACGATAAAGGGTGTAGGTGGTAGTGGAAGTGATGGTGGTACAACTGATTTGCCTGTAATTGATGGACATGTTATTGAAGAAAAAGAAGCAATAACACAACCATTAGAAGATGAATATATTACTAAAGAACAGGAACAACAAATGAGATTAGACCAAGAAGCATTGACATAAACACTAGAAAAAGAAGCAACGGTTGAACAAGAGTGAAAGGAAACAATTAGACAAGAACGAGATGAAAATGAAAGGTTTTTATTGGAATTTGTCTTTGAATTTGATTCGAATCGATTAATTTGTAACTTAACTATATGACTGCTTTGTAAATAATCAAAGTCAAATTGGTATTCTATTAGTTGTTGGTTTTTATACAATGTTGATACTGACTAATTGGTATTCATTAGTCATATGTTTGACTAATGAAAGTGAAACTAGTATCTATAAATGTTGACATTGAATCTGCATAAAACACTTGTTAACACTTGATAAGTTGACTTTTATAAGTCAAAGTAATATGCATATGCAAAATTAGTTCCAAACTTAAGTAGATTGTGTTTAACAATGACATGCATAAATTCAAACAATTTCAGTGTCTTAACCATCAATTACTAAAGCATAACAAAATATAAAAACATACAACTATTCAAACCATGGTCTCTTTACCATCCATTCCTTGCCTTGTTTCTGTTTGCAACCCATCTTTACCATTGATTGCAAGAGCTTTTAAGCCAACATTTGCAACTGTCCTCTTAGCTTAGTAACCTTTTGTTGCAACAACAATTTGTTCACTTGGTGATAGTGCTACAATCAAATCTTCTAACTCTTCATAAGTCAACTTAGAGAGGTGGATTTTCTCACCATTATTAATAACCAGATCATCGTCCATTTGGAGGTTAAACGTAATGCAATTAAGTATTGAGATGATAATGAAATGGAAACTGCAAGTGCAAAAGACAAAAATTCAACAAAGATGTCAGTTTTGTTTTGATGCAGTGTTTTACCACTGTTTTAATATTTATATTGTCTCATTATACTTATGTTTTACCCTAATGCACTAAAGCAAAGGCACTTGGCCGTGTAGTGTAGTATTCGGTAAAACCGAGGTCGTCCAAAGAGCTATGTGTGCGGATTTTAACTAAGTCTAGGTGTCACAGATTTTAATATGTTTTAAGGTTGAAATGATTAATTAACTACTAAAACAAGAAAATAAGAAAAGCAAGTAAAGGCGAGGGTTGTAATCTGTTAATAAAAATATCGTCATTAAACGTTATTTATATTTTTGATCTTTACCTAAGTTTTGTTAACGACAAAAGTAAATTTAATTTGTATAAAAGCTTAAAGCTTGTCAAGTTTAATAGATATTAAAACAAGCTTTTTCAAACAATATATTCATCATTCAAGCATTTACATTTATGATTAGTAACATCTTGATATAACTCTAATCATTATGTATGATAGTAGTTTTTAGAATGTATTAGGTTCTTAAAACCAAACACTACTTAAGTACTTGCATATTTCTAAAAATAGAAATACAACATATGACATCATGTGATGCATCATGGAAATCATTGGAAGATTTCATTAGATATTTTGTGTGGATTTGTACTCTTCATATCTTGCACAATCTCACTTAGATAGAGTTGACTTTAGCAAAGATTTTGATATCTTGACTGCCGACGGCGTGGTACCAAATTGGTACACGCGGAACCCTTTAAGGGTTCCGCGGTCCGGACGCTCGTCCATTTTGGCTATAAATAGCAATGCCAAGCCAAGTAGTTTTTCATCCCTTTCTAACATACTCTCATACATATCTTCTCTCTAACCTTTCTAACTCAGTTTCATATCATATTAGTGATCTCTTTGTAGCAAAGAAGATCAAGTCACATTCAAGCTTCAACAAGAAGTTGGAAGTCTTGTTTGTTTAGTGTTGTATGATCTTGTGTTGATTCATACTTCATTGTTGTATTAAACCATCATAATCTTGTGAGTGTGAGTGGTTAGTATTTTAGTCCTCAAAATACATTGTGTGTGGGAGTGGTTGTACCCTTGGAAAGAACTCGACATCTAGCTTAGTGTCGGAAATAGTGTAAGCGAAGTGTAAAGGTTTTCTCCGCCCGTGAAAGGAGCTTGTTGACTAGTGAAGTTAAACTCTCGAGTGTGAGACTCGAGGAGTGGAGTAGGGCAAGGAAAAAGAGTCCTTGTAGACCGAACCACTATAAACAACTTGTTGTGGTTTGATCATTTCTTTCCTTATTTACTCCTTACATATTGCTTGCATATTTCATTAACATATCTAAGATCAATATCAATTGATCTTTACAATAAGTTTCAAAACAAAGTTTTTAATTGGTAAACTATTCAACCCCCTTCTAGTTTTCTACAATTGGTACCAGAGCCTCGTTGCTCAAGAATTTCTAAAATAACTTGTATTTTATAAACTTGAAACGATCCATGGATTCTGAAAACTTTAAAGAAGGGCAATCTATGCAAAGACCACCACTCTTTGAAACCAATGGATTTATCTATTGGAAAAACCGTTTTGAAACATATGTAAAATCAAAAGATATAGATCTTTGGTTTATTATTGTTAAAGGGGATTTTAGTTCTACAACAAAGGATATTTCCGTTGATGAACAAAAGAAACTAGTTGCTAAAAATAATGAAGCTAAAATGATGCTTTATAATGCTTTACCTAGAAAAGAATATGAAAGAATTTTTATGTGTGAAACCGCCAAAGATATTTGGGAATCTTTAATTGTTACACATCAAGGTAATTCACAAGTCAAGGATAACAAAATTGATCTTCTTGTTCAACAATATGAACAATTTGTTATCCCTGAAGATGAAACCATTGATTGTGGCTTTGCTCGCTTTAACACTATTATTACATCACTTAAAGCACTTGATGAATCTTTTCGTAGTAAGAACTTTGTCCGGAAATTTCTTAGAGCACTCCATCCCAAATGGAGAGCTAAAGTGACCGCCATTGAGGAATCAAAAGATCTCTCAATAATGTCACTAGACGAGTTGATTGGTAACCTCAAAGTACACGAAATGGTGATGGAGAAAGATTCAGAGATCATCAAAGGAAAAAGGGAGAAGATCAAATCCGTTGCTCTAAAAGCAAAAGCGGAATCAAGTGATGATGACGAATCTTGCTCCCGTAGTGAAGATGAGGAATATGCCATGGCCGTTAGAGATTTTAAGAAGTTCTTTAGAAGAAGAGGAAAGTTCGTAAGACAACCTCGAGAAGAAAAGAAGCCATTTCGAAAAGATCGGGATGACAAGAAGGGTAAAGGTGAAAGAAAATGTTTTAGATGTGGTGATGCAAGTCACCTCATAAGAGAATGTCCCAAGCCACCTAAAAGCAAAACTCAACGAGCTTTTGTAAGTGGTGCTTGGAGTGATAGTGAAGACGATGAAGAATCAAGCAAGGAAGAGATCGCTCTAATGGCACATGAGTCAAATGAGGTACTTTCCGACTCTTCTTATTCTTCTATTGATGATGACACTTTGCAAAAACAATATAATCAATTGTGTGAGCTAAGTCTAAAAATCATAACTAAAAATAAATTTTTAAAACCAAAAAGGAATTTTTGGAAAATGAAGTTTATGAGTTAAAAGAAAAAGCAAAACGACTAGAAAAAGGAAAAGCAAATGACGATGATTGTAAATCATGTCAAGAGCTTAAACTTGAAATAGAAAAACTAAAACTCACACAAGAAGTTTTAATCGAAAACAATTCTAAATTTAAAAGGTTTAACAAGAACATCGCTCTTGCCGATGAAATAGTTAAAATTCATAAAACACCGGGAGACATGAATGGGCTAGGTTTTAATGAAGTATTAATTCCAAAGAGTCAAAACAAAACGGCCGAAAAGGACGAACATTCTTTCAAAATTGCTGCAGATAAAGACGGACCAGACGGAACCAAAATAAGGGTTCCGTCCGTTGTGCAAAATGGTGTCGTGGTACTTCACAGAATGAATGTTCGCAATACGGACCGCACTGAATTTGTTAAAATAACAAAGAAAACCAATAATAGTATTAAACTAAAACCAACTGTTACTTCAGGAGTAGGACTTGTCAAAAATGAATTTAGATAAAAACTACTCAACAACGATATAAAACTCCTTTTGCCAAACGCCCCTTTCCTAAGAGCAACCACAACATACAACCCAACTACCAACACAATGGTTGGAATCAAAACTTTCCTAGACCATATCAAACTCCAGATTACATGCCATGGAACTCTTACCCATCATTTCCATACATGAATCAAATAAATGGTATGTTTAACCCAAATGGACCCATGAGATATTGGGGACCAAATGCTTGAGTTATTTGCTTCTTAGGTATGCTTGAAAGTTGGATTGGAACCTGATGAATGGATAAAAGATAGTGGTTGCTCACGACACATGACGGGCAACAAAGTCTCTTCTCATCATACCAAGAGTATGACGGAGGTAATGTCACCTTTGGTAGCAATCTCAAAAGCAAAATTATTGGCAAAGGTACGATTGCTCATAACTCCCTAACTATTGAAAATGTTGCTCATGTGGATAGGTTAGGATTTAATCTACTTAGTATTAGCCAACTATGTGATAAAAAGTATAAAGTACTATTTGATGAAAATGGTAGTAAAATACTAAAAGATGGTATCACCATAGCTAAAGGAGTTAGGAAAAATAACATATACGTCATGAAAATAGATAAAACATATAATGACAAACTTTGCCTAACAACATTAGACGATAGCTCATCTCTTTGGCATAGACGCTTAGGTCACGCTAATATGAGACTTATACAAAACCTATCTTCAAAAGAATTGGTTAGGAATTTACCAAAACTTAAATATGACCAACACTTTTGCGACGCTTGCAAAATTGGTAAACAAACACATAGTAGTCACAAATCTAAAAATATGGTGTCCACATCTAAGTGTCTAGAATTATTACATATGGACTTGTTTGGACCATCCGCTATAAGAAGCTATGGAGGCAACTTATACACTTTGGTCATAGTAGATGATTACTCAAGGTTTACTTGGACGTTATTTTTGAAAACCAAAAATGAAGCTTTTGATAAATTTGAAATACTTAGCAAGAAAATTCAAAATCTTCTAGGTGTCAAAATTGTGTCGATCCGTACGGATCATGGTCTGGAATTTGACAACGAAACTCAATTTGGAAACTTTTGTGATACAAATGGTATAACACATAACTTTTCCGCCCCACGAACACCTCAATCTAATGGAGTAGTAGAACGTAAAAATAGAACAATTCAAGAAATGAGTAGAACAATGCTTAATGAACAAAACATTCCTCAAAAGTTTTGGTGTAACGCCGTTGACACTTCTACATATATTTTTAATAGAGTCTTAATACGTCCTTTCTTAAACAAAACACCATATGAACTCTATAAAGGTAAAAAGCCAACGTTAGGATATTTTAGAGTCTTTGGTTGTAAATGCTTTATTCTTAATACTAAGGATTATCTCACCAAGTTTGACCCAAAGTCTTATGAAGGTGTATTTCTTGGTTACTCTCAAACTAGTAAAGCTTACATTGTCCTAAACAAAGAAACAATGATAGTCGAGGAATCGTTGAACATAACATTCGACGAAAGTCCACCTCCCTCTAAGACATCACCTTTGGTAGATGATGACTTAGTTGAAAGTCAAATGATAGAAGGTAAAGAAATAATTAATAATAACAAGGAAGATGAACCATTAAATAAAGAAATTGTCAACATCAAAGAATCTAAAATTCATCCTTTAGAAAAAGTCATAGGACAACTTAATCAAAGAACCTTAAGGTCACAAGCCCAAAATCAAAGTAATTATTTTTGTTTTGTATCCACCATTGAACCAAAAACCATAAATGAAGCAATAAAAGATGAATCATGGGTTATTGCCATGCAAGAAGAATTAAACCAATTCGTTAGAAATGATGTTTGGAAATTAGTTCCAAAACCTAAAGATCAAACTATAATTGGAACAAAATGGGTTTTTCAAAATAAAATGGATGAAAATGGGATAGTATCTAGAAACAAAGCTAGGCTTGTAGCGCAAGGTTATAATCAACAAGAGGGGATTGATTATGATGAAACTTATGCACCGGTAGCTAGGCTTGAATCTATTAGAATATTGCTTGCTTATGCATGTGCCTATGATTTTAAATTATTTCAAATGGATGTTAAAAGTGCCTTTCTTAATGGGTTTATTAACGAAGAAGTGTATGTTGCTCAACCTTCCGGTTTCACCGACTTTGAGAAACCACATCATGTCTTCAAACTCAAGAAAGCATTGTATGGTCTTAAGCAAGCACCAAAAGCTTGGTACGACCGACTTAAGACTTTCCTTATTGATAACAAATATACTATGGGATTAGTAGATAATACTCTTTTTACCAAGAAAAAGGAATCACATATTATCATTGTTCAAATATACGTTGATGACATTATATTCGGATCAACTTGTCAAGAATTATGTGATGATTTCTCTAAAATCATGCACGACGAGTTTGAAATGAGTATGATGGGTGAGTTAAATTTCTTTCTAGGACTTCAAATAAAACAACTAGAAGATGGCATATTCTTTAACCAATCTAAATATATAAAAGACATGCTTAGGAAATTTGGTCTTGAAGATTCCAAACCAACTAAGACACCCATGTCCTCGGACACTAAACTCACCAAGGACGAAGAAGGTGAATCCGTAGATAACACTAAATATAGAGGAATGATTGGTAGTCTACTCTATCTTACGGCTAGTAGACCCGACATTATGTTTAGTGTTTGTCTATGTGCTCGCTTTCAAGAAAACCCAAAGGCATCACACTTAGAAGCCTTAAAAAGGATTTTAGATACATTAAGGGAACAACGTGTTTAGGATTATGGTATCCCAAAGGAACGGGTATAGAAACCATAGTGTATGCCGACTCGGATCATGCCCGTGATTATGTCGATAGAAAAAGTACAAGTGGTATTTGCACTTTTGTTGGACATTGTCTCACCTCATGGTTTGCAAAGAAACAAACGGCATTAGCCATCTCAACCATGAAGCCGTTTAGTACGCCTCAAACCGGAAAAGCATGTCAACAAGCTCTTTGGATGAAGCAAGCTCTAGTAGATTACGGAATTCATCTCAACGACATTGTGATACTTTTCGACAACAAAGGAGCCATCGATCTTAGCAAGAATCCCGTTCAACATGCTCGCATAAAAGCATATTGAAATCCGCCATCACTTTCTTCGCGACAATGTTCAAAAAGGAAACATTTCAATCGAGAAAGTATCCTCCCAAGACAACATTGCCGACATCTTAACTAAGCCTCTTAAACGAGAACCTTTTAATCTTCTTAGACTTGGTTTAGGTTAATGGAACCAAACATGTAGGATAAACATAGCCCAAAACATTAGAATAGTCAAAACAAAATAAATTTGTCTTGTACTGCACATCAGTAGCCACGCACCAAACGACAACAAAGACGGAACCAAATTTTTGGTACCGTCTGGTCCGTGGTGTCTACAGTAGCAAAACTGCTATATACAAATCATCCTCTTCCTCAAAACCCACTTTACCAAAACGCGTAAAACTTAAACCAAGCTCATTATTGTCATCTTCCCACTCACTAATCACTGAAGATAACATCATTGTAAGTATCCTAACTACATTTCATCTCTTAATTCTGAGTCTAGGATTCTTATTTATGCACAAAACTATCACAAATCATTACATGGGGTTTTATGTATGCTTTTATACCAAATATGAATTCAATTGGCAAATTGCATAACTAGTCATTAAAATTAGGTACTACATTATCATATTGCATAAACAAATCATGCTTCCCACTAATTGATAGATAATGAATATAAGGCCCTATTCAAACAACCAAACACCCCATGTCAAAAGTTTTGAAAAGCTTCTCACTTGTAGGAAAACAATTTTTTCATTGCTAATACAAATAGAAACGTTAAATTTTCATCACTTGCATGCTCTTGAATACTAAAGGTATTGCATAACTAATATGCATTCCTGGGTATATTCAAATGAAGCCACATTGAATTAGGAGCATTTGGGTTATCTCATGGTATTTGCCAAACACCCCACTAAAACCATTTTGTGCATAAAATGAGTCGAGATAACCGCAACTCCAAATTGTTTTCATATAGGCACACACTAGAACCAAAAACGTTAAAACTTATTCTCATTTTTTAACATATTAACTCTTGTCCTTAGGAATAACCATGGTAGCCGCAAGATTCTATGATCACAAAGACACCCTTAACTACATTCCCAAACACCACAAAACCAAAGGACTTACCAAGGAACAAGTAGAAATATTTAGGGTTCTAGAATCAAGGTATTTCCACCCAGAAAATTTCATTATTATAATAATATTTATCACGGCAGAAAATTTAAATCAATTATTTTCTGACAAAATTCCAATATCTAAAATTTAAAACCGAGAGGTCATCTCGTTTCCTTAGAAATAAGACCTGCTTTGTCCGATAAGTATCCGTGATAATAAATGCGGAAATTTATTATTATCCAAATACGAAAATTTAAGCATACATAAGCTTAAATCCATTTGTTATTCTCAAAGACACGCATAAAGTGAGTCATACAAAACTAAAAATAAATACTTAGATAAGAGAAAAATACACTTTTTATCAATCCCGATAATTCACTAAAGAAAGCGATAGAGATTATCTCGTGAATTTAGAAGTCACGGCACCGCACGCCAACATTCCATTACACCAAATTAATAACGACAAACATTTATAACCAAATTTCAATGAAATAATAATGTCATATTATTACATTTAAGAAATCGTTTCCAAAAACATAAGTTCTATACTTTTCGGGTACCAGGAAGGTACATTTACTCGAGGATTCGATAAAACACGGGGTACCGATTATACTGTTTATATAATAAAACAAAAGAGATAACCATTATCTCTCTCTCTCCCCCTCCACGTTTCTGTATTACATGTTCTTTCTCCCTACCTCTTGTCGACACAAACCAACACAGACAAACATGGAAATAGAAATTTCTTGAAGGTCAAACACAAAAGGGATAATCTACACTTTACTCAAGTGCTCTTCTACACCATAGACCTTCACAAAGCGCGGCTGTGAAAGAGACTAAAGCCAGGATTGATACTCGCCTACATGCTAGACCAAGGAATTGAAGTAGAAATCCTCTATTTATTTTTCTACAAAATGGAATGAATTCTTCACAAGTTTTCTTCATCTTCTACACAAAAATCAGAAAAACTAGGGTTCCAAGAGTCAAAGGGGTTTTCAAAATTGATTGAGGGGTTTCGTTCTTGGATGCGTAAGGAAACTATCCCAAGTGGTCAATTGTACCAATTCATTCCGAGCCTCGTCCACTTGAAGAAATTGGTGTGCGGTTTCTACCTTTTCGACCCACCAATTGGTTCTTGTAAGAACATTTGTCCTTGTTGTTATTTTGATATCCATTTAAACTTGTTAGTTTAATTTTGTTATAAGTCGGCTTATGTATGTCAATTTGAGTGCTTTTGGAATTGTTAAAAATTTGATATCGTTGTATTGTTGTTGTTGTTGCTGTCAAGAAACACAAAAGAAAGAGATAGAAAATGTTAAACATTGATGTCTTAATTTTCGGCTTAATTGCTATTTCGGCTTATCTTGAAAATCTGCTCACTGGCTCCTCACCATCTTCAGCTTATTTAAAAATGCATATCAGCTTATCCGTTTGGACTTAATGCCACGCTTAAAAGCTTATAGGTTTGGGTTGTTTCGCGGGACACAAGAGTGTCCCGACGTGTACTTAGGTTCAACCACACCCACGGAGGGTGATGGTTTGACGATATTCTTGCCTCGGCTCAAACCAGGACCCACCAAGGGTGTAGAGTCGAGTGGCCACCTCGGGTTGTACCCGACTGTTGTAAAGTACTAGTCACTACTTCGGTGTACAAGTGAACCCTCACGAGTGCCGTTTTTTAACTTCGAGTCACAAGGGAAAACACCCCGAAGGGTGCTTATTATTGCGATTGTCCCAAGACCACAAAGTGGTCATCAATACTAGCGTGAGTCTCATGTGTTAGAAGTCTTTAAGATCCTTGCGTCAAAATTTATTGGAGCTTTGATACCCCTAGCGTTGGTTAAATCCGTAGTGTCGAAAAAAAAACTTCACCCCAAATCCCAGTGGTAGTGATGTAGTTTGTGCAAAAATATTCACGAGCTATATGACTTAGGTACAGGTTGTTTTGTTTGTGTGAGTCAAACCCACTGTATGTGACATTTGGTTATAACTAATTCACTTCAAAATATATTTACAAAAAGACTTAGCGTAAAAGGGAGGGGTGCCTAAGTGTCAAATAACATTTGGGTCGGGTCCAACCAACAAACCAGACCGCGAGCCCAAGCGGCCCAACATAAGGGTTGCGCTTAGTTTGTGTCCGGATTGCTAAACGCTTGATCACTCGAGCCAAAAACAGGCGAGTCTAGTTACTTACTAATATATCAAATGATCTTCAAACACCATTGTGAACTCAGTTATGGGTGTTGACATCTGGGCCGGAGCCCAACGGTTAGAAGGGTCCGTTTGTTCATGACTGCCCACCAAAAACATGTTTGATTTTGTTTTACATCATCCCACAATCACGAGACATCATACAATATATAGTACACGTTATTAAAAACACAAGTCACAAATCAAATTTTGATAACATAATCGTCAATATAAAATGGGTGTTACTTATAAAAGTGGACTTGCAAGTATTAACGTGCCTATGAACTTTACACGCGCTTTATAAAAATTTATATGAGTTTTATATATCATAAAACAGAAATTTGCTTAAACTGTTACTTGTAACTTATAGTTACGCGGAAAAACTAAACGCTTACGCGTAACGAATTAGATTTTTACTAATTAAAATATATGTAACTTATTTCAACAAGAAGTTTTATGCGTCTTACACATGTTGAGTTATTTAATTACAAAGATTATTAAAACAAAACTTAAAACCTTGTTACTTTTAAGAATGTAATATATGGATATACCTACATGTACATCTAGTAAAGGTCTACCCTTAGTTGTCATAACCTATAATCCGTAAGCGTCTAATAGTATATGTAAATATTTTTCGCATATCGCCTTTCGGTTACAATTTGAACCAAATGCTCTAATGTCCGTTCAGTCCGATAATGTCCTAATAAATGTACATCCCTTTCGTACATCCTCATTCGGTTATCATCAAACCAAAGTCATAATTCCTTCCTTGAGACTCCTTCCATGTCATCCTTCCTAAGTCGAAATCCACCCAATTCCTTGTAGATTGTTCTAAGATAAATCAATGCCACACAAACAACAACAACAACAACAACATTTAAAAATTTATAAAGTTAGTTAAACTTTATCGAGTCTTAAACATAAAGACTAAATATGCCGTATTAATTAGGGTTATGGCGGAGCTGCACTATCACATCCTTGATTAATCCCCTTTAGACTTCATATTGCAATGCCAAGGTGAGTTTCATAGCCTCCTACTTTACTTGTTTTATAACCAAACACTTTTGGGGGAAGATACATTCTCATTTTTACTTAAACTAAGTCGATTTTACGAACAAATGAATTGTTTACTAAAATTATGATTTCAATGAATGAATGCATTATGTGTTTCATCATGCAAATTACTTGATTTCTTAGATGCATTCTAGTGTAAAGTTAATGCATGCTTTTACATATGGACACAAGTATTTGAAAAATACTGCATCATCCCGGTGAACCGGGTCACATGACCGATTCTATGTACACTCGTTTCATACATGATAATGAACAGTCACATTGCCGAGTGAACTTCGGTAACAATACGAGAAAGTGAACCTTGGTCACATAATGAAATGAACTAAATACATCAAATCTTGTGGTCCATAAAACTTTTATAAATAAAACCTATGAACTCACATCTAGCAGTGTCGAAGTCGACCCCTTTTAGCATGTATCTTCTCCACGTGTTTTGAAGTGATAGCTTATCTTTGGAGGCGCAAGCGCAAAGGCATGGCATGGTCATGTGATCTTTCTGATTTATGCATTGGGACCACCTTTATATTTATCATTTTCATTAATAGATCAAATCAAAATTAAACATTATTTTAAAAATGAATAAAAGTTTATTTATGAAAATCCGTTGTTCTATGCTTATGTTGTGGTATCAATTTAGTAGCACCCCAAATACTTGTATGCTTCCGGCTGAAAGTCATTTTTGGGGTGTTACAGATTGCATCGTAGAGCCAGGTTATAGAGAACTGGGTATTTTAAAACCTAGACTATAAGGTTTCCACTTTTACAAAACTAAACCCTATGACCCTATTCCCCTGCCGAGTCAGATGCCTCACTTATGATCCTGTTGAGATCATACTTGATAAGATACATGTTTTATCATCAGCCACCTAATTTCATTATAGGTTATAATTATCTTCCCTATAATGATACTTACGTCACGACTACACCTTTCCCTCAATCAAGAGAATGGCCAATTGTTCTAATCCTTCAAGACAACCTTTAAAAGTATTGGTGACATATTACTAGCAATCTAAGCTTAAGTATTTCAAAATTATTGAACTCGTGAATATAGACATCACCTATATTCAACTAGGGATAAATGGGACATAGCCCGATCACCTATGTCCGGCTCGTGAGGCGAATTTTGCAAAGATTTATTCTCGGATAGTTATAATAGCTTTAGTCCAAGAGCTAGAAGATCACAAAAGATAATCACAGATTTTGATAAACATGTAACATTTCAATAAACCACACATTTTACACTACTGTGCCAAGCGTCACACTAAAACACAAGCCACTCCTGGCATACCATAATCAGAGGGGAGCCACTCATTACCTAATCACAAGCTACTCCTCGGGTATAAAGCCACTCACCTCACCCTAATCATAAACCACTCAGGCATTTCCTAAACATAAACCACTCGTATTTTCCTAAACACAAACCACTCTCTGGCATTTAAACATAAGTCACTCACTGACATTCCCTAATCACTAGTCACTCACCATGTGTGGCGGTATTTCTTAGTCATAAAACACTCACTGGAGCTCATAACAATATCTCTTAATCATAAGCCACTCATCGGGCGTCATACTACTTAATCATAAACTTTATAATTCCATATCACGATCGGGTTATGTTATAGTCACTCAATACTTGTATGCTTCCGCTGAGTCATTTTTGGGGGTGTTACATCTAGAATCAAGGTATTTCCATGAGGGTAGAACCATTCACTCATCCTTCCTTGAAAACACCAACTTTCGTGAAGAACTAGCCGCCATTCAATTCGACTGTCTTCTTGACATCGATGAACCAATTTGTCCTAGGTTTGTGTTAGAATTCTATGCTAGTGTGACCGGCTTTAATGATGAAGACGATGATGAACTTTGTCTTAGGTTTAGAATCAATCAAAACGACTACACCATCACCTTAGGCAACTTTGCTCAAGTGTTAGGAATTCCCAACCGAGGAACTTGTGTCTACACGAATAAGTGGTACTCACGCTCTTGATGCAATCAATGACCGCTTCTACCCTACCAAACCCGTTTGGCCGAGCTTAGTTGTTTTTAGGATGTCATCCGTGAACACCTTTTTAACCCAAAGGGTGATACAACCCGAGTTACCCGAAAGGGAAAGGAGGTAACCGAGATCCATATGGAATGGAGCTAAATGAACTTAAGCCCGAATTTAAGAAATGGGAGGAGCTACTTAGAGCCAACGTCATTAGCACCATAGGAAATAGGGATCACATTAACGCTTGCCTTTGTCATATGCTCTACAACTTGTCCACCCGGCAACCATTCAATTTAGCCTACTACATAGCTAGGAGAATGATTGATATTCCAACTCAAGGATCGGTTGCTCTTCCATACGGGATGCTTCTCACCCGTCTCTATAGAAACTTTGCTCCAATTCCACCATCTCCCCCAAAAGGAATGCACCTTCACTATGAACTCATCTTGGGCCTCACATCTTTGTACCTTTGAGTGATGCACGAGTTGCTAAGACAAAAGGCAAGAGAGCAAAACCTCCAACTCCATCATCATCATCAAATAGCTCCGAGGATGGTCTTCCTATCTCTCGTCTTCCGCCTCATGAGTATTAACACCGATGCGTCTCTTCCCAAATAGAGAATGAATCAAATGAGTTCAAACAAACTAAGGGAATGTTCAAGTGCCTTGGTAGGATGATGAACAAGATTTACAAGAAGTTGGACAAATAAGGGTAATTTTAAGGAGTGTTTGGAACAATGCATTCTCGTTAATGTTTGATACAATTTCGTCGTTTTCATTATGTAGGATGATAATATAAACTGAAACAATTGTGAATGCTAACAATTTCATGCAGGGATAGCACAAGCCTAATATGCTATCAAATTTTACCCATTTTCACTATAATGTGAAAATCAAAAAGCCTTGCTCAAAATACATGCTCCACTATGTTTATATATATATATATGTTATCTAGCTTCCTAACTACAAATGTTTAGTAACATGTTTGAGAAGAATTTCTGAGTTTCTCGAAAAGTCCCCATACCTAAAAACGAACTCTCCATTTTTCAGACTTCACGGATCGAACGGCACCATAAATTTGGTACCGTCCCCGTTATGCAAATTGGTACCGCCGTACCTCAGAGGTAGACCGACGGCAGACCCTTTTTAGGTTCCGGCCGTGTAAGTTTTGGTGCCGTGGATCCTTCGGTAACTTTCATGATTTCGACTATTTCTGATTCCAAACTACCATCCAATGCTTATAAATCAATCCTAAATTGCTTATACTCTTATTAGAACTAGTATAATTCACTTAGGAATATAAGAAATCCATTTCCCACCAAAATTCAAAATTTTGAAAAATCCACCCAAGGAGCCCTTTTGCATAAAGGAAGGAACCAAATTATTGGTACCTTCAAATGCCTTTCAGTGATCTGAATATTAGGAAATTCCACTCACTAGAACACATTTATTGCAAATCTTTTCTTCTTCACTCCATCTCTCTTGAATGGCTTGACATGGGTGATATGACTAGCATTCAACCCACTTCCAAATCATTAGGAACCTCATCTCTTCAATGGCTTAACATCAAATCAAACACATTTCTCCATGATTTTTCACTTCTATAAATTGAGAGGTCTTACCATGATCATCCTCACACCTTCTTCATTCTTACTATCATCTCGCAAAGACAAACCAAAGTCAAAAATGACAAAATCATCTCCAAAACCTTGCAAGAAGGCCGCTAGAATATGTGAGGCCTTGTTGCTTCGTTAACCTTAGCTCCTCATCCGAAGTCTTCCACTCACAATCTCATCTCCCATCCGAGATGATACAAACCTTATCTTAGCCACACCTACTCAATCACACATTGTGATCACCACTCCACCACCAACAAAACACCAACTTCACCTCCACCAGCACCCATCCAAACATCCAAAACACCCTCACCACCTTCACCAAGGTCTCCAACTCTCATTCCTATGGAGTTATTTTCCACTCCACATACTTCACCAAATCCTTTGAAAAACAAACTTGAGGACTTGGATGACTTGCCTCCTAGGCCAAATCATCCACCACCATTGCCATCATTTGGCTCAATTGAGCGGATGGCTCGTGAGTCACCTCGGTCCTTTTTTGACCCAAACGCCCCATTAGGGCCTAAACCTCTCTCTTCCACCCCCATTCACAAAGACATTCATGGTCCTTTTGTATGGGGATCATTCACTCCACATCAATGTCCCTCATCTGAGGACATTGAGGAGTGTATATGGGATGCCAATCCCACTAGAGAGGAGATTCAAACGGAACTCCACAACCTCCACCAATTCAAAGGCATGGTGGACTCTCACTTGAGTGAGACAATGCAAATGCAAAGTGTTTTGCTTGCTTCCATCATGACCACCCCAAACATTTCCACCAACACCAACACATCTACCATTCCACCACCACAACCTCCCCAAACATACTACCCCCTAGGCATGGTTGCTCAACTTGTAAGCAAACGGCCCAAACCGTTGATAGGACCCGGGTTATGGTCCTTGACTTTCAAGAAGAAATGAGGTTCATCCACAATCATATCCTTGAGCGCTCAACGCTTTTCTCATCCACCATCAAATTAGGATGGTCATACTTTAGCTTTTCTAGTTGATTTTGAGAAAACTTGCAAGAAAAAGCACCCACCTTAGGATTATTTTCTTTTCTTTTCTTTCTTGTACTAAAACACATCATTGTGTTCCCATTTCATGATCTTTATTCATGAACATTTTAACTAATGAATGGTGTTTTTATTATAGTATTGGTGCTTTTACATAGTGTTTGGAAATGCTTGTGAATGATCATTATTACTAACATTTTTTGTAGCTTTTACTTTCACAATCCATGTATCTTCCCATTACGCACCCAATTTAGGGAGCTTTGATTATGGGAGATAATGGCTCGGCTCATTACATTCCGCCCTCAAGACGCCTCTACTTTTTGTTGAGACAAAGGGAAGAAAATATAGAACTTGATTACATTTGACTTTTCTTAAAAGTCAATTGCATACTTTGACTTTCTTAAAAAGTCAACATCATACATCAACTAGTGAACACTTTGACTTTCATAAATAGTCAAACATCATACACTTTCATTATCTTTCTCTTTTCAAGTTCTAAAACTAATATTTTTATAACTCTTGCACAAACTTTGTATCTTTTATAAAAATAAAATTTATATTTTGTCCTCAACAAAAAAGGGGAGATTGTTAATACAAATATCGTCATTAAACGTTATTTATATTTTTGATCTTTACCTAAGTTTTGTTAACGACAAAAGTAAATTTAATTTGTATAAAAGCTTAAAGCTTGTCAAGTTTAATAGATATTAAAACAAGCTTTTTCAAACAATATATTCATCATTCAAGCATTTACATTTATGATTAGTAACATCTTGATATAACTCTAATCATTATGTATGATAGTAGTTTTTAGAATGTGTTAGGTTCTTAAAACCAAACACTACTTAAGTACTTGCATATTTTTAAAAATAGAAATACAACATATGACATCATGTGATGCATCATGGAAATCATTGGAAGATTTCATTAGATATTTTGTGTGGATTTGTACTCTTCATATCTTACACAATCTCACTTAGATAGAGTTGACTTTAGCAAAAATTTGATATCTTGACTTGCCAGATCCGGCGGTACCAAATTGGACGCAGGAACCTTTTAAGGGTTCCGCGGTCCGTGTTACGCTCCTGTCCATTTTGGCTATAAATAGCAAATGCCAAGCCTTAAAGTAGTTTTTCATCCCTTTCTAACATACTCTCATACATATCTTCTCTCTAACCTTTCTAACTCAGTTTCATATCATATTAGTGATCTCTTTTGTAGCAAAGAAGATCAAGTCATTCAAGCTTCAAACGAGAAGTTGGAAGTCTTGTTTGTTTAGTGTTGTATGATCTTGTGTTGATTCATACTTCATTGTTGTATTAAACCATCATAATCGTGTGAGGGTGAGTGGTTAGTATTTTAGTCCTCAAAATACGTTGTGTGTGGGAGTGGTTGTACCCTTTGAAAGAACTCGACATCTAGCTTAGTGTCGGAAATAAGGCAAAAAGGCAAAACGAAAGTGTAGCGAAGTGGAAACCCAAAAGTTTTCTAAAAAGGAGCTTGTTGACTAGTGAAGTTAAACTCTCGAGTGTGAGACTCGAGGAGTGGAGTAGTAGGCAAGGAAAGAGTCCTTGTAGACCATAACCACTATAAACAACTTTTTGTGGTTTGATCATTTCTTTCCTTATTTACTCCTTACATATTGCTTGCATATTTCATTAACATATCTAAGATCAATATTAATTGATCTTTACAATAAGTTTCAAAACAAAGTTTTTAATTGGTAAACTATTCAACCCCCCTTCTAGTTTTCTACATAATCAATAGAGGAGAAGTGTGCTAACCTAGTTAATCTTCCTATCATGTTAAGTTCATGTTTAGTTACTTCCAATTGCTAAGAGTGAGGGTAAAAGTCGCTAGGACAACATTTGGTCAGTTCGTCCTAACCTATCAGCAAAGGTTTCCACCAGAGATCATCGGGTGGGAAAAGCAAGAAGACCCTCTACTAAGTCCAGCATTTTTATTCCCTAAGCTGTCATTAAGTACCGCTACATGCAAGATTCATAACAATGAGTGCCTCGTATAGCATCTTAAACACTCATCCCTAACTTCTTAATTTCATCCAAACCGGTAGGTGATCATGGTAAAATCGCACAAGCGTTTAACTGAAGGGTCGTCTTGGTCAATTCTTTACCCTCCCCACTCAGTCTAACTACTTAGGGTCAGTTGGTCATATCTCCTAAGTAACTAGCCACTACATCCATTCAAAACTACCGAAACAAGGGTAGCTACCAACAAACTATGCATGCATACATGATGCAGGTTTTACTGACCAGGTTTTAATATTTATAATTACTCGTTATACCTATGGTCTGCCCTAATGCAATAACGGGCAGTGTACCCGGTCATATGTAGTGTAGTAATTGGTAAAACCGAGGTCATCCCAAGAGCTATGTGTGTGGATTTATACTAAATCTAAGTGTCACAGATTTTAATATGATTTCGATAAGGAATTAACTAATTAACTACTAAAGCAGATAAAGGAAAAGGTGTGATCAATAGAGGAGAGTGGTGCTAACCTAGCTATTTATCCCATTAGTAGTGTTTACGCTTCTAATTACTTCCAATTACTTCAGGGGTCAAAGTCGCTAGGACAAAGCATTTGGTCAGTTTGATAACTGTATATCAAAGAAAGGGTACCACAAGAAGTCGTGTGTCCCCTTATAAGTCCAATTGTTCCCTGGTCCCCTAAGCCGAGTCATTAAGTTCCACTACAGGCTAGACTTATAATAGTGAGTGCCCGGCGCTTAGCAACTTAAACATCATCCCTTACTTCTTAAGTTCATCCAAACGGTAGGTGATCAGTTGGTCAAATCGCATAAATAGAAAGGGTCATCAGTTGCTATTCTCGAATCATATCTTACCCTAAGACATCCCTGTCTCAATCTACTCACTTAGAGTCAGTTGGTCATATCTCCTAAGCAACTAGCCTCTACCGCCATTCAAAACTACCAAAACAATGGTAGTTACCAATAAACTATGCATGCATACACTTAGAAATAATTATACGGAAGCAATGTAAATGCAAACAAAATAATTAAGGAATCATAACTATGTAGAGGTGCTTAGCCAGCCATATTAACTATAACAATCAATTCAATGTTTAATGTTACGAAATACATGAATTGAAAGTAAAGAAAAGATAAAAGCTAATGCTTATCGTAGGGGAGTGATTTCTCCCTTGAGATAGCTCCGTATGCTCCTCTAGATCCGCCTTTCGACTTCTTCTAACGTTCACTGATTTTTTTGTGTGAAATGGGATGATTTGATATGCTGGAAATCGTGGGGTATTTATAGGCCAGGTCTGGTTACGGCGTAACTAATTATAAGAGTTACGCCGTAACATATAATTCTTCATATTTTGCACTAATAATGCCTGGTTTGCCCGTAACCTTGGAAGCGTTTTCCCATTCTCGAAAGCAAAACCTCAAAGACTTTTAGGTAACCGATTTTTACTTAATCCCACAACTCATCAAACAAGAATCTGAATACAAATGAGATTAGCTAAATTGGTTTATAACAACTTGTTTCTAGCTTGATCTTTGCAACTCATCAAACAAGAACCGCCACTGGATCAAACTGAAACAAGTGGTTTAAAGAAAATCTTGAAAATTTGGCTCCCCATTACGGAATTTGCTTACACATATGAGACTACTAATCCCTTCATTGCATGGTTCTTCCTAAATTAGACATAGGTGATCAGGCTATGTATAATTTAGGATTAAATATGCAATGCTTCGACTAATCGACTCATATGATGTTTGGTGTTGAGTCATGAACCCGCATGTATAATGAGTATGCACTTATAATGATATGATGAGATGCTATGATGATGTAGTTATAGTCTATGGTCAATGATGCAACCTAGTTCTCTATAACCGATGCTCTGATATCAATCTGTCACACCCCCCAATTTACCTGTTTAGCAGCGGAATGGAATTCCTGGGGGATGACTGTCATAGCATCAAAGTTACAGTTATACCGAATCTCAAACCTCAGGAGGAAGAAAGTGTCATTTTGAAAATATTGTTTGATTAAGTAAAATAATCAGAGTTTACAAAACATAGGTCCCCAAATGATTTCCAATATACCAAAATGAGTTTGTTACAATCAAACGATATGTAAGTGCATAAAATATGTGTTAGACGCGTCGACACCGCGACTCTATGATAATTCCACATGCATGCCATGAAGTGAATGCCTTAGATACCTGAGATAAAACATGCTAAAAGTGTCAACACAATGGTTGAGTGAGTTCATAGAGTTTGGTTGAATTGTAAAGCCTTTAAAAAAATGTTCATGCAGCAAAGGCAAAGTTTTTGGTCATTTAGAATAGTCCACAAAGCAAAGGCATTGTAAATCCACTCAGTTCCAAGTTCCGCCCATACAAAACTTGCAACATGTGTGTTCATAACCCACTGCCAAAATATGTCTATTTTATGTTCAAGCACACGTGGTCAAATGAGTTCTCAAAGCAAAGGCATTGTAAATCCACTGCAGTTCCAAGTTCGCCCATAAAACTTGCAACCTCGTGTGTTCACAACCCATCGCCAAAAGTAGTATGTCTAATAGTCAAGTATACACTTGTCATAATAGTTCATAGTATAGCACCATGATATAATAATGTATGCCAGTGCAAAGCCCCTAGAATAAATAATATGCCCCGTAACATAGTGGACGAGGCTGGCCGACCTCTAATAGCTTATCCATACTACCTACTAATAGGAGCATCTATACTAAAATGCGAATGATTTAACGTACATCATACAACTATTATATACAATTAAGAACACTCCAACATGGAGATTTTGCAATCGCCTTCAGACAAGGGAGACTTAGTGTTGCTCCGTTCACATAGGGAGACTTTATAGTGATGCTCCGAACATGGGAGACTTTATAGTGATGCTCCGATCATGGGAGACTTTATAGTGATGCTCCGATCATGGGAGACTTTAGGTCAAGGTCATAGCACGTACGGTTCAATAAGTTCAAACAAGTCATAAGTTCGTATTTAAGTTCAAGGGTTCCATTCAAAAGTTCATAATTAAGTTCAAGTGTTCCATTCAAAAGTTCGTAATTAAGTTCAAGTGTTCCATTCAAGAGTTCGTAATTAAGTTCAAGAGTTTAAGTCGAGTTCAAAAGTTCAAAACAGTCAAAGAGCTCAAAACATATCAAAAGGTTCAAAATAGTCAAAAGGTTCAATATTATGTCAAACAAGTTCAAAATAGTCAAAGGGTTCAATATATAGTCAAACAAGTTCAAAATAGTCAAAAGGTTCAATCCCAAACCATTAAGTTCCTCTTAAAAGAGATTTAATTATATGTCAAAATGTTTTAAATCAAGACCCTCTTAGTCTCCAAATAGATTAATTATATGTCAAAATGTTTTAAATCAAGTTAAAATTAGAGATTTATTATATGTCATGTGGAAAGAATTAAATCAAGTTAAATCCTTGTGGTAGAGATTTATTAATGTCAAAAGAATATGACTAATTATACCACAAAAGAATTAAATCAAGTTAAAAGAGATTAATTACATGTCAAAAGAATTAAATCAAGTTAAAAGAGATTAATTATATGTCAAAATGTTTTAAATCAAGTTAAAGTGTTCAAATCTATGCCAATATGTTCCTATCAAGTTAAAAGAGTTCATATATATATGTCGAAGGGCTCAAAATCAAGGAAAGTGGTTCAATAATAGTGTTCATAACATAGTGATCAACTTAGTTCAAGCACATCTACTTACTAGCATAAGTAGTGAAACAACAGTTATTTAAGTTCATATAAGGGTAAAGTAAATGCAAGTAGTTGAGCATGTATCTCCCTCAAAGAGTTTATAAAACAATTAAACGAGTAAAAGTGGGGCTACGAACTCACCTGATGCAATGATTATGATGACAAAGTGGATTCACAGAATTGAGGTGCAATCTCTATCTGCAACCTAATATGAATGATATGTTCTAATGTAAGCCATGAAATAATGTCGTGCATACAAACTCATATGATATCCATACCACTTGTATATTTTTGAAAGTAAAGTTTATCGTCGAAATATATGTTTATGACCTATTGTCAAGTTACAAAATACTTTACAAGTATTTACGTTGAAACAACATCCTACGATAGTCGATTAGTGATTTATCAAGAAATATAGTTTTTCGTCGCAAAATAATGTACTTTGATAATTCGTGAAAGTGACTAAATGGCCTCGAAAAGCTAGTCGTAAAATAGTGAATATCGAGTGTTAGGAAACAAACTCAATGGTTTTGGAAAGCTTGTAACATTATCTCAAAGTCTTGGCTTTTAAATTTTTATCACAGAGGTCTCGATCATGGAGAAAAATATAGATGAAGTAGGGTACTTGGACTAAAAATATTGTTTAAGGTTAGTTTTCGGCAAAGTTTGAGTGACCATATATTATTCGTTACAATTTCGTTTGACGAACGGTTGAACATTTTAGAAAATAGGCTAGGTGAAATCACTTTTACTAGAAGACATCGTTTTCTCAAAAGTATTCTATCGATATGAAAAACGACTCTAAACATGGTCCTTCACAATAACCATTTTGACTTTGTGTTAATAGAAAATATATAAGAATTATTACTTGTGAAAAATAGTTACGATAACTCTATTTAAATCGCGTGTAACTTAGTCGTTATAAGTCCGTTTTCTACGTTTTATATATCCTTAGCTTCGTGTTAATGTATAATAATATATTTTTAACAAATCGACTCATTTAGACAATGTTTAAAACTCATTTTTGCCCTTAAAATAACTCTTAACAGCATGCATTTTCCTGAAAATATAGTTTTCGTCGTTAAACTTGAAAATAGCATAACTTCTTCGTTATAAATCCGTTTTAACCCGTTCAAGCGACCACGGTTTCGTTTTAAAGTATATTTTCTGAATATCTAGCCCAAAATATTTTATAACCTGTCGAAATTTCCAGATTTCACAAAAATGATCAGACACCATTTTAAAGTTGTCGAAAATGGTTTTTCTAGTGTAATACTTGTTTCAATCACTTCAAATCAACACCAAATCTATTCTAAACCTACCATACACCTTCTTAGGGTGTCATGGGTTCCTAAACATCATCAACCATGATATGTTTCAAGGGATTAATTATAGGATGATTATAAATTATAATAAGTAATAAAAACACTTAAAAGTGGTATAAATACATATGATACTTGCATGATTTGTACTAGGTGATAAAAATAACTCAAGTGAGATTATGAAATATTAGGAAAAGTTATTTAGAACTTACTTGAGTGATTATGAGATATTGGTGATGAAAAACTTAATTAACTTCAAGGTTTTAATCCTAAACCTTAACTAGTACTCAAATGGATCTTGAATATACTTGATCTTGGAAAATTTATGTATTCTTCGTATTTTGCACTAATAATGCTGGTTACGGCGTAACCTCTGGAAGCTTTCCCATTCTCGAGCAAAACCCTCAAAAGACTTTTAGGTAACCGATTTTTACTTAATCCCACAACTCATCAAACAAGAACTGTAATACGATTAGGCTAAATTGGTTTAAGTAACAACTTGTTTCTAGCTTGATCTTTGCAACTCATCAAACAAGAACTGTCACTCGGATCAAACTGGAAACAAGTGGTTTAAAGAAAATCTTTTGAAAATTTGGCTCGATTACGGAATTGCTTACACATATGAGACTACTACTCCCTTCATTGCATGGTTCTTCCTAAATTAGACATAGGTGATCAGGCTATGTATAATTTAGGATTAAATATGCAATGCTTCGACTAATCGACTCATATGATGTTTGGTGTTGAGTCATGAACCCGCATGTATAATGAGTATGCACTTATAATGATATGATGAGATGCTATGATGATGTAGTTATAGTCTATGGTCAATGATGCAACCTAGTTCTCTATAACCGATGCTCTGATATCAATCTGTCACACCCCCAATTTACCTGTTTTGCAGCGGAATGGAATTCCTGGGGGATGACTGTCATAGCATCAAAGTTACAGTTATACCGAACGACCTAAAGTTTCGTTTTGAAAATATTGTTTGATTAAGTAAAATAATCAGAGTTTACAAAACATAGGTCCCCAAATGATTTCCAATATACCAAAATGAGTTTGTTACAATCAAACGATATGTAAGTGCATAAAATATGTGTTAGACGCGTCGACACCGCGACTTTATGATAATTCCACATGCATGCCATGAAGTGAATGCCTTAGATACCTGAGATAAAACATGCTAAAAGTGTCAACACAATGGTTGAGTGAGTTCATAGAGTTTGGTTGAATTGTAAAGCCTTTAAAAAAATGTTCATGCAAAGAAAGGCAAAGTTTTTGGTCATTTAGAATAGTCCACAAAGCAAAGGCATTGTAAATCCACTCAGTTCCAAGTTCCGCCCATACAAAACTTGCAACATGTGTGTTCATAACCCACTGCCAAAATATGTCTAGTTTATGTTCAAGCACACGTGGTCAAATGAGTTCTCAAAGCAAAGGCATTGTAAATCCACTCAGTTCCAAGTTCCGCCCATACAAAACTTGCAACCAGTGTGTTCACAACCCACTGCCAAAAGTAGTATGTCTAATAGTCAAATATACACTGTCATAATAGTTCATAGTATAGCACCACGTATATAATAATGTATGCCAGGCAAAGCCCCTAGAATAAATAATATGCGTCCCGTAACATAGTGGACGAGAGGTTGTCCGACCTCTAATAGCTTATCCATACTACCTACTAATTGGAGACTAACAATGCGAATGTACGAACGGTACATCATACAACTATTATATACAATTAAGAACACTCCGAACATGGGAGATTTTGCACTGCTTCGTACAAGGGAGACTTAGTGTTGCTCCGTTCACATAGGGAGACTTTATAGTGATGTCTCGAACATGGGAGACTTTATAGTGATGTTCGATCATGGGAGACTTTATAGTGATGCTCCGATCATGGGAGACTTTAGGTCAAGGTCATAGCACGTACGGTTCAATAAGTTCAAACAAGTCATAAGTTCGTATTTAAGTTCAAGGGTTCCATTCAAAAGTTCATAATTAAGTTCAAGTGTTCCATTCAAAAGTTCGTAATTAAGTTCAAGTGTTCCATTCAAAAGTTCGTAATTAAGTTCAAGAGTTTAAGTCGAGTTCAAAAGTTCAAAACAGTCAAAGAGCTCAAAACATATCAAAAGGTTCAAAATAGTCAAAAGGTTCAATATTATGTCAAACAAGTTCAAAATAGTCAAAGGGTTCAATATAAAGTCAAACAAGTTCAAGATAGTCAAAAGGTTCAATATTAAGTTAAAAGAGATTAATTATATGTCAAAATGTTTTAAATCAAGTTAAAATAGATTAATTATATGTCAAAATGTTTTAAATCAAGTTAAAAGAGATTTATTATATGTCAAAAGAATTAAATCAAGTTAAAAGAGACTAATTATATGTCAAAAGAATTAAATCAAGTTAAAAGATATTAATTACATGTCAAAAGAATTAAATCAAGTTAAAAGAGACTAATTATATGTCAAAATGTTTTAAATCAAGTTAAAGTGTTCAAATCTATGCCAATATGTTCCTATCAAGTTAAAAGAGTTCATATATATATGTCGAAGGGCTCAAAATCAAGGAAAGTGGTTCAATAATAGTGTTCATAACATAGTGATCAATTTAGTTCGGGCACAATCTACTTACTAGCATAAGTAGTGAAACAACAGTTATTTAAGTTCATATAAGGGTAAAGTAAATGCAAGTAGTTGAGCATGTATCTCCCTCAAAGAGTTTATAAAACAATTAAACGAGTAAAAGTGGGGCTACGAACTCACCTGATGCAATGATTATGATGACAAAGTGGATTCACAGAATTGAGGTGCAATCTCTATCTGCAACCTAATATGAATGATATGTTCTAATGTAAGCCATGAAATAATGTCGTGCATGCAAACTCATATGATATCCATACCACTTGTACATTTTTGAAAGTAAAGTTTATCGTCGAAATATATGTTTATGACCTATAGTCAAGTTACAAAATACTTTACAAGTATTTACGTTGAAACAACATCCTACGATAGTCGATTAGTGATTTATCAAGAAATATAGTTTTTCGTCGCAAAATAATGTACTTTGATAATTCGTGAAAGTGACTAAATGGCCTCGAAAAGCTAGTCGTAAAATAGTGAATATCGAGTGTTAGGAAACAAACTCAACGGTTTTGGAAAGCTTGTAACATTATCTCAAAGTCTTGGCTTTTAAATTTTTATCACAGAGGTCTCGATCATGGAGAAAAATATAGATGAAGTAGGGTACTTGGACTAAAAATATTGTTTAAGGTTAGTTTTCGGCAAAGTTTGAGTGACCATATATTATTCGTTACAATTTCGTTTGACGAACGGTTGAACATTTTAGAAAATAGGCTAGGTGAAATCACTTTTACTAGAAGACATCGTTTTCTCAAAAGTATTCTATCGATATGAAAAACGACTCTAAACATGGTCCTTCACAATAACCATTTTGACTAATAGAAAATATATAAGAATTATTACTTGTGAAAAATAGTTACGATAACTCTATTTAAATCGCGTGTAACTTAGTCGTTATAAGTCCGTTTTCTACGTTTTATATATCCTTAGCTTCGTGTTAATGTATAATAATATATTTTTAACAAATCGACTCATTTAGACAATGTTTAAAACTCATTTTTGCCCTTAAAATAACTCTTAACAGCATGCATTTTCCTGAAAATATAGTTTTCGTCGTTAAACTTGAAAATAGCATAACTTCTTCGTTATAAATCCGTTTTAACCCGTTCAAGCGACCACGGTTTCGTTTTAAAGTATATTTTCTGAATATCTAGCCCAAAATATTTTATAACCTGTCGAAATTTCCAGATTTCACAAAAATGATCAGACACCATTTTAAAGTTGTCGAAAATGGTTTTTCTTGCGTAATACTTGTTTCAATCACTTCAAATCAACACCAAATCTATTCTAAACCTACCATACACCTTCTTAGGGTGTCATGGGTTCCTAAACATCATCAACCATGATATGTTTCAAGGGATTAATTATAGGATGATTATAAATTATAATAAGTAATAAAAACACTTAAAAGTGGTATAAATACATATGATACTTGCATGATTTGTACTAGGTGATAAAAATAACTCAAGTGAGATTATGAAATATTAGGAAAAATTATTTAGAACTTACTTGAGTGATTATGAGATATTGGTGATGAAAAACTTAATTAACTTCAAGGTTTTAATCCTAAACCTTAACTAGTACTCAAATGGATCTTGAATATACTTGATCTTGGAAAATTTATGTATTCTTCTTTGTGTTTCTAGCCTTGGCCGATCACCACCATGGGAGGAGAGGTCTCTCTTTTTATTTTTCACCTTTTGAAAGTGTAGAGTATGTGTTTTTTATAGATATTTTGTGAAATAAAAGGCCTAGTCATAATTAATAAAGAGTATGTGTTCATTAAGTAGCAAAGATCAATTTGATCACACATGGTGACTAAGGGGCCGGCCATGGGTATTTAGGGGGGGGGGGGAATTTGATGTATTTTGTAGTTAAATGTGTATAGCGTGTATTTGGTAAATGTAATTAATTAAATAATTGCAGCGTTAACTAGAAATCTATTTTTACGGTACAAAATAAAATATATCGAAGTCATAAAAATTATAAAAATACATTTCTCGCAAGAATTGAGTGAACAAATAAGTATCGAGTTAAATTTACGAAAACCGTCGTAAATATATATACATAACAATTTATATACTAAATAAATTCAAAACATCGGGTAAACTAATAATATAATTTTTATAGTCTTAAAATGAGTATAAAAATATATCTGGAAAATTGTCGAAAGTGTCGGACCAATTATTCAAAATAAATTATCGTGCGATAGCGTTTATTTAATAGGAAAATATACGTTAATGAAATATGCGAACCCATGCATGAATTAATATGCAGATAATGGTCGTAAATATAAATTTTTCTCCGGGGATGAATAGTGTTTTGTGAATAGTAAAATTTTGAAATAAATTCTCAAAATATCAACTCGACTTCAAAATGATGAATAGTAACCGATGAATAGTAAATTCCCGAGATGAATAGTAAATTTGAAAAATGACCGGAAATTGAGAATTGTGACAGCCTCCTCGATACTAAATCTATATTAAGCTCATAACATAGTGCTTATAACATCGCACTTTACAATCAACTGAATAACATAACTATTTTTTATTTTATTTTTCGAATCACCATTTTTTTTAAACATAACAAATAAACATAACATCCCTCCACTTGAGATGAACAATGGGAATTCGGGGGGCCTTCAATGATCTTTAAGAATATGTCGTCGATGAAAGCGTGATTCTCAAACCTTTCCACTTGAACCTTGAAGACTTCCCAATCACAAATAAAGACTACAGGGTAGGCTAAGGTGTATGGGTGTAACGAAATAATATATTGGGTTAACAAAAGGAATGACTCAGATGGGTGTATCTAGGGGTATCTTACACTAAAGGTGAGTGCAACAAAAGGGTTTCACATGGGGGTCGAGAAGTCGAGGTGACTAATCGATAGAAACACAATGGTAGGTTATTTGGGTGATAATCCTATAATACTGCCTTCTTAAACTGAAAAGTCCAAATACATCGAGCTAACTCAACATACCTCGTCTATGGTCTCGAAATGATGTAAATGTCAAGTTCTAAAGTTTACAAGCTACCGGCACACTCATAATTTGGTGGATTTGGGGTAAAAATTTGGAAACGGATAAGGCTAATCTCACCATATAATATCAAGGGTTGTATGTGCTCGGCTAAGGTCTACTCTAGTTAGGTTAAAAAAAACATGTCAAAATTTAAAAACTGGCCTAATTTTTCAAAATAAACTAGAAAAAGGAGGGCAAAATAAAGTTCAAGAGACAATTCTACTCCCGTCCCTCCACTTGAATTGTACAAAGTCCCATTTGTACTAAGCATTAAATAAAGGTGAAGAGAAAAGTAGAATTAGAGCGAGAACTTCCCTGAAATTTGCTCCAAAAAGAAAGAAGGCCCACGAAAAAGAGTCGTGCCTTCGCATAAGCTTCCACGAGCAAACTTCAATCCCTGAAATCACACTACCGACATGCATAATTCTAAAAAGAATAAAATTGAAAGATGAAAAATAAACCTAACTCACTTTCGTAGGAATCACGGTTGCATTTAGCGCATGCAACAAGCCTTTTCAACAACTTGGTGTCCCAAGTGGATGAGTGTAGTCTCGTGAGGGCTTACAGGGAACATACCCACAAAGTTCATTTAAAAGACTAATACAAGGTTATTGTGTTTAAAATGAAAGAAGTAATGCCGTAACTAGGCAAAACCTGGCAGATGCTGTAAAAGTGTAGCTATGGCGTAACCACTAAAATGGGATTACGCCGTAATTGGTAATGCTTTTGAGGTTCTACAAAAAGGGCCTGTTACGGCAGAACCATGAGAATGAGTTACGCCGTAACTCGTCGTGAGATCAAAGATGTCAGCAGAAGAACTTTTCTTCGTTTCCTACAACAATGGTTAAAAACACAAAAACCAACAGAAATGGAAATAAAACAAAAGAAAAGGATAATTCGGGTTGTCTCCCGAAAGAGCACTTTTCTTTATTTACAAGTCTTTAAGTTAGACTCAGAGCCTTGGCGCTTTATGGTGGTCTTTGGACTTGGCCAACTTCCTCCATGTCCTTTATCAAGTTATGTCTGACCCAAGCGACATTGATAGCCGTGCGGAGGTACTCTTTAGTCTCAATCTTTCAAATTTTGCAAAATTTTTCGTCCGGCCCTAAATGGTATCGAGGGAACTCATACTTTTCAAAGAATAATCGGAGGTGGCCTCTTATATGGAATCCCAAGGAGTTTGCACCTCCTTTGCTCATATGCTTCATCATCGGGGTCAGTAAATTCCTCTTTTCCTTGCAATTCAAGGTAATCTAAAATCCCCTCTATGTCATCGTCGTCAAACTCGATGCCTTTATACCATTCCTCGTCGAGCAAATATTCTACTAGTATACATTTGCATTCTTCATTCTCATTTCTCACCGACTCTTTGGCATCCTCAATCGTTATGTCACTCAAGTTGTTAGGACCCTCATCGTTCGGATTTTCTTTACTCATATATTCTTTCCAGATCTTTTCCTTCGTCAACGCATCTACTTTTCCATATTTGATCTTGACCCAAATGTCAAATCCCAAGTTGTCTAACCAAGGCAATTTCGTTCTTTCCGTGTCGTTGGTTGAGTTCCAAAAGAATTCATCCTCCCCAAATCTCATTAAGTTGCTTCCCTCATTACATTTATCTTTATAAGGGTGTCACGATGCCCAGAAAACTTCCCCATGATTTTTTATCTTTTCACACCAATGACTTCTGGCTTCTTTGTCATCAGTGTTGCTTAAAGGATCTTTCACACAGTAGATGTCATCATTAACCAATTCTTTTTTCTGATAATGATCCTCGTAGTCAATCTTGAGCCTTTTTAGAAGATTCAGGTTAATTTTAGCATTCTCGAATTGTATCGCATACCAATCATCAAATGAAAAATCTCTGAACTTGACATCATGTCTTTTAAGCTCGTGAGGGCACGTCCATTCTTCTTCTTTCAGGCTACCACCCCCGTTGCAATACTCGCGGAAAGGTTCGCACGTAGGCCAAGCTCGCGTGGACTCATCGTTAGTTATGATTATCGGAGTGCACCAGTGAGTGATAGGTGCCTCCTCTTCTTCCTCTAATGAGATCTTTTCCAATATTTCATCATCAGTATATGCAGCCCAAATGAATTTGTTATTTTTGATCCTATCCTTATCGGTTCCTCCATCGCAAATTTCATTTCGAGGGTCGCACGAAGCCCATAGATCATACCAGTCCCCTTTAGCTACGGGTATTTTCTTGCACCAGTGATATTTTCTTTTAGATGGGGACAAAGGGCATAAATTAATATCGTGGGACCATCCGTTAATTACTTGTGTCCCTGATTCGTCCACTTCGAGAAACCTGTCTGCCCATGTTTCCCGCGCCGAATCGTGATGTTTGGTTACGCAAGCGAATCCTTGAGTCATCCATATCGACATCTTTCATAATCCCATGATCGCTGCAAAAACATAGTTACGCCGTAATCTTCGACATGTTACGGCGTAACTTTAATCTGTCACCGGAATTTTCACTTGAATCTGAATCTTCGGTGTGAGAATTAACTTGTAACTTTGAGTCTTCATCAGAAAAGATGACCTTACATTCCATTGTGTGTTTTGTCCCTTCCGGTTTAGTATTATTCTTCCTTACCTTCTCATTAAGCTTTTCCACCATGGTTTCTAGGTTTTTTAGGGTTGTATCGTGATTGGAAAGACTTCTATCAGTGTTTTCCTAGAATTCTTTTAGCCATTCATCTTGTTCCTTTTGTCTTTGGGCTGAACTTTCCAGGAATTTGTTTATAGTCTCTTCGAGGTTGGGCCTTTTTTCTCCATAAGGCCCACGATTGTAGTTTCCAGCAGATCCTCCATGATAGCCATTACTATTTCAATTATCTCGGTAAAACAGTCGATTTTCTCCATATTTAGCTTCTTCGATTATGTTTTCTTCGTTATTGTGAGGACAATTCTTGGTGAGATGTCCTCCCCCATAGCTTTTGCAACCTACTTGGATGGCATGAACGGTTTCTCTGATTTTTAGCATATCTCGACTCAGATTTTCAATTTTGGTAGTGATGGTTGCAATTCCGTCAAGATTTCCGCCTTGGTTTCTTTTGCTTCCTCCATCGTGCCATTTTTGGAAATGATCAGCCATTTTTTGGATGGCTTCAATTTCTAGAGTAGGAGTCATGCTCGGAATTGGCCCTTGATAGTCCAAAATATGTCTTCTAGTTACGTTGATTCCTTTGTAGAAGATGTTGACCTTTTGCTGGTTGTTCAGATCATGTGTAGGACACTTGTAGAGGAGATCGTTGTATCTATCCCAGGCTTGATACAACGTTTCATCTTCTTCTTGCTTGAAATTATGGATCTCCAAGAGCTGGTTAGATATCTTCGACGGAGGACAATACCTCTCGATGAAGTGCTTCTTTAGGAGAGCCCAAGTATCAACGGCCCCGGCGGTCAATCTTTCGATCCATCTTCTGGCAGCCCCATTAAGAGTCATGGGGAACACCCTTAGAATAACAACGTCATGAGACACACCCGGAATGTTGAAAAGGCTTGCGATGTATAAGACATTTTCAATGTGCTCATACGCATCATCGTCCCTGTTTCCTGAAAAAGGGTTAGCATGAAGCTCCCTCATAAATTGGTCTTTAATCTCGAAACGGACATCAGCTCCAATTACCGGTGTTACGAGCCCCGGCCCTTGTTGTTCTCTTGTCAACGCCAAATATTCCTTAAGAGTGAGGTCATCAATGTTAACAACTTCCATGGTACCTGAAACTTGAAAAGATATCGTGAGAATTTGAGAAAATTTTAATAAAAATGAAAGACTTAATAGAAATCCTAATATAATCCTCAGCACGCCGCCAAAAACTTGATGCAGTTTTACTGCCGTGTTTTAATATTTATAATTACTGTTATACATATGGTTTACCTAATGCACTAACGCAAGCAATCCCGGCCGTGTGTAGTGTAGTAATCGGTAAAACCGAGGTCGTCCCAAGAGCTATGTGTGTGGATTTATACTAAATCTAAGTGTCACAGATTTTAATATGATTTCGATAAGGAATTAACTAATTAACTACTAAAGCAGATAAAGGAAAAGGTGCGATCAATAGAGGAGAGTGGTGCTAACCTAGCTACTCATCCTAATTAGTAGTGTTTACGTCTAATTACTTTCAATTACTTCAGGTGGGGTCAAAGTCGCTAGGAAAGCATTTGTTCAGTTCATCCTAACCTATCAGCAAAGGGTACCATTGGAGAAGTCAGGTGTCCCCTCATAAGTCCAGTTGTTCCTGGTACCCTAAGCAAACTCATTAAGTACCTATACATGCTAGATTAATAATAGTGAGTGCCCGGGCGCTAGCAACTTAAACACTCACCCCTTACTTCTTAAGTTCATCCAAACGGTAGGTGATCAGTTGGTCAAATCGCACAAGTAGAAAGGGTCGTCACTTGGTCATATCTTACCCTTCCCGTCTCATTCTACTCACTTAGGGTCAGTTGGTCATATCTCCTAAGCAACTAGCCTCTACCACCATTCAAAACTACCGAAACAAGGGTAGCTACCAATAAACTATGCATGCATACACTTTGAAATAATTATACGGAAGCAATGTAAACATAAAAAAAACAATCAAGGAATCAGAACTAGGCTAGGACCAGAGGTGCTTAGCCGCTCATATTAACTAAAACAATCGATTCAATGTTTAACATATCGAATCACATGAATTGAAAGTAAAGAAATGATAAAATGCTAATGCTTATCGCAGGAGAGTGGCTCCGTATGCTCTCTAAGATCTGCCTTCAACCTTCTACTCACGTTCTCTGAATTGGTGTGTGAAGTGAATGAATAGAAATGCTGGAATTTGTGCGGTATTTATAGGCCGATCTGGTTACGGCTAACTTAAGTGAGAGTTATGCCGTAACATCCATTTCTTCGTAATTTTCTCTGGAAATGGTTACTGTAACATCGGAATGAGTTACCCGTATTTTCAATAAATAATGGTTACCGTAATTGTGGAATTAGTTACGGCGAGTTTGCAAATAGCGCGAACATCATATGACCTAATTAGTTACGACGTAATCCTATGAGGGAGTTACGCCGTAATCTTCAATTTAGTTGGTTTTCTGAGCTACGCTTCTGTTACGGCGTAATGTGAGAGGAGAGTTACGCCGTAACATCTTCAAAATGAGCATACTATCATATATCTTCAATAAACTCTCCAAATTCGCGTCTCATTAGCTCCAATGCTCGTAATTTACCTGAAAGTGAAATATAAATGATATAAAATACGAGCATTATTGGGGGAAATTGACACTTAATATTCAGGATTATCTGATGTTATCAGTTTTTGAATAACATAGTAATAGGGATGAGCATCGATTTAGGCCGGACTGGACCAAGACCGAACTAGACCAAAACCAATGGTGTTCAAATTGCTCGTCCAAATTCCTTCACGGTCCAGTCCAAGAAGGAATTATTGGTCGGTTTGCACGTAAGACCGGACCAAAATAAGAAAAAAGTTGGGACCAAGACCGTATCGCTGGTTCTTCAATTCGGTCGGTCCGGTTGGTTTTTGTGGTCCGGTCGATTTTGGGGTCTGCGATGCTCAGCCCTACATAGTAACCAAAAGACAAAAATGGCACAATATACCAGTTTGGTTACTCATTTATTTGTTTTTTTGTTCTTTGTTGACTTTTAAAAGTCAAACCAGGTAAATTCAAACAACCCCTAAACTGAAAATACAACTGCAAAGTGCAAGTGCAATCAAAACTAAAAACATTAAGATCACAATTATCAACTAAATTTACTTTAATTCATAACCCATTCCACAATCTGCAACCAAAATTTTACAAAATAAAAAATGACGGGAACTAGCACAACCACTTCAACAAACACAGTCAAATAAGAAATCATATCTAATCATCCATTGTTACTACAACAAACTGATGAAAACATATAGATTTGAGATTCATAGATGTTTTAAATACATACTACATAAACATGGTAAAAACTGAAATTATGGCAATTAATCGAAAAGGTATGCCAAATAAAATTTATCGTAAGAGAATTTTCTAAACATTCATCTTCACTGTCAATTTCAGTTTCAGCAGGTTCATGGTTTGCTAATATTCTAAGAGCGGCAACCTTTTTCCAATGCTCCTTAGCCACTTCAGAGATGCCTTTTTAACTTCGCTTCTCTTTCATCTTCCTCCTTCCAAATTTTTTGCTACAAAGCTTCTAGTTGATAATTGAACAATTCATCTGAAGGTATAGGGGGAATTTTGCATACTTGAGTTGATATGCTTGACTGTTTTCGATAATTGCATCATATCTTGCACTTTTGTTTATAGACGACATACTCAGATACAAATGAGATTGATATTTCGTTAAGAAGATTGCAGGTCTGATTGATTGTTTGGTATGCAGCAACTTGTTTAGAGAACAAATATATATACAAAAAATGGGGAAACTAAAGAGCCGGTATTAAATTTTAGAAGCATTATTGGTTTATGGGTTAAATTAATAATTGTTTTCATATTTGCAACAGGAAATACAGTCAAACAAGAAATCACATCTAGATTTGAAATTCATAGATGTTCTACAAACATATTACATAAACATAGTTAAAACTGAAATTAATACAACCATATCATAAATAGGATAGCTTTCATGATTTTTTTATGCGTTCCTCTAGGAGTTGGACGATATAGTTGTTAGTTGATGTCCACATGTGGCGCGCCTCTTCCTTAAACATGTGTAGTTCCTCATGACACTCAAATGTATTTTTGCGACATTGACAATTAGATGTGTATGGTTTTGGCAATGGTCAAACTGTTGGTTCAGGGTCAGCGTAGTGATACCATTATTGAGATACTTATACTCAATGGGTAATGGACCCTATGGTTGTGACTGTTTGTTGCCGAGTTTCTGGATTGTACATCCATGGTAAGCTAAGAGTTTGAATGAGTTTGATGAACAAGGTTGATGAGATGAAATGGGTAGGTTTGTGTGAAATTGTGAGGAGTAAATAAGTTGATGAAATGAGGATGGGTAGGTTTGTGTGTAATTTGAGAGAAGTTAATACTCCTTTATCTCACACAATGAAAGTCAAACAGGTGTATTTCAAAGCATATCAAAATAGACTGAGACTATGTTTGACAACATATCAAAATAGACTCAGACTACATAAAAGGTGCCATGAGTTATTTTTAAACTAGGTTAGAAAGAGTGTGTCTTACTCGTGAAGTAAATTCTCCTACCAACTTGTATAGTGTGTTAATACAAATAAGCCATAAAAACGTTTATTTATATTTTACGATCTTCTAATGTTTTGTCGATAACAAACGTAAATCATTTTAACGAAACAAATAATATACGTAAAAGGTTTGAGCCAATAGTTTACTAACACACTTTTACTAAAACCAAAGACATTTTTATATATAAAACCAAAGACATTTTTATATAAACACTAAATATTGTTTACATCTTATAGAAATGCATATGTATAACAACTAGTGTTTACATAATGTATATATACTATGTATATATTGTAATGTGTAAAGTAATGAGTAAAAACCAAAGTCCATGACCCATGACCCATAACCCATGATCCATTGACTAGGTACAATAAATGTTGTTGGGTAAAAACCAAGTCCATAACCCATACCCATGGAGCATGATCCATAACCCATGACCCATTGCATGACATCATGCATGAAGTCATGTTGGGTATTATACGTGGTCCATGACCCAAAGTCCATGACCCATGACCAAAGATCCATAACCCAATGACTAGGTACATTGCAAATAACCCGATGTATCTGTAATAACCCAATGGATACTCTCATCATGTAACCACATACTTTCAAATCGAAAAACTTTGTTCTTTTTCTTACAAGTGGCACCAAACGGCATACAATGGGGGAATGGTCAAAAGAGATGCGTGCCAAGTTTTGAAAAGACGCAACAGGGTATAACTCTAACCAATATGGGCTGGCAAGGAACCTATCAAGTCTTTTCTAAGCATTTGCTTCACCTCGCCGCCCATTACTCCAGTTATATTTGACCCCACAAGCACTCATATCTTCTAGATTACAAAAATTACACGCATAAAAAAAGGAGGTCATCTCACTCTTATTGCTACCCCTTATCCTTTTTGTAGGCATATAATATTTCATTAAAATCACTAAAACACAACCAAGCTTGAATCTGATATGTTTTTAAGGAACATAAAAAGGTCCAAGTCCGATGGTCATCTTGTTGTTTAGGCCAACCATAAATACGAGTTCCTCTCCAAATTGCATTACTACTTTCCTTCACTACAAAGTTAGTGTGATTCTGTGAGTAACTTTGAACAGTCAAATCACAGTCTTTCCACCTGCTCTACCAACTGAACTAACCACAACATGTTATATTGCTGAAAAAAGAGTTTAAGACCCCTAACCTCACTATCACATACTCTAGTCTCCATGAGAAATATTATAGTAGGGCTAAAATCCTTCACTAAGGAGCGAAGGTGTTGAACTGTCCAAGGGTTGCCCATTCCTTGGACGTTCCAACTAAGGATACTCATTGGTATCGGCGATGTTGCGTCGCAACATTCTCCGTTAAAATATTGTCCTTATGGTCCTTATGCCTCTTAGTAGTATCAACATCCATATTATCTCCATTAACACAAGTATCATATGATCTCTTTCCTCCATGAATCTCATCTATGCTACCAAAGACTATAGTTGTTCTCTGTCCCCCCCCCCCTCGATTATGCCTTTTCCATGTTTTTAATTGTGATGTATTGGGAGCCTTTACCTCTGTCACCATTTCGGTAGCAGCTATAGGTCCACCTTCATATCTGGCCATTTTAACTTCAATGTTCTTTTTTGCCACCATTTGGCCAGTAATGGGTAGTGCTATTGACGACCCATTGAAGTCCTTGGGATGTCCAACTTCCTTCTCACCCATGTTAGTCTCATTAACTTCATCTTCCACTGACCCGTTGATCATTTTATCTTTAGGTGACCCCGTGTTACCATTTCTTGAGCAATCGTTTTTCAATCTTTTAAAATTTGAACTTCTTTGTGAAACTTCAGCCACGGTTTCAACATGTTCCAAGTCCACAGTTGAAAATTCAGAAATTACCTTCTTATTCTTCCCCTCCATGTCATCGCTATGTAAAACCACCTCCTGGTTCGATAACCTTAGATCGAGCAATCCTTTTGATTCCTTTGTATATTCTTGATTGTTATTAAAAGCAGTTAGAACACGATGTGCCAGTTCACCAAATGACCTATCTTTTTTTGAGTTGGAAGCCTGAAGGCATTCTAGAAAAGGCCAGTCTTTGAATTTCTTTCCATCACATGAAGTGGCTTCATGAGACACTCTTTCTCCGTATGACCTAATAGGCCGCACCAATAGCAAAAGTTTGGTAGCGCATCTACTCATTTACAAATTGGCAATATGTTTTCACAGATTTGTCTTTTTTCTCTATCTTTTAGTACGTGTCAATGATCTTTTGTTAAAAAAGAAGGGAATGAAGTTGCTCATAGTATAGCTACTTGGGTCGTAGGATGTAATGATGAGATTATTCTTGAGATTAGAGTTCCGGATTGTGCTCTTATACGAGCCATGAAAGATGTACTATTATCTTCTATTGAATTAAATTATCCCTCTTTTATCAATTTTTTTTTAAAACATATTCAAAACGCAATTTAAAAGAACCAATTTCGTTTCATATCGTAAGAAGACATAACTGAGTCTACTAATATCAAACATATTCATATTGTTTCACTAGAGCGCTGTTAAGGATCACGTAACTATAATAATACTCGAACATTTCGTTATACTCAAACATTAGTATTTTGAAAAGTATATAATCTGTTGATCGTTAGAAAACGGGTGTGACGGGTCTGCATATTGGGTTTATCCACAACCCTATATATTACCCGCCACCCGTTGGTGGTTAATTTTTTCGCCTACGACTCATTCGCGGGTAAATATTGACGGGTTGCCCACCCATCACAGGGCTGGTACCCGCGAGTTATGGGTTTTTGTCTCACCCATTGCCATACTTATAAGTGATGTTGACGTTAAATCTGACGTGTCATGACATGACATCAAAAAAGAGGTTTTGACATGTTACTTGACGCTCTACAATTTGTAGAAAGATAAATATTTGTGTTAAGAAAATATAAAAATAAGTAGAAAGTAGGTGAGATCAATATAATTTACAAATTTTGTAAAGATTAACGGGCAAATTATAATCATTCATTTTTACATCGAAGCAAAACCCTTTTCAATTTTATAAACAAAAGATATTAATACATCCATTTTTATTTGATTAAAAGATAGATTTGCATGCATTTGCATATTTGATATAAGTGATGATGGATGATAATCCTTGGTGAAGTTGATATAATCATGTGGTCTCATGATGAGATGCTAAATAAAGATCATTTTGAGAGCGTTAGGTGTGGTAACGTGGTAACAGTGTTATCCGTGCCCTCTGTGTGGCCGGGCTGGGAGTGGAATTGACGCCAGTGTGCATCAAAATTTTGAGGACATCGGATTTTAGATCTATATTACATAGATATAGAAAAAAAGTAATGAAGAAGTAGATGAATCTGAAAATGAAAGATATTGTTGAAGGAAGAAGATGGGTATTTAGAGCGTGCTTGGTTAGGGGTTTAAGAGGGGTGGGAATCTGGTGAAGGATTCAAGTACCACATCACAAATAATTTAGTGTTTGGTTGGGGAGGGGTAAGGTATTGATTACCCCGTAATGGGTAATGAACCATTATAGAATAAATTGGGGGGTAAGAAATTGATTACCCACCTCACTCATTCCTTTGCATTCCTTTCTCTTTCCTCACTTTGAACCAAGCGGACCCTTAATGGAGAGAGAAATATAACCTTATAAAACTTATATACTGTAATAAAGGTAGGGCCCACGTGGGTAAGAGTGAGTTGTTTGTAATCAAGTAAATGTGAAATTTGTGTTTTGATTATTAGGGGGTGCCAACACTTTCATTCCATACCTCACCATACCTCACAACCCACCAATAATTTCATTCCACCTAATCTCATACCTCACCATAGTTTTTTAGTGGCAATAATCATTCCATACCTCACTCATTTTTTATTTTTTTATTTTTAAATTCATAATTATATTAAACAATTAAATAAAAACATAATATTTCATTAATAATAAAAAAAATGCATAATACGTAAAATAAAAAAAATTACATCACCGTTGAAATAAAAAGAAAATTAAACTAGTCATCGGACGAAGAAGAGGATGATGAAGACATTTTTTTTGAATGTTATATTTGATTTGTGTGTGTAAAAATAATGTGATTTGGAATATTTTAGGAGTATTACTTTAAAGGGATTAAAGGGAATTATTATTATTATTATTTTTTTTTTTGGTAATATAATACAAAAATTATAAAAATCAGACGCTTCTTTTATATTGAGTCATTTTCGGTTTGATATACTTTTTATCAAATATTATATAACACAAATAAAAATATTAATCACAAAGATAAACAAAGAAAAGCACTCAAAAAGAAAGTCTTTAATTATTACGACTTAGTGAAAGATTTGATTTCAGGTGTAAAAAATAATTTAAATTTACAAATCTGCATTCTAAAGATGTTTATAAAGGAAGGATTTTTTATGTACAAGTAACAACGGTACGCAAAATTCAAAAACATCGATAACGCCTTCTTTATATTGAAGTCATACCATTCTGAGAACCCGGCAGTCATTTAATTTGTCCATACCGATTTGGCAGGTAATGCCCATGTATCACATACCGAAGATAACGCGGAAATGTCAATCAACTCCTTTTATACCTTTTAATTTTCATACAAAATAGAATCACTTGGTTAATATGTACTACAGTACTTAATAATTTTAATTTTTTAAATTTACAAAATCTGCATTCTAATATGATGTTTACCTTTTAACATGTCTTGCCTTTGGATTTCAGTATTATCAAGTAACATCGAATTCGTTCAAAAAAAAAAAGTAATATCGAATTAAATATTGACTAGTAGTATATAAAAAAACGAGTAACGATTCTTTGTTAGCGGATGAGTCATTTTTTAATTTGTCTTTTGATTTTGTTGTAACAAAATTTAAGTTTATAAACGAAACTTTGTTAGATTAATAAGAAATGTATTTTTTTTTTTTAATTTACATTTGAATTGTTGTCGCAATCAAACTCCTATTCTATACTTTTAATTTTCATCAAACAGATTCATTGTTTGCTTCTCTACATCTGCAAACAATTTTAACTTTTTGCAAACCACAATATATCTGCAAACATGTAGTTTTAGGTTTTATCTTGAAATGTGTTTATTAAATAAAAATAGACGTGAGAATGAGCCGTATAGCATGACTAGGTTTCAAACTCCTTTAAAAAGTGTATCGTTTGTTTACAAGGGGCATTTTTATATCAACGTAGCCCCTTGGCAGATCAAATCTCGACTTGCTATCAGCTACACACGACAATTGTCGCGCAAAGGCGTTGATGGTGATTTTAATACACCAACGTTGTTGTGTGTAATCCAATAGCAAGGTAATTTTTTTTATTTTTTTTATTTTTTTATTTTATTTATTTATTTTTTATAACTAAACCACCTTTACACACTATTTAAACCTATTACCCATTCATTTTTTACACACAATCATAAACACTTTACTTCTATTCTATATGCTTCAACATTTTCATACACGATTAAAAAAATGCCTCAATATAACGATCCGTTTTTGAACAATCTCATCAAGATGTCCCGTCCGAGTTCGTCATCTTCGTAAAACCCTTCGCCACCTTAATCCGGAAAATAAATATCGTCGTCTTCTCATTTTCCCGTGTTTGGTAGCCAATAATACCAAATGCACCCCTACACACCCGAACAACTTTATCAAAAACTATATTATCAACAATTACAACGAGACCATGTGCTTAACCAGCAATTCCAAAATCTACAAAAAAAATCCACAACCACACATAATACAAATGTCACAATCACAACCACCAACCGAAGCTGAACAGTTCAAAAGAAAAGGAAAACAAATGGCAAAACCACAAAAAAGACCATAAATTTCACCCCTCGTTGGATAGTGTCGGATGAAACGTCATTAGCCACGTGTTATGTTAGCGTTTCCGAGGATGGCAAAGTCGGAGCAGACCAAGCCGAGGATTCGTTTTGGTACAAAGTTCTAAGTTCAACAAAAAGAATTTCCAAAAACGTAACAAGGACATGATAATGAATAAATGATATACGTTGAACCATAATTGTCAAAAATTCAACACAGTCTTTAAACGTTTATAACGTTTGGATGCTTGTAGTGGGGAAAACAAGATGGATTTTATAAATCGTGTTAGGAACACGTATCGGCAGGAGGTTTATCACACCCCCAAATTACCTGTTTTACAGCGGAATGGAATACCTTGGGAGGACTGTCATAGCATCAAGCTACAGCTTATATCGAATCGACCTAAAGTGTCATTTTGAAAATATCGTTTGATTAAGTAAAATAATCAGAGTTTACAAAACATAGGTCCCAATAGATTTCCAATGTACCAAAATAAGTTTGTTACAATCAAACGATAGTTAAGTGCATAAAATATATGTGTGAGCGCGAACACCGCTCTATGATAAGTCCACATGCATGCCATGAAGTGAATGCCTTAGATACCTGAGATAAAACATGCTAAAAGGGTCAACACAATGGTTGAGTGAGTTCATAGAGTTTGGTTAACAAGTAAAGCTTTTAAGAAAGAGCGCATGCAACAAAGGCAAAGTTTTGGTCATTTAGAATAGTCCATTAAAGCAGGCATTGAATCCACTTAGGTTCCAAGTTTCCATACAAAACTTGCAACTCCAGTGTTCACAACCCACCGCCAAAAGTAGTATGTCTCCATAGTTAAGTGCACATTATCATAATAGTCTACAAAGCAAAGGCATTGTAAATCCAACGGTTCCAAGTTCCTACTTCCATACAAAACTTGCAACATGTGTGTTCACAACCCATTGCCAAAATATGTATAGTTTAATAGTCAAGTGTAATGGTCATAATAGTTCGTTCGAATATAACACCACGATATAATAATCTCGCTGGATGCTCTCGAACATGGGAGACTTTCAACCGGCCCAACAAGGAGACTCTCTTTGTCACTCGACCACATAGCGCAGAATTATCGAGAACACTCCACCATTAAGTAGAATTATTGAGAACACCCACCCCATACAAGGCGCAGAATTATTGTGAACACTCATCGACAAGGCGAGAATTATAGTGATGCCCTCAATGGGGGAGACTTTATAGGATGTTGATAACGCCACCGCCGCTGCGTTGGGTCAAAGGAACTTCCTTTTCGTCGAAGTTTTTTAACACCCCAGGCAAAGGAACCTAATCGTTGTAGTGTAGTATTAGGGTAAGCCACGTGAGTATGATATCGCTCTCTAGGGAATAGGAATGCTAGTAAGAAGTTACTACGCTAAGGTTGAGGTTGAGGAAGAAGATTTTTTTTATCTTTTTTTATATTTTTTTAGGAAATTGAAAGGTACGAATCTCGGGGTATTGGATTTGGGGGGTTGGTATTACTACCGATTACTCTACTTATCTAGTTATCTAATCTAAGGTGTATGTAGTCTATGTCTAATTAATGTGTGCTCGTATGATAGTTTAAAGATGTGTTTACTTAGGTTTTACTACTCTTTAATTATCTCCTATTGGTGGTTGAATTGTCACGTCCTTATTCCTAGTTGCGTTGTGTGTCTAAGGTTGTAGGGTATGCGTTTCTCCCTAACTCTTTGAACTTACCAAAGGGTCTCGTCTACAAAACCCACTAGGGATGATAAACTCCTACTCTAAGGCACTCTTTGGATGGTTTAGCTTACAACTACTCAAGGAGTCATATTCTAAGGTTCACAAAGATTTAATCAAGCATTAAGTACACAACGAATGACCTATCGCATTACTAGATCATTAATCAACTAAGATAAGAGACAACCAATCAATAGTCAATAATTAAGTTTCATATTCCCTAAGCAAACACACAAGTAAATTAGCCGGACATTGAGAACATGCAAGCATACACACAAATAATCAAAGACATAATTGTATTAATGAAGTAAACACTTATCTTGATGTAAGATAGGGTTTGGAACCCTAAAATATTGTACAAGACAGCCTTGGTTCGGTTTAGGTTTTTACTCCAAAAGACTACACACCAAAAACTGAAAAATTCGGATTCTATATATAAGATTACACTTGCGACGGCATCACCTTATGTTTTGTGGCCTCGGTCAGCCGTCATTGGGGTTTCGTCTTGGCCACGTTAGACTTGCGGCGGCGTCACCTTATGCTGTGACGCCGTCCTCTTTAGCTTACGACCGTCCAGATTGCATCTAGGCCGCCCGAGTTGCGACGGTCTACTCTTTTTATAACTCGACGTCGCCACTTGAAAATATGAGTTTTGGCTTCCCGAGCCGTCACAAAATCCTCCGACGGCCACAATTTAACACCCGACGCCGTCACCCTTGTGTTTTCGGCACTTTGAGTGTCTCGATTCGACTTTGGCCATTTTCTTCAGTATATTCGCCTTTTCGGTCCAAATAAGTGCCATTCCAGCATTTTGCCTTCAAGAGACCTAAAAAGTGAAAAGGAACGATATTAAGCAATAACGGATACAAAAGTGATCAAATAAGGGCTTAAACGACCCCTAAAAAGGTACCTTTTAAAACCTTATCAAATATCCCTACACTTGGTATTTGCTTGTCCTCATGAAAATGTGCTTTTAACCATTAATTTATAAGTTAGGGGTCATGAAGCATTAGTTTAGAACAATTCACAACACATACAAGCCCAAAAAGTCATAACAAGCACGGAATTACATACTAGCACCTCACATGGGGTGTTTGGATACTCACATCTCTCTCCGGTGTATATGAAATATAACAAATTGGAAATGGAAGATAAACACTCATTAACCGGTCCTAGTACATAGATTACCATAGGCTTGAGAATAGATCAAACCTCCATCGCTTTGGCGTAAGCACCTAGGAAAGACTATCAAAGAGGTCTTTAAAGGGTTGTAACGTTAGGCTTGCGGTAGGGAAACAAAGGGTTTGGTGAGATAGGCTTTTTAGTGGTGGCAAGTCAAAAATCTCTATGTTACAAGCATACGAAGAATGGCGTTGCTAAGCCAAGACTCGACACTCTAAACTCTAGATGACTGAAATAAACAAACATAAATTTAAAAGATAGATGTAGGATGGTAGCTCGTATGTTGTTTTTTTTTCACTCTATTTTTTTTTCTTTTCTCTTTTTCTATTTTTTTTTCGATTTTTTTTTCATACACTTTTACTCTACTATCCTCTACGGTAACATCAAAATGATAGGGATTTATAGGCACATCCCTACACTTGAGTTTTTATTACTCTAACACTAATTTGACCCGAATTGAAAAGATCAAAACGCTTGGGGTACATTATTACGCAAACAAAGGGAATTTGAATTTAACGTTCCCTTCCCGTCATTTCATAAACTTTACCTTTTTCCATGAATCCCAATCGTCCCAAAACTGTGTACAAAGGATATGACTCGACTTAGCAACTCATGCAAGCAACTAGATAATTGAACTAAGGGTTTAGGGTGATAACAATAATGCACTAAAAGTGAGTACATACAAGGTAGGCTAAGGCGATTTGGGTGTATATTTGGGGGTGGGGTGTAAACAATGCTCTTCATTGATATTCCATAAAAACCGAAACATCACGAGAACCGCGAAAAGGATAGGCTATGAGGTGTTAACTAGGGGTATCGTGTACTAAAGATGAGTACAACGCAAAGGGTGTGGGGGAATTACTCAACCGATGTGGAAGAAGTAATTATATTACGGGTATCAAACAAGGGTTATCCTAGTGCCTCTTATCATTTAGTTATTCCTAACTACACAAGTGCAGTCTCACTAGCGATCTCGGAATGCATCACAAAACAAGTTCTAGAATCTAATATACTACCGGTTCACACTCTAAGCATTGAAGATGAATGCTTCAATTCCTACTAATCTAAGGGCGATCCTCACATTTTGGGTGAAATTTAGGTGGTAAAGGGTTTTTGTGCTAGTCATGTAACTTCCTATCCGTGAGACGCTTTTGTTAAGACTAATGGCCCACTCCTATATGTCATGAAAAATTTTAAATTTTGGTGCCAAAATTACCCTAACCGACATTTTCTCATGGTTTATTACACAAATACAATTGGACAAAGTAAATATTCAAGGATAAGCATAGTTTCAAAGTTCCCGTTTTATTTTCCCTCCCTACACTTAAACTGAACATTGTCCCCAATGTTCCCCGAAAGTATCAAAGTTATGATAATGGAAGGTAATTAAAAACGAAAGAAACTAGTACTCCCCTGATTAGCTCGGTAGGATCCGTGTGAAGTGGTGGTTAAATCCTTTCCAAGAAGAATTTATGCGTGAAAAGCTCCTTCCAATCTTATGTAACTTCTTCTTGATAAATTAAACATGCACACTTGAAGAAAACAAACGAAACCTTCGTGTAAAATCGGCGGTATTAATATATATAAGACTCGATTTAAACTAGGATATAATGCTTGTGGAATGGATGTTTACGAAATTTAGAAAATTAAGACACGGAAAATTCCAAAATTTATAAGTAGCTCGAAAATGAGAAAAAGTAATCTGTTATTTTACTCCTTCCGACGCCGCCAGTTGCGATCCCCGTCAGTTATCGACAAAACTAGTATGTGATTTTCGGAAAACAATTCGGAAAATTTACATCTTTAGAATCTGAAAAAATTTCTGCAAAACATCCATTATGACTCGATACAAGCATTTGACTCGAACAAACACACAAATATATCTTTTAGTTAATTGTTATTCTCATGTTTACATTTCTTTTGAAAACGTGTGTAATCCTCCCTACACTTATCCCTTATGTAAAATACCTTTATATGCAATTTAGACGAGGTTAAAAACAAAATAAAGCATTTTTACAAATTTAAACAAGAGAATAAACAATCAATAAAAGATATACGACACTAACAAGAAAACAATTAAGCATGGGTTGCCTCCCACGAAGCGCTTTTCTTTATTTAATTGTCTTGTAGCTAGACTCGTGAGTCGCCCCTCACGCGACTTCATTACTTGCCACCTTGACGGTCTCTAATGGGGGATTCCATGTTGTAGAAGTGCCCTATGATGCACCTCTCTAAGAGTTCGTCCTCTCCCCACTCGGTCCTATATTTCGGTCCTAAGTTCAAGCAATCCTTATAGAATCCGAAAATCTTAGCCATAACATAATCTACTCCCTTTTCCCTATCCTCATCATTCCTATAATAGACCGACAGTTTAAGTTCCTTTTCATCATTAGAGAGTGATGAAAACTTCTCAATCTTAAACGGCATTTGGTAAGCTATGTCATCGGTCTCATCCTTGAATCACACTACTCCTAACGAGGGATCATAGGTCATCCCAAAGACTTTCTATGAAAGGTTTTCCTAGAATAACGTGGACAAGCTAGGGTCTATGGCCGTGCTAATATCATCCACAATTATGAAGTCCGTAGGAAACGTGAAACTACCTACATAAACGGGCAATCCCTTAACTCTACCAAGAAAATTGCACTTATCCCTAGGATTATCAGGGTCTTGCCTAGTTGGAATAGGCTTCTTCATTACCCAATTGTAGTAGGTGCTAGTCATTATGTTGATTGGGGATTTGCGATCAATGTAGGCCTTTGCCAGAAAAATGTGCCCTATGCAACATGGTATGTTAAGATTCCAAGGGTTCCCAAACTTGATTCTAGGGCTTTTCCTAACATACATGTGACGGAGGTCACGCACTAAGTGAGGGTGGCGAGATAGTTCTTCTTCCGTAGGAAACTTGTTGAAATAGTCATTGTCTACTTCATCTACTTCCTCGGTCGTTTCGTTATTCTCAAGTGTATGGTCCTCTTCGTCATTTGTTCTATTAGGTTTCACTAAGGCGATGGTATTGACGAATTGAACGTGCTTAGCTAGCTTACTTGGGTCCTTAATCTCTACACCGGAAGACTCAGGAGTTGAGATAGCACTAACCTTCCTATCACTATTGGTTATGGCTTTCAAAAGGTTGTCTATCTTCCTATCCATTTCGGCTTGTTGTTGGTTAAAGCGGTCCGAGAGCTTAGTCATTTGGGCTTCTTGGGATGCAACTAGGTTTTGCAACATCCCTTCGATGTTTTGTTGGTTAGGACCATTAGGTGAGGGCCATGAAAAATCATTGGAAGTGAATTCTTTGGTTTGTCCCCAGTAGAAGTCGGGCTTGCCTTTCCATGCCTCTCGGGTTTCATTGAAATTCCTAGGTCCGGGTATTGTAGGGAATCTTCCTCCCGTTCCATTAGTACGCGAAGATGCGTAGTCAACGGAAGCATGTTCGGGGGATCGGGTGTTAGTGCGCGTGTTATGAGGATCACAAAACGGCTCACACGAGGAAGAAACTTTGTTCACATGGTGTGAAGACTTAGGATTTTCGTAGGAACTCATTAGGAATTTTACTTGATCTTCAAGTTCGATCATCCTACGGTCGGAAGGTTGTGAGTCAATGGGAGGCAAGGAGATTGCCTTAACGGTTTTGGGAAGCTCACGGGGGTCATCCCAACTTTCGTTGTCATAGAGGGCAAGGTCCTCTATTATACCTCATGATTCTTCCGCGGTGAGATCACTGAGTTTTCCACCGGCCGCTTGGTCAATGGATCGCTTGGTGGGGAAGTTGACATGATCATAAAAGATTTGGACTTGGAGCCAAAGATCAATGCCGTGATGAGGGACTTTATGAAGTAAATCCTTGAATCGGGTCCATGCTTCGTAGAGAGATTCACCTTGACGTTGTTGGAACATCAAGATGTCATTCCTAAGCTTAGTGGTTCTCCCCGGTGGGAAAAATTGAGCAAGGAAGCGAGAGGTAAGATCATCCCAACTTGAGATGGAGCCGGCGGGAAGTCGCTCAAGCCAATTACTAGCTTGGTCCCGTAGAGAGAATTGGAAGAGACGCAGGCGTGTGGTCTCCCGAGTAGTAGCATCGAGGTCGATGGAATCGACAATTTTAAGGAAATCCCTAAGATGCTGATTTGGATCTTCGGAATGAAGTCCATGGAATGCACATCCGTTTTGCACCAACCGGATGGTGTCGGATCGCAGGCCGTAGTTTGGGCTTGGTCGGGAAGCTCAATGGTGTTCCTATAGCCTAAGTGGCTTGGTCTCGAGTATTCACCAAGAGTACGGGCTCTTGGCGGGTCATTTGGTGGTGGGTTGATGAGTGGTGGTTGGTCATCACCTTCCATGATGAAAAGTGATGGGATTACGAACAAAGGACACGAAGAAGGGGGATAGACTACGAGAAAGCTAAAAATGAGAAAAAATTTTACTAGATAGGAATCAAGCAAAGAAACCTAAACGAGGTGGACTACTAACTAGCTATTCTATTCCCCGGCAACGGCGCCAAAAACTTGATAATGCTACACGCGTCGTTCGGGGTCAAAGGAACTTCCTTTTCGTCAAGCAAGTTTTTCAACACCCTAGGCAGTGAACCTAATCGTTGTAGTGTAGTATTAGGGTAAGCCACGGGTATTGATATCGTTCTCTAGGGGAATAGGAATGCTAGTAAGAAGTTACTACGCTAAGGTTGGGGTTGAGGAAGATTTTTTTTTATCTTTTTATGTTTTTTAGGAAATTGAAAGGTACGAATCTCGGGGTATTGGATTTGGGGGGTTGGTATTACTACCGATTACTCTACTTATCTAATTATCTAATCTAAGGTGTATGTAGTCTATGTCTAATTAATGTGTGCTCGTATGATAGTTTAAAGATGTGTTTACTTAGGTTTTACTACTCCTTAATTATCTCCTATTGGTGGTTGAATTGTCACGTCCTTATTCCTAGTTGCGTTGTGTGTCTAAGGTTGTAGGGTATGCGTTTCTGTCACACCCCCAAAATATCGCAGCGGAACGATAGTGTCATTGGGGTATGACGTCATAGCACAAAGTATGGATACAGAAAACGACCTCTATAATGAGACGTTTTGAAAAGTTCACCATTCGATTTCATATGCCAAAGTTTACACAATAAGAAATCCCAAAGTTTGATAATACATAAAGAGTTTACAAAACATGTCGAATGGTAATTGTTAAAAGCACAAGACTCCAATGTATGCCATGTGACCCAAAAGCTCCATGAAATGCTATCACCTTATGACCTGAGATAAACATGCTAAAAGTGTCAACACAAAGGTTGGTGAGTTCATAAGTTTATTGAAAATGATTTGAAAAAGTCTTTAAAGAATGTTGATGCAGGAAAGGCATTGTAAATCCACTCAGTTCCAAGTTTCGCCCATACAAAACTTGCAACCTGTGTGTTCACAACCCACTGCTAAAAATAGTATGTCAATCTTGTATGTATATATCATAGTAGTTAATAGTATAAATGTCACCATAGGGTCTTCCAACACACGTGTTGGGATGTTCCTCCAATGCTCACGTTGGGATGTATCCATAAAAATGGCCTTCCAACATATAAATGCTGGGATGTTCCTCCAACGACTCACGTTGGGCTGTATCCAAATAAATGGCCTTCCAACATATAAATATTGGGATGTTTGTAAATTAATAGCCTTCCAACAACTTAATTTGGAGCCACTAATTCTTGTATGTTTGTTCCAAATATGCATATGAAATCAAGTATAACTCAATCAAGTATAAAACGCAATCAAGTCTAAAGTATAGGTAATGTTGTTTGGCAAAAGAGTTTAAATGTTTGGATAAATAAGCATATATCTCGCCCCAAATAGTTTATAGGAATTTAAATGAGTAAAAGCGGGGTATGAACTCACAGTAATATGTAAGAGTTTAAAGTACTTGTGAAAGTAAATGAAAATAGTTTGAGCATGTATCTCCCCAAAAAGTAATTGAAAATGTATAAAAGTAGGGGCTATGAAACTCACGGTAATCAAGAACGTTTAGAGTAATTGTGAAAGTAAATGAAAATAGTTTGAGCATGTATCTCCCCAAAAAGTAGTATAAAAACAATTGAAAGTGGGGCTATGGAACTCACCTGGTATGATTGATATGCTAACAAAATGAAGTGCACTAAAATGAGGCTCGGAAACTATCCGCGACCTAAAATGAATGTTATGACTTGAGTTATGATATGTTGTCGTGAATGCGTGATACAATGTTGTGCATGCAACTCCATATGATATCTATACCACTTGTACGTTTTGGAAATAATGTTTATCGTCAAAATATATGTTTATGACATCTCGTCGTACTAAAAATACTCCACAAGTATTTACGTTGAAATGATATCCCACGATAGTCATTTAATGATTTATTGTGAAATTATAACTTTTCGTCGTAAAATAATGTCGTTGGAAATCTCATGAAAGTGACAAAAATGACCTCGGAAAGCTAGTCGTAAAATAATGTACATTGAACGTTAGGAAACGAACTCAACGGTTTTGGAAAGCTTGTATCAAAATCTCAAAGTTTTGGCATTTAAGTTTTTATCCTAGAGGTCTCGTTCCTAGAGAAAAATATATGTTAAGTAGGGTGTTTTTGTCCAAATGTAGTTTAAAAGTGAATTTCGGCAAAGTTTAAGAAACCGTAAATAATTTATTACAACTCCGCTATACAAATGGTTGGTCATTTTGAAAAATATGCTTGGTGATATCGATTTTATTAGAAGACATCTCGTTAAAAAAATTCTACGTCATTGTTAAAAATAGCCTTCAATATGGTCGTTTTGTTTACCGTAACACTTGACAAATAAAAATAATATAGTTTTTCTAAAAATAAAGTTACGGCAATTTTATGAAAACGTGTATATTTTAGTCGTTACAAATCCGTTTTCTCCGTATTATACGTCCCTTAGCTTCAGTATCAAAGTATACTACTATATTTTTGATAAGTCGAAATAATTTATAAAGCTTAAGACTCGTTTTTGTCTCGTACAAAATAAAAACAGTTTGCTGAAATTTCAGAAATATATATTTCGTCGTCAAACTTGAAAAATTCATAACTTCTTCGTTATAACTCCGTTTTAATCCGTTCAAGCGGCCACAGATTCGTTTTAAAGTATATTTTCTAAATATCTAGGCCAAAAATTCGTGTCTACTGTTGGATTTTCCAGAAATACAAAATAAGATCAGACCACTTTTATACTTGTCGAAAAGAGTTTTTCTCGTACTAAACCTATTCCAATCCCTTCAAAACAACTCCAAAGCTATTCTAATCCTACCATACACCTTCTTAGGGTGTCATGGGTTCCTAAACATCATCAAGACTAATATACAACAAGGGATAAATTATAGGATGACTTTTATATATTCATAACTCTTGAAAATCATTGAAAAAGTGGTACAACATCATATAACTTGCATGTTTTTGCTCAAAAATGATGAGATGAGTATGAAATGAATATGTAAGATGAAAAATAAACATGAGATGCTTACTAGTTACTTGATGAGGTGACAAGAACAAAGGATTAAACTTAAACACTCTAGGTTTTTATTTCAAAACCTAAACAAGAGTGTAACTAGATTGTCAAGAACTTGATCTTGGAAAATTTTTGATGAGCTCTTCTTAATCTTATGTATGACCGGTTTTTGGAGAGACCAAACAAGAGAAAATATCTTGACTATCTTGCATTATTTGATTGAGAATGAATGAAGTGTAAGAGTATGTGTATAAGTTTCAATGTGTAAGAAAGTTTTTCACCAAACAATTAATGCATTCACCCCCTTGGTCGGCCAAGGGGGAATGCATGTGTAAAATACATTTTTTTCTCTTTGTATATATAAATGTGTAATAAAATGTGTAAGCTAAATAACTTAAGTAAAGGTACTTGTAAATTGTATATACATTAGTGTATTTAAGGTAGTTTTAGCTAAAAGTAAATTTTAATAGATCAAAGTAAAGTATATTGAGATCATAAAAATTGTAAAAATACATTTCTTGTAAAATTTGAGTGAATAAATATTTATCGTGTAATTTTAAGAAAAGCGTCGTAATAATATAAATTTAACGATTTATATACAAAATAAATTTAAAACACTAGGTAAACTCAAAATATTGTTTTTATAAACTAAATGTAAGTATAAAAATATGTCGGGATCATTTTTGGAAGTATTGGATTAAATGTTCAAAATAATAACTTACGCGATAACGTTTATTTAATAAGAAAATAACGTTTAATGTAAAATGCAAAACCATGCACGAACCGTTATGAAATGATGAATATGGAGTATGAGAAATGACCGGAAATTGAGAATTGTGACATTCTTCCCATGTCAGAGGAATCACGTCCTCGTGATTCGATTAATGATACTATGGCCCAAAACGCGACAAGGGTTCTAAAAGTTTATGCTCATGTATGGTTTAAATGATTATGCCAATGCTCATGTATATATCGTGACTATGTCCCATTCTAAAGACATGCTCCCTTATGATTAGGCTCGATGAGGCAGGCTTTCCCATTCTCGAGCAAAATTTTCAAAAGACTTTTTGGTAACCGATTTTTACTTAATCCCACAACTCATCAAACAAGAACTGTCATACGATTAGGCTAAATCGGTTTAGGTAACGACTTGTTTCTAGCTCGATCTTTGCAACTCATCAAACAAGAACTGTCGCTCGGATCAAACTGGAAACAAGTGGTTTGAAGAAAATCTTTTGAAAATTTGGCTTGATTACGGAATTGCTTACACATATGAGACTACCACTCCCTTCATTGCATGATTCTTCCTGAATTAGACATAGGTGATCAGGCTATGTATAATTTAGGAGTAACTATGCAATGCTTGGACTAATCGACTCATATGATGTTTGGTGTTGAGTCATAAGTCCGCATGTATAAAGAATGTGCACTTATAATGATATGATGAGATGCTATGATGATGTAGTTATAGTCTAGGGTCAATGATGCAACCTAGTTCTCTATAACCGATGCTCTGATACCAATCTGTAACACCCCCAAAATATCGCGCGAACGATAGTGTCATTGGGGTATGACGTCATAGCACAAAGTATGGATACAGAAAACGACCTCTATAATGAGACGTTTTGAAAAGTTCACCATTCGATTTCATATGCCAAAGTTTACACAATAAGAAATCCCAAAGTTTGATAATACATAAAGAGTTTACAAAACATGTCGAATGGTAATTGTTAAAAGCACAAGACTCCAATGTATGCCATGTGACCCAAAAGCTCCATGAAATGCTATCACCTTATGACCTGAGATAAACATGCTAAAAGTGTCAACACAAAGGTTGGTGAGTTCATAAGTTTATTGAAAATGATTTGAAAAAGTCTATAAAGAATGTTGATGCAGCAAAGGCATTGTAAATCCACTCAGTTCCAAGTTCCGCCCATACAAAACTTGTAACATGTGTGTTCACAACCACTTGCTAAAAATAGTATGTCAATCTTGTATGTATATATCATAGTAGTTAAAAGTATAAATGTCACCACAAGGGTCTTCCAACACACGTGTTGGGATGTTCCTCCAATGCTCACGTTGGGATGTATCCATAAAAATGGCCTTCCAACATATAAATCTGGGATGTTCCTCCAACGACTCACGTTGGGCTGTATCCAAATAAATGGCCTTCCAACATATAAATATTGGGATGTTTGTAAATTAATAGCCTTCCAACAACTTAATTTGGAGCCACTAATTCTTGTATGTTTGTTCCAAATATGCATATGAAATCAAGTATAACTCAATCAAGTATAAAACGCAATCAAGTCTAAAGTATAGGTAATGTTGTTTGGCAAAAGAGTTTAAATGTTTGGATAAATAAGCATATATCTCGCCCCAAATAGTTTATAGGAATTTAAATGAGTAAAAGCGGGGTATGAACTCACAGTAATATGTAAGAGTTTAAAGTACTTGTGAAAGTAAATGAAAATAGTTTGAGCATGTATCTCCCCCAAAAGTAATTGAAAATGTATAAAAGTAGGGGCTATGAAACTCACGGTAATCAGTAAACGTTTAGAGTAATTGTGAAAGTAAATGAAAATAGTTTGAGCATGTATCTCCCCCAAAAGTAGTATAAAAACAATTGAAAGTGGGGCTATAGAACTCACCTGGTATGATTGATATGCTAACAAAACGAAGTGCACTAAAATGAGGCTCGGAAACTATCCGCGACCTAAAATGAATGTTATGACTTGAGTTATGATATGTTGTCGTGAATGCGTGATACAATGTTGTGCATGCAACTCCATATGATATCTATACCACTTGTACGTTTTGGAAATAATGTTTATCGTCAAAATATATGTTTATGACATCTCGTCGTACTAAAAATACTCCACAAGTATTTACGTTGAAATGATATCCCACGATAGTCATTTAATGATTTATTGTGAAATTATAACTTTTCGTCGTAAAATAATGTCGTTGGAAATCTCATGAAAGTGACAAAAATGACCTCGGAAAGCTAGTCGTAAAATAATGTACATTGAACGTTAGGAAACGAACTCAACGGTTTTGGAAAGCTTGTATCAAAATCTCAAAGTTTTGGCATTTAAGTTTTATCCTAGAGGTCTCGTTCCTAGAGAAAAATATATGTTAAGTAGGGTGTTTTTGTCCAAATGTAGTTTAAAAGTGAATTTCGGCAAAGTTTAAGAAACCGTAAATAATTTATTACAACTCCGCTATACAAATGGTTGGTCATTTTGAAAAATATGCTTGGTGATATCGATTTTATTAGAAGACATCTCGTTAAAAAAATTCTACGTCATTGTTAAAAATAGCCTTCAATATGGTCGTTTTGTTTACCGTAACACTTGACAAATAAAAATAATATAGTTTTTCTAAAAATAAAGTTACGGCAATTTTATGAAAACGTGTATATTTTAGTCGTTACAAATCCGTTTTCTCCGTATTATACGTCCTTAGCTTCGTATCAAAGTATACTACTATATTTTTGATAAGTCGAAATAATTTATAAAGCTTAAGACTCGTTTTTGTCTCGTACAAAATAAAAACAGTTTGCTGAAATTTCAGGAAATATATATTTCGTCGTCAAACTTGAAAAATTCATAACTTCTTCGTTATAACTCCGTTTTAATCCGTTCAAGCGGCCACAGATTCGTTTTAAAGTATATTTTCTAAATATCTAGGCCAAAAATTCGTGTCTACTGTTGGATTTTCCAGAAATACAAAATAAGATCAGACCACTTTTATACTTGTCGAAAAGAGTTTTTCTCGTACTAAACCTATTCCAATCCCTTCAAAACAACTCCAAAGCTATTCTAATCCTACCATACACCTTCTTAGGGTGTCATGGGTTCCTAAACATCATCAAGACTAATATACAACAAGGGATAAATTATAGGATGACTTATATATATTCATAACTCTTGAAAATCATTGAAAAAGTGGTACAACATCATATAACTTGCATGTTTTTGCTCAAAAATGATGAGATGAGTATGAAATGAATATGTAAGATGAAAAATAAACATGAGATGCTTACTAGTTACTTGATGAGGTGACAAGAACAAAGGATTAAACTTAAACACTCTAGGTTTTTATTTCAAAACCTAAACAAGAGTGTAACTAGATTGTCAAGAACTTGATCTTGGAAAATTTTTGATGAGCTCTTCTTAATCTTATGTATGACCGGTTTTTGGAGAGACCAAACAAGAGAAAATATCTTGACTATCTTGCATTATTTGATTGAGAATGAATGAAGTGTAAGAGTATGTGTATAAGTTTCAATGTGTAAGAAAGTTTTTCACCAAACAATTAATGCATTCACCCCCTTGGTCGGCCAAGGGGGAATGCATGTGTAAAAATACATTTTTTTTTTCTCTTTGTATATATAAATGTGTAATAAAATGTGTAAGCTAAATAACTTAAGTAAAGGTACTTGTAAATTGTATATACATTAGTGTATTTAAGGTAGTTTTAGCTAAAAGTAATTTTTAATAGATCAAAGTAAAGTATATTGAGATCATAAAAATTGTAAAAATACATTTCTTGTAAAATTTGAGTGATATAATAATTATCGTGTAGTTTTTAAGAAAAACGTCGTAATAATATAAATTTAACGATTTATATACAAAATAAATTTAAAACACTAGGTAAACTCAAAATATTGTTTTTATAAACTAAATGTAAGTATAAAATATGTCGGGATCATTTTTGGAAGTATCGGATTAAATGTTCAAAATAATAACTTACGCGATAACGTTTATTTAATAAGAAAATAACGTTTAATGTAAAATGCAAAACCATGCACGAACCGTTATGAAATGATGAATATGGAGTATGAGGAATGACTGGAAATTGAGAATTGTGACATTCTTCCCATGTCAGAGGAATCACGTCCTCGTGATTCGATTAATGATACTATGGCCCAAAACGCGACAAGGGTTCTAAAAGTTTATGCTCATGTATGGTTTAAATGATTATGCCAATGCTCATGTATATATCGTGACTATGTCCCATTCTAAAGACATGCTCCCTTATGATTAGGCTCGATGAGGCAGGCTTTCCCATTCTCGAGCAAAATTTTCAAAAGACTTTTTGGTAACCGATTTTTACTTAATCCCACAACTCATCAAACAAGAACTGTCATACGATTAGGCTAAATCGGTTTAGGTAACGACTTGTTTCTAGCTCGATCTTTGCAACTCATCAAACAAGAACTGTCGCTCGGATCAAACTGGAAACAAGTGGTTTGAAGAAAATCTTTTGAAAATTTGGCTTGATTACGGAATTGCTTACACATATGAGACTACCACTCCCTTCATTGCATGATTCTTCCTGAATTAGACATAGGTGATCAGGCTATGTATAATTTAGGAGTAACTATGCAATGCTTGGACTAATCGACTCATATGATGTTTGGTGTTGAGTCATAAGTCCGCATGTATAAAGAATGTGCACTTATAATGATATGATGAGATGCTATGATGATGTAGTTATAGTCTAGGGTCAATGATGCAACCTAGTTCTCTATAACCGATGCTCTGATACCAATCTGTCACACCCCCAAAATATCGCAGCGGAACGATAGTGTCATTGGGGTATGACGTCATAGCACAAAGTATGGATACAGAAAACGACCTCTATAATGAGACGTTTTGAAAAGTTCACCATTCGATTTCATATGCCAAAGTTTACACAATAAGAAATCCCAAAGTTTGATAATACATAAAGAGTTTACAAAACATGTCGAATGGTAATTGTTAAAAGCACAAGACTCCAATGTATGCCATGTGACCCAAAAGCTCCATGAAATGCTATCACCTTATGACCTGAGATAAACATGCTAAAAAGTGTCAACACAAAGGTTGGTGAGTTCATAAGTTTATTGAAAATGATTTGAAAAAGTCTATAAAGAATGTTGATGCAGCAAAGGCATTGTAAATCCACTCAGTTCCAAGTTCCGCCCATACAAAACTTGCAACCTGTGTGTTCACAACCCACTGCTAAAAATAGTATGTCAATCTTGTATGTATATATCATAGTAGTTAAAAGTATAAATGTCACCACAAGGGTCTTCCAACACACGTGTTGGGATGTTCCTCCAATGCTCACGTTGGGATGTATCCATAAAAATGGCCTTCCAACATATAAATGCTGGGATGTTCCTCCAACGACTCACGTTGGGCTGTATCCAAATAAATGGCCTTCCAACATATAAATATTGGGATGTTTGTAAATTAATAGCCTTCCAACAACTTAATTTGGAGCCACTAATTCTTGTATGTTTGTTCCAAATATGCATATGAAATCAAGTATAACTCAATCAAGTATAAAACGCAATCAAGTCTAAAGTATAGGTAATGTTGTTTGGCAAAAGAGTTTAAATGTTTGGATAAATAAGCATATATCTCGCCCCAAATAGTTTATAGGAATTTAAATGAGTAAAAGCGGGGTATGAACTCACAGTAATATGTAAGAGTTTAAAGTACTTGTGAAAGTAAATGAAAATAGTTTGAGCATGTATCTCCCCCAAAAGTAATTGAAAATGTATAAAAGTAGGGGCTATGAAACTCACGGTAATCAGTAAACGTTTAGAGTAATTGTGAAAGTAAATGAAAATAGTTTGAGCATGTATCTCCCCCAAAAGTAGTATAAAAACAATTGAAAGTGGGGCTATAGAACTCACCTGGTATGATTGATATGCTAACAAAACGAAGTGCACTAAAATGAGGCTCGGAAACTATCCGCGACCTAAAATGAATGTTATGACTTGAGTTATGATATGTTGTCGTGAATGCGTGATACAATGTTGTGCATGCAACTCCATATGATATCTATACCACTTGTACGTTTTGGAAATAATGTTTATCGTCAAAATATATGTTTATGACATCTCGTCGTACTAAAAATACTCCACAAGTATTTACGTTGAAATGATATCCCACGATAGTCATTTAATGATTTATTGTGAAATTATAACTTTTCGTCGTAAAATAATGTCGTTGGAAATCTCATGAAAGTGACAAAAATGACCTCGGAAAGCTAGTCGTAAAATAATGTACATTGAACGTTAGGAAACGAACTCAACGGTTTTGGAAAGCTTGTATCAAAATCTCAAAGTTTTGGCATTTAAGTTTTTATCCTAGAGGTCTCGTTCCTAGAGAAAAATATATGTTAAGTAGGGTGTTTTTGTCCAAATGTAGTTTAAAAGTGAATTTCGGCAAAGTTTAAGAAACCGTAAATAATTTATTACAACTCCGCTATACAAATGGTTGGTTATTTTGAAAAATATGCTTGGTGATATCGATTTTATTAGAAGACATCTCGTTAAAAAAATTCTACGTCATTGTTAAAAATAGCCTTCAATATGGTCGTTTTGTTTACCGTAACACTTGACAAATAAAAATAATATAGTTTTTCTAAAAATAAAGTTACGGCAATTTTATGAAAACGTGTATATTTTAGTCGTTACAAATCCGTTTTCTCCGTATTATACGTCCTTAGCTTCGTATCAAAGTATACTACTATATTTTTGATAAGTCGAAATAATTTATAAAGCTTAAGACTCGTTTTTGTCTCGTACAAAATAAAAACAGTTTGCTGAAATTTCAGGAAATATATATTTCGTCGTCAAACTTGAAAAATTCATAACTTCTTCGTTATAACTCCGTTTTAATCCGTTCAAGCGGCCACGGATTCGTTTTAAAGTATATTTTCTAAATATCTAGGCCAAAAATTCGTGTCTACTGTCGGATTTTCCAGAAATACAAAATAAGATCAGACCACTTTTATACTTGTCGAAAAGAGTTTTTCTCGTACTAAACCTATTCCAATCCCTTCAAAACAACTCCAAAGCTATTCTAATCCTACCATACACCTTCTTAGGGTGTCATGGGTTCCTAAACATCATCAAGACTAATATACAACAAGGGATAAATTATAGGATGACTTATATATATTCATAACTCTTGAAAATCATTGAAAAAGTGGTACAACATCATATAACTTGCATGTTTTTGCTCAAAAATGATGAGATGAGTATGAAATGAATATGTAAGATGAAAAATAAACATGAGATGCTTACTAGTTACTTGATGAGGTGACAAGAACAAAGGATTAAACTTAAACACTCTAGGTTTTTATTTCAAAACCTAAACAAGAGTGTAACTAGATTGTCAAGAACTTGATCTTGGAAAATTTTTGATGAGCTCTTCTTAATCTTATGTATGACCGGTTTTTGGAGAGACCAAACAAGAGAAAATATCTTGACTATCTTGCATTATTTGATTGAGAATGAATGAAGTGTAAGAGTATGTGTATAAGTTTCAATGTGTAAGAAAGTTTTTCACCAAACAATTAATGCATTCACCCCCTTGGTCGGCCAAGGGGGAATGCATGTGTAAAAATACATTTTTTTTTCTCTTTGTATATATAAATGTGTAATAAAATGTGTAAGCTAAATAACTTAAGTAAAGGTACTTGTAAATTGTATATACATTAGTGTATTTAAGGTAGTTTTAGCTAAAAGTAATTTTTAATAGATCAAAGTAAAGTATATTGAGATCATAAAAATTGTAAAAATACATTTCTTGTAAAATTTGAGTGATATAATAATTATCGTGTAGTTTTTAAGAAAAACGTCGTAATAATATAAATTTAACGATTTATATACAAAATAAATTTAAAACACTAGGTAAACTCAAAATATTGTTTTTATAAACTAAATGTAAGTATAAAAATATGTCGGGATCATTTTTGGAAGTATCGGATTAAATGTTCAAAATAATAACTTACGCGATAACGTTTATTTAATAAGAAAATAACGTTTAATGTAAAATGCAAAACCATGCACGAACCGTTATGAAATGATGAATATGGAGTATGAGGAATGACTGAAATTGAGAATTGTGACATTCTTCCCATGTCAGAGGAATCACGTCCTCGTGATTCGATTAATGATACTATGGCCCAAAACGCGACAAGGGTTCTAAAAGTTTATGCTCATGTATGGTTTAAATGATTATGCCAATGCTCATGTATATATCGTGACTATGTCCCATTCTAAAGACATGCTCCCTTATGATTAGGCTCGATGAGGCAAAGCTTTCCCATTCTCGAGCAAAATTTTCAAAAGACTTTTTGGTAACCGATTTTACTTAATCCCACAACTCATCAAACAAGAACTGTCATACGATTAGGCTAAATCGGTTTAGGTAACGACTTGTTTCTAGCTCGATCTTTGCAACTCATTAAACAAGAACTGTCGCCGGATCAAACCGGAAACAAGTGGTTTGAAGAAAATCTTTTGAAAATTTGGCTTGATTACGGAATTGCTTACACATATGAGACTACCACTCCCTTCATTGCATGATTCTTCCTGAATTAGACATAGGTGATCGGGCTATGTATAATTTAGGAGTAACTATGCAATGCTTGGACTAATCGACTCATATGATGTTTGGTGTTGAGTCATAAGTCCGCATGTATAAAGAATGTGCACTTATAATGATATGATGAGATGCTATGATGATGTAGTTATAGTCTAGGGTCAATGATGCAACCTAGTTGTCTATAACCGATGCTCGATACCAATCATGTCACACCCCCAAAATATCGCAGTGGAACGATAGTGTCATTGGGGTATGACGTCATAGCACAAAGTATGGATACCGAAAACGACCTCTATAATGAGACGTTTTGAAAAGTTCACCATTCGATTTCATATGCCAAAGTTTACACAATAAGAAATCCCAAAGTTTGATAATACATAAAGAGTTTACAAAACATGTCGAATGGTAATTGTTAAAAGCACAAGACTCCAATGTATGCCATGTGACCCAAAAGCTCCATGAAATGCTATCACCTTATGACCTGAGATAAACATGCTAAAAAGTGTCAACACAAAGGTTGGTGAGTTCATAAGTTTATTGAAAATGATTTGAAAAAGTCTATAAAGAATGTTGATGCAGCAAAGGCATTGTAAATCCACTCAGTTCCAAGTTCCGCCCATACAAAACTTGCAACCTGTGTGTTCACAACCCACTGCTAAAAATAGTATGTCAATCTTGTATGTATATATCATAGTAGTTAAAAGTATAAATGTCACCACAAGGGTCTTCCAACACACGTGTTGGGATGTTCCTCCAACGCTCACGTTGGGATGTATCCATAAAAATGGCCTTCCAACATATAAATGCTGGGATGTTCCTCCAACGACTCACGTTGCGCTGTATCCAAATAAATGGCCTTCCAACATATAAATATTGGGATGTTTGTAAATTAATAGCCTTCCAACAACTTAATTTGGAGCCACTAATTCTTGTATGTTTGTTCCAAATATGCATATGAAATCAAGTATAACTCAATCAAGTATAAAACGCAATCAAGTCTAAAGTATAGGTAATGTTGTTTGGCAAAAGAGTTTAAATGTTTGGATAAATAAGCATATATCTCGCCCCAAATAGTTTATAGGAATTTAAATGAGTAAAAGCGGGGTATGAACTCACAGTAATATGTAAGAGTTTAAAGTACTTGTGAAAGTAAATGAAAATAGTTTGAGCATGTATCTCCCCCAAAAGTAATTGAAAATGTATAAAAGTAGGGGCTATGAAACTCACGGTAATCAGTAAACGTTTAGAGTAATTGTGAAAGTAAATGAAAATAGTTTGAGCATGTATCTCCCCAAAAAGTAGTATAAAAACAATTGAAAGTGGGGCTATAGAACTCACCTGGTATGATTGATATGCTAACAAAACGAAGTGCACTAAAATGAGGCTCGAAAACTATCCGCGACCTAAAATGAATGTTATGACTTGAGTTATGATATGTTGTCGTGAATGCGTGATACAATGTTGTGCATGCAACTCCATATGATATCTATACCACTTGTACGTTTTGGAAATAATGTTTATCGTCAAAATATATGTTTATGACATCTCGTCGTACTAAAAATACTCCACAAGTATTTACGTTGAAATGATATCCCACGATAGTCATTTAATGATTTATTGTGAAATTATAACTTTTCGTCGTAAAATAATGTCGTTGGAAATCTCATGAAAGTGACAAAAATGACCTCGGAAAGCTAGTCGTAAAATAATGTACATTGAACGTTAGGAAACGAACTCAACGGTTTTGGAAAGCTTGTATCAAAATCTCAAAGTTTTGGCATTTAAGTTTTTATCCTAGAGGTCTCGTTCCTAGAGAAAAATATATGTTAAGTAGGGTGTTTTTGTCCAAATGTAGTTTAAAAGTGAATTTCGGCAAAGTTTAAGAAACCGTAAATAATTTATTACAACTCCGCTATACAAATGGTTGGTTATTTTGAAAAATATGCTTGGTGATATCGATTTTATTAGAAGACATCTCGTTAAAAAAATTCTACGTCATTGTTAAAAATAGCCTTCAATATGGTCGTTTTGTTTACCGTAACACTTGACAAATAAAAATAATATAGTTTTTCTAAAAATAAAGTTACGGCAATTTTATGAAAACGTGTATATTTTAGTCGTTACAAATCCGTTTTCTCCGTATTATACGTCCTTAGCTTCGTATCAAAGTATACTACTATATTTTTGATAAGTCGAAATAATTTATAAAGCTTAAGACTCGTTTTTGTCTCGTACAAAATAAAAACAGTTTGCTGAAATTTCAGGAAATATATATTTCGTCGTCAAACTTGAAAAATTCATAACTTCTTCGTTATAACTCCGTTTTAATCCGTTCAAGCGGCCACGGATTCGTTTTAAAGTATATTTTCTAAATATCTAGGCCAAAAATTCGTGTCTACTGTCGGATTTTCCAGAAATACAAAATAAGATCAGACCACTTTTATACTTGTCGAAAAGAGTTTTTCTCGTACTAAACCTATTCCAATCCCTTCAAAACAACTCCAAAGCTATTCTAATCCTACCATACACCTTCTTAGGGTGTCATGGGTTCCTAAACATCATCAAGACTAATATACAACAAGGGATAAATTATAGGATGACTTATATATATTCATAACTCTTGAAAATCATTGAAAAAGTGGTACAACATCATATAACTTGCATGTTTTTGCTCAAAAATGATGAGATGAGTATGAAATGAATATGTAAGATGAAAAATAAACATGAGATGCTTACTAGTTACTTGATGAGGTGACAAGAACAAAGGATTAAACTTAAACACTCTAGGTTTTTATTTCAAAACCTAAACAAGAGTGTAACTAGATTGTCAAGAACTTGATCTTGGAAAATTTTTGATGAGCTCTTCTTAATCTTATGTATGACCGGTTTTTGGAGAGACCAAACAAGAGAAAATATCTTGACTATCTTGCATTATTTGATTGAGAATGAATGAAGTGTAAGAGTATGTGTATAAGTTTCAATGTGTAAGAAAGTTTTTCACCAAACAATTAATGCATTCACCCCCTTGGTCGGCCAAGGGGGAATGCATGTGTAAAAATACATTTTTTTTTTCTCTTTGTATATATAAATGTGTAATAAAATGTGTAAGCTAAATAACTTAAGTAAAGGTACTTGTAAATTGTATATACATTAGTGTATTTAAGGTAGTTTTAGCTAAAAGTAATTTTTAATAGATCAAAGTAAAGTATATTGAGATCATAAAAATTGTAAAAATACATTTCTTGTAAAATTTGAGTGATATAATAATTATCGTGTAGTTTTTAAGAAAAACGTCGTAATAATATAAATTTAACGATTTATATACAAAATAAATTTAAAACACTAGGTAAACTCAAAATATTGTTTTTATAAACTAAATGTAAGTATAAAATATGTCGGATCATTTTGGAAGTATCGGATTAAATGTTCAAAATAATAACTTACGCGATAACGTTTATTTAATAAGAAAATAACGTTTAATGTAAAATGCAAAACCATGCACGAACCGTTATGAAATGATGAATATGGAGTATGAGGAATGACTGGAAATTGAGAATTGTGACAGTTTCTCCCTAACTCTTTGAACTTACCAAAGGGTCTCGTCTACAAAACCCACTAGGGATAATAAACTCTTACTCTAAGGCACTCTTTGGATGGTTTAGCTTACAACTACTCAAGGAGTCATATTCTAAGGTTCACAAAGATTTAATCAAGCATTAAGTACACAACGAATGACCTATCGCATTACTAGATCATTAATCAACTAAGATAAGAGACAACCAATCAATAGTCAATAATTAAGTTTCATATTCCCTAAGCAAACACACAAGTAAATTAGCCGGACATGGAGAACATGCAAGCATACACACAAATAATCAAAGACATAATTGTATTAATGAAATAAACATTTATCTTGATGTAAGATAGGGTTTGGAACCTTAAAATACTGTACAAGACAGCCTTGGTTCGGTTTAGGTTTTTACTCCAAAAGACTACACACCAAAAACTGAAAAATTCGGATTCTATATATAAGATTACACTTGCGACGGCGTCACCTTATGTTTTGTGACGCCGTCGGATCGCCGTCATTAGGGTTTCGTCTTGGCCACGTTAGACTTGCGACGGCGTCACCTTATGCTTGTGACGCCGTCCTCTTTAGCTTCTGACGCCGTCTGGATTGCATCTAGGCCGTCTGAGTTGCGACGGTCTACTCTTTTATAACTTGACGTCGTCACTTGAAAATATGAGTTTTGGCTTCTGAGCCGTCACAAAATCCTCCGACGTCGTCACAATTTAACACCTGACGCCGTCACCTTGTGTTTTCAGCAGCTTTGAGTGTCTCGATTCTGACTTTGGCCATTTTCTTCGTATATTCGCGCCTTTCGTCCAAATAAGTGCCATTCCAGCATTTTGCCTTCAAGAGACCTAAAAAGTGAAAAGGAACGATATTAAGCAATAACGGATACAAAAGTGATCAAATAAGGGCTTAAACGACCATCAAAAAGGTACCTTTTAAAACCTTATCAGATGCTCCGAACAAGTGAGACTTTATAGTGATGCTCCGAACAAGGGAGACTTTATAGTGATGCTCCGATCATGGGAGACTTTAGGTCAAGGTCATAACACGTATGGTTCAATAAGTTTAAACAAGTCATAAGTTCGTATTTAAGTTCAAGGGTTCCATTCAATAGTTCGTAATTAAGTTCAAGCGTTTAAGTCGAGTTTAAAAGTTCAAAACAGTCAAAGAGCTCAAAATATATCAAAAGGTTCAAAATAGTTAAAGGGTTCAATATTATGTCAAACAAGTTCAAAATAGTCAAAGGGTTCATTATAAAGTCAAACAATTTTAAAATGGTCAAAGGGTTCAATATTACGGAAAGTGGTTCAAATAATAGTGTTCATAACATAGTGATCAATTTAGTTTGGGCACAATCTACATACTAGCATAAGTAGTGAAACAAAAGGGTAACAAGTTCATGATAGTTAAAACAATATAGTTTAAGTTCATATAAGTGTAAAGTAAAAGCATGAAGTTGAGCATGTATCTCCCCTAAGAGTTTATAAAATAATTAAACGAGTAAAAGTGGGGCTACGAACTCACCTGTTGCAATAGTTATGATGACAAAGTGGATGCACAGAAATGAGACGCAACTCTCTAACCGCGACCTATTATGAATGATATGATCTAATATAAGTCATGAAACAATGTCGTGCATGCAAACTAATATGATATCCATACCACTTGTGCATTTTTGAAAATAAAGTTTATCGTCGAAATATATGTTTATGACATCTCGTCATGTTGTAAAATACTTTACAAGTACTTACGTCGAAATGATATCCTACGATAATCATTAAGTGATTTATTAAGAAATTATAGTTTTTCGTCGCAAAATAATATAATTTGACAATTCGTGAAAGTGACTAAATGGCCTCGAAAAGCTAGTCGTAAAATGGTGCACATCGAGTGTTAGGAAACAAACTCAACGGTTTTGGAAAGCTTGTAGCATTATCTCAAAGTTTTAGCTTTTAAGTTTTTATCATAGAGGTCTCGATCATGGAGAAAAACATAGGTAAAGTAGGGTACTTGTACCAAAAATATTGTTTAAGGTAACTTTCGGCAAAGTTTAAGTGACCGTATTTTACTCGTTACAACTCCGTTTGACGAACGGTTGGACATTTTGGAAAATAGGCTAGACAAACTTACTTTTACTAGAAGACATCATTTTATAAAAAGTACTCCACCAATGTTAAAAACGACCCTCAACATGGTCATTCGCGGCCGATATCTTTGGCTATTAGAAAATATATTAATTATGCTTATATGAAATAGTTACGACAACCTTGTTTAAACGCGTGTAATTTAAGCGTTACAAGTCCGTTTTCTACGTTTTATATGTCCTTAGATTCGTATTAAAGTATACTAATACATTTTTGATAAATCGACTCATTTAATAACGCTTAAGACTCATTTTTAACTCGTAAAAGTTTGGGACAACATGCTGAATTTTCTGAAAATATAGTTTTCGTCGTTAAACTTGAAAATAGCATAACTTCTTCGTTATAACTCCGTTTTAACCCATTCAAGCGGCCACGTTTTCGTTTTAAAGTATATTTTCTGAATATCTAACCCAAAATATTTTACAAACTGTCGAATTTTCCAGATTTCACAAAAATGATCAGACCCTTATTTAATGTTGTCGAAATGGGTTTTTCTCGTGTAAAACTTATTCTAACGACTTCAAACCAACGCCAAAGCTATTCTAAACCTACCATACACCTTCTTAGGGTGTCATGGGTTCCTAGACATCATCAAAATGATATGTTTCAAGGGATAATTATAGGATGATATATATTCATTATTAGTACTTAAAAACAAATAAAGTGGTATAGATAATCATATAACTTGCATGTTTTTCTCAAGCATGATAAAATGACCAAAGTATGAATATGAAAATAAAAATGATCATGAAATACTTACTAGTTAATTGATGAGGTTTAAAGAACAAAGTTTCCTAATTACTCATAGGTTTTTATTTCAAAACCTAAATAGAAGTAAACTAGTGTTTATAAAATCACTTGTAGCTTGAAAATCTTTTGATTTCTTCTTGTGTTCTAGCCTTGGTCGACCAACAAAAGAGAAGAGAGGAAGATGATGAAGTTTCTCACTTGTGATAATTTTTGTATGTGTAACTTAGTATGAATAATGAATAATGATACTTGTATATTGTTCAAATATGTAGCTAACTTGTATGTGTGAACACTTAATTGGCAATTTTAATTTATGAATTGGATGACAAAGGGGGTAAGGGGCGTTGGATTTAGATGACAAATAGAAGAAGTCATTTTGAATTTGAGTTTGTAGATATTTTGTTAGCTTATATTAAAATATTTAGTTATTATGCATAGAGTTATCTTGAAATTGATTTTAACGGAACAAAATAAAATATATCGAAGTCATAAAAATTATAAAAATCCATTTCTTACAAGAATTGAGTGAATAAATAATTATAGAGTTGAATTTACGAAAACCGTCGTAAATATTTATACATAACAATTTATATAAAAAATTAATTGAAAACATCGGGTAAACTAATAATATAATTTTTATGGTCTTAAAATGAGTATAAAAATATATTAGGATTATTTTTGGAAGTGCCGGATCAAATATTTAAAATAAATGATTATGTGATAGCGTTTATTTAATAGAAAAATAAACGTTTAATGAAATATGCAAAACCATGCATGAACTAATATGATGATGATGTTACCAATGATATGTAGACTAAATCTAGTCTATATGAAATGTCCTCGATGATTGTTCATGAATTCGCAGCTAAACCCTTACGGTTACGCGAATTTGATACTCGTAAACCTAGTTTACGATAAATGATGAATAGTGAATCATGAATAGTGATTTTTCTCCGGGAATTAATAGTGTTTCGTGAATAGTAAAATTTTGAAATACGTTATCAGAATATCACATCGACTTCAAAAATGATGAATAGTAAAATGATAAATAGTAACCGATGAATAGTAAATTCCCGAGATGAATAGTAAATTTTTCAAAGTTTGTAAAATGACATGAAATTCAGAATTGTGACAAGGTTAAAGGCGGAAGACCGTTTGCTCAAGAAGACGTCTGGGTAGTTTTGAGAAACACGCCAAATGGGACGCGCCCACTCTCGTTGATCCGGTTGATCTAATCAGATGCGATGAGCTATTCGGAGATGATGAGGTTGCCCACCCATCACAAGGCTGGTACCAGCGAATTATGGGTTTTTGTCTCACCCATTGCCATCCTTATAAGTGATGTTGGCGTTAAATCTGACGTGCCATGACATGACATCAAGAAAGAGGTTTTGACATATTACTTGACGCTCTACAATTTGTAGAAAGATCAATATTTGTCTTAAGAAAATATAAAAATAAGTAGAAAGTAGGTGAGATCAATATAAATAACAAATTTTGTAAAGATTAACGGGCGAATTATAATCATTCATTTTTTCATCAAAGAAAAAATATTCACTTTCCACAATTTTTTAGAAAATAAAATATTTTGCAAACGATACTTATCGAGCGACAAAAAATATACCATCGCGACGATAATTTTTTTATCTTTTATTAGACGAGAACTTCAATATACTTTCGCCCTTCGGAGAGAAAAAGGAGATTCTGGCCGCCATCAAATCCCTAACTGTTCATTCCAAATAACTCGATTCCTCTTGTTCATTACTCCAAGATCTATCATCTATGATCGTTCTTAGGGGCTTAAACAATTTCGTTTTGAGTTTTCTTGAGGATTTTATGGGTTTACGGTCGGAATGCTTTGTCTATTGACACCCTCTTTATCTTGTGGCTGATTTGTGTGGTGGGACGGCACGTCTTGCTGTTATTGGAACCCTATCATTTTTTGTTTTATGGATTTGGATTGATTGATCTGTTTGATTAATTTATCCAATCATGTTTTCGAATCTTGTTCTTATGGATTTGATTTGAGGCGCGGCTTATTTCAGCCGCTGTTATTATCAATACCCTTACTGCTGTTAGGGTTTCATGCGTTTTAGGGATTGGTTCGTGAGTTGCTGTAGGGGTGAGGTCTGATCATGCATACTCTAGGCCCTGGTTGGTCTTGTGCATGCGTTTGGACATATGGAATGCATATTACAAATCTCCTACGGGTATTGGCTCTTTGTTCGTCTTTATGGAAGTTAGCCACGAAGGCTATTTGGAATTGGCTTCAATGTCGGATTTAAAACTCAAGTGAACCAGAGCAATTGTTTGGCCTATTCATATTAGCTATAGGGATGATGGAGTGGCTATTCGGTTGGTGAGTTCCTTGCTATTGGTTGTCTATAAATTTGGTTACTGCTTCTTTCTTTGTTAGTAATAAGAATAGTTGTGTCATTCTTTATTAGTGGTTTGGTTAGTAGCTTATTGTAAGCTTGTGCATGAGTTTGGTTTTCCATTCTCATGTCTTTTGGGTTGTTGCACTACGGTGGATTCTTATTGCCCAAGTAGCAGGTTGGGTTGTAGGACGTCACCTACACCTTTTGTACTTCAACGATTTTTGGTGTAATACATTTGGCGGGGAAATCCTTAACCAAAAAAATTCCGCCATAAAAATAACATGTGATTTGTACTTTTGATTTGTTATTTTAAAAATTACGTGTGATTTGACAAATCACATGTGATTTGTTATTTTAAAAATCACTTGTGAGTTCACAGATCATATGTGATTTCTTAAATCAAATGCGATTTGAAAGTAACAAATAAATGTGATTTTACTAATCACATGTATTTTCAAGGCGTATAGTTGAACACTAAAAAAAGTGATTTTTTTCTCGAAGTATATATAAGTGTCTGTTAATAGAAAGATGATTTAATTTTTGTCGCGATTGTATGGTTCGTTTCGTGTAAGAATTAATGATTTGTGAGATATTTACTCCATCCGTCTCAAAATTATTGTCAGGAGACAAGAATCACATATTTTACTAAAAGCGATGCCACTTTAACTTTTAACCACTCAAATATAATATTCTCTCACTAAATTCTCTAATTTTTTGTTAAAAAAAAAAGTGGACAATTACTTTGAGACATGAACTATAAATTTGAAACGGAGGGAGTAATCATTTTAAAAGATGTACGAAAGTGAATTTTTAATTTGATAAAAAAATAATGACAATAAATTGTTTATTATCTTATATATACTAAAAATGGGGTATGACTAGTGCAAAACTATGTAGCAACAGTGCTACATAAGAGCATGTACATCAGTAACGGCATAACGACGTTAGTGGCCAAAATAACGCCGTTAGTGGCGTTAATCCGTTGGACCTCCGACGTTATTTCAGCGTTAGTCCCCAAGCGTTATGATACTAACGGGCGTTAAAGTTTAACTTTAATAGGATGTTATTGATGTGGGTGTTTTTTGGGGATGTTAAGGTGAAATGTTATGAAATGTTAAAGTTTAACTTGAGATGTTATTGATGTGGGTGTTTTTTGAGGATGTTAAGGTGAAATTTTAGAGCTGATGTGGCGCTGACGTGGCTGGTGTTAAACTACGTAGTATAACTCAAGTTACTGAAGTACATGCTCTAAGGGGAAAAAAAGGAAATGCCAAGTAAGGCTTAAACCTTAGGAAATAATTTTTAATTGACTTTGCAAACTTGGTCCTTTGAGAACTAACGATGTAATAGAATTGAACTTTTAAGGACCGATACATGAATACATATATACATTTATAAAAAATATAACGGGTTCATAACACTTCCGCAACAACGCATAAGATCACCCACTCATTTATTGCTAAAAAAGATTTTGTTTATTTAATCTCTAAAGAATTTCTTAATTTGATTAAAAAAAAAAAAACGAGTGACGTTATTTTTAGATTTAATGGTTTTCTAATTAAACTCTATACTCTATTCTAGTTGATAATTATTACTACGTACTGTATTTCTGTCGCTTTATTTCGTTGGAAATGAAAAACAACTCATTGCATGCAGTACGTACACAAGTGGATGACAAAAGAAAAAAAAAGGGACGTGTTACACAGGCAACTCATAGTAGGGGTGCTTGTGTTTTCTCTCTCCCCATCAAATCAATTTCGTCCTATAGCCTGTGGGTCCCCTCACATGCGGCTGCTGTATTTTTTTTTTAATTGTGTAGTGTTTAGATATATGTATAGTGTATTTATTTGTGTAGTGTTTTTATATGTATAGTGTATTTAATTGTGTAGTGCTTTTTATATGGTATTTATTTTACGTTACTTTTTATAAACTTTTCTTACAAATTTTTTATAAACTTTTTATAAACTTTTTTTATAAACTTTTTATAAACTTTTTTTATAAACTTTTTTTATAAAAAATTTTATAAAAATTTTATAAAAATTTTTTATAAAAATTTTATAAAAAAGTTTATAAAAAAAAATTATAAAAAGTTTATAAAAAAAGTTTATAAAAAAATGTCTAATGTTTTATTGTTATTGTTTAATTAAATGAAAACAATACATAAATAAATACATTATACATATAAAAATACTACACAAATTAAATATACCACACAAATAAATACACTATACATATAAAAACACTACACAAATTAAATATACCACACAAAATAAACACTACACAATTAAAAAAAAAAAAAAAAAAAAAGTACAACCGCCTTCTTTGACTTTCTTGTGTTTGGCTTGTGGTACACAATTAAATTAAATACAAGGTACGGACGGCGGGCCCCATGACTATGGGGTGCCTGACTTGTGTTTTTTGGGGTGCCGCAATATCTTATCCAAAAAAAAATGTACAAAAAATGAAGTTGATGAGACTTAAACTTGACTTTACACCCCAACTTGCTGATTTTTGTCCTTTGAAGTTTGACCATAATACGAAACCCTTTTCAATTTTATAAAAAAAAAAAAAAAGAAATGATAAAAAGATTTAAAGTTAGACTTAAACTTAGATATAAAATCAAATGTCATCATTTTGATGGCTACAGAAACGGACCCACTTATGTTACAACCCATCAAGACGATAACATTTGATTTTAGATCTAAGTTTAGACATAACTTTATGTCTCTTTATCATTTCTCTAAAAAAATATATATATATTAGTATATCCCTTTTTATTTGAGATTTTTTTTTTTTTTTTTTTTTTTTTTTTTTTTTAAAAGGCAATATTATTGAAGAACCAAACCAAACAAAGTACACAAGAAAAGGAAACCCACCTTCTTAACAAGATGGTTAAAAAGGCGGATCCCAAAAAGAAAGAACCATTACAATACAACTAACAAAAGTCTAGCGAAATAAAACTCCACAAAGCTACATATAAAAAGCACAAGATACCAAAAGCCATGTGACAACAGCCATCACAACAAAGAACCATATCTGACCCACCATATGACAAAATGAACCCAATAAAACAATAAGGACTTTTACGCATGCACTGAAGCCATTCTCACTGGTGAATTGTAGCATAACCTGACTTTTACGCGTGCACTGAACCAAACACCCCAGTAGTAGATAATTGCATCAGCCCACTATACCAAACACCCCAGGAATTAAACATGACTGTCTGCGCGAACAATATTGCAGCACCTCTGTACCTCCAGAAAACCCAGCAATGCAGTACTTGAAACTTCTGGAAATAAATCTAAACTAGCCAAAAAGGAGCTTAACTGAACTGTTACGGTATCCATATTTCAAACTCTACATTTAACCGGATCAAAAAGCCAATGTTGCCAATTCATCTCACTTTTCTTTCCGGATCTTCTTACTATCCACTCGAAGCTTTTAAGTTGAATATCTTAAACTATTTTGTTTAAACTTGAAGCTTTCCCTTTAAACACACGCGCATTTCTTTCTTTTCAAATAAAGTACCCGGATGTCCAAATTACCACTTGCCACAATTTAGATGAATGACTAGGAATGCTAACGTTTCCATTAGACGCGAATAATTCCTCAATGGAAAACGCATTAACAATCCCAATCCTCCACCAACTATATATTTTTTCCCATACGCTCATAGCAAAATTGCACATAACCAAACAATGCGAACATGATTCCACCATGTCGCGTAAGGACATAATAATGAATCTAAATCAATTCCCCTTTTATCTAATTCTTGACGAACCGGAAGTCTACCCATTAGCGCCCTCCATACGAAAATGTTGACTTTCTTTGGTAACCATTTATTCCATATTGTCGCCTCGCCACCGCTAACTACGCTAAGCATATTTTCTTCCACCAATTTTGTTAATTCTCTAACCGTGAAGTCTCCATTCTCTTGAAGCGTCCATCTCCAACGATCCCTACAATCAAGCTTCATAACAACATTTTGCAATAACATTTGTAACTCCTCAAAATCCTTACAAACCCTCCCTCTAAGATTTCTAACCCAATCCCACTCCCAACACCATGAATCATCTACCCAATTCCCTTTTTCCGCCACCCTACCCTCCTTACTTCTATCAAGATGATAAAGCCTCGGAAATCTATCACAAAGCCTAACTCCACCCACCCATTTATCAATCCAAAATCTTATATCGTTTCCATCCCCCACTTCCCCCACAAACGAAGACACAAACCCAATACCTAACCCCTCCAAATCCTCCCCCGCCCTAGTGATATCTCGCCGGACCCCACCCCCTTCCGCCCCAACGCCCCTAATGTCACCAAGCCCCCCACTTTCCCCGTGAATGCTTTTTATGACTCTAACCCACAAAGCCCCCTTCCCTTTTGAATCTCCACCACCATTTACCCAAAAGTGCTAAATTTTCCCCCCGAAGAGACCCAATGTTTAACCCCCCATCCCCGTGCGAGGCTAGTAACCTATCCCATTTAACCCATGATAATTTATTGCAATCCCCCACCCCTCCCCAAAAGAAATTCTTTCTCACTCTCTCAAGTTGTTTTATCACACATAAAGGCACACGGAACATCGAAAAGTAATACAATGGTAAGCTTCCTAGAACCGATTTAACCAATGTTAACCGACCCCCAAACGACATCGATTTTGCTTTCCAATCGGCCAACCGCTTTTTGAATTTCTCTATTACACTATTCCATGCCCCCACTCTCCTCATATTTTCACCAATGGGAATTCCCAAGTACGTAAACGGGAGCTCACCAGCTCCGCACCTCATCCATCTCGCCATGTCTCCCAATTCCCCTTCGTTTACTCCAACCCCATATATCTTGCTCTTATTATAATTAACTCGAAGACCCGAGACTTCCTCGAAGCATTTTAAAATACACATAAGCACTTTTGCATTTTCTTTGCTCCACTCCCCGAACAAAATAGTGTCATTCGCATATTGTAGATGAGATAATACAACGTTGTTTCTACCAATCTTCACTCCTCTAAATACACCCTTGTCTACTGCTTCTTTGATAATCGCGTTAAGTCCTTCTGCCGCTAAAATAAAGAGGAAAGGCGAAATTGGGTCACCTTGCCTTACTCCTCTTTCCAAATCAAATTCCTCCGTTGGGGAGCCATTGACAAGAATTGACATTGTGGATGATCGAAGACACGCCTCGATCCACGAACGCAATTTAGCCCCGAATCCCATCTTTTCCATTATGTTTAAAAGGAATCTCCAATTCAAGCTATCATATGCTTTTTCGAAGTCAACTTTAAATATAAGCCCTTTACGTCGGGATCTCCGCATGTCTTCCACCATCTCGTTAGCGATTAAAACCCCGTCAAGTATATATCTCCCTTTGATAAAAGCGTTTTGAACATCACCTACAACTTTACCAACAACCTTTTTTATTCTCTCCGCTAATATCTTCGCTATAATTTTATAATAACACCCGATAAGACTTATGGGACGAAAATCTCCGAGTCCAATAGGATCTGCTACTTTTGGAATAATGGTCACAAATGATGAGTTGCATCCTCTCGATATCTCCATGTTCTCTCCAAACCATCTAATTGCGTTAACCAGATCAGTCTTCATAATTTCCCAAAACTTCCTAATATATTTAAAGTTAAATCCGTCTGGCCCCAGGGCTTTGTCCCCCCCACAACTACGAACCGCTTCCCATACTTCCCCCTCTGAATATTCTTTTTCTAAGCTCAGGGCATCCTCCATAGAGATTTTTTCAACACGATCACAACAAAAAATTGGACGTATTGAATTTCCTTCGGCGAACAATGTCTTATAATGCCTAACCATTTCCGCCTTTATCAGATTCGGGACCTCACACCATACCCCATTCACCATCAGTCCCCTAATATTACTCTTGTTGTTTCGTCTCTTAATATACGAGTGAAAGAACTTTGAATTTTCATCCCCTTCTACATCCCATTTTATCCTAGCCTTTTGACGAAGCATACATTTCAGCTCATTTTCTTTGTCCATCCAAGCCTTCCTTGCCTCCATCCATACCGCCCGTTCAGACTTGCTTAAACTTCTCTTTTCTGCTTCTAATTCCCAGCTCGTTGCTTCCTTCTTGAACCTTTCTATCTTTTCATTGATCGCTCCAAATCTTTCTTTACTCCAATTTTTAAGTGCCACTTTCACATTTTTAAGCTTGTCGCGGAATTGGCAGTCCGGACGCCTACTCGTAACCTCCGTCTTCCAAGCCTCTTCCACCACACTCCCTATATCCTTTTCCTCTAACCATATGTCAAACGCCCGAAAAGGCCTCGGACCGAAATCAAGATCAGCGTCTTTTAGAACAATAGGACAATGATCCGATCCAAAGCAACCACCGAGATATTACCCCATAGCCCACAAAACTCTTCGTTTAGTAAAAATCGGTCTAATTTACTAAATTTCAATCCATCATCACTAACTCTAGTGAACTTCCTCCCTCCCATTAATGCGTATGTAACAATATGTTATGTGCATAATTGTGGTGTATGCATCAATTTATTTGATGCGAGTATCACTCCCCTTTTTATAAGAAGTCCTTTTATGATATGATAAGGGAAGGTTTTGGTCAAAATATATAAACCACGATGTATATCATATAACCTTTTTATGCGCGTAATGATTAGAAATCTCTCTATAGGGGGTCTGTATAAACTCACCCGACAAGAAAATGGGATAGGTTATTTGGTTATAAGTAATACCTCATGTTTTTTGATTTTTTTTATAATTTTATTTATATTGTAAAGCTGTCAAATGAAAAGTGCGGAACAAAAAATATAAAGTTTAACAAGTCAAAAGTATTAAACTGATAAAAAAAATTAAGAATAAAAATAAAAATACTGATAAGAAAAACTATGTATCAAAGGGGCAGAGGTTATTGAAAGTACAAAATATGTGAGTCGAGAGAAGTATTAATAACGCAACACCATAAAAAATACCTGATCTATAAATTATGTATAAATAAATAAATAGGGTGCAAACTAGGAAACTCACACAATGACATAAACTTGAATCGTCACATGTCGTAACGACATGTGAATCAACGATCAAATATACAATCAAATAAGGGAGTAAGATCCTCTCAAGTTATGTTATACAACTTTAGTCAAGTTGTGTGATTATGAGCCATCAGATTTGATTCAATAACTCAAATCTAAACAACTTTTTTTGATTTGAACAATTGAATCAAATCTAATGACTCACAATGACCTAACTTGAAGGATCTTAGTCCGACCTTTACATTTTACAATAAGCACCAAATGTGTCACCAGATAGACTTACATACAATAAGCCCAAATAGACACCAAAAACCAATAAGCCCAAAGCCTACTTGGCAATATCTTGGTTCAAACTTCAAACCAATAACGGAAGAACCCAAAAATCTTCATAGGAGATAACAATCAACCATTTTTAAACTAAGCAAGTTAGATAATTTAATAATCGAGAGCTCAAAGAAAGTTCAAATTTCAAACAAGTTTTTATCTCAACTAGCTCGACAAACATATATCGATCCGACTAAGCTCGTTTGCGTTTAGCTGAATAAAAAGCTTATGATGCAAAACGTTGCACCCGCTTTTTTCTACCAAGAACTCAACAAATTTGTAGTTAAATTGGCCGAGTAACGCAATAAAAGCTCAACTCATGTATGAGAAATGCAAAAGTCGAATGGAATACTGATTGCTGAGGTCTTAGAGCAAAAGCATGAGGAATTCCTCCATGCAAAGTTAGATACAAACTAAAAACTTCATAAAAATAGTTTTTAGAATTTTTCCACTACTTCTACAAGCTACAATCAATAAGTTTTGCCTTTTTAATTTGAGAACACCAACAAAACATTCAAAAACAAAGCTCGGAACATCTGCAAAATCTAAACGTACACTACATTATCTTTCTTTCCAGTTTCGTCACCTTCCTCTTCCTCAATGTATTCCTCGTCACCTTCCTCATAGTACTCTTCTCCATCAATCTGCTCGTAATCATAATCTCCGTCCTTTGGATCATAGGCTTCAAGCTCCTGATCCACCATTGCATCATTTGTTGACTTTGTGTTTTCAGCATCGATCATGTTCTCAGGTGGGCTTTCTTTTCTTTCTTCTTGGTTATGGTCGTTATTTTCGTTAGTGTTATTGTTTTCATTATTCACAACAGAAGAAATGACGGGGCCTCTTTTCCGCTTCAAAATCTCACTAAGAGGCTTTGGCCCTTCAAAAAAAGCATTGACTTCAGATTGTTGACTTTCTGCTCTTGGGTATTTCCTCTTACCCAATAGTTGACTATCGTCTGTTTGTTGAGTTCTTAACTCTGACAATCTTCTAGGTCCGGAAAACTCACTGTCAATATCAGACCCACGTGAACCCCTATGGTTTCTTCTATCATTATCAAAATCATTACTCGTTCTACTACCCTTTATTCTGTCTCTAAGCCTGCTATGGTTTGACGATGTGTATGGTGGCCGTCCAGGTGAGTACCTAGACCGATGGTGCCTTCCCATGTCAACTTCCCTCTCTACTCTCGAGCCGGTTTCATTCCCTGTGATGTTTATTCTTCCTCTAAGCCGGCTGCTAAAAGAACCAGGTTCCATGTGGCGGTCGTGGTGGTGTTTGTGGTGGCCGTGCTGGTTGTGGTGGATATCCCTCCTTGGCATCCTGTCATTGTAATTGTCACGGGGATGTTCACGGCTGACAACCGACCTTAAAGCACCAACATTATCAATACCTCTTCTTTGCTTTGATAATCTATGGCGTAAGTCTGACTGTTCAAACTGATCCGGGCTTTCATCTCTTGGATACCGTTTCCTTCCAAAGCTGGACGATTCTCTATGCTCCTCCCATAAACGCCCTTCAGCATTATAATGGTCATAATCACGCTGCTCGGCATACATTTCTCGCTCAACATCATAATCACCTCTAGACCTTCCAAACTGTTCTTCATTAGGATAATATTTTGATTCACCTGCCTCAGTATTCACAAGAACATCAAAACCAGGGGTAGGCTCTCTTGAATATTCATCAACATCCTTTCCGTTAGTACCCTCATTGTCTGAAGTATGATTAGCCTCGTACACACCATGGTTAGACCTGCTGATCGGGACTCCATTTACTACAGGTGGTGGAGCAACGTTGGCTGGTGTGTACCTAGAGGTTTCTTGGGGAGGCGGTTCAACCTTTTTCTCCATAGCAACATTACCACCATTTCTTGCTGGTGCATGAGCTTGCGCTCCAGGCACGTATTTACCATGAGAAGGGTGAAACTCAACGGGCTTTTGGATACTTTCATGTTGTGTAAACTTATGTTCTTGAGCAGGTTTTTCTGGGCCTGTAGAAGGCCCCTTAGAAGGCTTGGTAACAGAATTAGGCGGTGCGGGTTGCGCAGCTATGCTTGGCGGCCCATGCAAGAACGGGCATAATGGTCCTTTCGAACAGAAACCTTTCTGAAAGTAATAGCAAGCAACACCTGGTTTTCCTGAAGCTGGAGGTACAGGTGGTCCTACAAAAGCGGGAACTTCGGCTCCCAATAATCCATCAAGGGGCTGAAATAACAAAAGATAATAAATTAATAACCAATTGTGTGATATCATTTATAACTGAATATAACTAGTAAGACACGAATGATTTTTAAAAGAACACTTACAGGATGACGGAAAGCACATTTTGGATTTAAGCAATTTCCACTTAACCAGTAATAGCAATCCCTGGGGTTGAGCCGTGCAATCTCGCTATGGCGATACTCACACTCACTTCCCTGTTAAAAGATGGTAGCAAAAGAGCAGAGTCTATTTAGATAAATAGAATAAGTTTGTTACATGCTTATAGTTAAGAAACCATTTGATGGAAACTTGGCTTTTCATCCCATTTGTTTAACCAATTAAAAGAAGCACATTGCGTGTTAGATAGACATTATGTACAACAAATCATATTTATAGTACTTCCAATAATGTAGCCACACATTACCGTTATCTAACATAGCAGGAAACCTAACATTACAAGTCAAAAGTTTCTACAAAAGCGACAAACACGACATAACACACCAGTCATGACGTCATCGACATTTGCCACATGCTACACAAAACAGCCTAATAAATATGCTTCAAAGTTTAAATAATCCTACGTCATAACCTAGCATTTACTTACGGCCTGAAACAATGTTAAAAAACCTGAAGGTATACCCTATTAAAAACCAATAACCAAACATGCAAATAAAAATCCAAACTTTACAAGACCCAACTCAACAAATTAACCAATAAACAAATGTATATAAAAATTTCAAGCAAAAAAAAAAAAAAACACAAATTAAACAAGACCCAATTCATAAATCATAATATTCACCAATAAACAAGCTAATTAAATTACATAGAATACAGCATAAAGCCCTAAATCATATAAAAAAAAATATATTGAAAAAGGAGGTGGTGGATGGGTACCTTTTTGCAGGTTAAAGGGGAAGCGAGAAAATAAACACAATCAGTGTTTCTTTTCAAGAATTCTTCTTCTTCACCACCAACCATTGTTAGGTTGGAGATCTAGGGTTTTTTTTTTTTCTATGGCGGCTTCACGGGGATGAACAAGAAGATTATCGACAATATTCAAACAGATTATTATTTTTTTATTTTAATTTAGGGAAACAAGAAGCAGGGCCTGACTCACAGGGACATTTTGTTGTTTGTTATATGACTGGGGCTTTTATATAAAGGTGCCTGCCTTTCTTTGTGGATTCATCCATGGGTTAGGTCCAAAAGGCTACTTTCTTTTTAAAAAAAAAAAATGGTTTCGGATATTTTGTCCGTGTTCAAAACCGACTAAAGCATTCTCTCTCTTTTTAGACGAGGTCGTAAAAATCGTGAATCAGTTGTCCGTCGGTCGATTATTTTGTATCTTGTACTTAGTATAGATGAGATTAATCGGTGATTGATCGGATTACTATTTCTGAAAAGTTTTTGTTATTTCCGACGACTTTTGGATATTTCAGGTGAGTTTTAGATAATTACGACAAGATTTGCCTTTATACACACAAGTTGTAATAGATATAAACAACGACTATAAGTGATTAAAATAAGTTTTCAGCGTTAGAGATGGCAACCGGTCGGAAAATTTCGGGGATTGTATTTTCCATCGCCATCCGTGTTTCCCACTCTCATCCCCATCCCCTCCCTCATCCCTGTCAAGGAATAGTTTTACATCCTCATTCCTGTTCTCAATGGTGATCGGATATACCCGTGAGGATTCGAGGATATTCATTCGTTACCAAGTAAACGTAAAAATTGATAAACTCATCGAAAATATAAATAGTTTGACCTATAAAGTAAAGTGTCTTAAGAAACGTACATTATTAATACTTAAATTAGTTACACTGTTAATCCAACTTTAAAGCATCGTAGATTCTTAGACAACACATATATAAGACTAACATGCATTGTATGTGTATATTTGGACAAAACATTGATTAAGTAATATATAATTAGTGTTTAATTGTGTATACTTTTAAAGCTATTTTATCATTTATAAATCACACATGCATAGATATTACATATCAATGCTCATAAAAAAATTTATATATACATATAAAATAAAGGAATTTGCTACAACCACACAAAATCATTCGGATTCCACAAAAAACCAATCATCCACTTCCACCTCAGCGTGTGGATTTTTTTTGTGGATAGTTTTGTGTTGATGTATCACTCCTCTAAAATAAATGTTATATGGATATATATAATTTTCATATATTTATACATTAAAAAAATTAGGGTCGGGCTCGAGTTCAAGGATTGATGTTATCCCCATACCCGATTACAAAATTCGGGGATTCCCCATCCTCATCCTGGGTCAAATCGGGGATTCCCCAGTCAAATTAGATTTGAGGATCGGGTCTCCATCGGGTACGGGTTTTATTGCTATCCCTATCCAGCGTGTTTATGGTATTTCCAGCAAGATTTGTAGGTTTTTAATAAGTTTGGCTACCATTGACAATTTAAACAAATTAAAAAGATTGGTGATCGATTAGCGCCTAAATAACGATTAATCAGCCTTGTAGATTTTGTTTGCAACATTGTTTTTAGGAGATACTTTAAAGTTGTTTTCACCTAAATTGAACTTAAGATATTCTATATTTTAGTGATAATATTCACGACTTATCTACGTGTTGTGAAACTAATAAGAATAGAATAATAAAGAACAAGAACAAATAGTGAAACATAAAAGAATTGTATTATTCATCTCACAATTGAGGTATGTATATATAATTACAATACTCTAATTAAGAAAACTACTAATAATAAGAGATATAAACATCCATTCCACTATTATGCTAAATTATTTTTTTTATTATTATTATTTTTTTTTTAAGGATAAATCTTTTTACTTATTTAGGTTGATCAATCAAAATGGCTTCCGACTAATAAATTATTTAAACTGTAGTATAAATAATGTTTTATATGTTCACGTATTGCAGCGGTGTAATTACACTATTACTCCTAATATATAATTAGTGTATCCCTTGTAATGGTTATAGACGTGATCAATAGTTTTTTGAGTTTCTTACGTACATTTTTAAAAAGATCGAGATTATCTCAAGTTAATTTTAACATGACCCATAATATTTTCTCATAATAAAAAGAATTGGATCTTTCAGTAGGCTCTACTATTTTGTTTATGAGTGAATATTACATGTTATGTTTATATCAACTTGAAAGGATCCTGACCCTTTTCAAAACTTTTAGCATATTGTAACATCATTCTTGCTTTGCTTACCTGCTAGTAGAATCGGATCCGAGCTTTGTTTGTTTTGCTCGTCTCTACATCATTCAACTGCTTGTGTTTTAAGTTTATATCTACTATACAGCAGGTATATGCATTATTTAAGATGCTTAAAATTTGAGTAATATTAGCAAACTATTATATCATACACCATCATTTTGCATGAATATTCGTTTAGTCGTTTAAAACGCCTCTAATATCCAGCTATGTCCATTCTCCCTTTTCTTTTGATTGGACATTATGTTGACAAATTTGATTTAGTATGTTACTAATTGTTTTGCAATTTTTTTTTTTTTTTTTTTTTTTAAGAACAGAGATTACATTTCACTCCTCACAAATGGAGGTAATTTGAACACAACAAGTTACATCGAACATGATGGGCAAACTCGAAGTCGACTTGCCAAACAAAATACACGAGGCAACAAGTTAAGCCAAAAGAAAACATACACCCTAATAGTTGTGACAGACTACAACAACACCATATAAGAGTGGGATCACCAAAGTGAGCTTTTGGTAGACACAACCATATGAAGATGTAGCTTGACAAAAGTACACAAAGTACATATAACATACATAGAAGATAAAACTAAGCATCCTAAAAGGAGCCAGAGCAAAACCAAACAGATCTAGAATCAAAACCCAAGGCTACAGCAAGCTATCGATGGCGGATCACAACATATCTGAGCAGAAGAGACCGGATGGTAACGGATCTGAAGGAAGATAGCGGTGGCAGCAACGCGAAGATGGGAGATGAGAAATCTAGGGGTAAGGTCTATTATTTTGGGAAGGGAAAAAAGTACAAGATGTCCAGACGGCCGGCTTAAGCCAACCGCCGAGAAAGGTCGAGATTTGTTTGGTTAAAGGATAGAGAGAGAAGTTAGAGAGAGGTTAGAGAGTTTCTTTTTTAGAACACAAGATTTGAAACAAAGGTGGTGTTAAGAGACCGATTTGAGTTGGTCAATCTCCCAAGAAACTAGATAAGAAAGTGATTTGATAAGGCCCTTAGAGCGGGCAAGACTCCAAGAAAACAAGAGAGAAACTAGACCTTTAAATTCTTCTTCATTCATATCTGTTACTAGTGCAAGGTTTACAAATAAATAGGACTAAATGATGCCAACCATAAAATAACTATACTACTCCACTATCCCACTAATCTAGGAATGGAAATATAACTGGTGCATGGAAATAACTACTTCAAAACTAAATGTGAATGTATGCATAATAGATGGAGATAATGGTTGCTTCTTAGGACTTGGTGTCATGTCATGCACGTATCAATACTCCGCGCCTCAAAATGAACCTTGTCCTCAAGGCTCATGGCTTTGTCTCGCGTATCACATGGCTTCCAAGGTGGTTCCGGTTTGGTTTGGAGACAAACAAACTTTGGTGGATGGAATTGATGACTGGGATGAATTGTCTCCACGCAGCGCAAGATGGCTAACATATCCTCGATAAGCGAGGGAAAGGTAACTTGAGTTTGTGGTGCCACTTCATTGTGGATCTTGGTCATAGATGAAGCGGAGGCGATGACCAACTAGTCCTTGAGGAGTATGGAAAAGTCACAAGTTTGATGAATGGCCGTATCATGCTGGACTATTGGTGGCAATAGGGGAAGAGGAGTGTAGGTGGCTACCTTGATGGCGGTCTTGATGATGGTTGTAGCAACATTGATGGTAGTGGTGTTCTGGGTAACGACATCTTTCGAGATGATTTTAGGTTTCATGGTACAGGAAGTGGACTCAGGGAAACACTTAGCAGTGGTGTTTTCGGGTTTAGCGGTATTGGTGACTAGAGCGGATATCCGTTTGTTTTGGGTTGCAAGGTTTTGAATGGCAGCGTTAAGTTTGGATTGTGATGCGGCTATCTTTTCATTGTTTACAGTCATGGTAGCGACAAGTTTCGAGAGGTTTTCGGCCATGGCAGCCAATGATTCCAATAGGGATGGTGGATATTGTTTCGGAGGGATCGAGTAAGTCAATGAAAGCACCATTGTTAAGAGACCGATTTGAGATGGTCAATCTCCCTAGAAACTAGATAAGAAAGTGATTTGATAAGGCCTTTAGAGCGGGCAAGACTACAAGAAAACAAGAGAGAAACTAGACCTTTAAATTCTTCTTCATTCATATCTGTTACTAGTGCAAGGTTTACAAATAAATAGGACTAAATGATGCCAACCATAAAATAACTGTACTACTCCACTATTTCACTAATCTAGGAATGGAAATATAACTGATGCATGGAAATAACTACTTTAAAACTAAACGTGAATGTATGCATAATAGATGGAGACAATGGTTGCTTCTTAGGACTTGGTGTCATGTCATGCACGTATCAGGTGGCCATATATTTATTTAAAAAAAAATAAAAAATAAATAAAAAATAAAAAATCTCAATAATCTTCCAGCTATTTCGTTTCCTATATACTTTAGAGTTAATTGCATTTTTGGTCCCTATGGTTTGGCCAAATTGCAGATTTGGTCCCCAAAACTTTGAAAGTGCACCAGAGGTCCTCATTTTCAAGTTTTCGTTGCACGCTTGGTCCCTGGCCAAAGTTAAATGACTAAAATACCCTTATCTTCTTCCTCTTTAATTTTCTAATTACTTTTTCTTTTTATTTCTTCTTTCCAACTCTCCCCTTTCTTCTTTCTCTTCCTCGATTCTTCCTTCCACCCCAAAAACCTGAATGAACTATCCCAAGTCGCCATTATCACAACACGAATCTGTACCACCAATACGTTTTGAATTTGTTTTTAAACCCGTTATTAATCCACGAAAACACCAAGAACGATCTTATAATCGGTTTAATAAAAGAAATAAAAAAAACGAAATGGTTTTTAGGTGTTGTCATACCAAAAGAATGAGAGTGAAACAGTTAGATGACAAGATGAGGAGATGGACACACAACCAAAGCCATGGTCAAAACCCAACTCGTTACCCTCGTTTAAAACCCGATCTACACGAACCCACGATCTCCTTGTGTCTTGATGGTGATGGCGGCTTGATATGGTGATGAGGGTAGCGGTAATTAAAGAGAGTGAGAGGATGAGTGAGAGTGAGGCCTGGAAGGAGAAAGATGGGTGGATTTGAGTGTGTGTTATCGCTTATATAGAGGAAGAAGAATAAATTTTGACCTCCCTTTCTTGACCTCGACGGTATAGTGTTATAGAGAGTGGGATGGTGATGGCGACTTGGGATAGTTATTTCGCGTTTTGGGGTGGGAGGAAGAATCGAGGAAGAGAAAGAAGAAAGGGGAGAGTTGGAAAGAAGAAATAAAAAGAAAAAGTAATTAGAAAATTAAAGGGGAAGAAGATAAGAGTATTTTAGTCATTTAACTTTGGCCAGGGACCAAACTTGCAACGGAAACTTGAAAATGGAGACCTCTGGTGCACTTTCAAAGTTTTGGGGACCAAATCTGCAATTTGGCCAAACCACAGAGACCAAAAATGCAATTAACTCTATACTTTATGATGAAAGTTGGTACTTTCTTTGTTTATATGGAAGTCTTTTATTTTATTTTATTAAATAGAAGTCTTTTATTACTAATCAAAATTCAGAAAGTTCGTGCACCACGAACTTACTGAATCCATATTTGTTCATTTTTCTGTTTTGCCAACAAGTACTTTATTAGTAAGATGGTAGTACTGTAACTTGCAAATGATCCGTGGGGAAAACTACCACCAATGCCGATTTCTAAATATTTTACTAGAGTAGTTATAATAACGATTGTCTTCGAAAAACATCAATTTTGGACCCATTTGATTTCAACTGAGCAGTATACTTGTATAAACAACTTCACTGGAAGACGGTCATAAACTAACATCAACAAAAAACTACAGATATAAATCAATAATACAACAAACATATTTCACAAACCAGGGTTTCCAGACCTTTCCAACATGCACATTCTTGGCTTCTACATTCTTTCTTTCGTGATTACACTGGGTTTTGAGTAGATAAAACAGCTCTGCGTTATGCTCCATTCTCAAAGGGGATCAACTTCTTCAATTTCAAACCCGTACTATGTCTTCAGCGAATAAGGTGATATGGTGTGATGGTTCTCTTAGCAGGCAATTTCCTTAAAATAAAGAGTACTAGAGAGGATGGTAGTATCTCCACTAACTGTTCAGGATAATGATAATGAGAAAATACAAATAATTCTGAGAATCTGATATGTAAAGGTGGCAATTTCAACCATTTATCTATGTTTTAATGAATAGGTCGATTTTGATTGAGTTTGATCTCAAATGGGTCAAAATTAGAAATTTAGCTAACGGGTAAAGGTTGCCCAAAAGATGTTGATGCATAGCTATCGTTTTATGAAACGATGTAGATTATTGATCTGTAAATTTCTTTATGTATTCATAATTGACATATTAATACTTTTAGAGAATGTGACCCGTACTAATAATGAACCATTTTATCCAGAGCCCGTTTTGACACATTACCCCCACCCCACCTTTATATATATATGCATCATAAACTATAGATAATATCCAACCAGAGAATTAATGTGATTTATGGCCCTTACCAAGTAGTATGTGAAGTTCAGAACAGGATGGTCCATCAAATCAAGGTTAGCAGCTTCGTCGAATGCATTAAAGCAAATCTAACATCCCCATCACAAGAATAAAACATAGTAATACATAATTAGTTTAACTCATATAAACATCAAAAGATTAAAAATGCTATCTGGATGTAGAAATGGATAAATCATCAAATATATGAAGACGAGGGATCTCACCATGATACATCTTACAAGGAAGCACACAAAGCAGATTGTTGTCACATAGCCAACCTGCATATGCAGTAGTATTACTAACTACTTACACAAGTAGTACAACGGGTAAAAAATTTGGAGAAACAAAAAAGTGAGATGAATTATATACCTCGTGTAACTTCTTTCGTCTGCCTTTTGATTCCACAGGGAAGCGTTTCAACATTAAAAAGAGCCTTCCCCCGTAAACAAGAAATCCCAGGGCCGCAAACAAGGACACACCTGGCAAACAGAAAAAATGTGAGATGCCTCCGACGATCAAAACTATGAAGGTATAAGTATATATAGATTATGAAAGGTGGAACGTAGAAGACCTGCGAAGAACATCTTGGAAAGAATGATTAACAGAGCAATAGGCTTCCACCAAATTACTAACCACAAAACTATCTGTTAGCAAGTTATACAACCGGTTAAACACTTGATATTCATATGATACTATGAAAAAAGATATCATCTTCCGTACACGGTTACGTAAACAATATTAGAAACATGTAGTCTTTACTGAGCCTTTAAGAGCAACCTCCTTTTATTGACTTTCAGTCTGAATAAGAATTTTCACCTGAATGCCATAAATGATTCCATTAATTGCGAAAAAAGTTGGTCGAAGATGATCAGTTGAGACATTCCGTGCCTGTCAAAGTGTAGAACGTTATAAAGTGATGAAATTAGCATTTTTAAACAACAAAATTACACTTAGAAATTTAGGTATAAACAGAATTTAGAAGAAATAAAGAACCTGATAATAAATTTCCGCCCAGAACAAAACTAAGAGAGCATAGGTAGTGAAAAATGCAAGACTTGGTACATCAAGCAATACATGTTGCACAATCTGACACCAGAAAATATAAAACACAAAAGGGTCGATATTTGACACAGCTAAAAAAGCATCTATGTAACCGGTGAATATAAATGTTCCTAACCTCTGGCTTTAACTGTTGAACATCCTGATGAAATACAAAGATTAAACATCTAACTGCATTAACAACGTATTTACAATTAGATACTATTAGACAGAGATGGGTTCTTAAACTATACTTTTCGAAAAGAAATTTATAAGAAAATATACAAACCGCCATTAACCAAGACATTGAGCAAATGGAAGACCTTCTGCGTAGTCCAACCATACTCCGGCACTCTTACTTGTATCCTAATTAATTGTACCTGCAACCACACATGATTTTAAGTCACAACAAGGAATACGAAATGGGCCCTGTATTATTCATTTACTCCCTAAATCAAACTTATTTTCTTAAAAGGAGAATTTATTAACAAAGGGAACACGGGCTAACAAGCACCACATCCTGTTAGCATTGTATCTTGAATGCGCAACCTCAGGGACATGGTTCAGATACAATAGCAACCGCCAAAAATGATGTTGAATGCAGTACTTCAAAAAAGCAATATTGAATACTTAACTTCAGGGACATGGTTTCCTAAATTCATATCAATCTTAAAGCTGAAGGAGGGACACAGTTTCCTAAATTCATATCAATCTTAAAGCTGAAGTAACATCCATAACAAAAGTACTAGTGGGAGTTTGGATTCAGGATAATAAAAATAAAATAAATAAAATAAAAAATAAAAAATCGGCTAATCAAGTGTAAGATAGTTAAATTATTCTACTTTAATCTCAATGATCATTATTTTACACCTCCATTGACCCTAAATGTGCAACATTGGGGTGTTTGTTTAAGCTTACTTTGGACTTATGAGCTTATGTTATCTTTTCAAAAGCCCATTTTTCCGGCTTATTTTACATCTTTAAGTCAGAATAAGCTCATAACCCCAAATATAACACCCCCTTATTTTTCTGGTTCATGAGCTCAATTGACTAGGATTATATTTCAAAAGCTCATTTTTTCATTTATGAGCTTATTATGACTTAGGCTCGGAATCAAATAAGCTCATAAGCCCAAAAATAAGCTTGAACAAACACCCCCTAAATGCAAATCCAACATTGCACATAGCTCACAATAACATCAACAAACATCCAAAAACAATAGAAAATTCTAGTCAAACTCACCAAAGCAACAAACGAAACGAGACCGTATAAAACCGAAAGAACAAGGAAAACCAAATCTTGCAAATTTGGGTCATCATTAAAACCATCCCACCATCCATAAAAACACTTCAATCCATAATTCAACAACACTTCGTCGTTATTCGGGTCAAATTTAGCCCGACCCATTTCCAGATAAACAATTTCAGACCCTCCGGTGACCAGAAAACCACTTTCCGGTGAAAATTTCAAGAAGATTGGTTAAGGGGCCAAGTATGAATCTTTTTTTGAGAATTGTGTTGGGAATTGGATGAATTGAAATGGGTTTGTGTTGGATTTGTTTGATTGTAAATGGAAAGAAGGGATTTTGGTAATGATGATGAGGGGAGGGGAGGGGAGGGGGGAGAATTATTTGATTTTCATTTTCAAAGCTGTTATGTTATTCAGCCTTTATTTTTTGAAGTTAGCATAGTTTAGTCCTTTGGATTATTTTTGTTTCATACTCCTATGTCATAACTTTTTACATTTCAATTACTTTCCGGATTAGCGTTACCTGCGGCTCTCCTAATCTTAGCCAGCTGGCGAGTCGCCCGGCTACGCAATTTAACAATCCACAACTATACTGAGAAAGTGGATGAGTCAGTTGCAAATACCATAAAGGAGCAGCTGAGCGAAATAGTCATAACGTCATAGACGCCTTAGTCCCGGGGGACAAGGTGCAATTACTTGCGTCGATGTATCACGATGTGAAAATCGTTGATGATGAATAATTTTAGCATTTTTTAAATAATAATAGACTATTTTCGAAAGTAAATATGATCTAAAATGATCAGGGGATACTCAGATTAGGCCGCATACATCCGAGTTAAAAGACTTGCTCTTATCAAGTAAAAACAAAATAAAAGAAGAAAGAAAACACAAATTTAACAAGTCATGGCTAGAAAGTTATTGAAAACACATATGTTTAGCTTCAAGTTTAGTATCTGTTTTAATATTCATCTATATTTATCAAATTTCATAATCATAATAGTTACCATAAAATAATAGAGTATTTGAGAATCATAAACTCCCTTCTAGATGATTAACTAATATATTGAAACGTGTTTAGTTGAAAACTTAAAAATATACTACCTCCGTCTTAAAATATAAGTCTAGTTTGACTTTATAGATCCAACTTTGATCTTAAATATTTTTGTTTGTATTATAAATAGAATAGTGATTTGGAGGCCTAAAAGATATGCCTACACTCATGCCTAAACCTACGTGTCATCATCTTAATGGCTGCAGTCAGAGGACCCATTTTTTCACAAACTATCATGATCTTCCCACGTAGGGGTGTTCACGGGGCGGTTCGGCTCGGTTCGGTTAGATATTTTAACTATCCATCGCGGGGCGGGTAGTTCATTTTACTATCCAAAACCGAACCATACTAGGCGGGTAACCGGACATGCGGGTACCCGAAATGAGCGGTTACCCGCGGTTCGGGTCACGGTTAACCATTTAAAAAAATTAATCGAATCGAATCGGGCAAACAATAACATAAATTAGAACGTAATATGTCATTATAGTAAGATTAAATAACATTGAAGAGATTAGAGTAATAGTAATGTTGTTCCTTCGCAATAAAAACATTCAAATTATCATACAGTAGAAACTCGATAAATTAATACTCGATTATTTAATAAACTCTCTAAGATAATATTTTTTGCCGGTCCCGACTCGGGGATAAGGCGCTAAATTAATAATTCGCTAAAATTATAAGATAATACATTTTTGATAATTTCTTTAGACCCTATATAAAATATAAATTAAAAATTCCTTATATATAGCATATTACATGAATGATTTATGAAGGTTTCTTGAAAAATGACTCAATTGTCTTTTGTTTTTTGTTGAAATCAATTTCCCTTTGAATCTCGTCTCTAATTTTCCTTAGCATGGTAAGAACTTCTGGTGTTGTTTTCTCATAGCTCAACAAGAAATTGTTCAATGTGATTGCCGCTTTAATAGCTTCGTTTCGCGAAGGGGGCTCCATTGTAGAACTTTCATCATCTTCTTCATCGATATCATCTTTATTAATTCCAATAACGCTTTCAATAATTTCTTCATTAGTCAACAACTAAGTATTCTACTATAAATTAATAATATATTAATTAATATATAAATTAATAATTATTAATTTATCGATTAATTAATAACTCTTTTAATTAATAAATTTTGGTGGTCCCAAGTGTATTATATTATAGAATTTCTACTGTATGTAACAAAAGAACAAATACTAATTATTTGACGTTTATAGATTACAATCATATTAATCATATGTAATCCATGAACGTTAGTAAATAATCATATTAGATAAGTAAAAATGCGTTATATGATAAAAGTAGTGCAAGAATATAGTTAATACGTGTACATCTTTATGAATGGTTTGTTAAAACCTTCATGTATATTATACACGGTTCGGTTCGGGTAACCACGGATAACTAAAAGTAAAAACCAAAACCGAACCGTGATAAGCGGGTTTTTTCGGTTTCGGGTTCTTCGGTTATTGGTTTTTTGCGGTTTCGGATTGATCGGATCGGCTCGGTTCGTCGGTTTCTCGGATTTTTTGAACACCCCTATTGCCACGTATGTTTAGGCATGTCTTTACACACATAATTAGGTCTCCAAATCATTTCCTTTATAAATATTTGATAAAAATTATATTAATAAAAAATACATTTAAAATTCAATTCATTTACATAATTTGCATAAGTATTGTATAATATAAATAAAAATATTTGAAGTTAAAGTTTGATTCATAAAGTGAACAAAACTTAAATTTTAAAACGGATGAAGTAATATGAAAGTGTGTGTGAATAAAACTAACAAATATAGCAAAACAAATGTAAGTAATACAGTAATATTTAATTAGTTTCACACGATAAATCATTCACACATCACTGTCACGTGTAAAACTTGAACTCTCAAATTTCTAGCAAGATCCATTGTGGACCAAAATTTCAACTATCTAAGACAAAACAAAAATCTGAACAGAGTAGTACCTATAAACTAAGAGGTGGTAAGTGAAAATTGTTCCAAACTAAAAGGGGTTTTGATGGAAGTAATGGTTGACATCATGTGAATTGGTGTGTTGGAATGAGTTGAAGCTGTCTGGAATGTAATGAACCAGACAAACCACCAAAAATACGGGCCTCCACCTTTTTACTTCCCACGTGGATAACTACTACTTGCCTAGTTGGCAAACAATTGTCAACTTGGATTATGATAATTCAAATGCAAATGTTACACAAAAAGGTTTTATACTTTTTCATTCAACTTAAAAGACTCATAGTTCATGAACTTGGTCATATCATGCATTTTGGAGTAGTTTTTTTCTGTTGTTTTGTCATGTATGATTTGTATAGAACATCCTTTTGCTGCTGCATTCTAGTTGAAAAAAGATAGGTTTTCCCACAAACAAGTAGGGGTGCTCAAACGGACCGGATGGACCGGACCGACCGACAAAACCGACCGGACACGACCGACCGACGGACCGACCGCGGTCCGGTCTCGGTCTAAGCGTTTTGCGGATTCGTCTCGGCCCGTCCGTCCGTCCGTCCGACCCAAAACCGAAACCCAAAAATTAGCCTTATGGACCGGACCGACCGACGGATCGACCGACCGGACCGAACGGACGACCGACCGACCTCATTCGGTCTCGGTCTCGTCCGTGATTTTGCCGGATTCGGTCTCGGTCCGGTCCGGTTTTCTTCGGTCCGGTCCGGTTTTCGACCGATGAGCACCCCTACAAACAAGCATGAACACTAAATATTAACCTACAAACAAGCATGAACACTAAATATTTATTTACTTTCGAGAGAGTAGATTAAATTTGGGGGCGTTTAGCATTACGTTTGGCAAAGCACATCTGATAATTGAGTTCAAATCACAGATAACACAAGTTTGGGTTGGGATATAGCCGAACTGGTTTATAGAAGTACTGCAACTCCAAAAATTAATTTACATGCAAATACTGAATTCGGCATTTACCAAAGACCATATGTAAAATTATAGCAAACTGCAAAACAGATCCATACAGTCATGAACATTGCTGTGGCACCAACCTTTTTGGTTGGACAAATAATCCACTTTATCTCATCATTAACACGCTTTCTATTTTCAGTCAAATATCACAATATTAAAATCGCCATTTGTAGCTCTTGCTGAAACATGGCATCCACTAAATCATAACTCTTTTGGTAATTACGAACACGCAAATCAGCTAACATTCTTTTGACTCGGGATCGCTAAAAAGTACTGTATAACGAAACTGATTGTACTAAACCAACTTTGCGCATATAACTTCGCACCAAATATGCAACTTACAAACTACTTGCAAGAGGTTGAGTTTCCAACGTAAGAAACTTCAAAATATTATAAACATAACGAGCTGCAATTAGTCGATTTTGACTATAGTTTCACCTTAGAAGCAACTGATCTTAGTAAGAGTACACGGTTTGCTGGAATAAGGCTCTTTTGTGTCGCAACTCATTCTTCCATGGCATCTCCACCAACTTCAATGACGTCAACAAGTTCTTTCAATGGTGTGATCTTTGTTAGCAGGACCTCTGCATAAGATCAGATGAACAGGTTAAAACAATACATTTTTAATATGTCAAAATAGGTCAGGTAAAGTAGGTGCGGTTATAGAGTTACTAACCAGCCTTCTTGGAAAATGTATAGCCTCTTGAACTGATGTAGGTTCGGGGGTTTGGAGTCAGGTGATTCCTCAAGTATTCCTTCTTACCCTACACAAAGGGTATTTTATATAATGTTAATTAGGTATAAATATCATTTGAAAATATAATAAAATGATTACATGTCATAATATATGATCTTAAATAGAAGAATGAAACAAACCTTCTCTATCACGCAGACATCTACATTGCTTCCACTTCCCAAGTCATTAAAAATTCCAGAGCAGATAGCCTTGGTCACCAAGTTGATGCCTTCGGCCCTCTGTACAGAAGTTAAACAGTCGACAATTTTTATTAGGCACTAGAAGTGGCAAGAATGTGCAGGTCAAGTGGGTTGTGTAACGGCTCAAAAGAGGTTTTCAGTACAGGTCCAGCCGAGCTTAGTTGACTCGTAAACACTTTTTTGTCCAAATTTTTTTATTGCTTATGATGAGTGTGTCAAATATAACTGTCAAACACTACATTGTCTGGGGGTTGTAATCACATTTTTTTTTAATTTTTCACATTATCATATATACATTTTCATTAACTTTGGACCCGTTTAACCCATTTCATTCAACTATTTGATTTGGCCCAGCTGAGATACCCATTTGCAAGTAAACGGGTCCATACTACCACTTCTGATTAACACATACCTCCTATGTCCCAACAAAAGAGTTCAACTGTAATTATTATTAAAGGCTTAAATCTCGAATTTCTAATTTTACAAAAATAAAAATATGCTTATTGGATTACATTTTAAAAGGCAAACACGACCTTTTTCTTTATGGCATGGAAGTAGCCTTATAAATTATCAATAGAAGGGGCAAGTTAAAGTGTTAGAGAGTGCGCATCATTGAAGAACCATGAAGGTTTGAATCTTACACACAGAAAAGATATTTCACCAAAGTAAGTAGATAAGAAAAAGGTGCACATAAAGAACAAAACTTTGTGTAGGTGGATACATATAGATGTGATAACTTACTGTTAATCCTTCACGATACTCTGATTCAAAGATGGCCATTGCAGCAAGAGATCCAGATCCCATTGTGGCAAATGGGAGTGTGTCAGTCGATCCATGAGGATAAATCTGTGAATCGTGATTTACAACAATCAGTAACATGACCATCCAATAGGACACTTTCAGATAACTGAAAAACAAAATTTACTCACTGTGTGCAAGTGTGGGCCCGTCACATCAACTCCACCAAGCACCAAAGCGGCAGACACGTGGCCTTGGTAGCTATGTAGCCAAATAAAAGCAAAGTCAGACCCACCAAGATACTAAGATAGTGCAGTATTGTTAATGTATAAAAAAACACCATAAAAGCAAACTCACCGGAATAGATGGGACTTTAATAGTGTAAGAGCCGTTACAACCCTTGATTCACGTCCAGTGTGATATCTGTGAAGCTTCAGCTGAGAGCTAATGTTGTCTATCACAAAGAAAAATTATCACATATTAACTACATATACATATAGGACCAAACCATCAAAGAAGTAATATAGTATGGCATATGTATGACCAAAAAGAGTACCTGTAACAGCCTCTGTATCAGCTGCAGTTCCAGCTCCACAGCAATAAATATTTGGAGCCATGTAATGAATCTTTTCACAATTTTTGTCAGCAACAATGGGACCTTCTGTTGCTCTAGTATCTGCTCCAAGAATGACACCATTCTGAAAGACAGTGTATGAAATGAGAGATAATTCCATTTAAGGGAAACAATTGAATTTATGGTGATTAGGTCGTTGCTGGGAAAGTGGGAATTACTGTTCTAATATTTTTCATGGTATATGTGATCAATAAAGTCTCTAAATTTCGAATCATTTAGGTATGTACTGGGCAAAACCTAATGCACCAAACTTGTTAGCATAATCACACACGTCATGAAGGCCCCCATACAAACCAAAGCCTAGTAAAGACGACTCATGTCAAGCATATGAGCACTCTAGAATGAGCATAAACCACACACATCGAAAAAAAAAAAAAAAAAAAAAAAAAAAAAAAAAAAAAAAAAAAACTAGACATATATGCGTTGTCAAAGAGGTGGTCAACAGGTTTGATGCTCAACCTAACCATTATGCCAAACCAAGTCCTAAATGCTAAATCATTTGTGTTGATTGACTTCAGCATTCCATGTAGGGATTGCAAAGTTGGTGATTGAAAAGGTGTTCATCTCTCATCTCAAACGATTCTCTGAAGGATTTCGGTCAATATTTTCCAATACTTCAAACTCGTCTCAAGCATGTGCATATGGTAAAAGGGTCAGATGACCAACCCCCATAAAAAGTGCTTGAAATCAATGGCAAGTAATGCTTTAGGCTTCACGACCAAGTCGAGCCTCAACCTCATAAGAGTTAGGAACGAGACCAAACTTGTTGACAACCCTTCAAACACGTTTACATGCCCTAGTGTTCTTCAATGTACTTGTTTTTTACTGATCTATACTGCCAGATATGCTTGACAAGAGATTGCATTATCAAGGCTTTAATTTGTATGAGTGCCTATATGAAGTGTGTAAGTAATTTTAGGGGTGTACACGAGTCAATATTTTGACTAGTAACTCGAGCTCGTTCCAGACGGAGTATTATCGAGCCTCGAGCTCGAGCCCAGAAAATGAGTTCAAATGTTTAACAAGAGTCGAGCTCGAGCTTATATAAGCTCGGCTCAAGTTATTGTCGCGCTTTTCGAGCTTTGATTAATATATAAGTTTTTTAAGTATATTATGCATATTTTAAGGGGATTATATGTAAATAAACTAAGTGTAAGTACTTGTTGTGGAGCTTTTCAAGCCGAATTCAAATATTATATTATATTTTCATTTTTGTTGGTTAAAAATATATATCATCATAAATAAATCGAGCTTCTCGAGCCGAGCTCGAGCCTTATTCAAACGTTCTCGAGCCGAGCTCGAGCTTCCATCATGCAGGCTTGTTGAGCTATCGAGCCAAGCTCGAGCCAAACATAATATTGTCAAGTCAAGTCGAGCTCGGCCAAAGTTCAATTCGATTCGACTCGTTTACACCCCTAGTAATTATTTTGTGCTTCATTGCTTGTATCTCAACTTTACATCATCATATTTTTTTAGGAACACTCACCATCCTCTCAAACAAGCAGCATAACCCTCCAGTATCAATCTACAAGTAAACATCAACATTTCTAGGGTATAACTATAGGGATCAAACATCCAAACTTGCAATTCCAATTTTGACAATGTTGCTCAAAACTTTTAAGAAATAAAAGACTAATAAATTTAGCTTCTAACAAGTGCTACAGCAATAAGACATCTTGCGGGCCTTATCATTACTTATTCAACAACTTATTAGCTTACCATGTTACTTGAACACAATAAACCAATAAAAAGTACTTACAAGTTACAACTATGGACTCTCTTGCTTAATCAGAAGCAAAAAATATCAAATAACAACCAAAGTTTCTGAATGATATGAACCGGCCCATTCTCACAGCATATTTTACTGTTCTGGCACCTCTGCCTGTTCATACATTGTACTAAAACACGTCCCACAAGGCAATGCCAAATTCCTAAATTATAAATCCAGGTTCTGCTTTATTTATGAACAATGTGGGACAAGGAGCTTATTCATTTAAGCTTATGAATTTTATAAGCTCATAAGCCCACAAAAATGAGCTTATAAGCTTAATAAATTTTCAATAAGCTCATAAGCCCATCAAATAAGCTTAGGCAAAAACCCTTACCAATCATATCACTTGTTATTATAGTAGTATTAGAATAAAATCAAACATAAACAAAACCAAGAAACATTATTATAGTACCTCAAAAATCAAGCCAACGATTGTAGTACCAGTTTTGAGAAAACCAGGTGATTTCAATCCTTTTTTAGTCAACATATCATTACGTCTACACAAATCAAAACTAAACCCTGTCTTCGCTACTTCTTCCATTCTTTCAAACCTTCAAATACCTGGATTTCAATATATATTCAAAATTAATGAAAATTATATAAATATAAATTGTGGGTTTATATGTGAATGTGAAAAACTTACGTGGGTCTGATTTGATTTGATAAACTGAAAGTTGTTTAAAGTGGGAAAATTAGTGAAACAAGTCTTGGGGAATAAGATATAAACTGATACGGTGTCGTTTTTAGCTTATAGGGGAGGGTTTAGAAAAAAAATAGCCACTTGCTTTATAATTTGTGCCGATTTGAAACATTTACTTTTTTATTAAATGACTTTAACTATGTATTTTTAAATTTTGTTCCGACTTCACCAATATAATCCTGAAATGACTATATTACACTTGTTTTCATCACACCCACTCATCTCACCTTAAAACCCAGATAAAAACGCATACATCTTATCTCCGTCTCTCAACCCATTTTCCCTTTCAAATTTGGTAGTAAAACAGAATCGTAAACAATGTGGCATGATCAAAAGACAACACCAAATTGCTTGTCAATGAGTTGTGCCGATACTCAACTGACACATAATCAATAGAGTAAACTGCAAAAATCATCTATGTGGTTTGTGGTTTTTGGCAAGTATTATCCCTATCTCAAACCTTTGGCATTAATCATCCCTAAGTCCATAAACTATTGGCACTAATCATCCCTTAGTACTAACTATGGAAAACTAGAATGGGGGGTTGAATAGTTTTGCCGATTTTAAGTTAGTTTCAAAAACTTTAGATTCGATATTATGCGAAATCGTATGGATGTAGAGAAAGTATAGATCTAATGATAAAGCAAGTAAATAAAGTAAAGCAAGGGATAGAAATGACACAACCGATTTATAGTGGTTCGGCTACAAGGACACCTTCCTTGCCCTACTCCACTCCCCGAGTCACCTACTCGAGAGTTCAAGCACTATGTCAACAAACTCCTTCAACTCAGTGAAGAAGCCTTCACAACGCTGCTTACACCTTTTCCTTCAAAGCTAAATACCGAGTCCGAACACGGTGGACCAAACCAACACGACTATTACACAACAAATATGTGAAATATCAAATACAAGATCTTTGCTACAGAAATCTTGTGGAGGAACAAATCAATCAAGGACCCCTTGCTTGGATGACTTGTAGAATGCTCGTGATCTCGGCTTAGAGAAGGACCTATATGAGAATCACTAAAGAAAGAAAGAAAGAAGAACTCTCTAGATCAAGTGATCTTTTGTTAGAAGAGAATGAGAGTATATGAGAGAATTAGTAAGAAGAGGGGTGAGTTAAAATGAAGAAATGGCTCTATATTTATAGGCAAAACTTGCCACTGTTCCCCGGATCCCATGGATCCCTCCCACAAGGGATCCGTCTAGTGTAATCCTAGGGATCCGTGGGACGCTCCTCTTTGCCCATGGGTTTTTTGGTTATGGGTCATGGGTCATGGGTTGGTCCATGGGTATTTCTTTAGATACAATGTATCTAATGAGTACAATGTATCTAGTTAAGTGGGTATGAGTCAATACCATGGGTTATGGATATGATCCATGGGTTGTGATTTTTACCCATCATAATAAACTTTTACAACAAATGATTTATTACAACAATTTGTATTAAATGGCTATATGTAAATGCTTTACAAAAATAACATGTATCCTTATAATTGTACTTTAGATAACATTATATTTGTTATCAACAAAACACAAAGAGATCGCAAAATATTAATAAACGTTTTTACGGTTTATTTGTATTAACAATCTCCCCCTTTTTGTTGATGACAAAACATAATGTTATGATGAATAAAACTTAAGAATAGATGTGAAAGCCCCTAAGTTTTATTTCTTCTCCCCCTTTTTGTGAAACAAAAGTTAACCCATTGAAGAAATAAAAGTGTGGAAAAAGAGTCCACGTATCGCTTACTCCCCCTTAACGGTAGCTCCCCCAAGTTTGGGGCGTCAAGTGAAGAAAAATAAAAAAAAAATCCTACAATGAAAAAGGTTAGTAACATGCTTAAATAATCTTGTGATTGACGAGAATCAAGATTGGGAGCCAAGGTATGTAAACAAGGCCTTGTAATAAAACAACAAAATGTAGTGGTATTTATGCCACATACAAGCATGTAAAAATAAGAACAAGACTTGTTCTTGAAAATGACTCAAAAGAAAAGTACTAAAAATAGAAGATAGTAATAATGATTCCTTCCATGCTTGCATAAGGTTATGGATGGAGGTTTTGATGAGTAATGGTATTGATGCGATCAAGGATGAGGTTGAGTATGAATCGCATTTCTTCCCTAACTTCTATTGCAATTTCCCTAGTGGATTGGCAATGTTCACAATGTAAGTGATGTGGGTAATGAGTGCGGAAGTTTTCCGGGTTGTTTTGATTTGTGAGTTGCGAAAGATGTGGTGGAAAAATAGGAAAATACGGATCAAAGTCCGGAATGTTTGGAAGTGGTGATGGAAAAGAACCTAGGTGTTCTTGTAGCTTAATGAGAGCTAAGGGTGGTGATGTTTCAAGGTCATTGAAAATTGTGTTTGGAGAAGTGGGAGGTGTCAAAAAGGCTATTTCTTTTTGTTTTGGTTGTTGAGATCTTGTTGGAGTCTTAAGGAGTTCCAAAAGAGTGACTTTAGGTGATGAAGTTGGTGTACTTGTTGGTGATGAAGGAGGTGCTATAATGAAAGCATCTTGTGGTGAGTTATTTGTTGGTGATGAGCCATTCGATGATGGTTTTGCTAAGCAACAAGGCCGGATGCTAATCCGTGCGGATATTCTAGAGTTTGATTGTGGTATTTTGGAAGGTGGAAGTACAAAAGTTTGGATTTCATGAAGATGATTGTTTGTACTAGGTGATTCATCTAAGTTGTATGATCTTTTGGATGACATGGTGTTGTTTGTTTGTGAAGATGAGATGAATATGCAAGCATTTTGGGAGTCCTATATATAGAAAAACAATGCATTGTAATGAATTTTTGACCCAAAATGTGGATTAAAATCTAATGATTAGATATGAATTTAAGGCATGTGATCATGAGAACACAAGCATTAAAGAACATACTCCAAAAAGAATGAAAAGATATTGGAGTTTTCATCCAAAGTGAGAAAAATAGAAGATAAAACTAGCTTTTGTCTCACGGATCCTTCCCTTGAGGGATCCGTCCAACATTAAGGCTGGGATCCGTGGAACTAGTGATTCAGGCAGCACAAAATTTTCCTTTTGGAAACATTTTTGCCTAGTGTGTGCCTATATGCAAACTATTTGGAGTTGCGGTTATCTCGACTCCTAAAAGGAAAAGAAAAAAATAAACTAGAAGTGAAAAAGCATACTATTATGTGAGATAACCTGAGTGCTCCTAATTCATTGTTGCTTAAATGAACGTACCCGAAAACACATATTAGTTATGTGTCCTCTTTAGCATTCAAAAGACATGAGATGCAATGAAAACGGGTTTTACTTTGTATTAATAATGAAAAAGCGATTTGTCCTAGACGTGAGAAATTGCTTTTGTGAAATTGATATGGGAAGAGGTATCATTTTTAGAAAACGTTTCAAAAATAGGTTTCTATGAGCGAATAAAAATCGTTTTATCCTTTGAAAAGAAGATGTGTATGTAATCATGTGTTTGCAACTTGTACTTATTTTGAAAGAAAATAAGAAAAACTATGAGTTATAAGTGAAAAACTTATCTTGGGTTTTGAAAATTCCCGTATTGTTTGTGAGTTGTGCGTGAAATAGAGATCCTAGACTCAGAAAAAAGAAGGCTAGTGTTTACATACCTTGTAGAGTTAAAAGGTAAATTACGACGATTGTTCCATGAGACCAAGACCAAGACGAAGTAGGTTGAATTGTTCCCGCTTCAATGGTTTGGTGAGGACGTCGGCTATGTTGTCTTTGGACGCTACCTTCTCAATAGAGATGTTCCCCTTTTGAACACTGTCTCTTAAGAAGTGATGACGAATCTCTATATGCTTTGTGCGAGAATGTAATACCGGATTCTTACTTAAATCGATGGCACCTTTGTTGTCACATAGAATGGCTATGTCACTTAGATGAATGTCGTAGTCAACTAACGCTTGTTTCATCCATAGTGCTTGTTGGCATGCTTTGCCGACGGAGACGTATTCGGCTTCGGTTGTTGATATTGTTAATGCCGTTTGTTTCTTTGAAAACCAAGATGTTAAACAACATCCCATAAAAGTACATACCCCACTTGTACTTTTTCGGTCAACATAATCACCTGCATGGTCAGAATCTGCATATACAATTGTTTCTACTCCCGTGCCCTTAGGATACCATAATCCTAATTGTGTTGCACCCTTAATATATCTAAATATTCTTTTTATGGCTTCTAGGTGTGATGTTTTAGGGTCTTCTTGAAACCTAGCACATAGACAAACACTAAACATGATATCCGGCCTACTAGCCGTGAGGTAGAGAAGACTACCAATCATGCCACGATATTTTGTATTATCGACGGATTCGCCGTCTTCATATTTTGTGAGTTTGGTGTCGGATGACATTGGTATTCTAATTGGTTTCGACTCTTCTAGACCGAATTTCTTTTAACATCTCTTTTATGTATTTAGATTGATTAAAGAAGATACCATCTTCTACTTGTTTGATTTGTAGACCAAGAAAGAAACTAAGTTCTTCCATCATACTCATCTCGAACTCGTCATGCATGATTTTCGAGAAATCATCACACATGTCTTGACAAGTAGATCCGAATATAATATCATCTACATATATTTGAACGATGATTATATGTGACTCTCTTTTCTTAGTAAAAAGTGTGTTATCAACTAACCCCATGGTGTAGTTGTGTTTGATTAAGAATGACTTGAGTCTATCATACCAAGCTTTTGGAGCTTGTTTAAGACCGTAAAGGGCTTTCTTTAACTTATACACATGTTTAGGTTTTTCAAAATCGATGAAGCCCCGGAGGTTGAGCTACATATACTTTTTCATTAATAAAACCATTTTGAAAAGCACTTTTGACATCCATTTGATAAAGCTTTAGATCATTAGCACAAGCATAAGCAAGAAGTATTCTTATAGACTCTAATCTAGCCACGGGAGCATAGGTCTCATCAAAGTCTATTCCTTCTTGTTGGTTATACCCTTGGGCAACGAGTCTAGCCTTGTTTCTAGACACTACTCCGTTTGTATCTAACTTGTTATTTTAAACCCATTTGGTTCCTATTATGGTTTGATTACTAGGTGGAGGGACAAGTGTCCAAACATCATTAGAAACAAATTGATTTAATTTTTCTTGCATAGCCATTACCCAACTTTCATCTTTTATGGCTTCTTGTGTATTCTTAGGTTCTATTGTTGAAACAAAACAAAATAGCCTACTTTGGTTTTGAACTTGAGACCTTAAGGTTCTTTCGTTTAACTTTCCTATGACCTTATCTACGGGGTGATCTTTGGACTCTTTAATATTTATGAGTTCATTATTTGAAGATTCTTCTTCTTCTTCATTTATCTTTTTCTTTATGACAATATGCGACTCTTTCTACAATCTCGTCATCGACAAGAGGTGGAGAGGGTTTGGGTGGACTTTCATCAAATTTTACATTTAATGACTCTTCAACCTTCATTGTTTCTTTATTTAGTATGACGTAAGCTTTGCTATCAGGGGAGTAGCCTAGAAAGATACCTTCGATTGATTTAGGATCAAACTTTGTAAGGTAATCTTTAGTGTTAATAAGAAAACATTTGCTACCAAAGACTCTAAAGTGATCTAACGTAGGCTTTTTCCTCAAGTAACTCGTATGGAGTTTTACCTAAGATTGGTCTAATTAAGACTCGATAGTATGTACGCTTGAAGTATCAACGACATTGCACCAAAAATTTTGAGGTATGGATTGCTCATTTAGCATGGTGCGACTCATTTCTTGTAGGGTTCTATTCTTTCTTTCTACTACCCCATTCGACATTGTGGAGGCGCGAGCCAGAAGTTGTGAGTAATACCATTAGCGTCACAAAAGGCTCCAAATTGCACTTCATTATCGAATCCCCTACCATGATCCGTTCCAATAGACACTATAGGACTTCGTAGTTGTCTTTGGATTTTCTTGCTTAATATTTCAAAATAATTAAATGTTTCCGTTTTGTTCTTTAAGAATTTTGTCCATGTGTACCTAGAGTAATAATCTACTATGACCAAAGTGTAGTAGTTGCCTCCATAACTTTGGATAGCGGATGGACCAAATAAATCCATGTGTAGTAATTCTAGACACTTAGTTGTAGACACCATGTGTTTAGCTTTGTGACTAGAATGAACTAGTTTTCCTACATTACAAGCATCACAAAAGTGATGTTCATATTTTAACTTAGGTAGATCTCTTACTAGATCTTTGGATGATAGCGATTGAAGAAGTCGCATATTGGCATGACTCAATCTTCAATACCATTAGGTCGAAGTATCATCCATAGAGGTAAGACAAAGTTTGTCTTTAGTTTCATTACCGATTTTAATGACATAGACTCCATGTTTCCTAATTCCTCTTCCTATGGTTATGCCATTTTTTAATATCTTACTACGGTTTGGTAAAAGTACATTGCACTTTTTATCACATATTTGCCCTATACTTAAGAGGTTAAAGTTTAGGTTTTCTACGTGACACACATCGTTAATGGTTAGAGATTTGTTAGAAATCGTTCCTTTACCGATGATTTTACTTTTGCTATTTCCAAACACCACATTACCTCCATTGAAGGATTCATATGTAGATAATAGATCTTTATTGCCGGCCATGCCTCGCATACCCGCTATCCTTGACCCATTCATCCGGATCTAGGTCGACCTTTAAGCACACCTAAGAAAATAACTAACTCAAAAGTTTGGTCCCCATTTGTTCATGGCTCCATTAGTGTTAAACATTCCATTCATGTTAGACATGTATGGATAAGGTGAATATGCATTCCATGGTGCAAAGTTTTGAAAGGGAAAACCATTTTGCATATTTGGGTTCCATCCCATTTGATGGTTACTTCTTGGGTAAACATTATTAGGTCTCCTAGATGGATTAGGTATCGAAAAAGATGGAGCTTTGTTTCTTGCAAAAATAGGATTATATTTTGGAGGTGGTTGTCTAGTGGTAAAATGAGTTGGTTTCTTCTTATTAATGATAACAAAATCATTCTAGATGAAGAAGCTATGTTATTACCACTTTGTTTCAGCACTCCACGAATCCCTCGGGTCGTACACTAGCGGTTCCCTTTTGTGGGATCCGCCACAACAATGGCTTGTTTTTCTAGTGCCTTAACAAATTGTGTTTCTTTGTTTTCACTAGTTGATGGATCAAGTTGTTGAATACCTAAACTTTTTTGGTTGTTTCCAGCTTTTAACACTATCTAATATCATATCTAAAGTATTCGTACTCATTCTAGCAATTTTAAAATCTAGTTGATCAACTAGTGTTTGAAGTTGAACGGAAAGTTCACATTCACCACTTGCTATTTTACCCTTTTCTAGACGTTTCAATTTTGCTTTTAATTCTATGACTTCTTTATCTAAACGTTGGTTTTGACTTTTTAAAAGCTTGTTTTTGTTAATTAGTTTTAAGCTAATATTGCAAACTTTGTCATATTCATTATGCAATGAGTCATCATCTAGTGATGAGCTACTATAGTATTCGTGACATACCTCGTCATTTGCCATGAGACAAATTTCTTCGTCCTCCTCGTCGCTCATTCCCCACGTGCCGCTCACGAATGCCTTTTGATCATCCCGTTTGGGACACTTACTAATAAAGTGGTTTGGGTCCCCACATTTAAAGCAAGCATGATCTTCCCTTGGCTTCTCGTCCTCTTTGCTTTTCCGGAATCCTTTCTTGTCGTCATACGGTTGTTTGACGTATATTCCCTTCTTTCTAAAGAACTTTTTAAAGTCCCTTACCGCCATAGCATACTCCTCGTCGTCACTATCCGAAGAGGAGTTCTCTTCATCCCTCGAGACCTTTTTGGCTTTAAGGGCAAGAGATTTGTGTTTTTCTTTTACCTTTGAGGCTTTGGAATCTTTAGCAAGGACAAGCTCACAGACTTTTAAGTTGCCTATGAGTTCATCAAGGGTGACGATTACCAAATCTTTTGACTCTTCGATTGCCGTCACCTTGGATCTCCACTTGGATGGAAGTGCCCTTAGGTATCTCCAAACATGGTTACGGCTAGAAAAAGATTCATCAAGTGCTTGTAAAGATGTAATAATAGTATTAAAATTTGCAAATGAATGATCTATAGTTTCCTCATCTGATATTGAAAATTGTTCATATTTTTGAACAAATAAATCAATTTTATTATTTTTAACTTGTTGATTACCTTGATGAGTTACAACTAAAGAATTCCAAATTTCTTTAGAGGTTTTAAGCATAGAAATTCTTTTAAATTCCTTTTTGGGTAAAGCATTATATAAAACCATTTTAGCTTCACTATTTTTAGAAAGCTTTTTCTTCATTTCATCGTTTAGTTTATCATGAGGTATGTTAACTAAATTTCCTTTATCATCTTTTGAGGTAGCCTCAAAATCACCTTCAACAATAATGTACCAAAGATCAATATCTTTAGACTTCACATACGTTTCGAATATATTTTTCCAATATATAAACCCATTAGTTTCAAGTAGTAGTGGTCGTTGCATAGTTGCCCTTCCTTGTAATTTTCGAAACCCATAGTGATCGAAAATGTAACACCCCCAAATTTGTTTAGCGGAAGCATACGTGTTATTTGGGAGCGTTACGGAGTTGGTGAATCACAACACAAGTAATAAAGAACGGAATACATACTCCGTTTGATTTTATAAAATAGTTTTAAAACGCTGTCTTACAACATAGTTTAAATAAATGGGTACATCCCATTAGATAAAGTGGTCCCAATGTAAAACATCATTTTTGTGTAAAAACACACTCTTTTAATACTACTACGACCATACATCCGCTTCTTGCCTTGCCTTCATGAACAAATCTTAAACACCTGAGAAAATATGCTAAAGGGTCACTAAAGTCAAGTTCCTGAGTTTAAATTAAAATAGTAAGCTTGGACCATAAGCAAAGGTATATAATCATTACAACGAATATAATGATATAGGTATGAATGTCTATTACGTTAGCTCTAAGTTCATGCAACCATACTATGACAGCTTCAGATGCTAAAAGATGTCATACAATATAGGGGCCCATAGCAAGTGTTTTTTCCCTCAACACTTGATTCTCGGACATGGTATACGCCGCCTTGGCCTAAGCATGGCCAACCGAACGGAGGAGTCACCCTCAATAGATCTATTTATAACATTCGCGTTTCCCAATGGGGAATTGACGGTTCATGAGAAAGGACATTCTCTAGGGACATAAGGGCTTAGGCTAAACCACGTAATAGTAATCATGTGATAGTTTTGGTCCATGAAATGTTTTGCATATTTCTCACCCCAAAAGGTATAAAACAGTTTATCAAGTAAAAGAGGGGCTATGAAACTCACCTTAGCAAAAGTGCAAATCCAAATGTGGGATTAGTGATGGTTGTGGAGTGGCACCGACACGCGACCTAGATAAGGAGGGCAATGTTTTAGTTCATTGTTTTAAGTATTACATACTTAAAATGGTGCAATTAATATTATTCTTATATAATGGTTTTAAAATCAACCTTTAGTTTGTAAAATAATTTAAGAGGTTTACTAGTAAGTATATGAATGTATATATACTCTTTTCATTTTGACATTAGTATGGTTTTAAAATCCAAGTTTGATTTAAAATAAATAATTAAAATGTTCCATTAGTAAGTATCTAGATGTATGTATACTTATTTAGGTTGACACAAAATGGTGTTGTCAAAATTATGATTTGTTTTCTAATTGTGTTTAGAAAATACGTAAGTTAAAGTCGTAGTTAAAATGATATGATAGCCTTCGCTTAATTATAAAAATCTGGTTCTTACAATGTACAACCGAAATCGTTATGATACAAGTTGGTTTACATGTTGTCGTTAAATCCGTTATGTGAATATTATTATATGACTCACAATTTTTAGACACTTGGTTCATTGTTTGTACGCCTTTACTCTTGTTTTACTCGTCGATATATGTGTACATAACTAAAGTCGAAATCTCCAAATGTGTAACAAATGAGTTTAGCTTTGCGATTTATTCCGGTATACTTGACGCTTTTCATTTACTTAAACTAACATTCAAAACCGAGGTGGGCTGTGGCCCCGGTTTGGTACACGAATGGGCTTGGCCCAAAAGGAGTTCAAGTAATCCTTGAGGTACAAATGGGCCGTGGCCCATCGGGCCAAGTAGCCTTTGCTACTAAATTAGTCAAGGAGTGCTCTTGCATTTGACATTGAGGAATGATTAACGCAGGAAGAGAGAAAAAAAATGTAGTCGAGATACATTTGAGAAGTAGAGAGTTTGAGTCAAACCGCCATCATCTCGGAGTTATAATCGGGTCACGACTAATGTGCTCGAACACATCTTGGCTACCCGTCTTGATTATAACATCACAAATGGGTATTCGGCCAACAAAAGAAGGACATAAAGCTAGTTTCTCAACAAGATGAACACCTAACTAAACCAAGATATCAACTTTTTGTGAGACTCAAGTTTCTAGTTGTATGCTTGATCGATGGTGTCATGGGTCTCAAATGGGTTCACTTTCGAAATGAACAACTCCACAACAAGGATAACGACAAGTATATGACTAAGTGTCACAAGATAAACTTGTTACAAGGTGCTTGACTTACTAAGTCAAGTGCCACTTTCAAGATCGAATTTCCAGTTTTTAAGACCATGTTTACTAGTAGACTTTACAAATGAGAAATTTTCGAACTCTTTGGTTCCGGCCGACAAACAGTTTTCAAACAAGATATCCAAATTATCACTATAGTATTGACAAACTCGATTATATATGGCATAAATTTTACAAGGTGAGGTCAAGACAAAGACTCATAAGTCGAGTATGATGATGATGGAGTCGAGACTAACTTAACGCGATAGAGCAAGGAAATGGCAAGGCTATACCATGGTTGAGTACTACTCACCCCGGTTCCTACCTCGACAAGAAACCAAACCCACTTATTACCAATGACTTACTTAGATTTTGGAGTGACATAGTTGTTTATCAAAAACATGAGTATTATCACGTCGAGATTACTTAGTTGCATAGTTAAATTACCAAGTCGCTATAAGACTTAACCCTCATTTTCTTGACTCATATATCTCGACAGAAAACTATACGGACCCTTGAGCATATGACAACTTAAGTTTTATGGTTACAAAACAAGATTAGTAAAACAAAGTAAAATCCAAATCTCAAATAGTCATATACACAATTTCAACGTGGCATCAAAACTTAAATCCAAATCGACATGACTAAAACACATGATAGTTTCATTGATAAACTTTTCCACTCTTAATATCATAAAACAACATAAAAACATAACAACAGAAGAGATGATAACCTCAAATCCGAAAATGATAGGTGATAAACGAAAAGTTGTTTCTTGGATTCGGACCAAACAAAACTCGAATTAGCTCCAAAATACCTCCAATTGCAAAACCCCCAAATCAATTTTGGAAAACCCTAACTTTCACAAACCCTAGCTTTTGAGAGAAAATGAAATTGAAACTTAATTTGGGGTTCTTGCATCTCCACTAGAGATATAGAGGTACTTTGGGTAAAGCTTGAACTCTCTCTCTTCTTGGTGTTTGGATTGAAGCCGAAATTGGCTAGCTTCCAAGGATGGACGAATCTTGTGAAGTGGCTCAAGGTAGATTGGAGTTGAGATATGTTTCTTGTGATTGATCTTATTTTGATTCCTCTTGGATTCGTTTAAACAAGAGTCTGGCGCACAAGGTTTGATTTGAGAAGAAATCTTTCATGATTTTGGTGAGGATAGATGAGGAATAATAGAAAGAGGCATGTTGGTTTACCATATTGGGAGATTCGACCTACAAGGGTGCGCAGGCCTAGCGGTTGAAGAAGAGATTGATATCTTCTCTTCCCCGGTTTTGTGTTATGTTTGTCGTAAGTGGGAAGTGAAAAGACAAAGGTGTATTATCTCAATATTTACAAAGGTTTACTTTTAAGATGAAAGTACAAATGGGTGTCTTTATGTATTTTATTCATAGTACAACTTGTGAAAGTGTATGCATATACCTTACACTTAGGTATTAATGGTATTTGAGTTTTATAAAAATTATGTTTGAGTGATAGTGTGTTATATATTTTGTGTCCCGCGATATTATATTGTGACCAAGGTATCATTGTTCGATAACTTTTATAACGTAGTGTCTTATTGTTACGTGTCAGAATATTTTCATCTTTGTAATATTCCAAGTTGCGGACATTTGTTAATTGTTTTAGCGAGTCCTTATCATAGTGTCGGTGACGCGCGGTGTCGGTCATTGGAGAAAACGAGATAACCTCTCGCCTTACAATTTAAATCATAAGACAAATGAAATATTCATAAAATGATATGAATGCAAGAGTGGTTAAATCTTTTATCAGATGCGGGTTATTTACCCAAATGATCAGGCAAAGCTTATGTATGCTTAATGACTCATGTTTAGTAATAACAAATTACTAATTATCAGTTAAATTTAGGTGAAAATTTACCGTGTGTCACAGAAAAGTTTTTAAAATACGGTTTACTTTAAAACTTTTATAAACTTAGCTCTTGATGCCAATTGTGGAAAACTAGAAGGGGGGTTGAATAGTTTTGCCTATTTTAAGTTAGTTTCAAAAACTTTAGATTCGATATTATGTGAAATCGTATGGATGTAGATAAAGTATAGATCTAATGATAAAGCAAGTAAATAAAGTAAAGCAAGGGATAGAAATGACACAACCGATTTATAGTGGTTCGGCTACAAGGACACCTTCCTTGCCCTACTCCACTCCCCGAGTCACCTACTCGAGAGTTCAAGCACTATGTCAACAAACTCCTTCAACTTGACGGAGAAGCCTTCACAACGTTGCTTACACCTTTTTCCGGTACAAAGCTAAATACCGAGTCCGTAACACGGTGGACCAAACCAACACGACTATTACACAACAAATATGTGAAATATCAAATACAATATCTTTGCTACAGAAATCTTGTGGAGGTACAAATCAATCAAGGACCCCTTGCTTGGATGACTTATAGAATGATCGTGATCTCGCCTTAGAGAAGGACCTATATGAGAATCACTAAAGAAAGAAAGAAAGAAGAACTCTCTAGATCAAGTGATCTTTTGTTAGAAGAGAATGAGAGTATATGAGATAATTAGTAAGAAGAGGGGTGAGTTAGAATGAAGAAATGACTCTCTATTTATAGGCAAAACTTGCCACTGTTCCCCGGATCCCACGGATCCCTCCCACAAGGGATCCGTCTAGTGTAATCCTAGGGATCCGTGGGACGCTCCTCTTTGCCCATGGGTTTTTTGGTTATGGGTCATGGGTTATGGGTTGGTCCATGGGTATTTTTTGGATACAATGTATCTAATCTAGTCAAATGGGTATGAGTCAATACCACGGGTTATGGATATGATCCATGGGTTGTGATTTTTACCCATCATAATAAACTTTTACAACAAATGATTTATTACAACAATTTGTATTAAATGGCTATATGTAAATGCTTTACAAAAATAACTTGTATCCTTATAATTGTACTTAAGATAACATTATATTTGTTATCAACAAAACACAAAGAGATCGCAAAATATTAATAAACGTTTTTACGGTTTATTTGTATTAACACTAACATTGTTATCTTTTCCGTTAGCTCCCACTCTAAAGTGGCAACGTTAGTCCATTAACCAAACGATCGTTTACAACGTTAGTCCTTTATACTAACAAATGCGTTTCTAATTAAATAAAAAAATTGCTTTCTTACGTAACTCGTCCGTATTCTTACTTTTTTGTCTGTTTTATAAGTATTCGTCTGTTTTTATACGTTTTCGCTCATTTTGCTACGTTTTTATATGTTTCGTTCGTTTTTCTTACGCTTTTACACGCGTGGGCCGCTTTTATACGCTCGTCCGCTTTAACACGCCTTGGCGCTGTTTTCCTCTGTTTTTTACGCTTTCATCCGCTTTTAACACGCTTTCCTGCTTTACACGCTGTCCGTTTTCACACGTTTTTGTCCGTTTTAACACGGTTTTCGTCTGTTTTTACACGTTTTCGTCCGTTTTAACATGTTTTGTTTTTTTCACACGTTTTCGTCCATTTTAACATGTTTTCATCTGTTTTTACACATTTTCGGCCGTTTTTATCGCTGCCCGCTTAAACACGCCGCCCCGTTTTCACACGTTTTTTCTTACGGTTTCGTTTGTGTTTTTACGTTTTCGTCCGTTTTCACACGTTTTTGTCCGTTTTCCTTACGGTTTTGTCTGTTTTTTTACGTCTTTGTCCGTTTTAACACGTTCTCGTCTGTTTTTACACGTTTTTGGCCATTTTTGTACATTTTTGTCCGTTTTAACACGGTTTCGCTGTCGTTTACGCTGCTTTTTTATTATCGTTCTGTTTTAACACGCCGCCATTTTATACGTTTTCGTCTATTTTTAAACGTTCTCGTCCGTTTTTACACGTGTTAAAATGGATGAAAAAGTAAAAAAAGGTCAAAAACGTAAGAAAACGTGTGAAAAAGGACGAAAACGTGTTAAAACGGATGATAACGTATAAAAATGGTCGAAAACGTGTAAAAACAGACGAAAACGTGTTAAAACGGACGAAAATGTATGTAAAAATGCATTTAAAATGTAAGAAAAACGGACGAAAACATGTTAAAACAGACGAAAACGTATAAAAAGGGCGAAAATGTGTAAAAACAGATGAAAACGTAAAAAACAGATGAAAACATAAGAAAAACGGATTAAAACGTGTTAAAATGGACGAAAATGTGTTAAAACAAATGAAAACATAAAATAACGGCCGAAAACATGAAAAAAGAGACGAAAACGTGTTAAAACGGACGAAAACGTAAAAAAAATGGACGAAAACGTGTTGAAACGGACGAAAATGTATAAAAACGCGAAAACGTAAAACGTAACCAAAACGCGTTAAAACGCATTTAAAACGTAAAAAACGCATCTAAAACGTAAGAAAAACGGACGAAAACATGTTAAAACGGACGAAAATGTGTTAAAACGGACGAAAACGTATAATAACGGCCGAAAATGTGTAAAAACGTAAGAAAAACGGACGAAAACGTAAAAAAACGGACAAAAACGTAGCAAAACGGGCGAAAACGTATAAAAACGGACGAAAACGTATAAAACGGACAAAAATGTAAGAATACGGACAAGTTACGTAAGAAATCAAATTTTTGTTTAATTAGAAACGACTGTTAGTATAAAGGACTGACGTTAAAAACGATCGTTTGGTTAATGGACTAACGTTGCCACTTTAGAGTGAGAGCTAACGGAGAAGATAACGACGTTAGTGCTCAGGGATGATTAGTGGCGATAGTTTTTGGACTTAGGGATGATTAATGCCAAAAGTTTTAGATAGGGATGATACTTGCTAAAAATCACAAACCAGGGGATGATTTTTGCAGTTTACTCAAAAAATAATTAAGATTAATTTCATATATCACTTTACTTTCATAATTAATTTCATTTATACATAGAATTAATGTATTATACAATTTCATTATAATTATGTGTAAAACAATGATTCTTTAATGTATTATACATAGAATTAATCATTTGTACTTGTTGCATATTAATTTGTATTGCTTAAAATTAAGACATTTAATGAAGGAAAATGTGTTTTCCTCGATTATAAGATAGTTAGATTAGATATAGGCTAGTGTTATGTTGATATTTATGTGTAAGATGGTTTTATGATATGATTTGTTACGACATTTGCATGGATATATAGTCTGTGAGGTAATTTATGGTTAACAAAAGTTTTATGATATGACTTGATTTCAACTTTAGTTGAAGTTCAATACAAGTTCGATTTTCACCAGAAAACTGATTGATTTTGTGTTTAAATACCGAGTATAATGAACAAAGATTTCAAAAAGTGAGGCAAGTTTATTTCTTTGAACACGAATCAATATTTAAGGCAGTCACCTTCTCACCCTCAGATTCTCTTTCGGTTCTTGGGTCTTGTTCAGGTGGAACGGTTCACTTAAAGTAAGCCGATTCTCATGAAAAGGTGCTGGGAATCGGATGGCAGATGTTATAGAAAATCCCGACAGCTTCTCGGACCCTCAATGCTGCCTAAACAAAAAAACTTATTTCACTCATATATGGCAGACACAGTGGCGTAATGTGATTTTCGTAACTATACATGACACACCGACTATTTACGAAATTTAAGAAAATTGGACAAACAATGTTTCGAGTCAACCCGTTTAACTTTTGACCCATACAAAAAGCTTGCATATATACTTTGACATGTCGAAGAGTATTAGTAAGATGACACCTTGCCATAACTGTAAATCAATCAGGTCAGTATCTCTTTATTATGGAACTTGGTGTTCATTAGAATTTAGGTACGCATATATATGTACACACCTACAAGGCTACAAATGTTGGGCAAAAAGTTTTCTTCCTCAGCTTTCGTCAAGACAAAATCACGCTACAGGTAACGGATGCGGGATGTTTTAACTTGGACGTTTGCCCTTTTTATGGGGGTCATCAGCAGACTTCTCTTCTTCCAGTTTCATGTATGCATGTATACTTGAGCAATCCGTATGGCCAAGTCAGCTTTGTCACATGAATGATCCAAAAAAGAGAGAACACGGTTTTAGTTGAGGGGGCGGATGGTTGTAACTTGTAAATAAAATATAGTGTATCCATGTATTGGCTTGGATAACGAGCCATAAACGAACTTAGATTCTCAGCAATTTACCTACACCAATGTATCTGACCAATTTTTTTCAAAAGACCGGCAGCTAGCCAACTATAGCAATTGCAAAAGGCATTTTTCGTTTATAACTATTCCAAATTTCGCCAATCAAAAAGGACACATTCCCATCCTAATTAAACATCTTCTTTTGAAACATGTTCCAGCTTTCAGCTTTAGTACGTAGACGCACGGCATGTGCCGGTCTCGCTGCATATAAGTGTATACTCATATCTATGTCACAGCTAGTCAGTAGAATTCTGCTTCCAGTTTTATCATCTGTGAAGTACATTCTGATATCTGGCGTAATGCCAAATAACTGGCGAGTGGTTTGGCGAACTGCACACCCAGTGCAGTGTCGAGGGTTTTGGCGAGGGTGGTTCGCCACTGCCAGAGCTCTTAATGTCACCCTGGTATATTCCTATTGTAATTGGAATTTTTTTTGTAATCACATGTTTAATTCATCATTAATTTATTTTGGTTTAATACCTAGGGAACAATTGTGTTGAATACATCAACTATGAACGATATTCCAAGGAGATGGATAAAGAACCGTTAGCGATATAATTCCAACATGGTTGATGATCCACTAATATGCCACTGCTAGGGCAAAATTCATCTTGGTATTGACCCGTACTTAAAATTACTCGTTTTGACCCAAACCCATTTTTGACTTACCCACGTGTGTGTCCTATTTGTTCAGCCAACTCTAGTCAAAGAGAAAAGATAGAGGTAAAGAAAAACCAAATGAAGATAACTAAATCCACTTGTTAATAATCACTCAAATACAATCTTAATCTTGTTATCTAATGGATACACCTGAGGTAAAACGTAAGCTAAACATTCTTAGCTTATAAGTTCTACAAGCATTCTTATTACGGGGTTTGGATCCAAATAGACAATCAATACAGTTCATAGAAAAAACCCCAATACCCCCTAATAACTATTTCACCTGAGCACCATAAAGTTGGAGGATGAAGACTTGTTGCCCATTGACTTAATGGCGGATTTAATTCTGTACTTGGAGAAAACTAATACTGAAGACTCCGTCCCTCACCAACAACCTGGCTCTTGTTTCATATTGGTCCCATTCCCGCTTGATGAAGTGAACATCACTGTCTGTTATCATACATGAGACAACAACCACCACACTTTATATTAGGATTTCATAGATTACTTTGAAAAAACTATGCATCATAAAAAGTAGGGAAGCCCAAGTATTGAGGCCACATGACATTAAATTTGGTTTAGTTTACACCAGAATCTGCGTAAAATGATAATTACGCCTTTACATTACAAAACACTTAATGAAAAGTTGTATATAATTCAGGGGTCTTTATTTTGAAACATATAAGAGTTTGATTTGAATATCTAACTTTATGCCCCTGGGCCCGTGTGATTTCGACCCCTAAGTTTACTATATATGAATTAATGGAAAACTGTTGCTTCCAATGAAACATCCTTTTCCACTATACATGCAAATACATAAGGTTGAAAAGAGCGTTGCCTGATTTTTAAAGGAGATAATGGTATTAGCAAGATCCTCGTTTAGTGATACAGGCAGTGGTGGCCCCGGCATGCATCTCATGCTGCAATAAGCGTAGTGAATGTCTTATCCATTGACAAATTGATACGTACATAAGAAACAAGTATATGTAATATATAACGTACTCATTTAAGATGGCACTTAAATTGTTCTTCGTTTGACTAAATAGGTCAAAGTTTTCCTGCAACTGTTGATTGATGTTGTTAAGTGTCGGCCTCTAGGTAAGACTAATCAATCATACACAAACACACACGCACACTCACATTGTGCATGCGTATTTATGACGGCACATATTAAGAAAAGTTGGAAGATACATACCTTTAGTGCAGAAAGATTATATGATATCTGACCAAGAAATTGGCTGTTTTATTCCAACAGATGCCTAATGGAGCCTCGTGTTGCTGCTTCAATGAATTTAATAGAAGTCATTGTGTCAATAAAACTGTAAAGAACTTCAATTAGTACAATTGTTAGCAGATTCAATAACTATTTGCTGATGACTCTCTTATATATGCCTAATCTAAATGAAAGTAGCAAACTTCAAATTTCCTACTTGCAACGCTCTTATTAATGTTATTCGAAATATGCTCATGACCATATTGGCAACATTACATCTTTATTACTTTATTGGTATTCATTACAGACACAAAAGACTAACCTTCAACATGAGTACCATCACCCTGGATTCGATTATTCATCATAACTGAAAATGGAGCCACATTGAATGTTGAAGTTGATTGTACACCCGGCTTTAAGGATGATTCTGCCAATTTATCCTGAAGAAATGCTACACTTAGAATACATAGACAACAGAATGAAAAAGAGTGTGGCTCACAATGTAAATGGAGTGTTAGACCTTAGTTCTTACAAGCAAGTAGTTAATTATTATCCTGGGATCTTGCAAATATCATCTCATGTAAGTGAAGCTGAGTACCTGATCATATCAAAGCCCTCATTATCCTATAAAATACTATTGTATAATATATTACGCAGAACCCATGCCTATAAGATCGTTTTCAGAAGGTGTTAACTGTACTATAGGATCATACCTTGAAAGCATGATGGGGTTCGATATGAAAAATATCACCTACAAGATTTGCTAGAAGATAAATTAAGTCTATTAGGTACATGAAGCTTCGGCTTAATCTATAAGTATTATTCCTTCCATAGTTCCATACCAAAAACTAATCGACTTTAGAATCAAGAACAAGTCTAAAATAGCCTTTTCACTATTGATTTCAAACAAGTCGACAAAAGAAAGTTAACTCTCAAGTAGCACTAATATTCACAAGTAAATAAAACTTACAAGTGGGTCAAATTTGGTTGGTATTTTATCTCAAACATGTGTCAAATCAAAAAAAATTTGAAAGACTATCACTGTGATACTATTGTTTCTGTCGTTAATCATAAACCAATAATTCTAAAAAGTTATACAAGGAGAAAAAAATGTTTTTCAGCCCGTACTACAACGACCCATTTCAGCCCGAACTTGTTTTGACCCGTTAACTAACCTGCCCATCTTGCCACCCAAAATCAACAGTGTCAAACTGTCAACTCTTCTGGGGCGGAAGAAAGTAACCTTTTGACTTTGTGTCATAAGAAATCTAAAGATGAGAACAGAGATGGGTGTGTCGATAGTAATTGTCTTCTGATATTATGTACATTCCTGAACGATAAATCTGTGAATCCTAGGTTGCAACACTATTCCCATTCAAGCAGGATAAATCAAAGTTTCCACATACACATTTAAGAAATGTTGTTATTTAATGTTCTCTAAAATTCCATAAAATTTCAAGTTTAGTTGTTTAAATGTATATTGATAACAACAGTAACATAAAAAGGCACCATAGTCATACCTTCTTATCTTTCGACTTCTTCCACGGATTCAGTTCCTCGTGTTTCCTTCTTTTTCTCTGCAAAAGATATTATCTAAGTAAGCCTTCAAGCAACCAACTTATGAAGCTCAAAACAAAGAGTCTAATAGGGCCATATAGTTCCCACATACCCTTTCATATTTTTCGACACTTAACTAATGTAACTACATTTTTCTATAGGGCAGTGACTGGAAAAATAGTGTTATGAGAAGTGAAACGAAATAAATTAGCATCTTATAATATAAAAGAAGAAAAAGCTCACCGCCAGCCACCTACACCTCAATGCAACATCACGGACAGTTTTATTGCGCAATGTGGCAGCAATCTTGACATACTTTATAATACCAGGTTCATCAGCATATCTACATATAAAAGCAAAAATAAGATTGTTTATACTGAAAGTGCATATCATAAAGTTGAACTGAATCTACAAAAAAATACTGATTTTATGACAAAAAGTAACTAGACAAATATACTACCAAATATACTACGAGTAATAGCCATTGGCACAAAAAATACATACTTAGAAAGTGCTTCCTCTAACTTATATTGTTCTTCAACAGACCACTCCACAGCTAACCCTCCTCGATTTTTCAACTCCGGTATTGAGTCAACAACGATCGAATCACACGAATTCCCAATTCCACTAAACACTGAACTACTACTATTCACCACACCAGAACTCCCTGAAAAATTAATACCACCTGTACTATTCATCCTCCCAAAATCCCCAATTGTAATCATCTCAGATTTACTACTTTTCGCACTCGACTGAAACGATATACCCTGACTCTGATTCATACCAGAGCTATCTTGATAATAAAAACCAGTATCCATTACACAATAAAGATTCACAAAAAACCATCAACTAGTGATTCAAAAAGTACCCAAATTGAAAACTAAGCTTGCTCACACACAAAATGCATAAAGATTAAAAATAAAGCATCAAGAATTGATTAAAAAAGTACCCAAATGAAATTTATGGTTTTTCAATACAAAAAATACATAAAGACTTCAACTTTATGCAAAATCTTCAACACCCAAATGACATAAACATCATTTACACAATAAAGATTCAAAATAAGTCATAAAATAAGTGATATAAAAAGTACCAAATTGAAAAGTTAGCTTACAAACACACAAAATGCATAAAGATTCAAACTTTATGCAAATTCATAAATACCAATTACACCATAAAGATGCAATTTAAAAAGTACCCAAATGAAAATTACACACAAAATGAGTAAAGATTGAAATAGATCAGATCTTAAGACAAGCACAAAACATAGAATCATAAATTTTACGGAGTATTTAAAAAAAATGATTAGGAAAGCTGGAAAGGTGTGATTGGTTGTTTTTGTTGCTGTGGTTCAATCATCTCTCACTTGCAACATTCCTTTCTCTCTCTATATTTATTGAGAAAGACTTTTGAGATATTTATAAAAAAAATTCTAAAAAGTTTTTTGTTTTATAAAAAAAGGTTTTGAATGGGATTCAGCAAAAAGTGAGAATCCGATAAGAATTTGATGCCCACTAGTGTCAACATTCCACCAACAACCATATAACTATTTTTTCAATATCAAATACTAATAAATTGGTAGTATAAGCCAATGATGTGTTGGTTTTCATTTTATATTTGTTGGTGTTCAAAACCTAACTTGTTAAAGCGACAACTAGTTGTCAAATGTTTAATGTGTCGATGACTGGTTTGGTAAACCTTTTATTTAAAAGTACCTTAGTAATTTAATTGTTAAATTATTGTAAAAGGTCTTGATATCTTTTTGTATATTTTCAAATGTTGAGTCTAACTTTAGATTTTTATCGCCTCGCTTATGTTGAACAATGAAAAATGTTTACGTATAATATGTAAATCGGTTTAGAGATGGGATGGGAATGGTTTCATTGTTTGATTTTACATGTTGAACGGTAAGGACCTGATGAGATTGATATAGATCAAGAAGCTCGGTTAACACTTAAACAAAAATCATACTTCACTGTTGTGAGGCGGTGTTTTCCCAAGTATGTGAAAAACTTGTGTGATGTTGTGTGTTGCTCTCTTATTATAGAGATGTTTGTAGCAAGGTTGTCAAAATCGCGATCCTGCTCGTAGGATCGTACGATCCTACACACAAAAAACGATAAGGATCTTAACAAGATCGTAATCCTGGTAGGATCGCAGCAGGATCGTAGGATCGCGCGTAGGATCGTAGGATCGGATCGTATAGGATCGCCTACTATTTTTTTTTAAGTATAAGCTCATGTCCTAAAGCCCAATGACTAAGATTTTTTCAAAAAAATTATTATTTTGGTGCTGTTAATTAATTTTCTCTTGCAAATGAGTGTAAAATCATTATGTTTTTATGGACTATTTAGAAATAGTTTAGATGTGTCGTTTTGGGTTTATTATGAAATACGATTTCGTTCTTTGTAAAATGTCATAAGCTTGTTTTTGAAGTAAACTATCTACATACTTGACCTAATTTTGTTCATATTTTATTTTATGTTACATATAAAAGTGCAAGTAAACCCTCTCCATGGTCCTTGTGGTTCGGCCATTTCAAGAAGAAGAAGAAAACCATCTCAAAATTTAAGCTCTAATATTTTTATTGATCCACTAGTAATCTATTTCAAGGTTTTGAAATAAAAACCTAAAGATTAATTAAGTTTCTAGTTCCAAAAATCTCTTCACCACTCAAGTAAGTTACTAATAATTTTTCCTACTCTTATAAACTCTTACTTGATGTATTTTTATGATCTAATAAGAAAAACATGCAAGTATTCTATGAGTCATACCACTTTTTACATATTTTTAGTACTTAATATGAGTTTAAATTATCCTATTGGTATTCATTTGAAACCTATCTTTGTTGATGAAGTTTAGAAACCCATGACACCCTAAGAAGGTGTATGGTAGGTTTAGAATAGTTTTGGTATTGATTGGAAGGGTTTAGAACAAGTATTACACAAGAGAAATCGTTTTCGACGAAATATATATATGGGCTGTCCAATTTTGTGAAATCTGGAAACATCAGTGGGTTAGGGGATATTTTGGTTTACATTTTCAGAAATAGATTTAAAAACGAAACCGTGGTCGCTTGAACGGGTTAAAACGGGTTTATAACGAAGAAGTTACGCTATTTTCAAGTTTAACGACGAAAACTATTTTTCTGAAAATATACTTGCTGTCAAGGGTTTTTCAAGGGTAAAAAACGAGTTGTAAACCTAAACTAGAAGAGTCGACTTATCAAAAATATATTAATACATACTATCACGATTCCGAGGATATATAGAACGTAGAAAACGGACCTATAACGCTAAAGATATACATATTTGAAATACGACGATCACAAGTATTTTCTTCAGCGCTAACACTTAAATATTTTTCTAAGTGTCAAAAAGGTTGTCGCGGATGACCATGTTTGGAGCCGTTTTTCTCATCGATGGAGTCAGTTTTGAGAAAATAATATCTCCAAGTAAAAGTTAGTTCACCTGGCCTATTTTCCAAAATGTCCAGCCGTTCGTCAAACGGATTTATAACGAGTAACTTATGACCTCTCAAACATTCACGAAAACTGCCCCGAAACTGCATTTTTAGCCCGACTACCTTACTTCACCATCATTTTTATCTAGTATCGAGACTCGTATGGACAAAAGTTCAGTGTTACGACTTTTAGATAATGTTACAAGCTTTCTAAAACCATTGGGTTTATTTCCCAACACTCGATATTTACCGATTTACGACTAGCTTTCCGAGGCTACTTAGCCATTTTCACGAATTATCAAAGTACATTATTTTGCGGCGAAAAACTATATTTTCTTGATTTATCACTAAACGACTATTGTGGGAAGTTGTTTCAACCTATATAAGCGTAAAGTATTTTATAACATGACGAGATGTCACAAACATATATTTCGATGATAAACTTTATTTTCAAATGCACAAGTGGTATTGATATCATATGAGTTTGCATGCACAACATTATTTCCTGACTTATATTAGATCATATCATTCATAATAGGTTGCAGTTAGAGATTGCGCCTCATTTCAGTGTATCCACTTTTGCCATCATATCATTGTATCAAGTGAGTTTTCATAGCCCCGTCTTTCAAGTTTATACTATATTTCAAACCTACGGGGGAGAATACATTGCACATCATTTTATTACGAGCCCAAGTATATTCAAATTCATTTACATAGCTTAAGTTACCTCATTGCCAATTAAATGTCCCCATTTCATAATCATGAACCGTTAATTCCGGAAGAAGCGAGGGTGAGTGAATAGATCTATTGAGGGTGACTCCTCCATCCGGGTTGGTGGTTCCAACTATTCAAACGGATGCATTTTATTTAATATCATAATTTGAGTTGTTTGGCAAAACACTCTGTTGGGGCGAACATCATGATCAGTCTAGCTTCGGTGTCATGTGCTTATAGCAATTGTAACATTTTCATGTGGCATATTTGTCATACATAACTTATACTTGTGGTGGTCGTACAAAACAATTACAGAAACCTATGATATCTCACCAATATTATTGTTGACCATTTTAGCAATGTATTTTCAGGTATCTAAGGCATACACTTCATGGCATACATAAGGAGTTATCATAGAGTTGCGGTGACGACGCGTCTCACATGGGTTTTATACACTTTAAAACATCGTTTGGATTGTGACAAACTTATTTCCACACATGTTGATTTTCATTTGGGACCTATATTTTGTTAACTCTGAATGTTTTAATAAATCAAACGATGTATTTTCAAAATGACACTTTAGGTCGTTCAATATAACTGTAACTGTGATGCTATGGCAGTCATCCCCTAGGTATTCCATTCCGCTGCAAAACAGGTATTTTGGGGGTGTGACAGATTGGCATCAGAGCAAGAGTTATAGAGAACTAGGTTGTATCATTGACCCTAGACTATAACTACATCATCATAGCATCTCATTATTTCATCATAAGAGCATATTTACTATGCATGCGGTTTCATACGTACATTTTGCGAGTTATTTACTTTCATTTCAAATCGATTGTCACATAAATGTCTTCAAATACCCATTCCATTATCCTTTCTTCAAATTCCAACGTGGAAAAGGCCTTGTCATTCCCTATCACAATTTTAACATCAGTTGGCTCTACACCAGACTCACCACTCATATTATCCGATACTGAGACTGAACCCTTTGAGGAGGACAAAGTTGCACCTACACCACCACTGTCACCATCAATTCGTCGTAGGAACAAGGCAGTTCCTATCATTCTGCCGGGACAGATCATACCATTTGGTAGGACTTATAGGCTTAGTCCTAATGGACCTATTAGGATTCTTACTACAAGGAAGAGAGTACATTCTATTACCCTCATTCTTAGATCATGTGCTACTCATGTACTACCACCACCATCAGCTACTCATACCACTATTAGTCGTCCAATAGTGCATACTCTAGTTTTATCTCTAAAACGTCGTAAGACAACATGAAAGAGGGTAGTATTTCATTCACCATCATCACCGTTATTTCCTAAATCACCACTAGGATTTCCATCATCATCATCGTCATCATTTTCATCATCATTATCATCTAGAGCATCATTCGTACCATCACATCTCATATACACTACTCATACATCTGACTTGCAGCTTGGGAGGCATGCATGATTTGACACACCATTACCATCTATCACTAAGACTATAGACACTATACTATCTTATAGGTTTGAGGACTGTGAGAGTTCTAGGGCTGTTGCTGCTAGACAACCTACTGCTCCTACACTTGAGACATGATTAGACCATCAACAAGAACTGATAATAAGTACCTTTCTATCTAATGTAATCTTTATCCTTTATTATCTCCACGATAATCACAACCTTTGTTTATTTCATTCCCTATTCCAATTGCCCAATTTTCAATCATTTCGCAACAATATACCGCTATCTTACTAGGGATTAGGCCAACTTTATTCTTGAATAATTAGGAGACTATTACCATTCTATGAGGTTCTCCCACGTATCCTACAAACCATTCAACAAATCTTATTTCAAGTTATTTTTCTGCCACTTCATGAAAGTATTTCACTTAATTTTATTCCAAGCTATTTTACTATATTCTTAGGAAAATGGTTTCACAGAATTCTAAAACAAGTTGTTTTGTTACCACCCTATAAATTGATTTTCAGTCATTCTATCAACTATTTACTACCATTACGCGAAACGATTTTCATATTTGTTAGGAATCATCCTAACATGAAAATGTGACAACATATTTGGTATTACAATAGTTTTATTGTAAGGCACAAACACATGGACTGAAACCGTCATTTATGTAAAGTCATGTGTTTGGTGTCCTATATAAGCCCTCCTAGACTTCACTAGGAGGGTGATGCTTAGTGTTTAATCTTCCATTTATCTTATCATTAATAAACACAAAGTTATCCCTTCTCTCTCTACTTTCTCTCTCTAACCATGGATGTCATTTACTATCATCATCCCCGACCTCCCGAATCACATAATCAACTAATCTAAACGATCCAACAATTGGTATCAGAGCTAGGTTATTATCATTGGTTGATTTGTGATCCAATTTTGTCAAAATTTTCCTATTTTAAATATGTTATTACATGTTTTTAATTGTGTTACATTATGTGGTTTTAACAGTTTTAAAATGGTCAAATCTGGTATTAATCGTGGTCAAAACAGTCAAAATTGTAATATTTTGAATCTGGGTTTTTATGGGTTTTTCTGGAAAAGTTTGAAGTTTTGCGAGTTTGCATACTTTACTTTGAAGATTTGTGAGTTTGCACAATTTTCATTGAAGATTTGCGAGTTTGCATTGTTTCCATTGAAGATTTGCGAGTTAGCATTTTTCTGACTTGAAGATTGGCGAGTTTGCCAGTATAATCTTTCAAGTTTGCGAGTTAGCAACTTTCTGATTAAAGATTTGCGAGTTACAATTTTTTTTTGAAGATTAGCGAGTTTCTAATTTCTGCACTTGAAGATTAGCGAGTTAAGAATATTTGCGAGTTTGACTCATTATAACTTCAGATCAAATCATCAGCAGTTTGGGTTACACCGTTTGACCTCAGATCTAATCCTCACGGGTAGCAAACAGTTAAAATAAAAAAAGGAGAAGGAAGAAGACACGAGAAGACCAGATTCATAACCCGGCACATGTCATAAAACCTCAGATCTGATTGATCATCCTTGGTTCTTTATCAAAGTTGAAAAATAAAAAATGAACACGAAGAAAAAACAAACAGATGTATAACCGAACCATATCCAACAATAACATCGTATAATCTAACCTATACCCCTTAACCAACATCAACAATCGACAACTCCATATCCACCCTTAATCCCAACTCCTAATCATCACAGTGACAAAAAAAAATAATAAGAAAACGAATCTCAGAATTGTTAAACTCATACATAGATCTTTGAACACCTTAAGAGTTTAATCACACTCATCATAGATCTTAAAACTTCAACAAAAAAAAGGGGGAAGATCTCAGGTTGTGTTCAAATTGTATACAAATCTTATAAATATTTTTTCTTTGCTTGAACAACAAACTCATCACAGATCTTGTTTTAATTTTCGAACATTTTGAGAAAGAACAAAACAATTAAGTCCATCCTTTCAATCGTTCGGTTAAAGATCAAGACATAAAAAATGAACCTACTTAACACACCTTACCCGAGACCTCTTTAAGAGGTCTAGAAGTCTTTGGAAGCACGTAAACATTGCAGAAAGGTTGTGTTGGTACTCGTTGTCAGTTAAGCCAATTTGAAAAAAGAATGAGTATGGTTTCTTGTTTGGTATTCGGACTCAAGATAGTGGTGTGCTTGAGATTTGGTTGGTGATATGATGAGAGTGATGAGAAGAGATGTGGATGAAAGCTGCGATTGGTGGAGAGAAAACATTAGGGGGGCGGATGGTGTTGTAGTTAGGGTTACAATTGTGTAATTAAGTTACCCTTATATCCGGTTATTGAGACTTGAGAGTTTTAAGATAATTGGGCTGGACCGGGTATGCATTGGTTTGTCGATTTGGATCGGGCTTCTTGATTTTAAAATTGGTGTGTTGAACTTGTGTTGGGCTATTAAACAAAAGATGAGCTGGAAGGATTAGATCCGAAAATTTATCTTATTTTTGTCAATGGACTCAATTTTTGATGAAGATAAAAATTTCTTTTGGTTATAATTATTGGTTTATTGGTTAATTTTGGGGTTCGTAACGATAAAGTGAATAATTTTTTGGGTTATGAATTTTGACAAGATCGGGAATTATCCATTATCAAGATTCGTTTCAAACCGTCAAAAGGCTAGATTTTGGGTATTAAAACGTAAGAGATGACTACGGAGTTTATTCATTATTATTTATTTGAGGTTGAAGTGGAATTTCACGGGCTCGTGTACTTAGTATCTCAAAGTATCGGGGTTGGTTGGATGCATGATTCTTCGAGATCCTTGTTCGACCTTTTAACCGTTACGAATGACAAAGACTTGAGTTGTCTAGTTATACCTGATGTAAGGAGTTGCGTTCTTGTGCTCATAGCGTATAGCTATCACTTTAAAGGAGTTACGTTGTAGTGCTCAAGTGTCACAAAAAGCTGTGGATAATTCGAGAGAAGTTCATATACAATTAAGGATGGATGGATGGGTATATGATTCTACCTTTATTGAAATTCTTAGTATTGGTTCTTCGTCAGACATTAATGCAAGCTTAAGTCACAAGTTCGGGTTATTTTACTTCAGTCTCAAGTTCGTCATATTGGGTTTTCTCCACCAGTAGTCACTACAAAGAGCCGTCAGAATGATAATGGGGTCAGTAAAGAGTTAGTTGAGAGGAGTATAAAAGAGTAGAGAAGTTTTATCAGCAATTGATTCTCACTAGATATTTCATGCTTAACAAAGATTTATGGTACTTCACACTTATTCGATTACTTGGACATACGGGGTTACACTGCCTCCGTTTCCATCGTAAACATAGTGTGTATGCTTCCGATTCTACGAAGACATCGTGGGGGAAGAGAGTGGATGTGCTTCGTATTTTTTTTTATTTCTTTGTGAAAACACTCATTTTCCATAAGTATCTGCAATCAGGGGGAAGAAATGTGCACATCGGAGACGCACAACAGGTTCACGTGATCGAGCTTTAAATGTTATGACTGCCAGAGAGATGTCCACAGAGATGATCAGTGGTTCAGTTTTGTGTTTTTGGTGTTATTGTTTTAACTTTCTGGGTTGTTTTGTGTGAAGTAGCCTACTTATGTGAGAAAATCTTGTTGATTTCTTGCATGTTACCCCCGAACGAAGTTTCCGCATTGAGTACAATTGTGATTAAGTGTCGAGTCAGATTTGATTCGTGTGGTTTACTGTTTTGTCTACAAATTCTGCTGCGTACTTAAAACTTCAAAAGTTAGAAGACATGTTAACTACATCAAAGTTTCGAATCTGCTAAAGACGGTTGTCAGTTTGGGGGGAAGCTGATTCAGAAACTTCGCTGAAAAGAAGTGTATGAGGAAGCTGCTAAAGACATGCAGTATGAATTGGGAGGAAGTTAATCCAATTCATACATATTACATCATTTGCCTACAAGTGAAGAAAATTTTCTCAAGCGGATGTACAAGATGAAGACAAAGAGCGTCAACTGTAGACATCCTCAGCATTTGAAGAGCATATGAAGACCTTTCTTTATTCGTATTTGTACTTGTAGGAAATGTTGTAAGTAATCCCATATGTTGCCACATTGGGGGAAGATTGTTAGGAATCATCCTAACATGAAAATGTGACAACATATTTGGTATTACAATAGTTTTATTGTAAGGCACAAACACATGGACTGAAACCGTCATTTATGTAAAGTCATGTGTTTGGTGTCCTATATAAGCCCTCCTAGACTTCACTAGGAGGGTGATGCTTAGTGTGTAATCTTCCATTTATCTTATCATTAATAAACACAAAGTTATCCCTTCTCTCTCTACTTTCTCTCTCTAACCATGGATGTCATTTACTATCATCAACTAATCTAAACGATCCAACAATATTACTCTGAAAAATTGTTTGAGCCATTATCTTACAAAACAACACGTTGAATACCATCTAAAACTTCGGAAAAACATAATACCATTTCAACAAAACCAAGCCTCACATCATTTGTCCTCGATTATACATAGCCTGATCACCTATGTATAATTCAGGAAGGATTATGTCATGAAAGAAACAAGCATCATTTCAAACTTCCTAAAACAATCTTCATTAAAAAACAAAGCCTTGTAATCAGATAACTTGTTCATAAACATTTCTTTTGTTAACACTCTATAAATACCTACGCCACTCATCACTCACTCAACCGATAAGTTAGAATTTTACCAGTGACCTTTTTAGGAAAGACTTTCCATACCATCTATGAGGAGGATTCCTCGATACAAGAAAACAATGAAAAGATTTCAGAACTACCAACAAGGACTAGAAGTATGTAGTAAGACGTTTCCAAACTCAATAGAAATTCTTAAGACATTACGAGATAATCCGAGCCACTATCTTTCGACTAGAAGCCAACTTCTATCATTTCAAAAGTACTAGCTAGACCGAGTTACAAGATTTAGTACAAAGCGAATACACACTAAGCAACACTGTAGAAATAAACTAAGCCTCCTAACTGAGACTACAGAACATTCCATTAAACATGGCCTCAGCAATATGTAAACTTCCCTACAATGAGTTTCCCTCAAAGGATAATTGAGTTAAATTAAGGTTATCAATATAAACTTTCTTTAAGGCATTGTGTTCTCTAGAAATTCCAGATAACCTCACTTCCACATCAATGATGCAACAAGTCTGAACATATCGGACAATCAATGACTCTCCACCTACAAGTGAAATCAGAACAAACATTCTTCGACATAGTATGAGCTGATATCTATGTTTTTGCTAGCATGATAACAATCTCAGTGATAAACTATTTTAGAAGCACTCAATATCTGAACAAATCTTGAAAATCAACCACCACACCACATCACTTAAATATTTAGGGTTTTGTGACTTGACAACATAGAGCGTGGAAATATTTCGATAAGAGAAATTAAGAGAGACACCATCAAACAATAAAATTTTTAGTAATGGAGACTAAGCACCCTAGGCAAGGAAGACTCAAGTCATGATATCCGCTAGAACTAGAAACGCGAGGAATCACAACTGTTACTCATAATCTATTCTTTTCAATAAATGTCCTAATCGACGGACTTGACATTTTGAAATTTGGCACGAGACACGTGGTATCAATTTCAATTATACCTAATATAAGGTAGCCGATTCACCTTAGACTTCTGACAATCATTTCAAGATTCCCATGGAACCTACTAGGACATGAGTACCGCCTACTAGGACATGAGTACCGCCTTTTATCCTCAGCTCAATGGTCAGAGCGGGAGAACAATTCAAACATTAGAAGATATACTCAAAGCATATGTGATTTTCTGGAAATGATTAGGCAGATCATTTTTCATCGAACAAGTTCCTTTACAACAATAGTTATCACATGAACATACTGACTACACCATTTGAGGCACTCCATGGTTGAAATGTCAATCACCTATTGACAAGCCAAAAATCAGGAAAGTCCAACTCACTAGTCCATAACTTATTCATGAAACAACAAGGAAATCGTATAGAGCAAGAATCAGTTACAAACAACAACAAATAGATAGAAAAGCTACGTCGATATACGACGCAAAATATTGGAAATGTGTTCCATAAGTCCCAAACCATTAGGATTTCAATTTGGCGACAAAGTTATGTTGAAAGTCTCGCCTTGGAAAGGCATGGTACGATTCAGAAAAACGCGGGTAAACCCGATGCGACTCAAACATCCTCACCTTTTCACAAATAACACCGTAGAAACCAACATGAACTGAATTCAGGGACTGAATTCCTTTTTGGGTGGGCGAATGTGACAACTCGTAATTTCAGGTCATTTCTCAAACTTTGAAAATTTCATTATTCATCTCATGAAATTACTATTCACTGGTTACTATTCATCATTTTACTATTCATCGTTTTTGAACTCGGTTTGAGACTTTGAGAGGTTATTTCAAAATTTTACTATTCATGAAACACTATTCATTCCCGGAGAAAAATCACTATTCATGATTCACTATTCATCATTTTCGTAAACTAGGTTTACGAGTATCAAATACGTGTAACCTTGAGGGTTAAGCTGCGTATTCATGGAACATCATTGAGAACATTTCATATAGATTAGAGTTAGTCTACATATCATCAGTAATATCACTTTCATATTAGTTCATGCATGGGTTTGCATTAGGGGTGAGCATAAAAACCGAAAAACCGAATTGAAACCGAAAAAACCGAAAAAGCCGAACCGAAAAAACTGCCCCATTTGACAAACCGATGGTGGTGGTTTTGAATTTTATAAAAACCGAATGTTTGGGGCGGTTTTTGGTTTCATAAGAAAAACCGAACCGAGAAAACCGCCCCGCTCCACCTTCATGTATGTTTTATATTTATATATATATGAGATATGCTATTTAATTTTAAAGATTTGAGTATACATGCAACTTTATCTATTAGAGAAAAAAGAAGTAATAGTGTTGTTTATTATTAATACATTCAAATATGTTATATTAATATATATTATATCTTTGTTTTCGAGCAATAGTGTTCTTTAAATTTTTTTGCGAGCGTAAAAGTGCAAAGCCGCAAAAACATGCATTTTATATTTTAGATTCATGTTTGGTTGTTTTAAATATTTTTGCTTGAAATCTAGGAATCGTAAACACTATACAATATTAAAAATAGCTTGTTTTCTAGTAAGAAAAAACCGAATAAAAACCGAAACCGAACCGATTCAATGTCAAAAACCGAAAAACCGAAACCGAAAAAACCGACACTAAACGGTTTGTAGTTTTCAAAAACCGAAATATATGGTTTGGTTTTTGGTTTTACCATAAAACCGCCCCACCCCGCCCCATGCTCACCCCTAGTTTGCATATTTCATTAACGTATATTTATTTATTAAATAAACGCTATCGCACGATTATTTATTTTGAATAATTGATCCGACACTTCCAACAATCATCCAAATATATTTTTATACTCATTTTAAGACTATAAAAATTATATTATTAGTTTACCCGATGTTTTGAATTTATTTTGTATATATATATATATATATATATATATATATATATATATATATATATATATATATATATATATATATATATATATATATATATATATATATATATATATATATATATATATATATATATATATATATATTTACAACGGTTTTCGTAAATTCAATTCGATAAATATTTATTCACTCAATACTTGCGAGAAATGCATTTTTATAAAATTTTATGACTTCAATATATTTTATTTTGTTCCGCTAAAATCGATTTCTTGCTAACGATACACTAAATAATTAATTACATGTACAAAATATACATTATACTTAACGTTATACACATTTAATCATCAAACAATATCAAATCCCTCCCCAATTTATTCATTGCCGACCCCCCCCCCCCCTTGTCATCACTTTGTAAAATATCTTGAATAGATATGTACACATACTCATTTTTGTAGCTAGATATTTGTTATATACAATTAATATATTAATCCTAAAACACATACAAACTCATACTAAAAGGTGAAAAGTGCAAGCAAACCCTCTCCATGGTCCTTGTGGTTCGGCCATTTAAAGAAGAAGAAGAAAACCATCTCAAAATTTAAGCTCTAGTATTTTTATTGATCCACTAGTAATCTATTTCAAGGTTTTGAAATAAAAACCTAAAGATTAATTAAGTTTCTAGTTCCAAAAATCTCTTCACCACTCAAGTAAGTTACTAATACTTTTTCCTACTCTTATAAACTCTTGCTTGATGTATTTTTATGATCTAGTAAGAAAAACATGCAAGTATTCTATGATTCATACCACTTTTTACATATTTTTAGTACTTAATATGAGTTTAAATTATCCTATTGGTATTCATTTGAAACCTATCTTTGTTGATGAAGTTTAGAAACCCATGACACCCTAAGAAGGTGTATGGTAGGTTTAGAATAGTTTTGGTATTGATTGTAAGGGTTTAGAACAAGTATTACACAAGAGAAATCGTTTTCGACGAAATATATATATGGGCTGTCCAATTTTGTGAAATCTGGAAACATCAGTGGGTTAGGGGATATTTTGGTTTATATTTTCAGAAAATATATTTAAAAACGAAACCGTGGTCGCTTGAACGGGTTAAAACGGGTTTATAACGAAGAAGTTACGCTATTTTCAAGTTTAACGACGAAAACTATTTTTCTGAAAATATACTTGTTGTCAAGGGTTTTTCAAGGGTAAAAAACGAGTTGTAAACCTAAACTAGAAGAGTCGACTTATCAAAAATATATTAATACATACTATCACGATTCCGAGGATATATAGAACGTAGAAAACGGACCTATAACGCTAAAGATATACATATTTGAAATACGACGAAGTATTTTCTTCAGCGCTAACACTAATATTTTTCTAAGTGTCAAAAAGGTTGTCGCAGATGACCATGTTTGAAGCCGTTTTTCTCATCGATGGAGTCAGTTTTGAGAAAATAATATCTCCAAGTAAAAGTTAGTTCACCTGGCCTATTTTCCAAAATGTCCAGCCGTTCGTCAAATGGATTTATAACGAGTAACTTATGACCTCTCAAACATTCACGAAAACTGCCCAGAAACTGCATTTTTAGCCCGACTACCTCACTTCACCATCATTTTTATCTAGTATCGAGACTCGTATGGAGAAAAGTTCAGTGTTACGACTTTTAGATAATGTTACAAGCTTTCTAAAACCATCGGGTTTATTTCCCAACACTCGATATTTACCGATTTACGACTAGCTTTCCGAGGCTACTTAGCCATTTTCACGAATTATCAAAGTACATTATTTTGCGACGAAAAACTATATTTTCTTGATTTATCACTAAACGACTATCGTGGGAAGTTGTTTTAACCTATATAAGCGTAAAGTATTTTATAACATGACGAGATGTTTCAAACATATATTTCGACGATAAACTTTATTTTCAAATGCACAAGTGGTATTGATATCATATGAGTTTGCATGCACAACATTATTTCATGACTTATATTAGATCATATCATTCATAATAGGTTGCAGTTAGAGATTGCACCTCATTTCAGTGTATCCACTTTTGCCATCATATCATTGTATCAAGTGAGTTTTCATAGCCCTGTCTTTCAAGTTTATACTATATTTCAAACCTACATGAGAGAATACATTGCACATCATTTTATTACGAGCCCAAGTATATTCAAATTCATTTACATTGCGTAAGTTACCTCATTGTCAATTGAATGTCCCCATTTCATAATCATGAACCGTTAATTCCGGAAGAAGCGAGGGTGAGTGAATAGATCTATTGAGGGTGACTCCTCCATCCGAGTTGGTGGTTCCAACCGGTCAAACATATGCATTTCATTTAATATCATAATTTGAGTTGTTTGGCAAAACACTCTGTTGGGGCGAACATCATGATCAGTCTAGCTTCGGTGTCAAGTGCTTATAGCAATTGTAACATTTTCATGTGGCATATTTGTCATACATAACTTATACTTGTGGTGGTCGTACAAAACAATTACAGAAACCTATGATTTCTCACCAACATTATTGTTGACCGTTTTAGCAATGTATTTTCAGGTATCTAAGGCATACACTTCATGGCATACATAAGGAGTTATCATAGAGTCGCGGTGACGACCCGTCTCACATGGGTTTTATACACTTTAAAACATCGTTTGGATTGTGACAAATTTATTTCCGCACATGTTGATTTTCATTTGGGACCTATATTTTTTTAACTCTGAATGTTTTAATAAATCAAACGATGTATTTTCAAAACGACACTTTAGGTCGTTCAATATAACTGTAACCGTGATGCTATGGCAGTCATCCCCTAGGTATTCCATTCCGCTGCAAAACAGGTATTTTGGGGGTGTGGCATTTTGCATAAATGTTATCACGAAAACTTATAATAAAAAAAAAATTAAAACAAGAAGTAGGTACACCGTGCACGTATGTAGTAACTTTGTGCAAGTATGCATTGCAATATATCTAATATTCTACTACTAAGGTACTTGAACATATAACTTTTTCTTTTATTATCCATTTGAATTCGTTTATCATATGAAATATTATATAGAAATATAAAACTACAACCCCTATACAAAAATATATACATTTTCATAGGATCTTACGATCCCGATCCGATCCTACGATTACGATCTTGCAAAGCCGAAAACGATCCTTGGTAGGATCCCGATCCTGACAACCTTGGTTTGTAGGGTTTAGAGACAAACCCCTCGGGAGTGATCAACAGCCGCCAGGGTGCCAAGTGTTTTATGGTACTTGTCATTCGTCCATTAGCTCGTAGTGGTACTTGTCGTGCGTCGTCACTGTGCGATGTCAAATGGTACATGTTAACCGCTAGTGATAGTTGGGGAGCATGTAACACCCCCCGAGATCATAATGACAGCGGAAGACTAATTGGGGTGTTACTTGGATGGGGATCACAGTCAATAATCATAGAAAACGACTCGAAAGAGACGTTTTAAGAAAAATAGTTATCATTCATTAAAAACTCATTGTTTGTTACAAAATATTCCAAATGTTTCAAATGTTTCCCCAAAATATTGAGCATGAGTTTGTAAGAAATGACAACTTTATGTTTTACACCACAAGAAAAGGTCTTGGTATGCCCACTCCGCGCCTTGAACATAATCTTCATTGATTACCTGAGATAACATGCTTAAAAAGGTCAACAAAAATGTTGAGTGAAATCCATAGGTTTAATATAAAGTTGAACAGAAGAACATGAACATGATAATTGTAAACTAACAATATATCATAAATAAAATCACAGATTATTATTCGCTAAGCTCATGCAACCAAGACTCAACTGCATACACCGAATTATTGGTGTACGTAATAGTTTGCCCTAAGGAGGTAATAGCCAATTACCTAATGCAATTCAAATATGGTACGCCCCGGTTATTTCCTATAACCAAGACGGGGTCGTTACTCCCCATAATATTATTCACGATATCTGCGTTCACTCGCGGTGACTAATGGTTCATGATACAGGGGACTTATGGCTAAATACTTAGGCAATCCTAATAATCAAGTAGCGAACATTTATGAAAAACCTTGTGTTATAGTTTAGAGCATGTATCTCCCTCGCGGGGTTTGCAAATAAAAGTAAAAGCGAGGCTATAAACTCACCTGAATGAAAATGAACAAGCACAATATGATCAAGCACGATGTAGTGGAGGCTCCAAACCGAAACCTAAGAATGAGATGGTAAGCCTCATAATATAATAAACCTTTGGTTCGCGACCAAAATAATAGAGCATTGAATATACTTAATCAATAGATCATTGAATTATCCAATTCAATAGAGCGTTGTGCGTGCTGAACGTTTTAAGTTCAATTTACGTGCTACATTGACTTAGTTTGATATTTATCAAAAGTCCTCACTTACGCATACGTGAAATGTTCCCCGTTGTTGTTTTGTGATCATAACAATTTTATTGAGTGTTTTAGTTTACTTATGTTCGAAGTGCGTTATTACCGAGTTACGGTTTTATATAATAATTTTTATAAGGGAAAATTAGTCAAATAGACCGCGCGCCCTGATGCTTATCACTTTCTGGACCACGCTTTTTTGCGTTACGAAAATGGACTTGTTGCCCATCGATTTTCTTGTAGCCAACCATGGGTTGGCACGTGTCCGACAAAAGTATGAAAGAAGTACATATTTTGACAGTATTTGTGATGTATCGTAAGGTATTGTTTTTTGGGCAACCAAAATGTATTTTCGGGTAACTATATATTATTGGGAAACTTGTATTTATACACGAGGATAATATGGTCATTTTACAATGGCTTTATTATAAAAGTAATAATAATAACTCAGACACGTACTAACACAACATCACGCGTACACACACAATCAAACATCTTCTAGTACAATTTAACAGCTTCTACAATTAAACATCTTCTTCTAGATCACGCACACACACTCACAAAATTGGAGTTGTACAATTGTAAAATCGCAGTTCGTTCTACATTGAAGTTGCTGCAAGATATTAAACTCTGTTTGTCAAAGAACGAAAACCGCGAAAGGTTGTTCAGGCAAACAGTATTTAGTCCCTGGATGGATATAAAGTCTTGCGAGAATGATTGCCTTCTGATGCATTATGTTTTGCAACACCAGGTATATGTTTCTAACATATCCTCTGATTCCCCTCCACTAACATTCCAAATTGGGGACCATTCGTTAAGGTTTGGCCGGAAAGAATTTTGTCGATAAAGGGTTTCGATTTGGCAAAGTTTCAAAGCGAATAAGCGATCTAGCTTTTCAGTGATCGTGTATTTCCTGAAAAAAGAGTAATGGTATAACAAATGTACATGCCATTGATCTTTTGGAACTTGTTAATGATGGAAAAAGGATGGAAAAAGGTGGTTATTGCTTTTCGATGAGGATCTTGTTAGGGTGTGTCTGTTGGTAGCTGCAGAGCTGGTGTTTATTGGAAAAGAAGACATGAATTGCATCCATAATCACTTATTGTCCTTGGTTGATGATTTTGAAGCCTGGAATGTATTTCCTTAGGGTGAATATATGTGGCATAAATTTTATCAAAGGACTGTCAATATTGTTCATATTCACAGAAAATATCATCTGTTAAAATTGAAAAAAAAACCCAAAGTTCAGTGCCACATACAATCTATATGGGTTCGCTTGGGCTTTCAAGGTTTGAATTCTCTGTAGTTTGTACTAATGTATGTATGTGTTAGTTTGATAACATCTTTGTTTTAGAAAACAGTTTATTGAAAGCTTTTGATTCTATTTTGTTGTGCTATTACTTGTTCAATCAAAAAGTACCTATAAATAATGATGTTGTTTTATTGTTATGAAATGCTGGTCTTTTGGTGTGTATACACGTAATATAAATGTTACCCGTAATTTAGATTACAGCAATGTTATAACACTTTTTAGTTTGCGATTTTTTAGTAATTGTAACCATAAAGGTATTGTTTCATCCTAAACAGATGACCTTTACTTTGTTAAAACTTTAAACAAATTCAAAAACGATAACTGCATAACTAGACATTTTTAACGATGACGGGTGTGCCTATTACAAATTTGGATTTTGGAGAGTTTTCCTAAAAGCTCACTTTGGTGGGTGAAAGACAACAAGGTGATTCCACGTGGTCTTGCTTGATCAGAACTTTCAAAGTTTGAACGCTTGTTGTAATCTCTTTGGACCGGTAGGCATCACACAGTCTTATGATGCAGACTATACTAACTTGTACCTAAATTTGTTCACAATATCAGTAATTGTAACTCTTTTTGTTCTTAGGACTCAACTCCCATTGTTGAACTTTATGCAACACAAGCTGAAATGAAGCAACCGTGGTGTATTTCCAGTGCCCAATATATAGATGGTTTGTAGTGCAGACATGAGCGGTTGTGAGAAGATGCAGAGCATTGAATCAATTCGTGGATGATTTCAATTTACACACTGTCATGGAACGTCAACTGCAGGGGTTACCTGAAAACGCATTGCAACTCAACATTGAGCAACAACCTTCTTTAAATGGTGCACAAACGGGGACCACTCTTTCAACAGGGGCTATAATTCGTGAGTTAGTGGATTTGGATCAAAAACTTTTGATGATAGAAAATGGCATTCATTCTGTCAGAAACACACCGGTTGTACTTGATGTGTTTACGACTGTCAAAAGTAGAGTTTCAGAAGTACAACAGCTTTTGGGTCTTAAAAATGATGCGGCCTTCGTTCCTGATCAATCTAAAAGTTGTGCCAATACAAATGACTCTAACGTTAATCCTGATGATCCGAAGGTTTGTATTTACTTTTAAGGTTACCTCCAATGTTATACCAAACCCAAATAATCCTTCATGTGTACACTTATATCAAACCTTGGTCGTTACAGGCCACGTCGTGTCATGGTCTAGGCCCTAACGGGGATAAGGTCGTTGTTGTGGACGATGCAACGGCCATTGACAATGATGATGGGCTAAAAGAAACGCAACCATATAACCTTGGGATTCTTGTACAAGTTTGTGCCATGACCCAAAAATGTCCTGCTATGGAATATGGAGGTGATCGTACTACTCAACTTCAACCAGTTGCACCAAACGATGAAAAAAAAACACCCGGTGACCCCATTATTTTATGTTATCTTTCACTTAGAGTTTACATATCAAGTATAACATATGTCCGTACTTATGTATATATAATTAAAATTTATCAGGAACCGGATTGTGGTAACGATTGGTCGTCTTACATAAACGACGATAAAGTTACGGGTGATAATTCTGTAGATGCAATAGATTGTGATAATGAACAGCAGGATGTGGTTCAGAAACAATTGCCTGGGGAACCTGAACCCGTTAACAATATTATTGGTGTGCAGACAGAAGAAGGAACACCAACCAAAAAAAGCTCTTGAGGTATCTACATTATCAGTAAAACAACGCCGATAAATAAGATTTTAATGTGCTGTTTGTAACATACTATATTTTCAAATCGCAGTTCAAAGACAACAACCTGTCAAATGTAAATGTGGTTGGCCAAAATGACACACCTATGTTGGGACGTGTTTCCTCCGAAGATAATTTCAACAAAAGCGTCGATAAAACATTGTTTGTTCCGTCTTAAGATTTAATGGATTTTGATGAGCAAGAAGTGAATGTGGTTGAGGAAAACTCGTTTGTTGGCCTTCGATCCGGTAACAATGATGTCGCTGTTGTTACCCAAGAAGAAACACCAACAAAGAAAGACCCTGAAGCCCCTAAATCTCAGGTTAAATCCAACAAATTGTCATTTGCAAATGTGGTAGGTACTAATGACAAACCTCCATTGGAAGAACTTTTCTCCCATAACAATACGAACAAAAGAAAGAGGGTAAAATTGAACGACAACCTCAGTAAATAAAATAGCATTGTAAAACATTACAAGAAGATGGCTGATTCTGTCAATTCGCCAACTAGCCTATCAAAAACATCAGCTACTCCTTGCCGCCGTCTTACAAGATCGTAAGGTGTCATTAACGAGGCTATTATCCCGCGGTTCGATGTAAAGCACCTTATTAAATTCTAACGGAAATGAATATTTTCTATTTATGCGCTTATTTTTAAGTATGTTTTTCAGGAAACTTCCGGAAACCCCAAAATGCGTCGAGTTAGTCACTTGTATTCGCCCAGAATTGAACCGTTTGTAGAGGTATCTTCTGTTTGTTAATCCATTAACATCATTATCATATGGTTAATGTTATTCAATATATAATTTTTTTAGGAACTTTTACGACACCCGAAATGCAACAAGAAGAAGGTTATCGTGCTGATTACCTTCGCAACTATTTCAAGCTTAAAAAACCATTAGTTTATACGTTTCCTTGGGGCTCCGGTGCCGTTGTTGTTTATAGGGGTTTTTGGGTAGCCTTGGCATATGTTGAAGATTGCACTGCGGGTGGCTATGACTTAGTGAGTAAAGCTGATTTTTATCTTGTCTCCTACACATGTTTATTATTTCGTTTTGTTACATTGGAACCGAATGTTAACAGTTTTGATTTGCTTTATATGTCCGCAGCACTTGGATGTATGGCTTGATTTGATGTCATTGTTTAGACCAGCCGATGCAGATTGGGCTTTGGTAGGGTGTAATTTCTGCAGTCAAATCCTAGATGGCAAAATGCCTACCACTTATTCAGATGGCACAACATACCCTGTGGCTTGGCTAGATGTTGAAAAGGTCGGTTGGCGACCTCTTACCGTACATATAGCACTATGTTATAAAGCGCTTATAATATTCCCGTGAATGAAACCTGAAAAACACGGGTACTCGGTGTGCTCCATATCCGCATTGGAGTTGTTTACGTTTATGACTCTCTTGGGTCAGGCGGAAGAGGTTCACGGTGGTGGCGAGGTTTGAAGAGAAAGTTACAAACACAACTTCAATTTTACCTAACAAAGGATGGGGTACTGCATAGTAAGGGCATATCACCCGGGGATTATAAAATCACATACAAGTTTCCAAAAGACTCACAACAATCAGACTTGTATGGCGATTGCGGAGTATGGATGTGCATTATTTTGTACAGATTGCTCCATAACCAGCCTCTGGAAGTAGATGACCCTCTTCAAACAACGTTATCTTACCGTGAACGGATGCTTGAATACTTCTGGAAGCATAAGGTTGAATACAAAAATTGTCAGCGGTCTGTCAAGGTACCATCCTTAATGTCTGTTTGACCCATAATTATTGTCACATGTTGACTTGTGCATGATTTTTCTTTCAACTTTTACTATAGGTATTTTTACTTGTGTTATATATCATTGGATTATTAATTTTGTGTATTTTTTTAAGCTCATCTGCATTTTTTTAATACCAGTGCACATACAAAAAAAGGCGTATGGTTTGCAAACCAATTCTATATTGGTTATGTATACTTTATTAATATTTGGTATACACCAGAATTAAATATTTGGTTGCCCTAAAGTACATCACGGTATATGTCCTTTAATGCCTCTGTTCCCAATCTCTTTCTTCAATACAAATCTTTCTAATTTTGTTTAACAAAATCTTTCTTTCTTCTTTTGGTTTATTCACTTCACATCTTTTATCTCAATCTTTCTGCTTTTGTTTAACAAAATGTCTGACAATATCCCACTGGATGTTCAACTAGATATCATCCGTAGGCTACCTACTAAGTCTATACTCCGACTACGTCTTGTTTGCAAGTTATGAAAGGCTAGTATAGATTGTGGAAGCTTCATCTTTAATTACGGTGTTCGTCGTAATGATGCATGTTTTTTACGCTAACATTCGATCAGGGTCACCAAGGTTTTATGTTAGGTTTAGATGAAAAGCTAATTGCTACGCCACTTCGTACAAATTTAAGGCTTTCATCTTTGATTGCAGTTGGCAATTCTAATGGTCTTTCGTGTTTTGTTTATGGTTCTAATCTAATGTCTGTTATTTGGAACCCGGCAATCAAAAAATCACTTGCAGTATTTGTCCCGTTTTACACGCATCAAATTGAATCTCCAAAGATTTGTTTTGGTTTTGGCGTCCGTCCGAACACTCTTGACCCGACGATAGTGAAGGTCTCCTATCCTGTTTTCCAAAGTGGTTTTTGGTATGTGTCTGTCTTTTCTTTGAACTCTTTACGGTGGACACGCCTTGAAAATTTCCACCCCCCTCGTGAAACAATCAAATTGAAACGTAAAACTCAGGCAGTTGTGGGTCGTTTTATCTATTGGACTGGGAGTGAAAAGTTAACTAATGAGGACGGTGTTATGTACAAGATTTATATGTTGATTTCTTTTGATTTGGTAACCAACGAATTAAAAGTTATAGACATACCACATATTTTAAAAAATGAACTCCCAGTTCCATTCTATGTTACAGATGTTGGAACCTCTCTCGGTCATTTCGGGATGATCATTGGTGAAGGTATGCCATTGTTTTATGGATGGTTTTGGGCGTGAATGGTTGTTCCATAAGATCATTTAGAAGCATATTCGCATCCCTAGCCTAGTTTCGTTCATTTGCTTGGGTTTACAAAGCATCATGCTCCAATAGTGGAAGCCTATAGCGGCAATCATTTGCATCACTCTGTATTTGTGTACAACCAAGAACTTGAATTATTTGTCACCATGGGAATGTTAGGAGATCTTTGGAAATTTCTACATCGCCTATACAAAGAATCTCTTCTTTTGTTAAATCACACAGAGCATCTTTGTGTATAGTATTTTTTTTGTAACTTAACATTCTATTCATCTTCCTTTAAAAGATTATCACTTTACTTGGTTAATGATATATGAAGGGCATTTTCAACAGGTATGTCGGCCTGAAGTTATCGATCATGCTTAATGGGAATGAGGCTTTGTGGTTTTTTTACGCTGTCTGTATGGGAAGGAAGCATGGAGTGGTTATCTTTTTCGTACTCGCTGAAAGTTATAAATCAAGTGGTTCTATAATTATGTAACCATTAAACTTATAATTATGTAGTACGCATCATATGTTGTAGGTTGTGTGTATGAAAGGTTGTATGTCAACGTATTTACTATTTCCTCTGTTTATGTTATCTTGGCAACCAGCAGTTGTTTCCAAAAATCAATTAGGAAACTAACTGTTGTACGTAGGGCAACTTCTTTTCCCTAGCAACCGCTTTTATAAAAGAAGGAGTCCTTTTAGTCGTACAATTCGTATTCTACAATCTACTAATACCTACAAGCTAGTGACTATGTACACTTGACAAAAACATATTTAACACTCCACACTAGTATAATTTAACTAGCAGTTGTCAGTTTAATACGACTGTGGCATCATTTCGTTGATTTCTTCTATCAATAGCAGTAGTTAAAATAGCTAGCAGTTGTAACTATACAACCAACACAGTTTTACTTGGAGTAGTAAAAATAAATACCGGTTGTAAAACTAACTACCATTTGTAAGTATACAACCAATTCGTTTTATATTTTGAGATTTTTAATGTAAGTAATCGAGCATAGAAGCAGTGCAGCTTTTTTTTACGTTTACAAATGTCGCATATAGCTCAAAATAATCAACTCAAATGAATTTAACTGTACACATAATTTTGTTGAGGTCTTCTATCAGTGGCAGTAGTAAAATTAACAAGTACATGAGACTATACTACTAGCAGCTGTACTAGCATATTTTCTCTCCTTTTTGGTATTTGGATAACGCTTATCCACAATTATAAACACTTTGAATTTAACTACCCGACCTTTTAATTCGCATATACCATTTGTTTGTACCTTAGGGACTCTTTGAATATCAATTATTTAAATCACACACACAAAGCAGATTTTTGCGTCCAAAATATGCAACTTTCCATTAAAAAACCGCTACATTATTAAAGTTTACATACGCACTATGCCTTCTATCTTTTCAACAAGCCGATATGCCACTTCACTTATTCTATTTGTCGTCAGCTTCTGAAACAGCATGTTACAAGCTAGATTTGGTGTTAGAGGGTAATCTGCATCATCCAGCATGTACAGATAACTTGTCGGCGTAGTAACCACATGAACTCTACACTTTTTGTACAATCTCCAACTCGTGACCAGTGTTTCATTCCATTCAACGTCCTCTATATCGGGCGCAAACATGCACTTCATCCCATACCACTTATCAACTCCTAGGTAACCTGCAGCCCGCCCTGTCTCATAGCCAATTTTAACACACTTCCAAACAGTTTCCAAATCTTTTCTGTCTACAATATGTAGCAACTGACCCAAGCTGTTAAACGTAGTTTCGACCCCGTCAGACCTCGTGATGTTAATTATAGTGCCACCATTTGTCAAGTTAAGTTTAAGTGCAGGATATGTTATTGTCGGATGAACTACACCCAGCCTTTGTCCCGTCGTATCAAGCACAATCAAACTATTTAACCTTTCGGTCCTTTGGTTTCGATCAATCCTCTGCCTCTTTGACTGATCCTGCTCTAAATCATCAACAGATCTTTTGGAACTTCCTTCATCTCTCTCACCTATACCTTTGTTCATAGGAGTGAACTTATCAGTCCTCATTCTACACTTTTCAAACATTTCTTTCACTTTATCATAAGTTAGACTTCGCAAGACATTTAGTTTATGCCCTCCCATGTTCTTCAAGTACTCACACATGAAGATTTTCTGTTCTTTCTTCGTTGGTGGCTTTCGCATCCTTTCTTGTGCTCTTTTTTTACTAAAGAATTTTTGCCTTTCTTCCACTATTTGATCAAGAGCTTCCTTTGCCTGTTCACATGTTAGGCTTTCAATTTCTTTGTTCTGCATCCTAAATTCTAGTATCTCATTGGCTTCAGCTGTTGACCTAACGTAATGCCAATGTTCCAACGCAGCTCTTTGTCTAGCTACAACATCCTCCTTTCTTTTCCTTTTAACCCTTGCTATGTCTTTTGCATTGGGAGAACCTAGCGGGGTTTTTTCAGCTGTTGCTTTTTGAGTTACATTTTCAGCAGCCATCTTAGCAGCTAATTCTGCATCAGTTTGAAAGACTTTGTCATCTTTATTTTTTTCTGTTAAAAAGTAATCCTGCAACTTACCAGCTATGTCGTTATCAAACTTCGTTTCGTCTTCTTTAGATAAAGCGTTTTCGTTGGGTCCTTCAACCAACGGACGCTTTCCTATAACAGAAGCAGCGACATTTGAATCATTAGAAATAATAGCTTGCATAGCACTTGCTCCTATCATTGTAGCTCCTCTCTCATTTGGCATTGCACTCTTCAAACATGCTAGCCCAAGTGCTGGTCCTAAGCTTTTTGCTTTCATCACCTCTGTCTATCATTACTGCTACTTCAACACTTGTATGCACGTCAGTAGCATTAGTAACATCTTCAGCTTGCATAGTTTCCACACTAAGTAATTCACTTTGAACTGTTACACCAGCAGAAACATATGTACAAGCAGCACTACCTTTGTTCAAAATTGTTGTGGGTGCATCATGACCTTGTTCATTGACAACGTTTGTTTGAGTGACATTTGTTTGAGTTGTACTGGAAGTGGTTGCAGAATTTGTTGCAGCGGTGGTTCAGCGACACTAGCAGCGGTTTCAGCTTGAGCATTTCCACCTGCATCCGCAGTCTCTTTCACCGTTGTGTTTTTTCGTTGTCACAACATCGTCATACGCCAACAAGATCTTTCGCGACATCATTCTTGAATGGCAATTCACGCTTATAGTCACATGAGTACCATTAGTAACAGATTGAGCTTCACTAGTTTCACCAGGAGGAGACTCCTCATTTCCACTTGAAGTGAAATATTTATGAATCACAGCAGTAACATCTGCATTAATATCGTCATGTTTAACTGTCACTTTTTGTGTTCCTGTTGCAACGTCAGAAAAAGATATAGAAGCATCAGTTACTTCTGACAAAATCTTTGGTTTTGTTGAACAAGCAGCAGAATTATCTATACCGGCAAATGGAGTTCACAGTTTATACGTCCGCTAGACTGTTTAGCATTGGCAGCAAAACATCTTCTACTGCGAAGGCAAGGGTGTAATTAAGGACTAGTCAAGGCAAGTGACAACCATGCATGTACACATCAACATAATTAAGAAGAGTAGTGACATTAATACCTTATTTTGGAACCAAAAGAGGCAACGGCATCTTGAGCAGTCTTTTTAGTTTGAACTCTGTTCTCCGCTGCATTAGCATCCTCCGCTGAAGCATCCACATCCATCCCGATCTTTCTGTACAATTACGGACTAGTCAACGCAAGTGACAACCACGCATTTACATACGAACATACTTAAGAAGTGTAAGGACACGCATACCTTCATTTTGAATCAAAAGAGACGCTTACATCTTCAACAGTTTTACTACTTTCAAATGTCTTCTCCAGTCCAGTCGCAGCCTCCCTTGAAGCATCCTCATCCATCACGGTTGTGCTGTACAAGTACTGACTAGTCACAGCGACCGACAACAAAGCTTTTACATACGAACATACTTAGGAAATGTAATGACACGCATACCTTTGTTCGGACTCAAATGAGGCACCGACGTCTTGAACAGTTGTATTAGTTTCGACGGTCTTCTCCACTACATTCGGCGCCTCCCCTGAACCATCCACATCCGTCACGGGCGTTCTGTACAATTACGGACTAGTCAAGGCAAGCGACAACTATGCATTTACATATGAACATGCTTAAGAAATGTAATGACACGCATACCTTTGTTGTGGCTCAAATGAGGCACCAACATCGTGATCACTTGTATTAATTTCGACGGACTTCTCAACTGCAACAACAGCCTCCCCTGAATCATCCACATACATATCAACTGAAAAATCTGCATTCTGTTCATGACGCCTCCCCTGCTTGGTAGTATCCTCCGCATGATCACCACTTGCTTCTTCCGGAGATGACTCAACTACCTGATGTTTTCGAACCTTCACCAAACATTTTATTTTTGCGGTACCTGCCTTTTTCTTCTCCAACCGCTTAACCTTCCTACTCAAATATTTTATATCTGCATCTTGTGCTGAAGTTTTCTTTGTTAATTCGCATACCTGTTTACATAGTTGATCACACTTTTCCACCAATTTATTTAATATCGACCGCTTCCGACTTCCAATTGTGTTAACTCGACTTCTGGTGAGGTGAATCTTCGAGGTGTGCAGACCTCATCTCTTGCCTACTATGAGCAAAAATATCCCCCATATTTTCCGCTTGGGTGGGTTCATCATCAGAACTTGTTCCATTGGAAATTGATTCAGCTGAAGTTCCCTTGGTTTGGGATGTTGAAGCCAAACGCCCGGGTGTGTTTTGGGATTCAGAGGGACTTCCTGATCCTTCCCCCAAATTTTGAGGCAGCAGCACCATGTGTGGGAACAATGGTGTTAGTGTCCCATCAAAATTATTGCCCTGTCTTCTCATGTGACTCAAAAGTTTTTGAGTGTGACAATAGACAGGCCAAGTTTTTGAATGTTTGGGTGGTGTCTCAAAACAGTTGTCAAATAGCAGTTGTAAAAACCTTGGATAAATATAATATTTTGCATGCGTATCCAACAAGTTCTTGACTAAACCATCAAATATCATTTTGGATAAATTGAATTTCTTATTAACACCTACACAAATCACAAAAGATGCTATTTTTGTACTAAACTCATTCCAAGAAGTTGTCTTTGGACTTAGACACTGCAATATGGTATGGATCAAGAATTTCCATTGTGGGAAGAACAGTGGTTTAAAAATTTTTAATTTTGTTCCTAATTCATCTCCATACCCCAAAAGTGGTAGTGTTTCAAAAATGGTATCATTATCCAAACACACAACACCGTCAGCATCATCTAGGAGAAGATCTCTCCTAATTGATGCCTCAGTAATAATTATCTGCATGCCATGTACCTTAGCATGGATTTGTACTTCCTCACCAATAGTTTTAGTCTTTGCAGTAGACCAAAAATGCTTGATACAAGAAACGTAGATAACAGGTTTGGCAGTGAGTGTATACCTAAGTGGGTGTGCATTCAGATAATTTGTTCAAACCCTGTAGCCTCCTTTGGTTTTTCCAAAACGCATAATCATGTTGTGACTTCTAGCAAAAAACTCGGGCGCCATTGTTGTTTATTTCGAAATTGATTGCAACTGAATGTTAGGGGTTTCCGAATTATGCTGTTTGTGGGGCTAAACTATGTTATGACCAAGCAGTTGTAACACTTGTAGCAGTTGTTACAATTTCTGGGCGTATTTATCCCCAATTGTGCTTTTCTAATTATCGCTTTTTTTTTAATGATATAATAAGGATTATTATTTTAATACATAAATAAGCATGCAACTCAACACGTCATTGTCTTTCTATTATCGAGACACAAAATTTCTGACTAACACATTATTAGAAGAGTTGTGTCTCTCTTTCCATGCATCGACAAGTTGGTAAGAAGCCCAAACAAGTACACACCCACATTATGACTTTTTTTTAACTAAATACTTGTTTTTTGGGTACATGTAAATCGGTCATTACTTTAGTAGTAAGTTTTTTTTTTTGTAACGTGACTTACTATATCTTGAGACAATTGAACAACTATGCAAAAGAATACATACTAGTAACATTCCACAAATATATGCAACTAACATAAAAGGGATCAAATCCATAGGTAAACATAACATAGACAGAGTATACAAGATGAGATAAGTGACTCAAAAATATAACAACGATCCCGTAACAAACAAAATCCACCAGCTCCAATCTAAGCAATACATAGCACATCAAATCTCCATTGACTCTAACTTTTTGATGAAACCATTCAGGTCTTTAACACGGTCATGTTTCTTAAACAAAGAAAGAAGTAGTTTGGAACTCTCAGCCAGATC